>CM043720.1:13761319-14416696 GCA_023969325.1 Oryzias curvinotus | reverse complement strand
AACGTTCACCTGGAATGTAATCATGAGTGGGTCTGTTTTTTACCTGCAGTGTTTTGGTTGTTTTCATTTCAGGACGAACAGCAGAACTGCTGCCCTCTAGTGGATCGGTGAAGTAGCTCAGGTTGTGGCTCCTGCTGTCACTGATTTGACCCCGCCTCTGGGCTGGTGGAGGCTCGAGTATTGATCAGTTTAGACTTGATTAAAAGTTTTGATAATCACTGAATGTTGGTTCTGAAAACCACCTGCAAATCCTGAATGTTTCAACTATGTCACTGAAGAAGGTTTAATGACTTACTAAAGACCCTGTTAGATCTGTTAGGGGAACTTGGGCTAGTGTCCACCAACCTCTAGAGTCTGTTTTTTTTTTTTACTGTGCTCCTGAAAGCAGACCAGCATCAGAGATGATCTTCTTCACTTACAGATACTGGCCCGAATGTACGCCCTACCCACTAAAGCTGCTTGCTCTGACGTCCCCACACTTAAACACAACACCATCAACATCCGTCGGGAGTGTCCAGCTCCAGGCCATGCTGGCCACTGTTCTGCTTCTCGTTGTGATACAAACCTGTAACTAGAGCAGGGATGTGTGGAACTTGAGCAAAATGGGGTCCACCAGTCCTGGAATTGAACACTCCCTGATCATAGTGTGTCCACTTGAAGTAACACGATGTCCTAGCATGCATTACAGGTCCTGGTTGGTGTTGCAACGTCTGTTGGTGTGTCTGGTTGTGAGGTTATCACATGGCGCCAACCAGGCATGGCTGATGTTGCAAACAATGTTGGCCTCACCGCAGCGGTGCAAGCGCTCCAACACAGCTCCCAGGATGCATGAGGGCTCACCTTAGCAAACTCATGGGTTGCTGGTTCAGTAGCCACGCCCCCTACTCTGTGGAGGCGGACCTCTCACCTAGGCATGGGTGCTCTGAGAGGAACTGTTTTTGTTTCACTTCCTGTTGGGGAGAAATCTCTGACTGTTAGAGCTCTGACTTTATTTTCACAGTTTGTAAACAATGTATATTTTGAAGCAAATAAACATATTTTAAAACTAAAGTCTAGGCCTGTTGCATTGTGGGAAAATGTTTGTGGTTCTGAATAGGATTCCGTTCGTTGGTTTGGTTTTTTCACTCGTATCGCTTGTACAGAACATGGTTTGTCTGATACTACGTTCACATCGGGTCTGGACCAAGATTTGCCAGGTTTGGAGTGCTTCAACATTTCCCATCCAGTGTCTTCCAACTACATGCACTAGCATCATGTAGCGTCAGTCCAGTGTGAACACCATATGCTAAAAGTGCGACACATGGACCTCATGTTTACAAAAGCCACCACTGATCTTGACCCACTTACTAAAGGCCCGGTCCTGAAAGTACAACCTGCTGTACTTTAGAAAGTATCAGAAAAAACTTCAGACAGCCTCATTTCATGTGAACACTGGCTGCTGGTTGACCCGATAGAAGACCAAAGCTTTGACAAGACTAAACGTTTCCAGCAGCCTAACCAAGGTCATGAAGCAGTTCCTTAGGCCATTGGAGATGGATGTCAGATAAGAACAAGATTAATGTGCAAAGATATTTCAAATATTTACACCCTGATGTCAAGTCTTTCATGATACTTCCTTGTCCTGACAACTGTGTGGGGGTGATTTAAAAAAAAAACTTATTAGAGGTCTAACTTGTGCATTACACAATATAATTTTTAGGATAAGCTGGGGGGTAGACCCAACAGAACTCACCCTACTATCTCACCTTTGTTAGAATGTTGGTGGAGTGGGCGGAGCTAAATGTAATCACGATTTACTTTGGCTGCACTAAATACTCTAACAAATGCTGCCCTAGTGTTTTCTGTGTGGTGGTATCTGAATTCCTTCACAACTGTGTACTTAATAATATATTCGCATATTTTTGTAGGTATCCGAATCTATAATTTCAAACTCCAGTGCCCAAGAAATTTCCCAGAAGTCTTTGGGATGAACCAGTATGCATTGATGCTCACTAGATTGGTGAATATAGTCAATGTTTATACAATTTATTTAAAAAAAAATTTACATTTATTTTTTATGGGAAATCTGTGATGTCATATTTGCCGTTTAAAAAAAAAAAATAGTGATCATGGTGTCTGAATTGCTGTTAAACTCCAGGGCACTGGATAGTCCCTCACTATGGTCTTTTAGTAGTTAGGAACCCAGAGATGAATTGCTTCCCCCTGTTGGAGGAGGAAGGAACTACACTGAATCATGCTTTCACCCCCGTCCTGCAGGTGATCTGGTTCTGGGAGGGAGCTGCCGCTGAAATAGAATAAACTCTGAAGAGAAATCACAGGCAATCTGGAGGGACTGACTTTGTTTTACATTTTAATTGTATGACTGACATGCCAGTAAGAAACCCCCCAGACCGCACCCCTTCATAATAAAAGTCTGCTATAAAGATGATTGGCAGAAATAAATGTTATGAATTTTAACCAAAGTGTCATGATTGGCTCTTCTCTGAGGCGTTCCTCAGGTTGACAAAGAATTCATCCAGAACCTTTTCCAGCACATCCTCGCTGTAGTCCACTACCTGGAAACGCTCGCCATCCACAGCACCACGAATCATGGCAGACAGTGCTTTGGGCGCACAAACAGAACGTTTGTCAAAGCAAACAGCCAATCAAACAAATGAATAGGTGTACGAAGTGGGAAGACGGCTTACTGCGTCCAGAAGATGGCCTGAACAAACACAGAACCGTCTTCTTCATGTCCACGGCCCGGCCCAGCTCATAACCCACGCCCAGAGAAGGCTGCGTCACCTCAGCCACGATCACTGCCACAGGGATCAGAGGTCAGTGCCTGCAGACAACACTCAGGGCAGGCTCACTTTATTGGGCCTCACCATCTGAGTCCTGCAGCCACGCCACATCCCGGTCATGGATGACCCGATCCTCCAGCGCCGCCGCCTCTCCTGTCCAAACACATTTTTAAGCACTTAGATTAGAATGCAGGAGGAAGTGCAATGTGAAAAAACAAGAGTGAAGAGGAGGAGACACAGGAGGAGGGAGAATAAAGCATTTAAACATAGGAAAGGGAGGAGAAGCACAGAGAAGGAAGCTTAGCAAGAGAGGGGGACACTGGCGGAGAACAGGAGAAGGAAAGAAGAGACACAGTCACACAACTACAACAGGAGAAGAAGAGCTGCAGAACCACAGCAGGAGAACAGAAATGAGGAGTCCAAGCAGGAGAAACACTGGATATCGATAAAGGAGAAATCAAGAGAAGAAGAACTGCATGATGAGAAACAGCAGCAGAGCCCCAAGGAAGGGAAAGGGAAGAAGAGCCACGCAAGACAAGAAAAAGCAGAGGAAGTACCAGAAGACAGACACTACTACTGGTGTTGTGTAAGTGCGTGCGCGTGCATCACCTGTGTCGGTGAGCTCGGCGTTGCTCACGTGCTCGGTCAGCACGCACCCGTAGCTCTGCAGCTTGTGCACGAGCCTGCGGTACACGTGCACATCATCCCGTCCGCCGCGGATGCTGCCGCAAAAGTAAATCTTCATCTTCCTTTTCACCGCTGAACTTTTTTCCGAACTCGCAACAACCCCTATGCTCCCGCGCAACAGGGTTTTTCTGTCACGTGACTTTCGCGTCATGACAGGAAGTCCCCAAATTTAGAGGGGGAATTTCTGGCAAAGTATGTGCTTTTTTTTTTGAAAAAAATATGATTGATCATTTAATTTATTCTCGCACAGTTGTAGGCAAAAGCATTATCTTTAATAATCCGAACTTTTTAGCCGAAAAAAGATCATTTCCGGTGTGTTTTTTTTAAAGATCTTTATTGACAATGATCAACAAGTACAAACCTCGAACAACTAACGCGTAGAAAGCTCTTTCTCTCTCCATAGTGTTATAAATTTTTTAATTTTTCAAAATACTTCCTGATCTTCACGTTCTGGACCTCAGAAAGTTCAATCAACATGTCCAGACGGAGAAGCTTAAGGCTTAGTTCTGTTTCTGGGTTTGATTCTGCTCATGAGCTCAGAGTTCTGGTTCTGACCAGGATTATTCCAGTTCCTCCCACACATTTAGATTCCTATAGCTTCTTGGCGTAAGCAAGAAGAGGGAGCCCCAGGCTCTGAACACAGACCCATTTAAGGAACAGAACCACCCCACAGCCAGCTTTGGGTTTCAGAGTTTATTTTCTGTACACATAAGAACAATAACAGAACTTCAGAGTAAACATATCAGCGAGTTGCAAGCAGGCCGTGTCCCAGCAAGGTGTTGTTTAGTGTCAGTTCTGGAACATCTCGGGGGACTCGCTGAATGGGAGCTAGGTTGGGTCCTTCCAGAGAATCCAGTAGTCCTGAAAACACAAAACACTCACTCAGGTTCTGGTTCTGCTGCATCTATGGTTCAACTGTTTTGATGGTGACTAAACTTAAAGGGTCTGGTTCTGAAATGGTGGTGGGTCTGCTTTTGTACGTAAAAGAAAATTGTAAAAAAAAAATGCTCTCAAGGTAAAAAAAAAATCAAAGTATGTGCATTGGTTCTGGTTCTAGCAATGTGATTCTAAGGTTCTGATGGCGGGCTTGCTTCTGACCCTCCAGGATCCGGTGGTAGCTGAAGTGCAGGTAAAACAGGAAGCTCATGTGCAGCAGTGCCAGCGACCCACAGAGCAGCAGCCGAGGCGTCCGACCCACGGTTCGGGACAGCAGCACCGCCACCTGCAGCACACACAAGTAAGATAGAGAGCCCACCTCAGAGGGGCTGATGGGAAACGCGGACATACCATGCGTAGCGTGGACAGCCCTCCGATCAGAAGCCACAGCAAGTAGAACAGGAAGTGGAAGTGGACGTTGTAGGTGACGAGCAGAACCACGCAGGGGCCAAATAGTCCATATCCCTGCAAAGATACAGAAAGTGATGTCACACTGCAGGCAACCATACAGCACGCCATGTAGTAACATCACTGACCAGCAGAGAAAGCATCTGCAGCATGGTGACCTGCGCGTTGACCAGATATGCCAAGAAGTAGATGAAGGAGGAGACGCCGAGCCAGTAACCGAAACACGTCCCTATGGCCGTGCCCATGAGGGTGCCCTCCCTCTACAGGATACACAACAGCAGCATTTAAGAGTACTGCACAAACACTAAAACTGTGTTTTAGCAGTTCATGGCTGTGCTGAATTAACTGGAGCTATGTTTTTTGGTGTCTGTGATGCATTTGTGCATCCTTACAATAACGGTTCCTGATGTCTTCATGCCGTGCAACAGAATAGCCACCAGTGTGAAGACGAGCATCAACGGGCCATAAAGCTCGCCAGCGATCTTCTGCAAAGATCATCAGTTAGAGACCTAACCTGAACACATTCAACCATAACATAACACTGCCAGAAGCACCTGGGCGTACCTGAGGGTAGTTGATCATGCGGATGGGGAACATGGACTCCAGGAGCCTGAGGGAAACGCCTCATCAGCATCAACTAGAAACCGGTGATGGGGACAAGGAGAGGGCGACCTACCTGCTGCGCACTTGTGCCGGCTCCACGTCAAAGTACGGCCGCAGGATGTCGATGTTGCCATAAAGGCTGAAGGCCTTGGAGGCCTGCCGCTTTCCCGCCTGCCACACCTGAAGACAGCGCATATGTGAGACAGGTGATCGTCCTCACACAGAAAACCTGTTTACAGAGAAAGAAATAACCCACCTCATCAGCCACCTGCCGGCCCAGCTGACCCTTCAACCCCTTCATGCCCAGGAATTCTCCGTCGTCTCCCTCCTCGGCTGCAGCTGCCTCCGCCGCCACTTCTTCCTCCTCCCTCATCCTCTGATGCATCTCGCCAACATCCTCAAAACTGGAGCCCGACGTGTCGTCTAGGTTCTCCATGTCGATGACGGCCGAGCTACCCTGAATGGAGCGCAGAAAACAGCAGTTTGTTTTGACGTTGATCTGACAGACCAGTATAGGTTGATTCAATAAACGTTATTGACGCTTCTAAAAAATGCTTAAAAACTTTCCTTTTTAATAATGCTTTTTAGTACTTTTGTTGTTTTTGTTTTACTTTGCTCTTATTTTTAAACCATTGTTATTCCTGCTTTCATTGCTTTGAGATTTTCACCCAAAATGTAAAGCGCATTCTAAATAAAATGTATTATTATTATGACGCGCCTCAGACAGATCGATCTGGATTGATTGCAGGAATAGAAATTGATTTATCATCACACCCCTAGTTTGGGATTGGTTTAGCAATCAAAAGAAAATCTTAGGATGATTAGTCATGATTTGATTGGAAAATAAAGATCTAAAAAGTAAAAGATTCACAGCTATATGTGCTGCTCAGTGGACATGTGGTAGAGTGTCTGCCCTGAGACCAGCAAGTTGTGAATTGGTGTGGTGTGGTGCATACTTTCTTGGCACATTTTAGGCCCCTTACTAGCAACTGAGCAATGTCCAAACGCCACAGTCTGAGTATTGTTGTTGACCATGTCAATCCCTTTATGACCACAGTGAACCATCTTCTGATGGCAACTTCCAGCAGGATAAGACACCATGTCATAAACTGGAATCGTGTCAGACTGGTTTCTTGAACATGACAATGAGTTCACTGGACTCAAATAGCTTCCACAGTGACCAGATCTCAACCCAGTAGATCACCTTTGGGATGTGATGGAGATTGGCGTCATGGATGTACAGCCGAAAAATCTGCAGCAAGTGTGTGATGCTGTCATGTCAATATGGACCAAACTCTCTGAGGAATGTTTCCAGGACCTTGTTGAATCTATGCCACCAAGGATTAACGAAGTTCTAAAGGCAAAAGGCGGTCCAACACTGTACTAGCAAGGTGTACCTAATAAAGTGACCAGAGTGTAAATGTATATGCATGTGTATATATATATGTTTGGTAAAGTGGTTAGCAGTCTTGCCTAACAGCAAGAAGGCCTCTGCTTCAAGTCTCAGTTTGAGGACCTGCAACAGAACACCAATGGGGGACCTTTCTGTGTGGAGTTTGCATGTTCTCCTCGTGCATGCATGTGTTTTTTCTGGGGACTCTGGCTTCCTCCCACTGTCCAAAAACATGCTTCATTGGTTACTCTAAATTGTGTGTGTGTGACAGGCGACGTGTCCAGGATGTCCCCTGCCTTCGCCCACAAGCGGATCAGGCTCCGGCAGCCCGTGACCCCGAAAGGGACAAAAACGGGTTAAGAAAATGGGTTTAGTATTTTAAAATGTTACTGTAAAGTTTTGTGTCTGTGTAAATTGTATCTTTGTGATCATGATGCTTCAGCACGGTCCCTTTTGGTTAATGTTGATGATTGTTTAAAAAGTGTAACATACATGTAATGTTTAAGAACAAAACAAACTTTTGTGCTTTTTTTATGACTGCTGTTTACTTCATGATGATAAATAGGCTATCATGATGTAGTACTAACATGTGTGTACGTAGTGCACATACAAACATAGTGCTAACCCACAAGTAGTGGTAGTAGATGGTTGATGGCAGGTTAGGAATCCTGCAGAAACTCCTGAGCCAAAGAAAGGAGATCTGTTCGGAACCAGAACTGGATCTCACATTGATAGGAGCTCACGTATCCACAGCAATGAGGGCTGTGTTTGAGTATTTCAAAAAACTTTATTTAAAATGGGCCTACTGTTCATACAAACAACAGACGTAAAGTGTTCTTGTTCGGACGGGGCGTCTGACTTTCATTTGGGAAAAATGTCGATTTAAACTGGACCAGAACCAGGATCTGGATCGCATACTACTGCGCATGCCCACTCGGCCTACGTTACCATGATAGCAGCTGCAGAATCTTCGTTTCTCCGCTGGACATAAGAAGGTAAGCGTAAAATAAATTGAACCGATACCGGCCCAACTTCGGGGAGCAGGCTAGCTCACCTGGATCAGGTTATCATCAAAGCTGCCCCACGGTTCCGCGTTCGTGGTTCCGCTACCTGGGACGGTAGACATCTTCACGCCAGCAGTACTTCGTTTCGGTCGTGCAGATGTTCAATAGGGACCGCTGCGGTTCCGTTCTCCGCTTGGTTCTTGTCGAACTTCCCAGATTTTTACTGTTTGTTTTGTTTTTCCGGTCGGAACAGAGAAGTCCCCGCCCACACGAAACGACGCTGTACGTGAGGTTACGTCACAGGAAGGAGGAGCAACGGACCAGTCAGACCTAACCATAGTCAGCCTTACGCGTTTTCTGATTAAACATTTTAAAAAACAGTCCACGTGGCTTCTCACTGCTGGAACAGAGGGAGCAGTCGCGAGGACAAAGAGCGCGTGAGCAGAACAAAAAGAGAAATATTAAGAAATGGAAGACATAGGAGCACTGGATCTTATCAAATGTTTGGAGTTTTTTTTATTTTTTTTATTTAAGTACTGCAAAGTGTGAACAGCAGGTTCATAGCATCAGTGCCCTTCAGGAAGAAACCTATGATTAGGTCTTCTTATAGAGCTGCAGTGGAACCAGCTGATCCGAGGTCCTCCAAAATAATTTAGAATTACCAGAACTACTTCAATGCATCCTGGTGGTGCCATTGTCAGAGCTAAGAGTTTGTTCCAACTCTCGAATGAATAAATATTGAGTAATGTAAAAATAAACTCTCATATCGTTGAGATTTGTTGAATTGTTACACGAGGTTTGCCATTTATTTTTAACCCGTGTGTCTGTAAACTGACAGTAAAGTTGTATTTGACTGGAAAGAGAATTATGAATTTGTCCAATGCACCATTCTGTTGTTTATATCAAGATTCAAATTTTATGTTTATATTTAGGATTTGGATTTTAAAACATGCCTGTAACATTTCCCCTTTTTTTTTTTTTAAATAAATGGTATACTCTACATTTGACATTTGGATTTTACATTTATATTTGCATTCATACTTTTTATTTATTGTAAATATTGTTATTTGGCATCTAAAAGTACACACCCTTAAGTCACAGATAATGTTTTTATTTGTGATAAATACTGAAAAATCTAAGCACATATGGAAAGAAAGCGTCTCGTAATTTTCATGTGGTGAATTTTTTACATTTGGCGCCCTGTTGAAATTCCAACAAGGAAACTGCTTTATCTCAGTTTCTCTCCTCACCTTCATCACTGCATCATTGACTTTGTTAGACTGACCCCGATCAATCAAGCTCTGCCCCCAATGCTTCCTTCCCATGACTGTCAGCATCTGGTCGCCTCAAGCTGGTGTGCTGAGCTCTCCTCAGTGTGCTCTGTTCCAACATCTGTTCCAGAAACAATCTGCAGGGGGGAGAGAACATGGAGCACCCCCTAGAACAGTGTTTTTCAACCAGTGTGCCGCGGCACACTAGTGTGCCGTGGGAGATGGTCAAGTGTGCCGTGGGAAATTGCCCTCATTAACTGATCTAAAAACATTTACCATCTCCAGGATTTCAGCTCTTTGTTCATCCAAACAGGCCCTGATAAAACACTGAGTAGTTAGGAATATGAAAGATCATAAAATTATTTTTTCTTTGTGTTTATTTGATTCTGTTAAATATATTTTGATAAGAATGACGGTACTACGATTTAGCTGCAGCTATACCTGTTTGCGGAAAAGTCCCGCCCCTTTAACTGTCTCCACCAATCATTCTTGAAGGCTGAATCACATGTCATCAGTCTGATCAATCAGAAGTGGTTAAAGTCTTGACTTCCTTGTTTAGATTTAGCTCAAAAAGTCGCTCAGTTCTAACAAAAGTACCAGCTGAAGCTCGTCTTTAGCGGTGTAGCTTTACACAGAATCCGGGATCAGACCGTGGAACAAGAGAACAAAACAGTGAAACTCAGAGAAGCTGGTCTTTCTGCGGTCGGCGGATCTACGGCACTACATCTCCCATGATGCATTGGGTTAGAATGACTGTCTTAGCGCACAATGAGCCTCTCCTCTTAATGTCTTTAAACAAGGAACACACATCAAACAGTTTTTGAATCTTTTAACTTAACTTTTAATACAACTTTTAGAAAAAACAGCTGCAACTTCCAGCTTTTTCTGCCAGAATTATCACAAAAATGCATGTGAGATTCCGGGGGGCGGCTGTCGATCAATACAGACTGAGTTTTTGCTTCTTTTTTTTTTTTTTTGGATGCTGGTGTGCCGCGGGATTTTTGCCAAGGCTAAAGTGTGCCGTGGCTCAAAAAAGGTTGAAAAACACTGCCCTAGAAAACAGCAGGATTCAGTTTAAACTTCAGACATGGTGCCTAAGTACTTAGCATTCAACAATTTCAATATCCTGCTCATGATTGGAGCTTGCTTGAGGTTTTGCTTTGGTTCTTTTAAAGCCAATTAGGAGTTATTTTGTTTTCTCCACATTCAACTCAAAATAACTTCCATCACACCAGTTTACAAGAACTGACATGGCTCTGCCATGGTTCAGCTCTGGTTCTTGGAAAAGGGTCAGAGGCGCTGTATCATCATTTGGGGTGGCCATGGTGAAAAAGATGGAGCGGTTGACCTCTGATTGGAAGATTGTTTGTTCGGTTCCTATTTTGTCCACCACATGTAAACATGTCCTTGAGCAAGACACTTAACCCCATTACTCCGGTTGGGTACAAGTTGGGACCAGTGTTTGGCAGTGGAGCCGCCATAAGTGTGTGTGTGTGTGTGTGTGTGTGTGTGTGTGTGTGCCTAAGTGAATGGGACTGTAACTGTAAAGTAATTCTGACCTTCTAAGAAGGTAGAAAAGCTGAATACAAGTACACACCATTTTACCATTGCCTAGAAAATAAAAAAGTATTGAAAAGTAAAAGAAGATAAAGAAATACATGCGTACACACACAAACATAGACATATCCATCTATATACATGCCACTATAATTGCTCTTGATCATAAATAGATGTATTTGTACTTATACATACATACATGCATACAAATTGTATCCATCACATATTAAGTTTGTCAAATACAGTTTGATTCATTGGCTGAAAGGGAGTGGGAGGAAGAAAATGTAATCCCACCTCTTTTAATGAAATTATTTGCCATTCAAAATATTGTTCTGGTTTCACTGAAGAAAATAATACTTACAAAGTTTTTACTTAACAAGCAGAAAAAGAAAAATAGCCAACTAAACCCCAAATTTACCGAAGAAGAGTGTTGGTTAGTCACCATAAAATGCCTTGGGTAAATGTAAAGGTAAAAAAATTATCTGAATAGTACAACTTCACGTGTAAATTATTTGAGAAAATGAATCTGAGTAAAGGTAATGTATGAACACCCATCTGTTTTTTGTGCTTTTTATTTGTGTGGTTTTCCATCTGCGTTCAGGTGAACCATTTATTTCCACCAGTAGGTGGCAGCATCGCTTTATATTCACAGGAACTTGGCGTCCATCTATGGCGATACTCCGCCCATCGTGATGCTTTTTTCTGCCCCATTACGTCACGGGCCTGGCTTATCTGCCGGTGGTAGGGACGCGCAGTCTGGGCCCCCGGCTTCAGTTCGGGAGTTTACGAACCAGGACCAAACCAAAACTGACTGTTGATGATTTCTGCCAAAAACAACAACAAAGGCACGCGGTAGGTTGGGCTGCTCGTTGCTTTCGAGAGTTGCCCTCGTGTAGGGCAGGCTAGTAGATTAGCTAATTTTGTGTTCGCGAGTGTCTCTTCGTTTGTTTTGGGAGGCGATGGTGGTTATATAAGTGCCTACAGAGTCCTATCCGGTTCTGTATTGACTGTATATCCAGGATTAAACTCGGACTGTGAGTTGAGGTTCGGTTCGGACCGTCATGGACTCCGGGCGGCATGAACTAGCAGCACTCAGCTGTTAACAGGCCTACAAGCACGCGCAGCCATTCACCTTTCCCAAAGGCAGGGGTTGGCAGCGCGAGTGCGCGCACGGATGCTTGCGTATGATCAGCTGTTTCTGCTCTGCCGGGCAAGGGCTGCGTGCGCGTACGTTAGCGCGCTTAGCCTACGTGCCGGGCTGCAGGCAGTAATGGCGGACGAGGAGTTTCCTCATTCCTATTTGCGCAAGCATAACATGGAACTGGGCTCGTGCGTGCAGTTCTGCGGAAAGCCCCGCGCGGCTGCTATTTCCTAAACTGCAGATGTGGCGCTGTGCCGCTCATCATTGTGGCCTGAAACTGAATATTTGAGCTTCAGAAGTCGGTCTAACAGGTTGGTTTCAGACACACACACACCTGCACGCGCACAGCTGGAATTGCAGAGAAGCAGACACTTCTTATCTGTGCTGCTGCGTTTGCATGTTCCAGTTTGGCGGAAGAGGGCTGGTTCTAAAGGACTCAGACAGGACAGTTTGTTTCTTAAGTCACGCAGCTGGTCTTGTGCTTTTTGGGGGAACATCTGCAGTCACCATAGAGACGCGCGTTTGATCTGCTCAGACCAGGTCTTCACTGGTCCAGAACCTGACTTGACCCGATACATTCCATGCTGTGACTTGGCTTGAAGAGCAGTTTTTGTGGAGACGCTCTGTCAGGTCAGAGGTTGTTTATCAGCTGCAAGGTTATTTAAAGCTACTGTAATTGCACGGAGACCATGCTCCCTTCATGTGATTTCATTTTTGTAAACCATCTGAAGCATTGTTAAATAAGGAAGGGGAACTTTCAGCACCTCGGCATACTGCTGAGGATTGTTTTGACTGTCTGTTCTTTTCCTGTGCAGGATGGCAGCGGTGCCGGGGGGCCTGAAGCAGTGCCGGCAGGCCCAGGAGCAGCTAGACAGCGCCATCAGCCGTGTACTGAGAGCTGAGCAGCAGCTCAGGGAGAATGCCAGAGAGGTGAGTGTCCACCCTCCCAATTGCCCTCACTGAATGGGGCTGTAAAGCCCAGTCTGGCCCACCGACATACAGGTTGATGCCATGGGTGCCTCACTGAGCACGCTCAGTAGCCGCTGTCTTGATCTGACCTTGACTCACCTCTTGCGGACTTGAACCAGAGCTTTGTGGATTAAAACCACAGCATTTGTGCACCAGAACCACAGCTTTGTGGGCCACCAGTCGTCATAGAAACTATGGATCAGGGAGCCTACAACAAAGCTGCATGTGCACACTCATGTATAACTGTGTGTGTTGACAGTAGGAAGGTGGCTGAGTCAGGACTGTAAAAATAGGAAGCAGGGTGTGGTCAAAGGACAGTATAAGAAAGCAAGGAGAGAGATATCCTCCACACACAACCCATTCCAGACCGCTCTGCATCTGGGCCCGGTTCAGACAGGTCTCCTTAACGGTGAGATATGGATTCCTTAGAAATTTAAATGTCATATTTGACCATTTTTTTATCGGGGGGGGGGGGGGGGGGGGGGGGGGGGGGGGGGGGGGGGGGGGTTGTGGAGGGGGGGGGGGGGGGGAGGGGGGGGGTGGGGGGGGGTGGGGATGGGGGGGGGGGGGGGGGGGAGGGCTGAGGGTGAATTTTGTTCTTTTTTTTTTTCGTTGTCATTTTTTTTTGGGGTTTTTTTTTTTTGGTTGTTTCTTTGGGTTTTGTTTGAAAATTTTTGTTTTTTTTTTTTTTTGTTATTTTTTTTTCTGTTTTTTTTTTTTCTTGGTGTTTATTTGGTTTTTTGGTTAGTTTTCGTTTTTTTTTTCTTTTTTTGTTGGTTTTTTGTTTTTGTTTTTTCTTTTGGTCTTTTTTTTTTTATTGTTTATATGTTTTTTTTTTTGTAGGCTGACTGTTAGCCCTCCTTCCTCATCCTTCTTCTCTTTTCGCCCCCCCTTTGCCCCCTCACTTCTGAACTTGTTAACTAAGGAGGCAGGTGAATATCGAGTCGGAACCCGTTTGGTTTGAGCACAGTCTGAACTGCATGACATATGTGTATGGACAGACACCTGTTTGAACCCCCCCCCCCCCCCCCCCCCCCCCCCCAGGATTTTACATTTTCAGATTTATTTATTTATTTTTACTTCTGTGATGCAAAGATGCTGATTTGTGTTGTCCAGAATCACGTGGACCCTCTGTTTCCACATTTGTAGTTCTGCCCACATTGAGTCCATGTTGTAAATGGAGCTGCTAAAAAGGTGGAGTCCTCTTGTCAAAAAATCTCTGCTTTGACCCAAGATGTTTGCTGGCGGGGTCAAGGAGGACATACTTGGGATTTTCTTTTTCTTTTGGAGAGTTCAGACGCACCTTAACTCTAATTTGCCCCCCTCCCCCCCAGGTTCGCTCGGAGCTGCAAAACTGCGTGAGCCGCCAGCAAGAGGCTCTGCGGTGCAGGGAGGTGTGGCTACTGGGTCAGATTGAGCTGCTGGAGCAAGTTAAGTCAGAGACTCTGCAACATCAGCTGCAGCAGCTGCATCGGGTAACAGACCCCCCCCCCGCCCCCTCCACACACACACCTTGGTGTTGCTGCTGTGGACTCTAACCACTGATCCGTGTTTGTGCTGCAGCTCAGAGGGCAGTTCGACGTGATCTCCCCGCAGCTGGAGAGTAGCTCCAGCATTGAGCTGAGCAAGCAGCTGAGTAACTGCATGGAGCGGTGCGTGCACACATCCCGATACCCTCCTTTACCTGCACAGGTGTGCTATAACTGGGGTTTCTCCTGCAGGTTTTCCTCCCTGAGCCTGACTCCAGAAGAAACGCCCGAGATGAGTTTCCACGCCGACACGCGTTCCCTGAGGCAGGCCATCACCTCATTCGGCAGCATCACTGCACAGGTGAGTCACTGGGAGCCTCACTTAGACCTGCAGCCATCAGTGGGCGCATTCTGACCACCACGTTCTGTCCGCAGGTGGAGGAGACTGGATCACATCAGAGCGCTGTTCCCCATGGAGCTCAGGTGCAGCATTGTTCCCCCTCTACCAGTCAGCAGGTAAGTAGAACTCTTCTACTGGGTTTCTGGTTCTGGTCTGGCTCTGGTTGCTTTACTTGGACTCTTTTTGCAGACAGAGCCAGCGACTTTAAGCAATTGGCTGCTAGGAGCCACTCCATCCAGCAGCAGCAGCTCTCTTCCTGGATTCCAGCCGAGCAGCAACCTTCAGGATTGGTTGCAAACTGGCCAGGACTCAAAGGTGAGTGATCTGTAGGTGTCATATTGGACCGGTGTGGTTCTGGTCGGTCTGTTCTGACATGCTGTCTCTTTGCAGACTTCCTGTCCTGTCCTGGTTCATGCAGACTTCCTCCACGCCTGGGGTCAGTTGCTGGACCTGGAGGCATGGCTCCTGCAGGACCAGAACTGGGTCAGTCGGGAAAGAACCAGCAGCAGCAGCTCCAGCTCCACTTTCTCCATCGAGAAAATTGACGAATCTGAGTTCAATGTGCCTGAGGAGGAGGGGGACCTGGACGACTGGCTTGTCACCCCGCCTCTCGCTGCCACAGATGGGCTGTCAGATGCAGAGCGGTGGCGTAGCGTCCTCCGCCCCTTCCAAGACAGCTGGGTGTCCAGCGAGTGGCTGGTGGAGGCCAGCCCCTCCACTCCCAACTGCACCTCTTGCTGTCAGAGCAGCAGTGCAGTGGAGATCGAGAACCTGGGCCAGCTTAAGTGCCTTAAGACCCCTCCTGCAGTGGGACCTGCTCCAGCCATCTCAGCACCCCCCGTCCCCACAGTAGAGGCGTGGCTTCAGCAGGTTGCACCGCTGCAGCAAACCTGCAGGGCCAACGAGCCGTGTTCCTCCTACTCAGAGTGTGTATGTGAAGATAACTGTGGGAAGGAGGCACTGAGCCGCTGGCTGCTGAAGCAGGAAGGGCGGGACAAGAACGGCGTCCTGCTATCAAAGAACAGCTCCGCCCCCCAGCAGCACAAGGAGCACGAACAGAAGGTAACAGGGTAACAGCCAATCAATATGGAGCTACTGCTTCACAGTGTCCGGCTGACCACTAATGGATCATTGTTCGCAGGTTCAGGCTATTTTAGAAGCGTGGCTCCACCCTAGCACCTGCAAAGCTCCGCCTGTCTCGTCTCCATTCCAGTTCCCTCTGAATCCAGAGCTCTGGGTTCTTCCTAAGGCCCCCGGCTCCGAAGTTACTCCTCATCCAGTGGAGGACGGCGAGGACAAGTGGCTGCTGAGGAAGAGGAGTCAAGCCCAGGTAACCATGGAGACCAGCACTGACCTACTCACTTGCCATTTAGAAAGGACACCTAATGGGAGTGGGAGTCTGTTTGTCGTTCTGTGATGAGCCACCAACCATAGATGACCAGCAGTCCTCTGCAGCACTGATGTTACTTCCTGGTTCCCTTTAGGAGTGCCTGGTACTGCCCGATGTTTGTGACTTGTTCTCCTGCATGAAGATGGGTGGGGACAAAGAGAAGTGGCTGCAGAAAGCTGCCATGCAGGTGAGTGTGCTGCAGAACAAACACACACCTGGAGAATGCCTGTGTTTCTGACTGACCTCTCCTGTGTTTATATCATCAGATGTGACGATGACTACGAGGGGGCTGCTTTTCTCCTCTTCGACAGTCGCATTCGCTGATAATCGCACATAATTACACCACCGCCTTCTTCCTGTGACACTTCCATGCTGAAGCTCTGCTCTTCCAGTCTGAAAGGATCAAAGTGTGAGGATCTTCTTCATCCTCCTAAAGCCGACCCCACGGTCTGCTAAAAAGAGCGAGGAGTGGAGTTAAATCTCAGTGGGTGGAGCTAGGTTTATTGAGCGGAACATTGTAGTTTCTTTATAGCTCTAACTTTAATGCTTTTATTGAAATGATCCAAATATCCCTTTCTGTTTCTGTCTGATGCTGTCGCAGCTTGCTGTTCATACCTGACAGGTGTGCAGATTCTGTTTTTGCAGAACGCCGTCTGACCAGTTACTGGTTCTTTTGGGGGACAGTGCTGTAGCATGTAAACCTATGAAGTGGTGTGTTCTCAGCAACAATAAAACATTTTGACAGCATCAGTGTACCTGTGACATCACTGGGATTTGAAACTTCATTTTGAGCGGGGTCTGTGCGAGTTGTTCCTCCATGTTTTTTATGTTCAGTCTGTGTTCATGTGGCCAAAGGAATAAAGGACTGGACGGGCTCTATCTGTGCAGGAATGTGCATGTGTTGTTCCTTGTCTGAAGCAAACATGAAGGTGATGTGAGGTCAATGGAGGATGTTTTCTGGGAGAACTCAACCAGTTGAACTAGCTGAGCGAGAAACATGCTAGGCGGAGAACTTGCATCTTCAAGCAAAACATGAAAAATGAGACTCAGGACAACATCAGTGATTTAGTTACAAGAGCTTTGGTGTTCAGCTGGTACTATAGATATAAAATTGCAGCATCATAATGACTATTGTTACAATATTAAACTTGTCAATAAAAATCTAACAGGCCTATTCTTTTGAACACTTAGAAATGAAGCAGGAATACAAACTCAATCATCTGTAGCTTTCCTTTAGACTTACGGGGCTGAGACTAACAGCCACTTGACCATAAAGCACTTCATAAATTCAAACAATCTAGTTTCATTTTATTTTTTGCTTTGAGCTTTCATTTGTTAGCATCTCGATTGATGTTTCTTCTCATTCCTTGTTTATTCTTTGTTTCATCCTCCTGTGTGTTCTGTTCTCACTTTTAGTCCCTCAGATGTTTTAGGACCCTAATTCTCTCTTTTGGTTCCATTTTTTTTAACACACTTCCTCAATGTTTCCTATTCCTATATTTTTTCTTGTGTTTTCATTGGTCTTTTTTAAAATTATTTGAAGTTTCCCATTCCTATCTCATTTCTTTAATTATTTTCTGTTCCCACTTTCTTATATCTTCTATTCTTGTTTTTTCTGTCTCCACCTCATTTTTTTTCTTTTTTCTGGATTTCTTTTCACCCAATTCTTATTTTACCTTCCATGTTTTGTCGTTGTGTTCTAACACATAGTTTCCTTTTCCTCTGGTTTCTTTTTACAAACTTGTTTTTCCTTTTTCTTAGCTGCAAATCTTTTTCCCTCATCATTCTTTTGTAACTGATTCCACTTTGGCTCTTTTTCCCTACTAGTTTTTGGTTTCTGACTTGCTTTCTTTTTAATGTTTTGTATAACTACATTAGTTTATTTCCTTTTTGTTTCAAAGAGAATTCCTCATTTCTGTTTCCACTTTATTGTTGTGTTGTTTCCTCTCACTTCTGTTTCTTGTTACCCCCTTGTCTCCTCTTCCTTTTTTCCATTTTTAACCTTTTTCTTTAGTCCTTCTTGGTTCCAAAAAACCAAGAAAAGGAAAAGGAACCAAGAAAGGGAACCAAATGTTTCTTTCTTGCAACCTTCTTTTCTTTTTTCCCACATCCTTTTTTCATCCTTCCTTGTTTCCTGGTCACATCTTTTTCAATTTTTAACTTTTACCTGTTCATTATTTTCTTTTCTTTCTTTCATGTTCTCATCTTGTTTTATATTCCTTCTTTAGTTCCTGTTTTCACTTAGTTTTAGTTTTTTAATTTTGTTATGCTGTTTCTTTTTTTTTTTTCAACCATCTTGGAAATTTTCTGTTCTATTCTGAGTTTCTTATAACCATCTTGTTCTCACTCTACTTTTTCCTCTTCCTACCATTTAACTTTTTGATGGTTTTTCTCTTTATCTTCATCTAAAAGAAGTGTAGAAAAGTGTCCACTCTGAGACTGTCGGGCCTAAAAAAAGATTCTAAAAAAAAAGAGATTTGATGTGCTGCAACCAACCACTCTATTGGGGAGGGGGCATTTTTGTCTAAGTTGTGGGCATGGTTGACCACAGGGATGAGTCTTCCTGCACGTTGAGCCACGTGCACACTAATGACACAAGCAAACCAGCTTGAATGATAACTCACGCACACATTGAAAAGACTGATAAACCTTCTGTTTACTGTGCCTGTCAGGCCTCACCCACCACTGCGGGGTCTGATAGAAGGAGCTGTGACATCACAGGGGCTGCAGGCCTGAAGGGGCCCCTCAAGCCACACAACAGAGGCTGTTTGTAATTGTATGCAGGTAAACATGAGAGTTGAAACAGAATGTTGGAAATAAAATAAAAAAATAAAGGTTGAAAACCTTTTAATGATTTCAGATCATGAATGTGAAGATAAAGATCTAAACACCTGCAGATTTCACAAAGTCTAGAAAGAAGGTGGAGCTTTAAGGAGTTTTAAGGAGGAGGTGAGGCTGACCGGGGAGGCCGTGATGGTTACCTGGTTACCGCTGTGGTTGGTTGATGATCAGTGTATGTCAGAATCATGAATGCTGGGTTAAAGTTCCTGTCAGAGATCTCAAACGGTAACATTTTAAAGTTCAGATTAGCTCCTGACTCCTCAGTTACTCCTCAGACCCAAGTTCTGGTTCAAACTTCTTTGTTGGAGTCTCTTCAGTTTATTTTGTGTCCTCCAAAACTGCCATGCAGGATAGCATTAGAGTGTTTGGAGGTCACCCTAATCCTAATCATCTTCATCATTTTGGTCTATAGCTGTGGATCTGTCTGATCTGAGGACGTTGGTTCCAGCTTTAACTCCGCTGGTTGGATCGTTTGGTTCCTTCAGAAACATTCTGCTCCAAAGCTCACCGGCTGAGTAACCATGGAAATGAGCAGCTCGGAGGGTCAGAGGACCCGGAGTCTAGCTCACACGTGTTCTGCTAGAGGTCCCCAAGCTGGACTTTAATTCTGGATCAATAACAGAGAATGTGTCCATGTTTTGGACTTCTGACCCGTGAGCTGTTCTGTCAGTAACAACCACTGCAAAGCCTTCATCAATGTAAAGATTTGTTGACATTCAAAGTTTGAAGGTTTTCTGCTTTTACAGCAGATGAAAAACCAGCAGTGGGCAGACAGCGCCACCTGCTGGTTGCTAACTTCGGCTGTTGCTGCTCAGAGGCAGAACAGGATCAGAAATGTTCTGGTAGGTTCTTAGAGCAGCAAATGTTTTCAATGTCAACAAAAAAGATGCACCAATGATTTGTCACGTGGCTTGAGGTTTTAATTTAAAGGCTCAGGGCTTCCCTAACAAACACTGATTAAAAGCTTGACCTGAGTCGTGTTTTATGTTGACTTGACCAAGACTTAAGACTTTAGCCGCAAAGCATGATGTTTCCACC
Source organism: Oryzias curvinotus (assembly GCA_023969325.1). Taxonomy (NCBI): domain Eukaryota; kingdom Metazoa; phylum Chordata; class Actinopteri; order Beloniformes; family Adrianichthyidae; genus Oryzias; species Oryzias curvinotus. The sequence goes on along the minus strand of CM043720.1, from coordinate 14,396,806 downwards.
CCCATGCTTTACAATAGGTATGGTGTTCTTTGGATGCAACTCAGCATTTTTTTTCTCTTCCAAACACGACGAGTAGAGTTCTTACCAAAGAGTTCTATTTTGGTTTCATCTGACCATAGGACATTCTCCCAATCCTCTTCTGGATCATCCAAATGCTCTCTAGCAAACTTTAGACGGGCCTGCACATGCACTGGTTTTAGCAGGGGGACACGTCTGGCATTGCAGGATTTAGGTCCCCAGGACCTAGTAAATGAAAGGTCTTTTAAGACAACACAAGGGAATGCATTCAAAAATAAAGATGCTCCAGGTAAATCAGCACTAAGAGCAGCACCAGGAAATTCTTGACTCCCAAGTTGAACACCTCTCCACCAAACAGGAGAACCTGGACATGTTCTGGAGACGAGAACATCTGCAACTGGAAAACTGTGAGCTCAAAAGGAAACTCAGAGACTTTGAAATAAAAATCTGCGAGGAACCCCTAGATGCGTTGACTAAAATAGAGGACTATATGACAAACATGGAGCAGGAAATCCAAACTTTACAAGATATGCAAAACGCTGTGAGGGGAACGACAGGAGCTAAACAGGGAAGAGATGAGATCTACAGGGTTTTGAAAAACTCCTATCAGCTCTGCAATGAAGAAAACCATTACCTGAAGCAGAGGAACCTGAACATGGTTTATAAAATTCAAGACCTAATATCTGAAATCAGTGACCTTAAGAACAAAGTGGAGGTCTGTTCCCAGCAAGAATCAACAGTCATCAATCTGAAAGAAAAACTGACTGAACAGGAAAGGAAGAATAAGGCTCTGGAAGATTCCAACCAACAAAAACACTTGGAAGTCAAAGTGATGCAAACGGTGTCTGTGCAGACTGACTGGAAGCATCAGGAGAGGACCGATGATGAAAAAGAAGAGGAGACACGGGCGGATGGATGGAAGAACCATCTCCAAGAAATCCAGCAGGAACTGTCAGAACAAAATGACAAAAGTGGAGAAGAAGAAAATGAGGGCAAAGAAAAAGTGAACCTGAAGAAAGAAAAGAAACTCCAGAAATCTTCTTTCACTAAGTTCTGTCGGAGATTGTTCCACATCCGAAAGTAAAAGTCAATTCTCTGCCTTCAAGGATCACAACAGTCAACCCTCGCCTCCATCTCACTCCCCCTCTTCATCCTCTGCACTCCCTCCCCCTTCATCCCATCCATCAACCTGGACTACGGTCTTCCTCTGGGCCTTTATTGTGGACATAAACCTAAAATTCCTCATGTGTAAAACTGAATGTGTGAAACTGTGTAAAAATGTGTATTGAAGACTTCAGTCTTTACTAAGGGTTTGGATGTGGATGATCACAGAGAGCACAGTGGTCAAGTGTGTGTATTCTCCCAAGCAATGACAGACCAGAGGATGACCTTTTTCTGTCCTTCTTTAATCTGGGTTTGGATTTCACAGTCCAGCACATGTATATTTCTGGTTTGGGTGTGTGTGTGGTGGTTCGCTCTCATGGACGCACACACAAGCTAATAAAACTGAACTGCTCTGTAAACATCGCCATTTGCTCCTCTGTTTACCTCTGCTTACAAATTATGATTTTGTTGACTCAAAAAACGACCGCGCCCTCTAGTGGCGAACTTCAGAACAACGCCTCAATCCACTCTTTATAACAAAATGTTTTTTGAGAAATATATTAAAAAGCAACAACTCCCCTCCGTGAACCGCCACCTTATCCTGGTGGAGGGGTTTGCATGCTCGAGTGATCCTAGGAGCTAAGCTGTCCAGGGCTGACACCCTTGTTAGGGTCTCCCATGGCAGACAGGTCCTAGGTGACGAGTCAGACTAAGAGCGGTTCAGAACTTCTTTAAAGAACGAAGTCCCGGATACTTCTTTCTATGTTTCTGATCAGGTCCTCAGCACGACAAGTATCTGCAACGAGGGAGTTCCTGTCCAGCTGCTGCACGGGCTGGGATGGGCTTCTGTCAACATCTCTTCCAGAGAAGTCTTCTGAGTGACAGACAACTTCATGGTCCACTACTCTGCAGAGGGAGCCGTGGCGTGGAAGCCCACAGAATCTGGTCCTCTGTCATGTCCTCCAAGGACTGACCCACAACGGCTCTTTTAAGAGCCCCTCCCAGACCCTTCAAGAGCTTGATGACCTCTTTTTCAGAGTTTAGAGTCACACCATTTAATATCACATTAGTGTAGCAGTTGATGAGGTAAGTGATTCAAAAATGCTAAATAGAACAACTTATTTCAATTATTTCTGGAAATGGCTCATCAGTTTCAACTCAGAGTATTAGTTCAACACAAAAATGAATGCTGTGTGTTGGAAGCATGTCACACACACCTGTGGGTTTCAGCAGCAGAAGATGGAGCAGCCTGAGCAGGAGAAGCAACAGGCGGTAATGCACCTCAACGCTGTGTGCTGTCCGCCATAAAACACCAGAAGAAGAAGAAACAACAGGAGTAAAATGATGGATAGTACATCAGGAGCTAAAATCAAAATACTTTTCAAAACCATTTCATTCATTGTTTTACATCTTATTTCAAAATAAATTAGTTGAATCTTTAATATAATCAGAAATGTTAAAGATTTAAATTCTGTTAAGACTATAACAGCCTTAAATAATTGAGGTGAAACCACCAAAAGGTTCCCGAGTGCAGCTGTGTCTGCAGCTCCTCACTCCACCAAAGGAAGGGTCAAATACAACAAATTTCACATTGTGACAGCTAATAGGACTATAACTTTAACAATTCAAATAATTTTCAATGTAACAGCTTCTTTTTAATAGGCAAACGTTATAATAATATTAATACTACTACTACTACTAATAATACATATTTATAGTGAAATAATTTAGAAAAACTTTTTTAAAGTTTTTTTTACTTTTTATTTTATTAAGTATTTTGTAATTTAAGTAAGTATTTTATTAAGTCTTTCAACCAAGTTTATTAAAAGAAAGTGTACATATTTGTAAATAGTCTTATTTATTATTATTATTATTATTTATTTTACAAAACTTATTTAAACTGCAGTTTTAAAATGTTTTAAAACCGACGAGACGTCGGTAGCGACATCTTCTGAATCTTTACGACAGCGAGCAATAATTTTTGACTTTCAACTTCATGAGCTGACCAATGAGGGGCGGGCTGCGCCGGCCATCAGCCAATCAGCAATAAGGAGAGGAGGCGGGCCACGCAGCTGCAGCGTCTGTGCCGCAGCAGCGTCTTGCCGCTCCGCTCCGCATCAGTGTCGTCGCCCTCCAGCTTTGGTTGAGTTGTAACAGCGGTACCGACTCACGACATCAGACGGTACCGAACCAAACCGTTCCATGCTAAATTGTTGGTGTCTGCCTACAGCGGGGACTGTGGCACTGGAAGGGAACGCGCGCGGCTTAGTGCGCAGGCGCATTCTAAGTCTATTTTGCTCGAAACTGGAACCAGTGTCTCCGGGCCGGAAGTGAGCGTTCGGCACCGGCAAAAGCTTGGAACCAACCGAGGACTCAAGAGGCGGACTGCGACACAGACACCAGGATACCTACCGCTGCCCCTCCCTTCCACAGGTCCGCTGATTTCCCCTCTCTCCTCCTGACCGTCCTCCATCACTTACCCTCCTCCTCAGCTCATTGTGTTCTGGCCGGAGTTGACTCCGACCGGCCCTGAGTGAGCAGATCAAGCAGGAAGTTCAGGTGATTTTTGCTGCTGCACGTCATATTGGATCATAACCAAGGCACAGCTCCTTCATAATTGATCAGTTTCGTCATAAGCCTAAACTGCAGCGACACTGTCTCTGCTCTGATGGCTATTTAACATAATAATGTGGATTTAAAAGAAATCACAGTTTTGGGTTTTAATATCATGGGTCCAGTGACAGAACTGGACCGCAGCTGATCCACCACACCGACACAGAATGAGAAGATTCCCGGGAAAAACACGAATCCGTTTCAAAGGTTTCTGGTTCACTGATCACCCGGCATCACCACAGAAACCCCCCCTCAGGTGTAATGTAAGACTCGCCTGTCGGGTTCACGTAGGTGAACAGGAGATTGCTGCATCTGGCAAAATAAAATTCCTTTTATTAAGGGAGATATGGAACTTTCCATTTAAAATTTAAAAAAAGTATTTGTTTTTCCAATTTGACTGCATTTTGTTTAAGGTCACTGTGAGCTTCATTGAACGTCCCCTGGTGTTTTGGGAAGTGTGCACTTCTATTTGACTAATTTGTTTTCTCTGCTCGTAGAAATGTGGAATTCTATTTTTTGCTTAAAAACACTTTTTTTTTTCATTTCTAGGACTGGTATATTTTTCCCGTTTTTCCGTGCTTTTATTTTCTAGTTTCAGTTTAAAATTGCGTGATCATATTGTGAAAGGCAATCTTCCGTCTTTCCGGTGTTCGCGACCATTTAATCCTTTCCCACAATGCTTTGTGTCCACGTCCTCAGCTTCCTGAGCATTGTGACGTCCGCGGTGGTTCCGCCGCGCCTGTGTCTCGGTGAGTGACCGAACCGGGCTACGGTTCGGCGGCCCACTCTTTTATTTTGGCAGTTATCGTTGCTTCCTCTCCGCTGACAGCCGGAACTCCGCAGCAGGAACCTCCATTTTCCTGCCGCGCGCCCCGCCGTACACTGGACGCCGCCCAGCCGCAGGTTCGGTCCGTCTTTGCGCAAAACAGCCCCGCGAGGGTTTCGGCCGGCAGCTGCCGAGCGCGTGAGCTGCGCACCGGGGTGAGGGGCTCGGAATGATGGATGTCCCGGCGGTGCCTTCTGCGGCTGCGCGGTTACCGTGGATAGGCGGTTTACCTCACCGATTCGGTAGCGAACCCGCGCGCCTTTGAGGTACCAGTCGGGCATGTGAATCATTGAAATAAAGGGGTTCGGTGCGTGTTTTTACAGACGGAAGTCACGTGACGCTACAACGCGATCAGTCCATTTCGGTGACGTCACTGACCACAGTGAAAAACTGCCAGCTGTGAGGATCCTCCTATTCTGCTTTGGTTCTTGTCTTTGCCGCTCCTGTGATCTATAATAGAACCGGTCCCTGGTAAAGTTCTGGTGGAGGATCCGTCAGCTGTGCTTCAGTGTCCTGCTGTAACTTGATTCCATTGTTTCCTCTACCGTACGCTGTTGGAACTCTTTCTGCTGGCCTTTCCAGTCTTCTTTATGGTTACCCGTGGCGACACAAACTAGTATTTCTTTCCAGAGGCATCAACACATGTTGAAGTTCTCTGTATTTCTTCCTGTTTCTTCTGATGGTTCTGTCTTAGTCCCAGCAGACCACAGTTCTGATGAGACAAAACCTCCTTCATCCTTAGCTGCAGAGCCTGGTGTCCCGGCGGGATGTGTGCCCACTGATCCCAGGCCACACTCAAGCAACAGGATAGAAGCAACTGTCTGGTTTTGCTGGTCCAACTTAAGTGTTCAGGTTTCTGACCTAGTCGGCCTGTTTCCGGTTCTGAGTTGGTCCTGTTGGCCCGTCAGAACCTCTCTGATCATTGTTCAGTAACCAATGTGTTTTTCTGCAGGTTGCAGCCCTTCAGCCCCTTGGCCCGTGCAGGATGGAGGACTCTGAGGTGGAGCTGGCGGTGTCAGAGTCGGATGCTCTGGGCGCAGACTTCATCACAGTGGAGCTGGACACGCAGCCCATTGAGTATGTGGTGAAGTGGGCGGAGGTGGGCTCCAAGTTCACCATCTCTTGCGTGAAGAAGGACTCAGACGATCCTGGAGACCTGACGGCCGAGCAGCTGAAGATCGAGACGGACGAGGCCTTCTTTGCGCCGTACGAGGAGGTGTACCCCTGTGAGGTGACGGAGCAGAGCGTAGAGATAAAGACAGACTCTGACGAGGATGATGAGAGTGCGCAGGTAGAACACGAGGTTCTGCTGGAGGCGGGGAGCAGCCACCTGGATGGTGGGGCAGACTCGGACCAGGCGGACTACGAGCCAGTGGAGCGGCAGTTCCGCTGTAGCTTCTGTGGGAAGAGCTACAGCCACGCCTCCAGCCTGTACCGCCACCAGCAGACGCACACTGGCAAGGGCGGGACACCCCCTGCCGCCAAGCGAGCTTTAGAGCCCGCCCACCAAGAGGCCCGCTACACCTGCCCCCACTGTGGCATGAGCTTTAAAGGCAGCCGGTACGTACACGGGTCTCCTCTGTGGGAGGGTTTAACCTGAGGATTTAGAATGTTTTTCCAAGATAAGAAACCCCGCCCATCAGAACCCCAGCCCGTCTTTCAGTGGTGCCAAATGCTCCGCCTCCATTGTCTGTGGAGGTTTCCTGATTTCAAAAGCTGCTCTGCTTGCAGATGTTGGTTCAGTAGAAACTATCCGGTTCTACCTTTAGGAAGCCTGGCACTTGTGTTACTGAGTGGACTAATTATTAAAGGTTCCCTTCATGTGATCAGCTGGTGGTCAGGTCAGTCTTTCTTGTGGGGTGGAGTTTTTCAAATGGCGGCCCATAAATGGCCTGCAATCAATTTTTGAGTGACTTGGAGCACCATGACTCAAAATAATGGGAGTAAAAAAAGGTTTAAAGGGTCTATATCATGCAAAATCATTTTTTTTTAGCTTTTAATTGTATTATAATATTCATACCTCACGAAGAACAACCCCAAAGTTGTATTTTGATCCGTTCACACATCTGAGTATTCGTCTGAAAACTTGCGTTCTGAGCACAAGCCCCTCCCACCCCACGAAAACGATTGGATCCTCATGTAGATAAGTGGGGAACAGCCCCTCGCTGCCAGCACCGCCCCCCGCTAACACTCACACCCACTTTCTAAACGGAGCATGCGGTGATCTGCAAAACCCTCTTGTCAGGCTCCACAATATGGACATCCATCTTTGCAAAAGTTCGGATGTTGTCTGTTTTCGTGGGCGACTCTAGGTTGACGTCATGAAATGAGCGGCACCCGCACGGAGTGAAAGCCGGTGCCTCAGAGATGGACTCATCCTACTTCCTGGTAGGAAAATCAACTGTGAAAATAACTCAAAATAACTCGTATTTCATAAAAAAATGTTCTTTGATGTGTCTAAGGTAATATATTATCAAATATGGACATACTTTACTCTGAAAGGCTTAACAACAGCATGATATAGGCCCTTTAAATGTTTTTAAATCTATATGGAATTTCCCACACCTGTTTGGTACATGAATGCAGCACTGAATGAAAGTGAGCCGTTAATTGAGAACCCACCAAGAAGAGAGAAAACACTTCCTTTATTTATCCCTCAAAATAAAAGTGTACCACCAGCATTCTTTTCAACTTAAAAGCACAGCACGTACTGCTCCATTAGACCAACACACTGATCAGAATCCACTGCAGTGATGTTTTTTTTTTCCTTCTATTTTTAACAAATACTAATGTGATGCAGAGGTGTGCTGCCAACACTTTCATCCCTCCAGCAGGAGTGCATACAGCTGAGCAAAACCTTAACACTATTTGCACAAAAACACATAAAGTACTACTTTATGTCTGTGGGTTATAAATCCTTTTTTTGCCATACCAATTTCTGAACATTTATAGGTGTCCATGCTTTGTGTTTAGGCTTTTTGTATTGTTGGTCATTACAAAAGATCACTTTTTTTTTTTGGACCTATAGTCCAACATTTTTGACTATCAATGGCTTTCTGTGGGACTAAGAAGTCTTGAGTGCTGCAGGTGTAATCTGTGTTTGTTTTCCTGCAGGATGCTGGGGAGTCACTTGCGGCTACACGGAAAGCGGCGCATCCACCCCTGCAACATCTGTGGCAAGGAGTTCAACCACAGCTCCAGCTTGTCCCGCCACCGCCTCATCCACAAGAAGGGGAAAGGCATACCCAAGGACGCCCCCTTCAGCACTGGCGTGGCCACCCTGCGCCTCTGCGGCAAGAACAAGAAGGCCAAGAAGCAGCACGTCGCCACCGCCATCATCCAAAGCCATGGCACAGACAAGTTCTACGCCTGTCCACAGTGCGACATGACCTTCAGGACGTCCACCCAGCTGTCCAAGCACCAGGTGACCCACGTGAAAGAGCTGCTGGACAGTTACACGCCCGGCAAGGAGAACCTGGGTGAGAGCTCATCCGACCTCAAGATCCGCCTAAAGCTCTGCTCACGGGATAAGCCCAACTTTTACACCCTCTGCAAGAAGAACCGACGTCGCCGGGGGGGCCGGGCTGGCAGGCGGGGCCAGTCCTCTGAAGACGACGAGATGTGCGGCGTTGAAGGCATGGGCCACCACGTCTGCGCCCAATGCGGGAAGCAGTTTAGCCACGCTTCCAGTCTGGCACGGCACCAGCAGACCCACAGGACGAGCGCTGGCGGCCGAGGGAAGCAGCTTCACCCCACGCCTGGACTCCCCCCGTCAAAGACCAAGACCTACACCTGCTCAGCCTGCAACAAGACCTTCATGCACTCGTCCAGTTTCTCACGTCACAAGAAAGCCCACCTCGAGGACGGCCAGGTCACCGCAAAGCGTCAGAAGAGACCCATCCTGGACGAATCCGCGCCCCTCGAGTCGGACTCAGAGTGATTCCCCCACCCCCCCGCTCTGAACTGGATTGGACCGGTTTGAGGATAAGGCATAAGTATTGACTGGTTCTGGGCTGTTGTGGAACCAGTTCTCGAAAAAAGTTGAAACTCAGAAATGTTCTGGACCCGTTCTGGTTGTCCAGGTCTCAGGAACTGAAAATGGTTTCTTCCTCTTTGGTGTAAATAGCAGCAGGATATCCTAATATGGTCATCAGGTGGGGGATGCCACATACGGTCACACCTGTATGGTCAGAACTGACACTTAGCTTTGCGTATGGAGTAATGTAATTAGATTCAAACATACACAATTGCCCTCCCCTTTTACCCTCCCTTCACCAATATGATGGCACTTGCCGTTTCCCAAAGGCATCATGGGAAATGAAGCTGGATCATCAAACCAGTTTGCCGCTGTGAAACGCGATTGGACTGATCGATCCATCGATCATCTGTGGTTTTCATCCACAAAACTGTTCTTTTAAACGACGAGCAGGTCCAAAACTGCAGCGAGACTGGACCTGTGAGCAGTTATCCAACTTCTGATCCATTTAGTTGATTGATGGTCAGAAGAACTTTCTGTCCCTGTTGTCAGTTTTCCCTACCTCGCTCCAGTGGATTGGGCTGATTAGGCCAGCCAGGCTGCTGATGCTGTGTTCTGATTGGCTGACGGTGTTCTTTGTTATCTGACTGGCCAGTCAATCTTGGTTACTATAACAACAGTTTCATCATCAGCAGGCAGAAATGGGTGTTCTATCCTTCAAAATAAAAGCAGCTAGCAGAAATCCCCGCTGGAGTCTGAGGGATGTGGCCCGGCGCTCCTCAGAGAAAACTGTCTTGTCGGGTCCTAAGACGCCTGTTGGTAAGGTGGAATGTTCTGATGTTCCAGAAAGTTGCTATGACAGCATTGGCTCCTCCTCACATATAAAGGTGTTCTTCGTGTTCTCCAACTCCCGCCACGGTTTATGGAGCATGCTGATGAAACGGGACAGATGTTTGGTCAGTTCAAGCCTCTGGACTCCCCAGTCATTTGGAGCAGCTCTCACCAAAATAAAAGCTTTTCCTGTGCCCGACCAAGAACAGTTATTGAAAATGAGTTGGCTTGGAGTTAATTTAATGGTGACATATTTATTTTGTCTCAATGCCTATGACCCCCCCCCCCCCCCTTTCACCAAGAGACAAAAACACTCAGTCCCTTCCACCATGTTCCAGTTTAGTTTCTGACACCTCTCCTGTCCACAGTTTAGACCAGTGTTGTGTTGGTTTGTTGCAGAGGGGGGGTGATGGTGGTTTTCATTGTATCGTGTTTGCCAATAGAATAAAGCTGTTGACATGTTTGTCTCGTCTTTGGAATAAACTACTATCCAGGCTGTTTTTACTTCCTGCTTCCAGCAGGAGGAGCACACATGGAAGCACGGAGCCACAGTCAGGGAGTTCGTGGGATTACCATCAATTGTAGATCCAGTCAGATTTAAATTTTGGCAGAACATAAAGGTTAGTCCAAAGTCAAACCACAGCTATAGCGCACATGGAAGAAAATCTGCATACATATACCCTTTAGATAAGCAAACATTTAACAAATAATCGTCATGAGTGCTTAATGACTTCATGTATCTCTATCCTGAGGAGGTTCCGGCTGAGGAGCGCGCGCCAGGATCTGCTGTCACCGAGGACAAACTAAGAAGTCATCCAACCTTTCCGATCAAAGATCGACTGTAGTGGATATTTAGTACTAGCTACTATTTTCTACACGTGTCAAAAAATCAACCATTGAATGGCTTTTGAGTTTATTCATCGTCAGAGTTTCAATTTTAATCGTGTTTTTTGTTAAGTAAAGATATTTCCGGTTTTGTTTACGTCACACTGTACAGAGGACCGACGCCGGAAACGTAAGAGGAGAAGAGGTACTACAGCTCCCAGAATGCTCAGCGAATGACAAGGCTGATGATCGGTGAGTTCCGAACCGGATCCTAAATTCCGAACCGGGATATTTTCGATTGACCAATCGCACTGATCTTAACCGATCAGTCCGCGTTCCGGTCAGTTGGATCGGTCCCGGGGTAGCATTAAGCGCGGGTTAATTAAGCTGGGGTCGATTCGTTTGACGTGGTGACGTAGCACCGGCGTTAAACTGTAAACATACACAACATGAATGTGCTGAATGAAGGGTGTTGATTGGTTTACCAGAATTTTGTTAACAGAATAGGCGGACATTTTTTGTTTGTTAGCTTAACCTTAAGTGACCTTCTACTTGTTTCCATATAAATAAATCCGCCTCAGCGTGACACTCGAAGTTAGCACAATAAACCACACACAACAAATGCACAAAAATAACAAAATAAATAAAGGAATACAATTTGTTTACAGAATTTTACAAATGAGTCTAGTCTTATGCTACTTCTCTGACTGTTTCATAATAGTAACACCCTGACAGTAAAAACACAGTTCTGTATTTCCATGTTGTGGCCATTAAACCTTTATTTAAGCTGCCTTCTTGATCCACGGGTTTTAGTTAAACAAGCCTGTCTCTAATCTCACTTTCATTTCTAAACTTCCTGAGAAAACTGCTGCAGATCAACTCTGTGAGCGTTTGAACAGAATGATTTGTGATGAGTGATTGAGTTTTAGACCTCAGTGCTGTGTTTGTTTGACACACTTGATTAGAACGTTTTGTTGCAGCTATTGGTTCAACGGCAACTGCCTTAAGCTGTTTTAAGTTATTTTTATCTGATAGATTCCCGTTAGTTTGTGTAAACAGTGAGTTAGTTAGTCATGGTGTACCACAGGGCTCTGAGCTTGGCCCAGTCAACATGCTTCCAACACTATTATGAAGAACATCAAACATTTTCATTGCTCCTATTTGTCATGAGATGAACTTGAATTTCTGAAACATTTTCGACAAACACAAAATAACAATTTTTTTCAAATATTGTTTACAAAACTGCCTGCATCTGTGATCGTGAGCACTTTTCCTTTGCTGAGATAATCCCTTCCACCTCATAGGTGTACCATATCAAGATGCGGTTTAGACAGCATGATTATTGCACAGGTGTGCTTTAGACTGGCCTCAATAAAAGGCCAGTCTGAAATGTGCCGTTTTGCTTTATTGGAGGTGCATTGTATCTCCTTCGCACAGAGTTGATAAGGTTGTCGATTGGGGAATGTTGGTCAACTCCTCATCAATGACTGTGCGAAGTTGCTGGATGTTGACAGGAACTGGAACACGCTGTCGTATCCGCTGATCCAGAGCATCCCAAACATGCTCAATGGGTGACATGTCCGGTGACAATGCGGGCCACACAGGAACTGGGATGTTTTTCTAGCCTCCAAGAATCGTGTACAGATCACCCCATGCTGCAACATGGGGTGATATTCTTGGATGTGTGGGATACAACAGCCCTCAGGATCTCTGTGCAGTTCAAAATACTGTCAATAAAATGCATCTCTGTTCTGTCTGACATGTGCAATGAACAGAGTAAGTCTGGATTTATTTGTGAAGAGAACACTTCTCCAATGTGTCAGACACCATCGAATGTGAGCATTTGCCATCTCAAGTCAGTTATGACAACAAACTGGAGTCGGGTTTTAGCACAGAGGAGGACAACAAGCATGCAGATGAGCTTACCTGAGATGGCTTCTGTGGAGATTTTTTTGGTTATGCGAACCGATTGTTTCAGCAGTCGTCTGAGTGGCTGGTCTCAGATGATCTTGAAAGTTCCACCTGATGAACTCTGTGCGAAGATGATGTGTTGCACTGCATGGGGCAAATGTTGGTCACAGCAGACACTGACCAGTTTTCTGAGTCCCCAGACCTCCAATAAAGCAAAATGACACATTTCAGACTGGCCTTTTATTGAGGCCAGTCTAAGGCACACCTGTGCAATAATCATGCTGTCTAAACAGCATCCTGATATGGCACACCTGTGAGGTGGAAGGGATTATTTCAGCAAAGGAGAAGTGCTCACTGTCACTGATTTAGACAGATTTTATAGACAAATTTAGAAATAAATGGTTATTTTTGTGTTTGTAGAAAATGTTTCAGATCTTTGAGTTCATTTCATGACAGATGGGAGCAAAAACAAAAGTGTTGCATTTATATTTTTGTTCGGTGTAGTTTCAAGGATTTCAAGTATTGGATGACTTCCAATTTTCTTTCACTATCTTTCACAGAAAACAGAAGTTGTTGTTCTCGGACCTGAACACTTCAGGAAATCTCAATTTAATGAAAGTGGATGCCATTATTTTACTCTCCAGTCATTCTGGGAGAAACTTGAGTCATTTTTAAAGAAGCATTGTCTTTTGATTCTCATATAAATTAAAGTTGTAGAATGTCTTTCTGTCATGCCTGCCATATCTCTAAATCCAGAAACAGCCTGTCTCAGAATGACAGACGAATGAGTTCACACCTTTGCTTCTTTAACATTAGACTGTTGTAATTCTTTGATATCAAGCTTGTTCAAAATGCTGCTCCAGAGTTTGAATCTAAATTGGTGGTAGAGAAGATTAGTGATCAATTTGAACTTTTCCCAAATATTTTAAACAACAAAGAGTTCATAGTTCGGTATTTCTTAAACAGAACATTTTGTTCTGATTTGTTGTCATTCCTAGAACATCCTAGAATGGGGAACATATCGATCAGACTCCTGATTTGTGAAATCAACTTCCCGTTTCTCTTCAGGAGGTAGAACCATCTCGGTCTTTGAGGAATTTTATTCTTTAATGCTGTGAGGACTGACTCAGTCACATGACAGTTAGATGTCACACTCACATTATAATTGGCCCTGGCACTACAAACTCCAAATCTGATTGGCTGTTGCACCTGAGCGTGCTCAGTTGGTTCTTAAAGCCTCAGGGAAATTTAGTAGAATGTGGCTGCACCAACTAGGTGCAATGTGACTGGATAAAATTCACTGATTTATTAATTGGTTGTTTTAAAAAGTGCAGTTTTGTTCAAGTTTTTGGTTCCCCTGACGTTTTGTCATCTTTCAAACGGTCTATCATGAATGAACACAGAGGTGGGCAGAAATTCCTACAAATAACTTTTTTGTTTGGGTAAACTAAGACCAACATCCATAACAAACAACTCATTTCATTTTTCCTCATAACAAAATTTTTTTTATTCTTTTGCTCAAACAGGTTTGTTTGAAATTTTCCCTTGTGTTTATAAATCTGCCCCTCCGCTTTGTGTTTCTGTGCGCAGAGGTGACACAGTTCATGCCCTCAAACAGAAAAACAATTTACGATACAACCTCTGTGTGATACGCTGAAAAATTAATCAATAAGTAAGATCTGTGATCTCCATGAATGGTGTCTGCAAGAGTTTTCATAGCAGTCTTCCATGCTGTGTCCGCAGTGTTCGTTCGCTACAACCTTGGCCCCGGTGTGGCCGTGGAGCTCCAGGAGGGGGCGAGTGTTGCAGAGCTGAAGAAGGTGGTGGGGAGTCAGCAGGGCGTCCCCCCGGAGCAGCTCAGGGTGCTTTTTGCTGGGAGGGAGCTGCAGAGCACTTCCTCTTTGCAGGTGAGGCTGCTGCCTGCCGGGAAAATGATGGACGCAGGAACTTATTGTGTCCAAGCAGGAAACCTGCGACTCAGCTCGGTTTGGCTCCATAGGTCAGGACATCTCAACGTTAGGAGGCAGGTTCACCAATAGACACCATCTGTATGAATCAAAAAATAATGACAAAGTGTTGACGCCACATTTGAAGAAGTCTTCTGGAAAGTCTTCGTGTGGATCCTTTTGAAAACAGGGAGATATTCTCAAAGACCAGAGGCTGGTTGCAGTTCCTTCAAAATAAAAGCCTGTGGAGATTCCGATTGAGCTGAAACAAGCTTTGTTAGGTTGTACTTTGAAGACTTTTTGGGGTGATATTGAGATCTAAACGCCAAATTCTCCTCCCTCTCCTCCTAACTTTTTTGTAGAGCTGTGACCTCCCAGAGCAGAGCACCGTTCACGTGGTCCCTCCCCCTTCAAGATCGTCCTCCTCTCAACTGCTACTCTTTCAGGAGCCTCAAGGCCGTGAGGAGGAGCAAGAGAGCCTTACAAGGCTGGATCTGAGCTCCTCACGCCTCCCCGCCACCCCCGCAGACCTCACAGGTACCCTAAAGGATGGAGAGATGGGGGATGGAGGACAAAGGTTACAGGAGGAGGGTGAACCTACACCTGGGACAAGTATGTACATGTACTTGTATGTCTGGGTGTGTATAGGTGTGTTTGTGGGTGTACAGATGTGCATGCAGGTGTGTTTGTGGAGTTTGTGCATGTGAGACATGAGAGCTGTATTACAATCACCTGACAGAGAGGGCGCTCTTGAGTCAGCATTTCAAATTATGAAAAGAAGTACACGTATTATTCCGTTGTGTACAGGTGAGTCCTTGCAGTAATCCAGCTCTCTGTGTGTGTACAGGTGTGCGCAGCCGCAGTTCTTTCTTTGTCTATTGTAAGACCTGCAGGTCCATCCAGCCTGGAAAACTCCGGGTTCGATGCCGGACCTGCAAACAGACAGCGCTCACGCTGAGCAGGGTAAGAGCAGCACGTCCTGTGCTACAGTTCAGAAAACCCCAGGTTTTATGTTGTAGTTTGAAGTTCTGTTTTCTCAGGCCACCTTGGCGACTTTTACTAAACTGAATGTGGAGTGTAATAGTATTTAGATTTTTTTTGTCCCACTGATTTCCTTTTTTAGTATTTCTAAATTCAACAAGTTTTTGTTCAGAAAAGATGCAATGAAACCATCAAAATGGCGGGATTAACATAATTCTCAATTATGGAAATTTGCCCATCATAGAAGAAGATTCATTGGTCATCTTCCAGTCAGACGACCACACTGCATTTGTGTTCAAAGTTAATCTTTGTGTTACCCAGTGAACTAACCTGGCTCAGTCACTTAAGTTCTGGACCAGACTGAACTCAGAACTGTGGGAGCTGATGTCTCACTGAGGTTCTCTGTCTTTGTCAGGGGCCATCTTGCTGGGATGATGTTCTAATTCCTGGACGTATCCATGGAAACTGCCAGTCGGAAGGATGCTGGGGCAATGAAGGGGTAAGGCCGGAGCATAACATTGGTAGCTGGGTTTTTTGTGAGAAAATTGTGAACTCTGGTGTTTGGTGGGGATTTTCTTTTGTTCCCAGTGAGCCTGCTTACATGCCACCAAAATATTTGAACCCATTTGCCGAAAATACTAAACCTTTATTAGCAAGCACAGAGGCCAGACTTTTCCTGTCGTTGATGAGCAGGTTTCTGCACAAAATTGGGAGGAATTTTGGTTCACTCGTCACTCAAATGATTTCTAGATCCTTAAGACTTTGCAAAATTCTCTTCTCTTCATCCCCGATTTTTGAAAAAGCTTTTACTTAAAGTAATTGCATAGCAGACTTCATGTTGAATGAGGAAAATAAGTTGCGTATGTGCTTTTATGGTTGCAGGAGTTTTACATGAAGTGCGCTTCTCATCCAACTTCGGACGATGACGTCTCTGTGGCTCTGGACCTCATCATGATCAACAATAAAAACGTCCCCTGCATCGCCTGCACCGACATCATGTAACACACATGCATCAGCGCTGAGCGCTTCCTGTTTTGCTGTGATTTAGTGTTCTGCAGAGATATATGGATTTAGAGATGGATTTAGGTCAGAATTCGTTTGTTTAATATAGAGCCAATTCTGCAAGCGTAGCATAAAGCACACCATCTAACGTGGAAAATGGGACACAGACACGATTATAAGTCCACATCCAAAGTACATGATTTAAGAAGATGCATTTGAAACTCTAACTTCATGTATTTTTGTGGAAAGTTGTGTCAGTTAACATCTAGCTACCGGTAAATGAAGACACAAAACTGCGGCAGTCCTGTTTCATGTTTGAAAATCCCATTTTGTTCAATACTATCTACTATCAGTGTGTTTTGCCACAAACACCCGCAAAGCACATTCATCAAAGGCAAACACACTAGAAGAATTCTTGCAAGCGATATTTTACTGAAACAATTCGTTAAAAAAAGAAAAAAACAAGTGGAAATTGTTTTTGGACGCGTTGTCAAGTTTGCACATGTTTTTGTGTATGCAAACCTGTATGAAGTCGGGGGTTGAATCATGCCAGCTGACATAAACATGAAAGTGAACAATAAATTGAAAAAAATAACTCTATCTTTAAAGTTGAATTTCATATTACTTTGCTCTGATAATTCAAGCTGCAGTTGGGCCCACCCAAGCACAAAGTCACTCACACATATGTTTTTTTTTTTTGTCTTTTAGGGGCGTGGTCCTGGTCTTCCAGTGCTCAGAGCGCCATGTGATATGTCTGGACTGTTTCCGTCTGTACTGTCAGAGCCGCCTGAACGAGCGACAGTTTGTTCACCACGCTGCCATTGGATACTCTCTGCCGTGTGCAGGTCAGAAGCGGGGGGGTCAGTGTGATGACCGTTTGCATGTCAGAGTTACACCTACAGGGACGTCATTCACATTCACAGCTTTGCTGCTGCTACACGATGCTCATGTGGACTTCTTCTGTACCTACAACTGTTTCCAAAGCCCACCAGCACCTTTCTGTGCTTCTCGGCTGAATAACCATTTCGAGAAATGCCTACAGTGAGAAGTTAATAAAGTGAAGTACATGAAGACAATCCTGAAAACAAAAAAACCACAGCCAAAGAGTTGCTCGTGTCCTTCTCCAGAAGTTCAATCAAAAGTGAACAGATTTACTAACTCTTGGTGTAGTATTCCGTAAAGAATCCCTCTTACCAAAGCATCAATAACTGAGCACAAAAGACCACCGACTGTGTTCTCCTCTTTTTATTTTTAGGAGGTGTTTAAGATTTGGAGCTGTGAGTAAAGTCACCACCATGCTGAAAGATTCACCTCATTCAGCACATTACCTGTTTTGACTGTTATTCTCGGGTAGTGGGGGACAATAAAGACCAAAACAAACAGAAACAGACCACTCCCCAGGTTAAAGAAGAAATGAACATATGCCTCCTTGGGCGTACTTTTTTGTAGTAAAAATGCACATTCCATTTGTATACACAATATTGTTCACAATTCTGTTTACTTTTATTGGTAACATTTCTGCTGTTGTTCACAATTTAACCTTGGAGGTGAAAAGTCAGGTGGAGCAGCATCTTCCTTGGCAGTCGGGGCCAACCAAACCTTGGGTTGATAAGTTTAGTGCTACGGAAATAGCCAACAAATATAGGAACCGGCCTATGGTTCCTCAGGCTAAGGGTCAAATCGGAACCTTCTGGGTCCCGCCTGGTACTGGGAAAAATACTGTTTCTTGTCATAGGCTCAGATTCAATGGCTCTCCTGAGTAACGAGAGCCTGTTGAGCCCTTCATCAGCCATGGTGGAACTAATGGTGTTTCAAACTCACAAACATGGACCCTGATAACAGAGGATAGGTTAGATTTGCCCACTGGGGTGTGGATGGAAACCAAATAAAAGGCTGTGATCCTAGACAGCTGACAACTCTGAGCAAAATAAGCAGGCCTTGTAATCTGAAGACTTGATGAAGGGAGTCTCAGTTGGCTACTTGACAACTTGGGTTGTTGTTGTTCACTTTTCAGCATATCCCTTCAGGGGTTGCAACAGTTTATCAGCTTTGACTGATTCAAACATTGTTTAGGAGAGATTTTCATGCCGGATTCCCTTCTTGACACAAGCCTGTATTTTATCCAGGCTGGGGACCGGCACAGGGAGACCCAGACTTGAACTTGTCTGTAACTTGTCTTGTAAAAGTTTATGGACTCCTGAAAAAACAGCAACAACCCAGGATTTGAGGGTATCAGTTTAAATGGAACTTAAAGAGTTTACAGAAGTAAACATGTTAGGGCATTAGTACCTGTTCTGTGAAATGACAGTAGGATGCTCATGACTGGGAAAATCCCAGTACCAGGAAAATGCCTGTACTTTTTCTGCTTTGTTTCAACTGTCTCTACCAATTTGCATAAAGCTGAGGTATAATCAAACATGGACGACAACAGAGTTTTTAATAAAAAGTAATTTCAGTTAGAAAGATTTCTCAACATCTGGTATCTGCTTCTACAAGATAAAATTTCCAACTGCTTTGAAATGACACACACAGTTATAAAATGTTTTTTTCTATTCTCACCAAAAGCCTTGGTTCGTTTCATCTGCAAAAATTGGAGTGAAACATGAATGAGGTAAGGGCTTTTCCTGCCGGCATGCTAATGCTGGTTCTTGTGGGCTGGGACCTCCTTCCTGTAGAGGTCACAAACAACAGTCTGATGACCCAAATCAAAAATGTCCAAATGTGGGCAAATCAGTCTTAGACATTGATGAAGAACACGAGTCACTAGCTGGAATGGACTGTGAGCAGCATAGATGTAGGCAGGTACTCACCTGAACCAGACAAAACACCTTTTGTCAAAATTTAAACAGGAGTGAGAACACAAGCGTGAGTCTGATCTGTATGTGTGTAAATACGCTGTGTTTGTCTCTACAGCGGGCTGTGAGGACTCGCTGATCAAAGAGCTGCACCATTTCAGAGTTCTGGGTGACGACCAGGTAAGTGGACCTCAGATTCCCTGCCACAGCATCAGGAGCACATGCTGAGCACAAGGGCTCTGACACCCACATTGAAGACAAGCCGCTGAAGTTCAGAGACTCTGATGATGATGATGGAAGAGGGATGAGCTGCTGCTGAAACTGTGTAGGTGAACTTATGGGCACCCAGCAGGTCCAGGACTCTTCATCACCACCATTCTGAGCTTTGCTCTGCTGACACACAGAGGTTAGGGGATGATGCTGCTCCAAAGTGATGTTCACTTGGAGTTTCAGCAGGTCCTCATGCTGCCCTGTGATTGGCTGACAAAGAGCTTGCATCAAAAAGCAGCTGCTGTGGCCATGTGCAAATGTGCCAATGTTGTTTAGACTGACCTTTTCTTCATTAAAAAAATCACAAAATAAACTATTGCACAATTAAAGAAGAAACAAACGTTTTCGTAAAAATACACTACGTATATATAGCACATAAATCAACTCTAATGTGATGTAGATAAATCTCACTTGTAACAATCCTTCCCACCTGTGCACAGGTAACTTGCGGTCTCAGTCCTCTTTCTCTATCTGTATCTTACAGTATGCACGGTACCAGCAATACGCCACTGAGGAGTGCCTGCTGAAAATGGGAGGACTCATGTGTCCGGCACCTGGTTGTGGGGCGGGGCTCCTGCCCTCTGACCCCTGCAGGAGGGTGGAGTGTGACAGACAGCTGGGCTGTGGCTTTGTCTTCTGTAGGGAGTGCAGGGAGGCCTACCATCAGGGAGAGTGCAGGGCATGCCAAGCCCCGCCTATGGGTGATGTGGAGCAGGTCAGTAAAGAAGATCCTTTTTGTGATGACATTACCGTGATAAAGACCTTGTTCTGTTAACCACTCCCCCATCCAGGGCTTTGTGGTGGACGAGGAGGCCTCTCGGCGGGGCAGGTGGGAGCAGGCATCCCAACGTCTTATTCAGGAGATGACCAAGCCCTGCCCCAATTGTTCAGTCCCTGTGGAGAGAAATGGTGAGCCGTCCTAGTGTCACACCTACCATCTGGTGAGTCAGACTAACACCAGGTGCTGTCTCCACCTGCAGGTGGCTGCATGCACATGCATTGTGCTCTGTGCCAGGCAGACTGGTGCTGGCTCTGTGGCGTTCCCTGGAACATGGAGTGCATGGGAAACCACTGGTTTGGATGAGAAAGGCGGATGTACCAGCAGCATTGATGGGGCTGTAGGGGGCGCCGGTGAGACTATGGTGATCTGCTCTTTTGACGGAGTAATCAAGTGGAATTCTACATGAAACCAACATGCCAACTAATGCTGACACATATATAAGCACTGATTTATGTGTGATTTTGTCTTGCAGGAATGAACATAGCAATCATAAACAGTTTACCTTCTTGGTTTCATAGTGAACAGAGGTGTAGTGGTTAGCACTGTTGCCTTATAGAAAGAGAGTTCTGGTACGAATCCCAACCTGGTTCTTTCTGTGTGGAATTTGCATGCTTTCTTTGTGCATGGACACATTTTTTTCATGTGCTCCACCTTCTCCTCACAGTCCAAAACATGCTTCATGGGTTGATTGGCGATTCTGAATTGCCTCTAAGGTGTGAGTGTGTCTCAGTGTGTGTAGTCTGGTTAATGAACTGGTGACTTGTCCACTCTGAACCCCACTTTTACTCTGAGACAGGCTCCACTGACCTCCACGACCTCTAAAGCTGGAACAGAAGACGGATGGCTAAATGTTTTTTTGTGTGCAGCACCTGAGAGTTGCTTTACAAAATAAACTAAATAGATGAAGTCAAACACTGATGTTATTCATTCTGAATCCCTCTGCATCCAGTTTGATTTAATTAAACTATAAATTTTATGACGATATAAAGGAATAAAATTTACATTCATGGTTTGTTTGAGGATGACAGAAAAAGAGCTTAATGGATCTAGGTTATTTAATGTTCAGATGTCCACTTTTCTATTAAAATGCACAAAAATCAAATTGATGCAAATATGCATCAAACTACTTCTGCTCCATAAGTACCTTCATTTACCAAGTACTGGAAACCAAAAACATACGTAATTTTTTTTTTCATAGCTAGAAAAAAATTCAAAGGGTTAGGTCTGCAGATTATATAAAGTAAAAATCAAAGGACCTTTTTTCCAAAAATCAATAAGACATGTTGATAATTTAAATTACATTTTTTTAAATATGTTTCAACATTTTTTGTATTTCTGTTCTTCCTGTCCTGGGCAGAGGACTGTCATTGTTTAGAGAGAGGATTTTCATTTCCCAAACAGACAGAGCTGAAGCAGCAGCGTCACCCACACAGTTAAAAAAGCCCTGCAACGAGTGTCAGCTATTTGATGGATAAGGCCAGCACGAGTGACCACTTTCCGTCTCCTGATTGTACCCACTGATAAAAGGAAGATAAGTGTGTGATAATGTGTACACCCAGATCTTCGTCTATGGTGCTGGGTCCATGTTTCTTGATTTCCTTTGATCCAGTGCTTGATCTTCTTTGTTTCCATTCCTTTTGGTTGTCCCATTCCATGATCTTCACCTTTGTCATTCAGCTGCTACCTTTAGCAAATCATTTGTGCTTAACTTTTTTATTAAACCCCTGAGAAAAACAAGAATTAAAGGACATATAAAATGATTTGTCTGGCTCAGAGAGGAGCAGAGATCTGCTCAGAGCACAGCAGGGCCATTCACAAGAATCCATCCAGACAGGGCACACAACCCTCACAGCAACAATCCCAGAAGGTGAAGACAATTTTCCTCATGAAGATAAGGTAGTTGTAGCTGTTCCTACTAAAGTGATTACCTAATATCATACAGCCGAGGAGCAGCATTGAGTGAAGCAGACACATGACAGCCTCACCCTCTTCAGGCATCTTTCCTGGTAACCCCAGCTATCAGTCTCAACATATCCAGACCAAATTAGTCACCCTGGGTCACTACTGATCCAGTGTGAAAGTTCTGTTGTTAATTCACATGAATGATTTGACTTTGGTTTCATGCTCAGATTCCCTCCCTGACCCAACCAGGACTTGGGACTGGCACACCAAACCGCTGAATTTCTTCCTCTTGTTGTAGCATCAGGATGTGATTGTTTAATGTGCACCAGAATTCCTGACTTGAAGTTTTGGTCATTTGCTTCAGAGACCAAAACCCTCAAAGGAAGACGGCAGACCTGTGGTTAAAAGATGTCAAAATGAACATCTTTATCCTCGACGTATCATACATAAAAATCCTTTGAATGTTAAACACTTATTTAGAATTGGTTATCAGAACATCGAAAAAATTAAACATGGCTGGACAAAAATGATGCCTCCCCCAAAGCTCAGAAAAGATTAACCCTTGTGCTATCCTATGGGGTCCAGATGACCCGTTCCTTACATTGACGTATTCTCCCTACCATGACAAAGACGGATCAAGGTGAAGAAGATTTCATGTAATCCATGGACACCAGTGAAGATCACAAATCATTGAAGAAAAAAGGTTTAGCACACTGTCTTGTGGGTGTAGATGACCCCACTCCCAATGTTAAAGTGCCTAGGATAGCACAAGGGTTATTGCGAGCACAGGGATATAGAGGAGAAGAAAATACGTGGCATTTGAAAAAAGAGGTAAAACTGAACGACATAATGACTGTGAGCTGTAATCATCAAGACAGATTCATATCAGACTTTAGTAACCTTCTGACCCATGGGTGTATCGGTTGGGGCCAAACATGCTGATCACATCTTCAAGATCCAAAGGAAACCAATCCATCTGAGGAGAAGCTGTTTGTTATTGAAGGTTCTTGACCCCTGCGGTCATAAACCAAGCCTGACCTGGACCATCCCTCTTTACCCACTGATAAGATACGGCATCAACCTTTGAGCTGAGGAGCTTCAGCTGACTGCCCTGTTTATAACTAGTTTGGCTCAAATCATGTATCAGAACCTGCTGAGCTGCAGGTCACCTCAGCTTTTGCCACTGTGTTCCCACAAGTTTGAGCAGATCTGATAAAGAGCTGGTCCAGTCTGAGTCTGACCAAAACCAGTATGAAGAAAGGAAGTTCTACCAGTCCTAATCCAGGACTGGAGCTAAGGAGGACAGAAAACCACAGATATCAGGTGAGTCTGACAGATTGTTCCATTATGATCAACAAACAATAATGTCCTTGTGAGACGTTCAATCTTAAACCACATGTTGGTTAAAGTGTTGAGCAACCCTGACTAGAATGGACATGGACCAACAGGTTCAACTGTCTGAAGGTCTAAGACTATCATAGCATCCATGCTGCATTGTATTTGAACAAGACACTCCTCTAGTGTTCACATCCTCATGGAAGATCATCAGCAGATGGTTATTCAATGTGCGTGCACTCCGTTCTGCAACTGTACTCAGGCCCCACCAGGTCCTTCAGAATGCATATCCAAAGGCTCTGAAGGGGTGTTAGCAGCATCTCGGTGGACATCTCAGTGGACCTCGTACTCACGAAGACGCTGGATGCAAAAGAGAAAGCTTGCAGGTAAAGAACATTTTACCTAGTGACAGTCCATTCCCTTCCTCTTTAATGGATTCTAAATGACATGACCTTTCAGGAGTTCAGGTTGAGACAAAATACAGAGGTTTGGCTGAAGATGAGGGGGGTGGAGAGCAGATAGATGAGACCGACACCACCAACGAGAAACAGTTTTTAAATAGAAAACTGCTGGACCACTTTAGGTACCTTGCTGCCACCAACCAGGACACTGACCAGGTACCCTTAACTAACACACACATTTATCTTGTGAAGGTGATAGACTAACTGCTTAAAGTCCCTCTCTGATCATCTTTTGATCTGTTGTAAAAGAAAATGTTCTCAGTGGTCTTTTAATTATGATTATGCTGTTTTTATCCACCCCCCCCCCCCCCAAAAAAAAAAAAAAAAACCTGTTATTTTCTAGGACATAGTTTCTGCAGAGCGGGAGAAGTTAATTAGAAATTCACTTCTGAGTTGGTGCGGCCCTGCCCCAATTTCCCATCATCCCTTTGTTTACACACACTATCCCACTAGCTTACAGCCCTTCACACCCCTGACCTCACATTACTGGTGCAACAAAACAAGGAAAACAAAGATGTACATGGGACTATTTGTCTACAAGTGGATCCATTAGAATAGAGTGCAGCAGGGAGCTTTCGGCCTGCCATTCTAGCTTCATCACACCTGCAAGCTTTTTCAAACTGCATTTTTTTCATCTGATCCTGATTCAGAAATGCAATTTTAAGCTTAACTTTCTTTAAATATGTCCTCAATCATGAGAAAGAAGTCACAAGGACATGTTAAAAACACCAAAAATTCA
The DNA here is from genome assembly GCA_023969325.1 of Oryzias curvinotus. NCBI lineage: Eukaryota > Metazoa > Chordata > Actinopteri > Beloniformes > Adrianichthyidae > Oryzias > Oryzias curvinotus. Next base: position 14,372,490 of record CM043720.1, on the reverse strand, counting down.
CTTTTCATTGCAGTGGATCTTTGGCCGTCATTTGGGTTGGTCTTGGGAGGGGGCAAAACTTTTTTGTCAGTTTAGGAATGAAACAGAATTATAAACTTTCCATGGGAACTCATTAAACTTGACAGTGATTAGCTGCCTGCACATTTCCTCTGCAGCCCACAACTCATTCAGGAAAATACATTTAATTATTATTATTAAACAAATGTCTAAAAATGATCAAAAACCCTAACAGCTAAAAGTTTGTCAGTGACTAATGTTCTGGCCTTAAAATGGTCAGAATGTTCTTCAGAGATTATCCACATGATTGTTGAACATACAGGTTTCAGTTGACCAGAACATCTTTACTTATTTCTGTTCTTGTAAACCCATTTATTGCCTAAAACTATTTACAACATACACACAGTTTACTTATTTGTGCTTTTGCTGTGAAGCAGATGCACTTCAGACAACCTTTTGTGTGTTCAGGTTGATCTCCAGCTTCTGGATGGACTGATCTCAGATGGTGCAGATCCAAACAGCTCAGACAGATATGGACAAACTGTCCTGCATGAGGTCAGGACTGTTTGGTTCATTGCAAACGTTTCCACGATTGCTTCCAAGCTGAACAGCCAGATGACAGCAGGCCTGTGTGTTGCTTCAGATATGCAGATTGTGGAGTGTGGACGTGATGCGTTTCTTTTTGGACCGGGGAGCAGACCTGCTCTGCTCTGACCAGTTTGGAGTCACTGCTCTGCATGTGGCCTCTGCACTGGATTACCAGGACATGGTCCAGTTCCTAATAAGCCAAAAAGGTCAGTGTGATCAAGCATATTACAAATACAAGCACCCGGTTCCTGCTGCTGTTACCCAGGGGCAGAAAAAAAAAGCCAAAAAAAAAAACTATTTGAACCTGGTTGTGTGTATTGGACTCCATTCTGACTCTAGTGCATCACCAATGAATTATAAATTGGGTTTAACGAAGATGATGGCTTATCTTATATGGGTCAGATCAGACCAAAAGAAAAACGTTTATGGAACAGTCTGCCAGAGGACCTGATAGCCGCAGAGACCACTGACATTTTTAAGAAAAGGCTAAAGACCCGTCTTTTTAACCTGGCTTTTAGCAAATTTTTTTACTACCACAATTTATTTATTTTATTTATTTATTTATTATTATTTATCCATTTTATCTATTTTTTAATGAACTTACACTAGATTTTAATGTATTACTTTAATTTTAATTTACCTTATTTCACAGTTTTATTGTTTACAGCTTTTATTAATATGTTTACTTTTTTTATTCTCTTTTATTTTTTATTTATTTATTTTTACTCCGGTGCTTCCTCAGTTGGGCCTCTCCCTCTGGGTCGGCTAATGTTTAGCCACTGCAGCTCTGGATGGGGACCTGCATCACCTCTTTGCTGTGGTGGAGCGGTCCCCGCCTGTGATGCTGCATTTGGCTGGTTATGCAGCTGTTCACAGAGAGGGAGGTTCCAATTATCAGCATTTCCAACATCTTGTTTTCGTGCTCAGCCTATGTCTATTTCTCATTGGGGGTGGGAGATGTGAAAGAAGTGGGGGGTAGTGTAGGTACGGGGAGTGGCGCCCTATTTTTATTCATTTATTGATTTTGTGCTTGTTTATTTTAAATGTTCTTGCTTGTTTTTTACATGATTTATTTTGTTATTTTTTATGTAAAGCACTCTGTGTTATACTATTATATGAAAAGTGCTTTATAAATAAAGTTTGATTGATTGATTGATAGGGTTATGTTTGCCTCATCCAGCTGACAAAGAGGCTCAGACACTTTTGGACCGCCAGACGCCGCTCCACTATGCTGCAAAGAATGATGCTGTCGGTGCCATAAGACTGTTGCTGCAAGCTGGCGCCTCTAGCAGTTGTACAGATTACAAAAATAGGACTCCTTTGCACCTGGCAGCAAACATGGGTACATCCTACGTCTTCACTGGTATCACAATGCCTGACCTATAACACTGACATTGACATGACGAGTAACATCTTTATGCTTTCAGAGCGCAGTGAAGCAGCGAGGGTCCTGCTGGAACTGGGAGCAGAAGCAGGAGTGAAGGACTCTGATGGACAGCTTTGCATAACTGCTCTGATTGGGCAAATGAGTCCTGTTGTAAATAAACCCCACCCACTTCCAAGCATACGTATATTGATTCATGAAAAAATATGATGGTTTATTTGCATGCATGTTGTTTTCAGGCTCATTTGGCGCTGAATCAGTTCCATGTGACAGACAAAGTTACAAGGCAGCAGTATTTCTACCTGAACCTGCTGGAACCAGAACCAAGGTTCCCCGAAGACAACCTACAGGAAAACAGTTCAGTTCATCACACTTTATTTATAAAAGGGAATCGAAGTGATCATCAGATCTAAACCATCTTTAGTTCTGCTGACAGCCTGACTGTGAATGAAACTTATGATGCAATAGTTATGATGCAATATTTATGATGCAATATTTCCTTGTGTGTGCTGCAGGTGATGAGACTTGTGGGCCGCCATCTGCAGTAAGTGTGAACAATCAGCTCACAGACAGGTAGTCAAACAGACAGACAAACACACAGGAAGACAGACAGGTAGGCAGGTAGCCACCCACAGACAGACAGGTTGATTGATAAGACGGGAGCTCAGGCAAACACACAAACATACACAGATAGACAAACAGACAGGAATGCAGACGGACAGACACACCCACAAGCGAGCACAAAAAGGCAAACAGAAAGGCATGCAGATAGACGGGTGTAAGTGGACTGATAGACAAAAGAGAAACAGACAGTCACACAAACATGCAGAAAACAAACAAACATGGAGAAACAGGCACAAATACACAAACAGACGCATAAACATGCATTGAGATCATTGACTGTATGGGAACTGGACTGAGTGGCCTCTTCCCACATACTTTCCAAATAGGAAGTACCCTCTGGTTCCAAAAAGCCAAAATCTCACCAACTTATGTTGAGAAATACGCAGCTATTACCCAGTCATTTTGGCAGAAAATGTTTTTTTCCTCTCATGCCTTTTTTTGACAAATTCTAGCTCATCTTCTTTTTCATATTTTTTCTGTAGTGCAAGTTATCCAAGCCATGAACTGGCCAATCAATGTTTATCTCACATGGAACGTTCAAAGCTTTTGATTGACAGATTTAAAGCGGTAGAGGTGGGACTTCTAACAGCCTCACTCCTTATTGGTGACAGTGGTTGCCATAGAAGTGCTGACGCAGATCGATTTGGACCAATCACTGCTTACTGAAGATTTCTGATTCCAACATGTTAATGTCCATATCACTAAAAAATGGCAACTGAATTTCATTGGAATCTGAATACATTTGGGTGATGTCAAACTCACTTGGCCCCAGTTCCCATATACAGTCAATGATGCAGACTAACAGATGCAGAAAGACAGAAGCACGACTAGGCAGACTGATAGGTTGGCAGGCAGGTAAACAAACCCAAAGACAAACAAACAGATGTACCAGAAGAAAGGCAGACAGACAAGACAGCCCAAAAGGGTAACAACAGTAAAAGTGTTTTTCCACAGCTGGAAGAGGTGGTTCAGGAAGGGAAGCTGGACCTCATCATGCATCCAGTTGTCATCAAGCTGATTCAGATCAAATGGAAACTCTATGGCAGGTAAATTCCTTTGGTTGAAAATCCCACTGATAAGTGCACAGGAGACTGACGTGCTCAGGTGTAGATGTCACTGCAGAGGACTTATCATACATGGAGGGGGCAGAACTTCCCTGTCACCAGTTTATTGCAGTATGTGTGTCCATGCATAAGAAAACATAATGGGGTTAGGAATTACCTGAAGGAAAAGTTTTCCTACAAACCTCAGAGTTAAAAACAGAACTACAGTATTACTCAGCCATAGATTAGTAAACATGCTTATGCTCTTCTGACAACATTAACCCCTTCATGCCTGAATATATTTCCAATTATATAATAAATATTCTGTGTTGATTCCATTCAAGTGTGATGCTAAATTATGTTGAGTCCTGGATGTAATGGTACATTGTAAATTAGCGACATATGGCATGGAGTGGTTAAAAACATCAAATATAAAAAAAAACATCAAATAAAGGACAAGGACTCCCTTAAGATAAAGACTTCACAAACAAAATTTTGCTTTAAGGTCTGTGTAATTATTGGTTGTTATGCAAACATACTGTTTTGTTGGCACATTAGGTAGGTAATCCCAAATTAACAGTAGTTTAATATAAATCTAACAGTAAGTAGATGCACATGTGCTCCTTCATGTTCAAACTAAAGATGATTGAATAGATCAATCCTCATCAAGTTGTCCCTTGTATTCTTCCTGTTGGTTTGAACTACTGGAGCTCTTTAACTGATCAGATTGCATGATGGAGAGCATGAAGGGGCGGGGCTAGTATGATGTTCCACAATATCTGAAAAATCTCATCAACAATGACATCAGCAGTGTGAGCTCACCTGCTTTCCTTTTAGGTTTGGGGCGTGGCTTCTACTCATTCTAAACTTCCTGTTTAACGTCGCCTGGACAACTGCTGCTATTTCAGTGTCTGTCCACCGAGATGAGCCTGACCGCTACATCTTTCCCCAGGTGACCTGTCCATTTAACTCCACTCACCTGTATGTATCATCATGCTTCTCACCTGTCTCTATTGTCCTCATCTGTCTAGGTGTGCCTCACATATATATATATATTTGTCTCAGGATTGGTGGCGAGTCCTCTTGGTAGTGCTTGCGCTCCTGTTGACAGCTGAGGAGGTCTTCAGGGAGTTGCAGGACATTCTGCGTTCCAGGAGGAGGCTGCGTCTCAGACGGCGCTGGATGGAGCGTCGTCTCTGTGATGACCTGGACTGTTCTCATCCTATGTGGCCACAGGTAAGTGGTGGAGTCTGATTGGATCAAATCTAAATCTAAATCCAGGTTTATTTGCAAGCACCTAAAGCACTCAATGCAAACATTTAGGTAAAATCCCCATTTACTACCTTCTAAAAGCTATGCTGAAGTGATAGTTACAGGAAAGGACTTCAAGTCAGACCCAGAGGAAAGCTAGAAGTGGTTGGGAGGAGGATTATTTGGGGGTACTGTAGAAAAGCTTGGACCCCTCTTAGCTCTGAACTGATTTCGAGCAGCTAGGAATATCAACTGACCTGGGAGGGTGCCAAAGAACCCTAAGGTGAAGCAACTCCAAAGTAAGCAGGCGCCAAATCGTGTAGGGGTTCAAGGTATATAAAAGTATCAAAGTAGTAAAAGTATCAAAATGAAGAGACGGACGCTTTTTTTTTTTCAAGCCACACATTGGCATAGCAGTTTATATTATTTCAGCACCTTGGACAGCAACAATATTGTCAGTGTGAGCAAGGGGCATGAAACCTTTAAACATTTGTACATGGTTGTTTAAAGACCTCACCATCATTGAAACACAGCATGCTTGTACCTGAATCATCCACCTACAGTAGCAGCAGAACGTTTTGAAAGGAATCGTGTTGTCCATTATGCTTTATGGTGTATGTGTATGTGTCTGCTTACATGTGACAGCAAAAAGAACATCACTGAGGTTATTCAAACCATGTCTGATGTGATTCAGTTTTAGAAATGATTACTGACTGTACAGAATTATTGTACATTTGTTTTGAAATTTTTTTTTTTTATATTAAAGTTGTTTTTTTATTTTGTGTGTGTGTGTGTGTGTGTGTGTGTTGCAACTCGTATAATCTATTTTGTATAAATGTTAAACCATGTGAGTGAACAGGTTGTGGACCACTGTCTTATGTATATGATAAATTTAATATTTTTATATTTACCAGTAGAAAACACATACAGTCATTTGTGCTGAAACAGTGATTTAAGTGATGACAAAATAAGAACACATTAGTGCACAAATCTGTCATGTCAGTCTGTTGAAAGGATAACTTCCCATTTGTCTCCAATCCTTGCTTTGATTTTCCTGTGTTTCATCACAAAGTGGGAATTGTGTTGTTGTTGTTTTTTTCAAAATACTTTTTATTTTAGAAAAAGAAAATCAACATATGTGTTAAGTTTGTGCTCGCATTTTTTAAATTTGGTTTACACAGCTCCTTAGGAGCATAAATGGTTTTAGGAATGAAGCCATCAGAAGATCATTCATGTCTCTGAGCAGGGCTGTCTCCATGCTGTTTGAACCCACATTGGAAGGTCTCATAGATGCTACAGGGGGGAGGTGGGCTGTAACAACTTTTTAAAACCTTTAAGAGAAATGGTAAATTTGAATAACAGTTCTGAGTCTTTTGAGTCTTGTGAGGATTTATTTTCAAGTTGGGACAAACTAGTTTTGATAAGATAAGATAAGATAAGATAAGATAAGATAAGATAGATAAGATAGATAAGATAAGATAAGATAGATAGATAAGATAAGATAAGATAGATAAGATAAGATAAGATAGATAAGATAAGAGAATAGATAAGATAAGATAAGATAGATAGAAAGATAAGATAAGATAGATAAGATAGATAAGATAAGATAAGATAAAGCCTTTATTGTCATGTTACAGTCACACTTGGTACAACAGTTACAACAAAATTGCATCTGTCCCACATCGGTGCAAAGAGAAAGAAATCAACCAATCATCGTCACACACAAAAGAGTATATATATATATAGATATATATATATAGATACATATATATTAGTATATTATATATAATATATTAGATATAGTATCTATATTATGAGTCTCTATATATATAACACACACACACACACACAAACATAACCTCAACGTATGTATATATGTACACAAACATTATTTACCAATATACACATATGCAAATGCCACACCAGGTGTATATTACCGAATCGAGGGCTATTGCTCTACTATAAAAACTGTCTCTGAGTCTGTTAGTCCGTGACCTCAGCACCCTCAGTCTTTTTCCAGAGGGCAACCATTTAACCCTTGTGCTGTCTTAGATGACCCCACCCTTACTATGACGTGTTCTCCCTACCATGACAAAGGTAGATAAAGGTGGAAAAATTTCACGTAATCCATTGAACCAGTGAAGATAACAAATCATTGAGAAAATAAAGGTTCAGCGCACTGTCTAGTGGGTCTAGATGACCCAACTCCCAATGGTAAAGTGCCTAGGATAGCACAAGGGTTAAACACCCGGTGTCCTGGGTGTGTGCAGTCTTTCATGATGTTGCGAGCCCTCCCAAGGCAGCGAGTGCTGTAGAGGTCTTTCAGTGAGGGAAGAGGGTAGCCAGTGATCTTTTGGGCAGTGTTTATGACTCTCTGTAGAAACTTCTTGCGTGCCATGGTGCATCTTGAAAACCACACAGAGATGCAGTATGACAGCACACTCTCAATGGAGCAACGACAGAAGGCAATCAGCAGCTCCCTCTTCAGGTTGACCCTCCTGAGGATCCTCAGGAAATGAAGACGCTGCTGTGCTTTTTTCACTACCTCTGTAGTGTTTGAGCTCCATTGGAGGTCTTCATCAATGTGCACACCAAGGTACTTGAAGCTTGGCTCTCTCTTCACACCCTCCCCATTAATGACAATGGGCTGCAGATCAGACTTCTTCCTCCTGAAGTCCACGATCACTTCTCTTGTTTTTGAGGTGTTTAGGACCAAATTGTTGTCTGCACACCACTCCACCAGCCTCTGGATCTTATCCCTGTATGCCGGCTCATCACCACCAGAAATAAGGCACTTTGTGAGTTATTCATTATCACAATGACGACTGAAAGGTTTTCTGTGTGTGTATCCAGGAGAAAAGTTTCCTTCTGGATCAAATCACAAAAGTTCGTAGGATGAGAGGAAGTTACAGCCGGGATTGGTGGTACGCAACAACACGCACATTATGCTCAACTCTAACACACGTGTTTTATTGCTTTGTTAGCTCTGAACTTATTTTGCAGGAACGTCTTTGATTGGCTGGTGTACTGTCTGCTGGCAGCGTCCTTTTGTGTCCACATGACAGATGTTTTTCATCCCTCCGGCCATCTGCACGCACTCAGTCTGAGGCTCTTCTCTGTATCCATCATTTTCCTCTGGCTGCGTCTGATGAAGCATGTCAGAGCCTTCAGGTTTGAACATACAAAACAAGTCAAGTTCAAACTAGAGAACCCCAACCCTAAAAGAAAATTACATTGAGTGATATGAACTTGTGACAGAGAGCGGCCCGCATAGATTCTGGCTAATCTGGAGGTCTCTTCCTATTTACAGTGACAGGGGACCTGCATGTGAAAGAAAACAGCTCCTACCTGGTTTAAAGGGCTTAACAATGTTCCTTTATTGGGACGTTACAGAAATATCTGTCATCCATCTTTTATGGTGGTCATGGAGTCATGAAGTGATTAGACCGTCCCTCTGCCTCTGATGTAAAGCTACCAAGAGGTGCTGTAGTTCTGCAGTGTAAACCAAGGGGGAGCAGATGTCTCATTTATGCTTTTTCTGATCTACCATACACTCCACCAACTACGTTTGGTCAGGAGAGCAGACCTATCTACTCTGGGGTTCTAAGTATTCTGAAGATTCCTCACTTGTGTCTTGGACTGAGAATGCTCCAACTGGTCATATGGTCATGTGTGTGTTGTGTTGGTGCTGTTGTGCAGGCTCATGGGGCCTTTCATTGTCATGTTGGGAAATATCGTAGGGGATGTGATGTGTTTCCTGTTCCTCTATGCTGAGATCTTTATCCCGTACGCCTGCAGCTTCTGGATCATATTTGGAGGTCAGAACCCTTTACTTTCTTTTTGAAAACCTCGACCCGTTTAATCTGCAAGTTGGGTGTCATCTTGGTATTACTAACAGTATCTTTTTTAATGAGAATTGGTTTTTTTATAGGCTCATCCTCTGTTCCCAGCATGAAGACTGTTCCAGACTTGCTCTATAGTCTGTATCGAATCACTCTTGTGGACGAGTATGAGTACGCTGCCATGGTAACGATGGATGAAGTTATGGCTCCTCTGCTGTGTGGAACATTTCTGGCTGCATCCTCAATCCTGTGTGTCAACCTGCTGATTGCACTACTCACAGACACATTTCAAAGGTTAGACATCTGGGTCTACATCACTACATAGACGTGGACCGATACAGCACAAGCTTAAGGATCAATCTGTGAGCCAACACCAGAAGCAGGACTTGCACTGAGTCATAGACTAAGACCTGAACTGACATATAGACGTACGCCTGAGTTGACTATATGACAAACATGCCTAGACTTGGGCAGACTCACAGAACTGTGTTTATAAAGGTGAGGAGGTCCTGTCTGTGTGTGTAAATGTGCTTTTTTGTCAGGGTGCACGATAACTCGCAGGCCAATGCTGTGATGCAGCAGGCTGCAGTGGTCCTGCAGGTGGGCTCCATGACTTTCCTCCGCCGCTTCTATAATGAGCAGTACATTTCCAAATACTGCTCGCCATTGGCTGACAACATCACAGCAGTCTCTGGCTTTCATTATGAAACTAAAGACATTAAGACGCAGATCAAAGTATGTTTGACACGGCTCAATACTTTTCGTAGGGAGATCTTGGTTATCAGGTTAAGATGCTGCATGTATGTCTTGTAGGAAACTCTGGATCAGATACTGGTTCTGCAGAAGGACACTTGGGAAGCTGAACCTTCAAGGTGAGATCAACTGACAGGTTATTTTCAAGAAGTTCCTCTCAAAATCTGAGCAGATGATTTAACATGGACTTTCTCTGGCAGCGACCAAATGGAACAGGATCAGCAAAACCAGGGTCATCTGAATCAAAACCAAAGGTTTCAGGACAAGGATCTGCCCCAACAAGAGCTAATGGAACCTAATGAGGAGAACCAGAAGCTTCACAAGCAAGAACTTCAAGCCATTCGAGAAGAGCTGAAGGAACTGCGGACTCTGGTACAAGACCTGGTTCAGACGAGGACAGACTTTTTTTAAGACAGCACAGAGACGAGATTAGACCAGGACTGGGGAAGGAAACCTAGTATTGTCCTTTTTTTGTATTATTTTATCTGATGATTTTGCTTTTTCCTCTCCTGATGTGTATCCTCTATGATCAATGGCACAAAACACCATGTGAATACTGGTATCAACAAAAAGACAGGGAAGATGATTAGTGGAAGCATGGGAAGACAAATGGCTGAATCAATTCAGTTTGATGATAAAGTTATTCCAGCCTGTCAGCAAAACCTCCAGGTTATGATAATTGAGGCCTTTTGATGGGATACATACCCTTTCTTGTTTTGATCTGCCCATCTGTTTGTTCTGAGTTAGTTTCTGGACTAAGCCATGTTTGAAAGAAGCCAAATCCTGCTCAGCTGTTTTTAGAATTTGGACTTAAAGACTGCTGAGTCAGCAGTACTGTTTCATCTCTGAATTTTCATCTTTGATTCCACTTTTTCATGAACTGCTCTATTACCGTGTCTGTTTATTTTAAATGACAAAGACAAATGTGGAGTTTTATTATTTTGTTATTTCTAATTACATATAAAAATATTCCTCAATGTCTTGAATGTAATGGGTTGCGGCTGGGTAGCTCAGTTGATAAGGTGAGAGGCTAACATGCAGGAATCCAGGGTGCGATTCCTGGAGGGGAATGAGCAATGGTACTGGAGGCACTTGCCATATCAATGGTGAGCAATTAACATCACTCAGTGAGGGTCTTTAGGCAAGACCCTTAACGGTACTGCCTCCCGAGCGCGGTTTGGCTGCAGCTCACTGCTCCCCCAGAGGATGGGTCCAATGTGGAGAAGAATTTCCCCATTGTGGGATAAATAAAGTATCAATTATTTATTATTTATTATTACGTTGTGATCAAGCAACACACGGCATGAAGAGGTTAACCCAGCAAATTCCCAAGTGACATTCATATGATTAAGTGCATTACTTCACAAAACGGGCAGCACTTTTATTAGTATTTTGCTTATTTGTACTCATCCGTTATCCATCCATCAATCTAGACAGTTTTTCTGTGTCAGTCAGGCTGAGTGAAGTGCAAAGTCTACATATGTTGAACCCTTAAACTGCCTGCTTATCCAAATCAAATCAAATCAAATCAAACTTTATTTATAAAAAAGCGCTTCTCATGCTTTTGTGCAGCTCGAAGTGCTTTACCATTAAAAACAGAAAACACAATATTAAAGTAAAAACCCAACCCACCATTCTCCCTTCCCACTCCCCTCTGTTAAAACATATGACCCATGACCCCCACGTACAATGAATAATGACTATGTAACTGTAAAAAATAAACAAACAAACAAACAAACAAGTAAGGTTTGGCTCTGCTGTGAGGAAACAGTATTTGGGACCCTCTTCATACAAGGAGCCAGCCTGGCCATAGGAACATCGCCACAGTGCCCACCCAGACTGGGACAACGACGGGGTCCACTTGACAGCTGTGAGGCTGAAAAAGTTAGAATCCAGCTGCCCCAACAAGGGAGACAACCGTGGCAACAACCACCGACCAAGCCGGCAAGCCCTGGAGGAAAAGATCCCCACAAGAAACACTGGGGCTAAAATCATGATAAGATACTAAAATTAAAGACATAAGATGTATATAAAAACATAAAATTGAGAATAAGATGGATAAAATGAAAATAAATACATAAAATAACCTGTACTAAAACTAATAGAATAAATTAGCAGTTAAAATCAACTAAAAGCGAAATTAAAAAGGTGGGTCTTGAGCCTCTTCTTAAAAACTTCTACAGTCTCTGCGGCCCTGAGGTTCTCCGGCAGGCTGTTCCACAGGCGAGGACCGTAATGGCAGAACGAAGCCTCACCATAAGTTTTGGTCCTCACCTTAGAGACAAGAGGCCAGCACCGGAGGACCTCAGGGTCCGCGAGGGCTCATATTTAAAAAGAACATCATTTAAATAAGAAGACCCAAGACCATAAAAACATTTATAAACCATTAAAATAATTTTAAAATCAATCCTGATTTAAAAACCGGTGTAACATGTTCCCACCCTCTGGTCCTCGTCAGAACTCGTGCCGCTGAGTTCTGCAATAGTTGTAGATTTGAAATAGACTTTTTGGATAAACCAGAGAGCAGGGTATTACAATAATCTAAACGACTGAAAATAAAAGTATGCATTAGCACCTCTGTGCTGGTAAGAGAGAGGAATGGGCGGACTCTAACAATGTTATTGAGATGATAAAATCCTGTCTTCACGACATTTTTAATATGTGGGATAAAATTTAACTCAGAGTCAAAAAGTACGCCCAGGTTTCTCACACATTGAGAAAGTTTAAATTTATGAAGTGAAATGATAGAGCACATTTAGTAAACGTGTCATTGAAAGCATTGATTGTGTATATTACTCCTCCAAGGCAATAGCAGCAGAAACTGTATTTTTTTGTAACATTACTTCTGTTTTGGTTGTAAATGTTAACGTGTTGTCAAGTGCTGAAAACATCAAAAACTTTTAAAGGGCATATACCATGCTATTTTTAACCCTTTTATAATAATCAAAATCCATGTGTATGATAATATATTACCTTTGGCACACCAAAGAATGAATGTTTTATTAAATATGACATATTTGCCCGAAAGTATGAAGACAAGATCTCGAAGACACCGGCTTTCGCTACTTGTGGGTGTCACCTAACCCACAGCCGGCCTCAGCAGCGTGTCATCCAAACATCCAAACTTTTGCAAAGATGGATGTGCATATTGTCCATATAAATGGAAGTGTTGTGCCAAACACGGCTCCGTGGAGAAAGTGTGTGTGTTAGCCTGGGGGTGGTGCTGGCAGTGCAGACTCTACCTGGAAGGGGCTGTTCTCACTGGTCTATGCCAGCTCATGAGAACCCGCTTGTTTTTGTGGGTTGGGAGGGGCTGGTGCTCAGAGCAGGTTTTCAGAGGAATACTCAGAAACGCGTGAACAGATCAAAATACCGCTTTGGGTTTTGTTTTCTAGAGGAATACATATTATAATACACTTAAAAGCTCAGTAAATTGAATAAGCTTAAGGCTTAAAAAAATATTTTGCATGGTATAGGCCCTTCAATGAGTAAACTTTCATAGATAATTTTTACATCCAGATTTTCCTCTCCTAAGATATTAAGAAAATCGTAACACATGTGATGTCATTTCCTTCAGGCATAACCAAAGTTTCACTTTATGCAATTCAATTTACATAGGTGAGGGCCAGTGTGAGATCACAGGATCTTTAACATTACAAGCATTAAGCTACAAGATGTACTAAAATGAACAGAAATAGGCAAGAGGCTTAAATATTGAAATCACTGCAGAAAGAGGTAAAAACAAGATACACTTAGAGTGTGAGCGGGATTAGGTGATGGTTTTGCTTGGACCTTTATTTAGCTTTAATGCAGGGAAATGTGTCCTTATGTGCCCCTCTAATTCCATGGAGGCTGAAAAAGGTCATTTCTAGGGCCAAGATGACTTGAATGTGAGTGGTACTTCTCATTGGACCTATAATTAAGACATGTCCCCTTAGAATTCTTGCTAAAAGAAATTTTGTTACAACAGATCCATAGACAAAATATATCCTTGTTCCAGGCTTTCATATTTTCAGCTATAGGCAAAAGAGCAAATACCACAAAAAACTTTGCTTGCACATTAAATAACAAGATGCAAGTTAAGAGAAATCTAGAGTTGATCATGGTTTATTTCAAAAAACATTTTTTCAGCTATACACAAGGGCCATTTTTTGCCAAAATAAAAAAAAAGTCGTTTTCTAGGACATAATTTCTGTGGAGTGGCAGGAGTTCATTGGAAATTGGCCTCTGAGCTGTTGGTGAGGATTAAGCCTGGCCCAATTTCCCATCATCCCTCTGTTTACTTGCTCTCCAACTAAAAAATTACCAGTGCAACAAAATCGGTGAGCAATATCGTTGCTATCCAGGCATATTTAAGCGAGATGCAAGCTTAGATGAGAAAAATGAAAAGCTACATGGATCTATTTGTCTGCATCATATTTTAATTGAGTGAAATTGAATCTCTAACCTCCCCCGCCTTCTACTCAGGTTGAATATTTCCAAACAAAAAAATAAACACATGTGAATTTGTTTCACTCTATCAAATACAAGCACGGAGTTCAATATTTGCTTTTAGATTGCTTCTGGAAAAGAGAGATGGGAGGAAGAGCTGGACGTAGCAGAGCTGTTGAGGTTCTCTTTGGGAGAGATGAGAGTGGATGGAGTCAAGAATTCATCTCTTACAGGAACAACTCATTTGAGAAGTTTTTAAAATAAATGCAGAGAAGCATATTGAAATGCTGTGGACATGTTGAGAAGAGGGACAGTGATGATGTTGGTAAAAAGAAGTTGAGGTTGGAGCTATCAAGAAAGAAACATAGAGGAAGATCATTGACTGTATATGAAAACTGGACTAAGTGGGCCCTCCCCCTGGCTTTCCCAATAAGAAATAAATAATCAGCTATTACTCAGTCTTTCTATTTGTCAGAAAAAATATTCTTGCTCTGATACCAGGTAGAGTGGTGGACCTCTGATTGGAAGATTGCAGCTTCGGTTTCTGCTCTGGGCTCCTCACTGAACCCCACATTGCTCCCCTGTGCTCAGAGAGTGTTCAGTATCAGTGTCGCCATCAGTCTGAGCATGGGACTGGGACTGTAAAGCACTTTAGGCCTTCTAAAAGTAGTAAAGTGTTACATAAGTATTCACCATTTACCATTGACCATTTTAAACGTTTGATTGACATATTCTTTCAGGCTCGCTTTCAAATAGGGTTGTGGACTTCCAACAAAGTTCACTCCTGATTATGAGAGTGGTTGCCAAAGGTATCTTGTCTCACACCGATTCAAACTAATCACTGCTTTCTTTTTCTTATTATGGAAAACTGGCGACTTAATTGAAAGTATTTTTTTTTTTCATTCATTCATTTTCTACCGTTTGTTCCCTTTTGGGGTCACAGGGCTGCTGGAGCCTATCCTGGCTACTTGTGAGCAAAGGCAGGGTACACCCTGGACTGTTCGCCGGTCTGTCGCAGGGCCACAATTGCACATCCATTTACTCTCACACTTAGGGACAATTTAGAGTTGCCAATTAACCTATGAAGCATGTTTTTGGACGGTGGGAGGAAGCTGAAGACCCCGGAGAAAACCAATGCATACACGGGAAGAACATGCAAACTCCACACAGAAAGGTCCCCCATTGATGTTTTGTTTCAGGTCCCCCAGCAGGGACTTGAACCAGGGGCCTTCTTGCTGTGAGGCAAGAGCACTAACCACTGCGCCACCGTGCAGCCCTGAATTTAAAGTATTTTGCTGAAATTGGAAGTAAGCCATTTTCCATGGGCGATATCACACTCACTCGGTCCAGTTCTGACATACAGTCAATGGGAATTTCAAAGAGGAGGTTCATGAACTTAAGGACATGGCAGTGGTAGGTGTGAACGAGAAAGATTAGGTTGGATTTAGGAAAATCTCTTGGTGAGGAAGCCTAAAGAGAGCAGCAGAAAGACAAAGAAAATACTTAGTAGTGTCTGTGTTATTCTTGCAATGGCTGTATCACTTCCTAAGTTTTTGCACCTTGCACATTGTCCCTTCATTCCATACTGAAAGGGCCTTTGTCATGCTATTCTTAAGCCTTTTCTAGTAAACAATATCCATGTGGGCCTCTATGACAATATATTGCCTTCGGCACACAAAGGAACAAATGTTTTGTCAAATATTAATTATATTCCTGTGCTTTTTTTCAGCCGGGAAAAAGGCGCCTCGATCTCTGAGGCACCGGCTTTCACTCCCTGTTGGTGCCACCCATTTTGGCCCCGGCAGCGTGTCTACATCTCCCCCACAAAAACAAACAACTTCCAAACTTTTGCAAAGATGGATGTGCATTTTGTGCATAGAGAATGAACTGGTATTTGCCAAACGCACCAAGCTCCTCAGACAAAATGGGTGTGTGTGTTACCCTGGAAGGCGCTGCAGCAGCGCAGACTCCTCCTGGAAGGGGAAGTTCTCACTGGTCTACGTCACAATGTGAGGACCCACTGGTTTCATGAGGAATGAACATTATATAATACTCTTAAAAGCTCAGTAAATTGATTTTACGTGGTACACAGTCCCTTTAAATTATTTCAGCATCACCATTCTTTGCAGTAAAAGTTTGGCCACCATCTGTGTTGGGTATATTGCGAATAGTAAAACTCACAAAAACCATATCCACAAAAAATAACTTTAAGCTTTTTTATTTTTTGCCAGGAATCTTGAGTCAGTTTCGTTAAGTTTTCATGCACATAGATGGTCAAATTTGTATCTAATGAGGAGGAAATTACTATTATTGTCACTAAAAGAAAGCTACTGCTAAAACCGTTATGGTTCATCCCTCACTTTTTAAGCGAGAGCCACAAAAGTAGGTTTAAAACTGCGCTAGTAAAATCCCTGCTTAAAACGAAGCCAGCAGCCCGTCTGCCCCGCCCTCAGGTTAAGCATTTCCGCTTCCGGGCTCCTCTTCAAGGGAAAGATGGCGGTGGCCCAGACAAATCAAGAACCACCGAAAGATCTGTGTTCCGAGTTCGTCAGCTTTTCCGCTCGGGACACGGCTACGGTAAGCCTTTGCTGGAACTCCTTGTCCCCAGTGCGGAACTGGGTCAGCCCCGGCTCGGTTCTGGAACATTGTGACGTCACAATTCTCGACAGTCAGCTGCCGTTTTCTCCCTCACTCAGACTTTACATGTACGCGCTCCGTGCTAATGCTTGCCCCGCAGCGGCGCGTTTCGTGTTACAGCCGGTTTAGGAGCGCGCGCGAGAAGCCTTACAGCTTCACCTGTGCACGAGCGGTTGCGTTACAGCTGACTGTCAAGTGTCTGACGGGCTTGTGTACAAAAACAGCAGCTGTTTGTTGTTACGATCACTTGTCCAGCCCCAGGTGGCGCTGTGGATAGTTCAGAAAGGCAAACTAACTGATAAAGTTACGGCCTAGTCACCCATAGTGTCGATCTCGTTTCTGTTGAAGGTTAACGCTGACCACAACAGGGCTAACCAGGGTGTTGTTTGTCTGTGACTGTTGACCTGGTTAATACTGATCAGAATAGGGTTAACTAGGTTAGTTCTCATCCAGGTTGTGTTGATCTCGTAATTGTTGAACTGGTTAATGCTGAGCCAAATAGCACTAACCAGGTTAGTTCTCAGCCAGGTAGTGTTGGTCTGGTTACTGTTGAACTGGTTAATGCTGAGCCAAATAGCACTAACCAGGTTAGTCCTCAGCCAGGTGGTGTTTATTTGGTAATTGTTAACCAGGTTTAAGGACAGACCATAATACATCTAACCAGGTTAGTCGTCACCAAGGTGGTGTTGGATCTAGTTACAGTTGACCTGGTTAATGCAGACCCAAAGAACACTAACCAGGTTAGTTTTCTTCCAGGTATTGTTGATCTGGTAACTGTTGACCTGGTTAATGCTCATCAGAATAGGGTTAACCAGATTAGTCCTTAGCCAGGTAGTGTTTATTTTTTGGTAACCACTGACCAGGTTTTAGGACAGACCATTATACATCTAACCAGGTTAGTCGTCAGCCAGGTTTTGATCTAATTACAGTTGACCTGGTTACTGCGGACCCAAATAGCACTAAGCAGGTTAGTTGTCCTCCAGGTAGTGTTGATCTGGTAACTGATGAACTGGTTACTTTTGATCAGTTTACACTTTACCAGATAACGGCTAACAAGGTTAGTAAAAACTAGATTACAGCTTATTAAATAAGTGGTGCCTGCAAGACAAACTCAAAGTTACTGAGCTGGTTACTGCTGACCAAGTTAGTGCTAACCAGGTTATTGTTGACCTGTTCAATGGGAATCTGGTTGTTGATCTTCAGGTATCGGAAGTTATTGGCTCTGATCTGGTTACTTTTGAGTAGGTTAGTGTTGTCCAGGTAACGTATGACCAACTGTTTCTTAAAGTGATCTGTTTTAAAGCTTTATCTATTATAATTAAGCATCATAATTGCATTGATAGAACTATACCAACATTGTAGTTGTCTCATTTAATTAAATCATTGCTCTTAAGGTTGTTTGACGGCAGCTGAGGGAAAAATACAATTTATTGCCATATTCTAAAAAAAAAAAAAACATGTAACTGGAGTTAGTAACTAATTATTTTAAAGATGCAGTAATTGAGTTACTAGCTCAATTACTTTTTGGGGGATGTAACTAGTTACTCTCTCTCAACAATTAGATGTATTCAAGTGCACCTGGCAGGAAAGTCATTCCTACTTCTCCTTACTGTTCTTCCACTCTTTATATTTCCCCAGTTTTCTGTAACTTGAACTTTTTCTCTATTTTTCATCATCAACGCTGCACATAATTCAATACCTGTGGAGATTTGTCTGTTTGCATGTTTTAAATCATTTCACCTCATTCAAATACATCCATAGCTTTTGTTTCCTCCGTCAAAAGATGACGTCAAACAGCATGGCTCACCAGGAAGAGTGACTTCATTTTAGTTGATGGCTAAATCTGTCTTCATTTTTTCACATGATCACCTAAAAATGTTGGATGCTGTGTGGGTTGGCTCCTCCTCACAGCTGTCAGTCAAACTTCTCACCCTCCTCTTCCTCAGCGCTGGTGGGCTGCAGCTGACTTGCAGCAAGATTTATATCATCACTTGGCGGCCTATGTGCCCCGGATCTTTTTGGGGCGGGGTGAGGGCAACAGCAGGGAGGAGCAGAGGGAAGAGCTTGCCTGTCAGCTCCTCCTGCTTGCTCCTCTGGAGTGGCTCCTGCTGGGGGAGGATCCGGCGTCCGGACTTGCCCTGCTGCAGGAGAACAACTGTCCCTCGGCGCTATGCGGCCACGTGTTCAAAGTGGGGGAGCCAACGTACTCCTGCAGGTGAGTGACTCGTCTGCAGGTTCTTGCAGCTGCGCTGGTGCCGGTGTGAGTTGTGTGTGTGTGTGTGTTATTCAGGGAGTGTGCGGCGGACCCCACCTGTGTTCTGTGCATGCAGTGTTTCCTGGAGAGCACCCACAGGCAGCACCGATACAGAGTGAGTGCTGCAGTGCAGACACATGCAGAGGCTTCAGGTAATACAACACTGGGTAAGAACCTGTAATGTGTGTCCTGCAGATGACAACGTCAGGAGGAGGGGGGTTCTGTGACTGCGGGGACCCTGAAGCCTGGAAGAACGACCCCTGGTGTCAGAAGCATGCTCGTGCAGATGGCCACATAGAGGAGGTGAGGTCATCCAGGTCTTGTGAGGAAGTGAGTGTTTTCCATTGACTGTAAAAACAATGGACCGCTCAACCCCTCCCTTCACGTAGTCCCAAATTGGAAGCACCATTACTTCCTGATACGGGTGCTGCCATTTTGAAACCAGTGGACAGTAATTGGTCCAAGTCGCTCTGAGCCATCGTATCTATGGCAACTAATGTCGCCATTGCCATAGATACGATGACTCAGAGTGACTCGGACCAATCACTGTCGACTGGTTTCAACATGGCAGCACCCGTATCAGGAAGCAACGGTGAGGGATTTGGCCTCATTTCGCAAGAGCTGGAGGTAAGGCATTTTCTATGGGAGACGTCACACCTCGATCCGTCCATTGTTTTTACAGTCTATGGTGTGTTCCCTTACACTGATGCTGCCCCCGGTGCTGGGATGAGAGATGGCAAGCACCGAGGTGACCTGTGTGAAACCACCTATATTTTTTTAGGACCCCGTGGCTCAGCTGCCGCCTGACCTGATTACCAGGGCCTACAGGGTCTTCTTCATTATCCTGAAGTATGCCGTGGACATGCTGACCTGGGAGCAGGAGGATCAGCTTCCTGTAGGCCTTGAGCCACCGTATGTGCTCTTTTGTCCTCTCATATTGTTTGCCTCCCTCGTTTATTTATCTCACAGGAACTGAAATAATCACCTTATTAGTAAGGGCAAATGAAGCTGTTGCTACTGATAAAGTTTTCCTGAAGTCCCACTCCGATCATCTTTTGATCTATTGCAAAAGCCTTCTCAGTGGTCTTTGAATTATGATGTATGTTATTCTTCTTCGTCATATCAATTTGCTGT
This sequence comes from Oryzias curvinotus, assembly GCA_023969325.1. NCBI lineage: Eukaryota > Metazoa > Chordata > Actinopteri > Beloniformes > Adrianichthyidae > Oryzias > Oryzias curvinotus. Next base: position 14,352,552 of record CM043720.1, on the reverse strand, counting down.
ATTTTTCTTTGCATTTTATAGGTTTCCACGTACAATACTGCCACCTACCAGATTCAGGAGCAGACACTGAAATGATTACATGAAGGCTCGCTATGTACACTTTTAAAAACTCAGTAAAAGATAAGTTATTTTGATTTTAGGATATGCAGGAGTGTTCCTGTTTAAAGAGCCTTTTTTATTTATGGCTACAGAAAAAGAAAGACAGACTGAACAAAACTGTGATGTGTCGGTCAGGAACGAATATATATAAATATATCTCATATTTTTCACTAGACTAGAAAATGCAGTATCGCGTCTTTTGTCCGCCTCTGTATTCCCTGCTTCTGCTCAGTGGACGAACAAACCACCCTCATTTGCGTCAGTGCGTTCACAGCAGGTCAACGAGTAGGGTGTCTTTCATGCTATAAATAAACCTTGGAGACAATCACCTTGTTTGAAAAAAAATAGACGCTGCTCAGAAGTTCATCACAGTTCTTGCAAACAGTCGAAGGGAAATCCAAACAACGTTAGTATGAACTAAACGCGGCATTGTGGATACGACTGATGAGATGACCGATCGCTCGGCCCTTTAAAGCAAACAACAACACCGGCTTCTTCCTGGGAACCGTTTTTTTAACTTTCGTTCACTCTTTCTTTCTTCTTTTTCTCTTCAAGCCGCACATAATTGGTCAGTATGTGTTTGTGCTTAGGGGTAGAAGAAGAAGAAGCTTTATTACAGACTCAAGGTCCATTTGCCACAACACACACAAAACAAATAAAAGACTAAAGGATCAAAATAAAACATTCATAGAAGTATGAAAACAATGACATAAAAATATAAAAACAATAAAATAACCAAGTATCATAAACTTAAACAAAAATGACTAAAACTACTGCTGACTAAAAAATGTAGAAGTTTAAAAAAGAACGTACCAAAACCTCCAAATAGGGGATTGAAATCTAAAGGTGCTGTACTTTACATTGGTGAGAGTTAAGATGATTTAGTTATTTGAAGCATTAAGAAGATAAACAAAAACCATAAATAAAATGTCTTAATAAAGCTTGTAGAGTATTGACTCTTGCACCAACTGCTTGGGCTGTACCACCGTGGCTGTTTTGATAAAATCTTTAGGGCATCATTATAGGCCACCTGTAGCCTCCTATGCTGGATGGCCTGTAATTTGTCCACAGGTGGGCAGCATACAGTGATGTGCCGTAATTTTTGAATAGGAGGATTTTAAGATTGTCCAAGCATGAATAAAACCTGCCTAAAAGCATGTTTGCCTGAGCACATAAAATACACCGTTGTCTGTGGATATCATCGTCATCTGTAAGCTTCTCATTGATGATATGACCAAGATATTTGACTTTGTGACAGACATCAAGCTCAGAATCAGAAAGTTTAAAAGCAGGAAAATGCAACATCATCCTTTGTACGACAAGTCATGACAGCACTTTTACTGGAATTGTATAAAATATCATTCTCAAAACCAAATTCAGAACAGACGTTTAAAAGTTGTTGCAATCCGGATCTGCTGGTGCTAAAAACAGCTAAATCATCTGCATACATGAGATGATTTACTTTAAAACCACCAACCATGCAACTGGTATTACAGGCATTCAGATCTTTCGACAGGAATTGGGAATAAAAATCCCTCCCTGTCTTACCTCATTGGTCGTACCAAACGGGGAACAGACACCTTATCTCCACCTAACCACTATTTTCTGATGGGCAGAGGGCTAGTAGTCTTAAAATATATTAAAATATACCATGGTACACCCCGAAAGCTCGATACACTTGCAGCAGTTCAGCAGCGCGTGAATGGAATAGAGCGCCGGGTGCAACAAAAAGACAAGAAGAGACAACATCAACACAAAAATCTACAGGAATGAGTGGCCCTGGTAAAAGAAGCAAAATCCGGAACCACTTCACTATAAATGATTCTGCGAAAAGAGAATTTAGAGTCTGCAAGAAAACAATTCCATCTAGAACCGACTTCACAACCAACCTGCACCTGAGAATTGAGAGAATCTTCTCTTGAACGGAGCAGATCATTACTGACTGAAGAAACCTGACGATCAGTTACTTAAAGCTGAGACACTTAGCATTTTTGAATGGCAACCTTTACTTTGAGGAAAAGTAATGCCTCAATGCGTCTAACTCCGCCCACGTTGAGGCACGCCTTAGTCTGCAGCCAGGGGCTTCTCAGACTATTGCCGCAGAGCAAGCCCCCCCCCCCCCCTTCCCCTCCCCTCCTCATTTCTGAGAGCTTGGAACAGTGATCTTGTGGCCCGCCTACTACATTTTCATCAGTCTTTTTCAATTGGCATTTTTTTTTGTCTGCTCCTGTTTCACAATGATTTGAATACATAAATAGTCAGAAATGCAATTTTAAGCCAAATTTTCTTAATACATGACATCCATTGTCGGATAAATATCACAACATGTTAAAAACATAAAAACCTGACATTTTTTTAGAGTATGTCTTTGACGTAGACCTTATTTCATTCAAATCTTAGTTTTTCTTCCTGCTAATAAGAACAAACATTTTCAACTAAATCACTATAGATTGACCGGTGTATAAATCCAAGCTTCTAGTATTTGTTTTTGTTTAGTCCATATGTTTCTAAAAATAAAGGCAAACACAAAGCATATGCTCTGTAGAAAATCAAATTTGAAAGTTGACTAATTCTGTCTGTTATCGTCTGTAAATGGGTTTTAATGATTATAAAAAAAGAAAAAAAAAGAACTGGGTAAAGATTTTAAACCGGTTGAACTGATAAAGCTTTTAGCTTCTTTTTGCAGAAAGAACGCAGCCCTTAAGGTGTGTTGGAACTCATTCCACTCTGCATGTGTGCCTTGATGTGTTTGTGGGTGCAGGGAGCGAGCAGACACCTACTTCTGCGTTGTCTTCAACGATGAAGTCCACACCTACGAGCAGGTGATCTACACGCTGCAGAAGGCTGTCAGCTGCAGCCACAAGGAGGCGCTCAGCTTCGCCACCGCTGTCGACAGAGAAGTCAGTACTGCACACAAACTTAAAAAAACAAACATTAAAACATATGATATACAAACACTAAAGAAACAGTGAAAAAAAAGGTTAAAAACAAGACATCACTCAAACAAAAACAAACGGCATTGAACCACTGTGGCTATGACGATGTTCTGTCACAGGGCAGGAAGTCTGTTCGATTTGGAGACTTCCAGTTTTGTGAGCAGGCCAAGTCCGTCATCGTGGTGAGTATTTTTTGCCATCATAGTAATCTAAGATCTGTGCAAATGACTTCATTTAGACTCTGAGTCTCCCCCATTCAGAGAAACAAAAGCCGGCAGTCCAAACCCCTGAGAGTTCAGGTGATGCACTCATCTGTTGTGGCTCATCAGTGTTTTGCTCTGAAGACTCTCACTTGGTTGGGACAGATCATTAAATACTCTGGTACGTCTCTGTTTTTTTTTTTTATACCCATAAGCCTCTTTGTTTGATCTTCCTTTCTTCTAGTCACTGTTGTCCTTTTTCAGATGGTCTGAGGAGGATTCTTTGCCAGGTGGGTCTGCAGCAAGGCCCAGAAGGTGAGAACTCCTCACTAGTGGACCGCTTGATGCTCAACGACTCCAGGATGTGGAAAGGTAAGCACTTGTGATGTATTCATCAGCTTGGACAGGATGTAGAAATCATTGTCAAATCTCAGTCAGTGTCTGATTGTGCAGTTGTTCTATCTATGATGGAGGCACCAAAAAAAAAAACCCATACCAAGACCACCTCTAATATCTGTTTGTTACTGCAGGAGCAAGAAGCATATACCATCAGCTGCTCATGAACAGCGTCCTCATGGACCTCAAATTTAAGAAGGTCTTTGCGATCCAGTTTGCCAAGGTAAGTCCTCTGAGGAGAGCATGTGGCCAGCACACTTGAGTGTAGCAATAGTGTAATTTCTGCAAGTCCCATTGAAACGGGACCTAAAAAGAGTTTTGGGTGATGGACTTCATTGGTTTTGATGTAGTTCGAGATGGACAATTAGTGGGTAGTACAGCACTTGAAACTGAGCTAGAGGGTTTGTTTATTGAGAAAAAATGTCAGATATGCAGGCTGATTCCCATCCCAGTACTCTGGTAGCCATCAGAATATTTAAGTTTCACCTCCATAGTAGTGATAGGTGAACCCAAGTAAACAAACTAATGAACCCCAATTCTGAACCCTGGGGAGCCCCTGTATAAAGGATGAGGGGGGCTGACTTCTGAGAAGGAAGCATTGACTTGTCTGAGAACTTGAGCAAGTGACGTCACCCACAGAAAATAGTTTACTTCCAGCTCCAACCAAATATAATCACTTCAAATGCCATTTTTTTTTTGGCAATATGGGTGCTACCACATTATAGCCAGATGGCATCGGTATACAGAGATGTCAGTCTGAGACAACATTTCAATTGCAAGAACTCTCGCCCATTCAATTCAGTTTTATTTATATAGCCCAATATTACAACATAGTTGTCTCAACGGGCTTCACTAATTGTACCAAACATTAAATCAGTTATAAAATACAACAGCTGATTGCTAAACTAAACAGACTAAACCAAACTGAGCCTCCCTGCCCTTAGACCCTCCTGCTCGGTAAAGAAAAACTTCCCAAAAAAACTCACTCTACAACTACAGTACATGTTTAAATAGTGCAGCAGATGGCCTTCATCCAGATGAAAATGGGGGACGGCTGGGGGCGCGAGATTAGGACAGGAGCACAGACATTCACTCCTGCTACCCCCGCAGGGAGTGAGAAAGAGGGACAACACATGAGTCGCACTGGACTAAACAAGCATGGAGAACTAAATGTTAAATTAATAATCAAGAAAAGAGGAGAGGAGAAATAGATGTGAATAGAGGACAGAACCCCAGTCCACCATACTTTCCCCTGCTTCTAACTTCTAGCAGCCTACTAACAACTAATTTTTATTGACATTTAATTCTAACGTGTTAATAGTATGTTGCATGCACTATGCAACTTTCAACAGCAGATGGTAATAATAATAACAATAATAGAAAATCTACATTTTTTAGCATATCAGTATTAAAACTATATAGTATTAATCAAAGCAGGGGGAATGGGCTGCCCTGGCCTAGTTTATGAAACAATCTTTCCTCTGCGAAGAAATATGTTCAATGAATGTAATGAAAACTGAAATGATTCCCCAAACTTCATTACAGTAGTTTAGGTAGGGTCTGAATACTAACTAGTCAGGCAATAAGCCTGTCCAAGGAGGAATGTTTTCAGTCTAACTTGGAATGTAGAAACTGTGTCTGCCTCTCTTACATGAGCTGAGAGCTTATTCCATAAGACAGGGACTTGGTGGCTAAACGCTCTACCTCCAACTGTACCTTTGAAATTTTTTGGGAACCGCAGGCAGTCCTGCATCATGTGAGTGAAGTGTTCTGTTTGGTTAGTAAGGCATAGTGAAATCTTTAATGTAGGATTGGGTCATACCATTTAGGGCCTTAGCGGGAGGATTTTAAACTTGATTGTAGATTCAACTGGGAGCCAGTGATTAATTTGCATTACAGAAAAATATCATGAAAAGTAAGAGGAGTTGCAAGAACTTTAAAAAAAAAAAGGTATCAGAGCAAGAATAGTTATTCTGGCAAATACAATGACTAAGCAATAGCTGCTTATTTCTCATTGAAGTCTATTGGTTTTTGGCTTCTTGGAATCAGTAGGTACTTCTTGTTTGGAACATGAGGAGTCATTCAGTCCAATTCTCACATTGTACTGTAGTAATAGTTTTTGTACTGTAGTAATAGTTTTTGTTGTGAACAGTGATCTGTGGTAAAACCACGGTGAAGCTGACGTAGAACTTTTGCCTCATGCTGACGCTTTGAAGTGGAGCGGTTCTTCATGTGTCCTTCAGAGGAGCAGCTGTTAAAGGCTGATGACTGATGCTCTGGTCATTGTTGACAGCAAGTGTAAAGTAAGGCTGTCAGCAGGCTTCTGATCGGGGGGTGAAATGTCGCCCCTCCAGAACTACAGAAGCCTGCAGACAGATTTTCTGGAGGATGACCATGAGCGGGTGGTGTCAGTGACCTCACTGTCGGTCCAGCTCTTCACCGTGCCAACTGTGGTGAGTACCAGTCTCTCTTCTGCCTGTCACACTCCTCCCTCTTTTTCTGTGTGCCCCCCTCCTCTTGGTGCCAGAACTACGAGCACCTGCAGAACGACTATGTGAAGGACGACCACGACCGTGAGTTCTCCATCACCGACCTTTCGGTGCAAATGTTCACCGTCCCGTCGCTGGTGAGTTCCCGCTGCTGGCCCTGCCACTAATGACATCATGCCTGGCTGTGGACAGTCTCACGAGGTCATCATGGATGGACATGGTTGCTGGTTTGAATCTGCAGCTGTGGATGTGTGGACTGTGGTAACAGAGTTACAGGTTTTCTTCTCCATGATTTGCTGACGTTGATGGGCTTCAAGCCAATCAGGCTTTTCGAATTCCATAACTTCCTGCTGTTTTGTCACATCAGACTGTGGAAAATTGTTCTGTTTTTACAGTCTTTGGTGCATAAAATCAGTTCTAAATTTTGCTTTTTTTCCTGGAAACAATGCTAAATAATGCTAACGTTGAATATTCAGTCAAGTAAGCCAGTCCTGACCTTTTTCATAATTTACTTCTTCTTTTAGAAGCTGCTCTCACATTGCAGTCAATTAAGTAGAGCAGTCAGGAAACGGCAGTGTCTCTCTGAGCTGCTTGTGTATACATGGGTGTGTCTGTCTGCAGGCTCGGATGCTCATGGTGGAGGAAAACCTGATGACCACCATTATCAGAACCTTTGTGGACCACCTCCGTCACAGAGACGTCCACGGGCGTTTCCAGTTTGACCGCTACACAGCCCAGCAGGCTTTTAAGTTTGGTCGCGTCCAGAGCCTCATTGGAGATCTGAAGTGAGCGTTTTCACACGCTGTGACTTTAAAACGGCAGGTCAGACCAATCGACTGACAACCGTGACTCTGTCTGCAGGTATGTCCTAATAAGCCCCCCCTCTGAATGGAGTGACTCCCTCAGACTAAAGTTCCTGGAGGGGTTTGATGCTGTGCTGGATCTCCTCACCTGTATGCAGGTAACCTCAGAACCTGAGCTTTGATCTACTAGAGCAGACTGTCATTCTAATCCTGTTTGTGTCTGAACCTGTTTCCATAAACCTGTTTGTAAATGTTAGTCTGAACCCGTCTGTCTGTAAAAACCAAAAGTACCCAAGAGGGTTGATGCTTTGCGAAAAAATGACTTGTAAAAATGATTCTTTCTATGTAAAATAAACGTTAAGTTTTAAAAGTAGAGTAATTGTGTAAATGTATCAACAGGTCCTTCATAGAGACAGACTCGCAGACAGTAAATGAATAAAGTGAACATGAAATGATCTGTGTGTTTCAGGGAATGGACCCTGTGGTGAGACAGGTGGGGCAACACATAGAGATGGAGCCAGAGTGGGAGGCGGCTTTCACCCTGCAGATGAAGCTCACTCATATCATCTCCATGATTCAGGAGTGGTGCTCCACTGACGTGAGTGGACTGAATCAGAACCTTTAACAGAATACAGAAATTTTTAGCGACATAACCCAGCATGACCCATGTGTGAGGGTCAGAAGCACTTTAACCTCATGAAGAGGAGGTTCTCTGTGTGGCAGGAACGCGTCCTGATCCAGGCCTATAGGAAATGTCTGAGCGCGCTCACTCAGTGCCATGGCGGCTTGCTCGATGGTGAACCACCAGTCAGCTTGAGCATGGCGGGTCACTGCGTGGAGACCTTCAGGTACCAGGTGTCACAGGACAAGGTGTCCATACATTTGCCTGTCTGCAGGCTGCTGGCAGGTAAAACACTGATCCTCTGGCCATATGAGTGTGCACGTGTGTCCCATCGGATGATTACATGGTGATGTGTTCCCTCCCGTCATAGGGCTCCACCTTCTCCTCAGCAGGACGGAGGTGGCGTCTCGTTTCCCAGAGCAGCTCCCTCTGGTCAGTGACATCATAGGGAAAACAATCACTGCTTACTGTTGTGATGTAAAGCGTGTACGCTCCGAGCTCTGATCAATCAGTGATGATTGTGCAGAAACGATTGGCTCTGACCAGCTGACCCTTTGCCTGTGTCCTCAGGGTGAACTAAGCCCCCACCTCCTCATCGAACTCCCCCTGCGCTGCCTGGTGCTCTGTGCCCAGGTGCATGCTGGGATGTGGAGAAGGAACGGCTTCTCTCTAATTAACCAGGTGAGTTAACCAGGTGGGTGCGTACCTGCTGATCAAAACCAGAGGTCTGAGAACAGCTGTAATGAGAACGGCCGCTTCTTTCAGATCTACTACTACCATAACGTCAAGTGCCGAATGGAGATGTTTGACAAGGACGTCATCATGCTACAGGTACATCCATCTGCTGGTTCTGCTGGACTCTGCTGGTTCCACTGACAGTGGTTCATGACGTGTTTGTTCCTGTACAGGCAGGGGCGTCCATGATGGATCCAAACCACTTCTTGATGATGGTTTTAAGTCGGTTTGAGCTGTTTCATATTTTCAGCTCTGCAGACATTAGGAAGAGATTCAGAGAAGCCAACAAGGTGGGTTCAGACTGTTCTGGCTCTGGATAACCCCACAGATCTTGGTTTTGGACCTGCCTGATGTCCGTTTTTGCTCCACAGGACTTTGTCCAGCAAAATACCCTGATTGAGGAGATGCTGCACCTTATCATCATGGTCATAGGTGAGTCGTGGGCAACCGGAATCCATGAAAAAAAATCAGACTTTGACACCTAAACAACACACACTCTTTGACCTACCGTAACTCTTGGTCTGTTTGTAGCAGGGGTGCTCATTACGTCGACAGTACATCGCGGGCCATTAAAGATAAACAAAAATTATATATATATATATAAATCTACGTTCTGTGAAATACGTCACTTGATTGACATGCAAAACGGCCAATCAAACATCGGCTGAAAGATACCTATGTTTAGCAACAACTTGCGCACTTTCTGTCTTTCTTCTCCCAGTTCCCTGTATAGTTTTTGAATTATTAGTACATAAACATAGTACTTTTGCCTGGATATGTAGTAGAAGTCCACTTTGAAGTTGAATCAAGTGACTTTGGTGGATAATTCCAAGCCAGGAATAGTATTGTTTTACACGTCCTGCACTGTCATCTCACAAACATTTGTGTACTTCAGTATGAAGCCAGATTTCACACTGCATCATCCTTTTTTTACTGTGGTGTGTGTAGGTGTGTGTTGGGGGTTTTAGATTAAATATTAGTTTTATGCCTTGTCTTTTTATTTTTAAAAGGGATTATGTTTTTATGTAAAGCACTTTGAGTAGCATGAGTTGGAAAAGTGCTATAGAAATAACGTTTCATTTATTTACTTTTTATTGTGTAGTTTTTGAATAATAAGTACATAAAGTATTTTAGACTAAAAATACTGTTCAAATTGTCAACTTTGAAGCCTCGAGTGCTCCAATTACCACAGGCACCACTGTCACCTTCACTTTCCAGGCTTTCTCCAGTTCTTCTCCGAGTCCCTGGTATTTCTCCAATTTCTCATGTTCCTTCTTCCTGATGTTCCCATCGCTTGGCACTGCCACATCCATCACAACGGCTTTCCTCTGTTCGTTATCCACCACTACAATGTCTGCTGGTTCGCCATTACCATCCTATCAGTCTGGATCTGGAAGTCCCACAGGATCTTTGCCCTCTCATTCTCTACCACCTTCTTAGGTGTTTCCCATTTTGACCTTGGGGTTTCCAGTTCATATTCTGTCTCTGTATATTATTCCAGCCACTTGGTTGTGACACTCCATGTTTGCATTTCCTGCCAGTATGTTGCACTCTTGCACTTTGGCCGGTTTTCTTCATGACATAATTGTTCACGTAAACACATTTTACTACTGTGAAGTGTGGCATATCGGCCTAAATCTGCTGTTTTCTGCTTCCGAATCTGCTGGAATTGTGTTAATTTGGTAAAGCTCTGGTGTTTAAGGGGTTAAAGTAACCAACTGAGCTCATATTGTAAGATATTAGGAAATGTAGACTACAGGGTGTTGGATAACAAGCAGAACAAAGCGGATGATGTGTCTGGACAGAAGAAGCAAGCTCCCAAATGTTTTCCATGCTTGGTTGGAGGAACAACCAGGCCCACCTTGAAGAGCTCAGGCTTCACCCAAATTAGGACATGCAAAGACGCTGAACCCACATTGGTTATAAGCTGGCACCAGTGTAGGGCAATGGAGCTGCCATCAGTGTGTAATTGTGCATGGCAAGAGTGCTAACCACTGCCCCACTGTGCAACCCAGAGAGAGTTTTTATGTTTCCTATCGAAAAACCAAACCTGTCGTCTTCATAACCTTGCAATATCACTTTCCTGTGTGATGCAGGTGAGCGCTACGTGGCTGGTGTCGGCAAGGTGGAGCCGTTAGAGGAGGTTCGAAGAGAGATCGTTCACCAGCTGTCAATCAGACCAATGGCCCACAGCGAGCTGGTGAAAGCTCTGCCTGAGAACGTGAGGCTTCCACCCGCCTGTCTCCCGAGCTGCCCATGTCTGCCTGTCTGTCTCATTCCGTCGTTTGTCTTCCAGGGGAACAAGGAGACGGGTCTGGAGAGGGTCATTGACAGTGTGGCGTTGTTCAAGTCAGTGATTCTTTTGTTTCCACCTTAATAACTGTTTTTGTTTAGCTTCAGCCAAGTGCTCCGGTCTGTAAAAATGGGGTCTGCTTACAGACCATCCATCAACTCACAATAGTATTTAGAATCAGTCCCTGTTTAGTTTTGTACATCATTGGCACCAGAACTAAAGATGTAAAGATGCATGAAGCCATGTGCCTTCTCGTCCTGTCAAAGAGCAGTAATGGGGGCTGGTGATGCTGCAGGTCTTTACCCACAGAACCAACCATCACAATCTTCATGCAGCAGAGGCTCCCAGCTCCAGTCAGAGCAGCAGTTATTCATGTCCAAAAAAGGGCGTACAATCTTTGATCCGGACTAAAGCTGACATGACCTGCACGTGCCCAGTGTGTGTGCACCAAAATCCTGATTGCATCAAAATGTAAATGTGAAGATGCAGGTTATAGTTCTTAAAAAGCAGAAATCTTAGGACTGAGCCTGGCCCTGTTTCTGTGTTGAGATTTATAAAGAAAATCTAGTGAATCTAGGCTTTGCTTATAGGGTGGGGGTTCACCTTGTGGGGTAGCAACACCTGCAGAACAAATAATTCTAATAATGATCTGTGATTGGGCTGTCTGCAGAAAGCCAGGCGTGACTGGGCGGGGTTTGTATGAACTGCGGCCCGAGTGCTTCAAGCACTTCAACCTGTACTTCCATCACTACAGCAGAGCGGACCAGTCTAAGGTATGGAGATGGAGCTTTTGGTATTTGCGTGTGCGGCATGTTACCATGGTGATGGTGTTTGCTTTTCAGGCAGAGGAAGCTCAGAAGAAGCTGAGGAGGCAGAGAGGTGAGGACGCAGGTGAGTGAACCCATCCTGTGATGATATGCACAACTGTGTGACTGCCTTGGTCGCCACAATAACTTATTCTGTGTGCCTGTGGTAGCCCTGCCGCCCCCGCTCCCTCCACCGCTCTGTCCACTGTTTGGGAGCCTGGTGAACCTGCTGCAGTGCGATGTGCTGCTGGCTGTTGAAAGCGCTGTCCTTCAGTGGGCCATGGAACCAGGGGGTGGAGGCTGGACTGAATCGATGCTGCAACGGGTGAGTCTCAGTGGCGCAAGGAAGCTCCTGTGCTGTGGACAGCTGAGAAGACGCCTTAGAGGCGCTTGTGAAACTGCGTTTTACTCGCATGTGCACACACATTTTGACAACAAATAAGCAGTGATCGTTTCATTTCAGTCAAAAACCGAGAGGGAAGATGTTTGTGTATCTATGTGACGTGTTGTTTTGTGTGATTGCAGGTGCTCCACCTGGTGGGCATGGCTCTTTTGGAGGAGCAGCAGCAGCTGGAGAACAGCAGCGGAGACGATCATGTGACCTTCAACTACACCAGCAGAATCACAAGTAGGCAGACACACACAGGCATGCACGCATACACACTGTCATGTGTGAAGCAGCGTTTACATTGGCAGGTTCAGTTGTGGTTCAGTTTTTCCAGAGCTGTGTCCGAATTCCTTCCCTACTCACTACATAGTGCAGTATATGCTGCGTTTGCCATTTTATAGTGCTGTCAGAATCTACAATTTCAAAATCGAGTGCCCTAGAACAGTGTTTTTCAACCTCTTTTGAGCCACGGCACACTTTACCCTTGACAAAAATCCCGCGGCACACCAGCATAAAAAAAATTAAAAAAGCAGAAACTCATAGTCTGTTTTGATGTACAGCGCCCCCCCCCCCCCCCCCCCCCCCCCCCCCGCGGCTGCCGCCGCCGCAATCTGACGCGCATTTTTGTGATAATTGTGCCAGAAAAAGCTGGAAGTTGCAGCTGTTTTTTTTTCTAAAAGATGTAATAAAGGTTACGTTAGGAAATTTACAAACTGTATGTTCGTTGTGGTTTGTCGAGGCGCCGAGGCGCTGTCACGTGACCTAATGCATCATGGGAGATGAAGTGTGAAACTGCCGCAAAAGGGCAGAAAGACTAGCGTCTCTGAGCTTCATTGTTTTGTTCTCTTGTTCCACGGTCTGACACCGGATTCTGTGGAAAGCTACACCGTTAAAGACGAGCTTTAGCTGGTAATTTTGTTAGAACTGAGCGACTTTTTGAGCTAAATTGGGACAAGGAAGTTAAGACTTTAAGCACTTCTGATTGGTCAGACTGATGACATGTGATTAAACCTTCAAGAATGATTGGTGGAGACAGTTAAAGGGGCGGGACTTCAGGAAACAGGTATAGCTGCAGCTAAATCGCGGTGGTACCGTCATTCTTATCAAAATGTCTTTAATAGAATCAAAATAACACAAAGAAAAAGTAATTTTCTGATCTTTTATATTCCTAACTACTCAGTGTTTTATCAGGGCCTGTTTGGATGAACACAGAGCTGAAATCCTGGAGATGGAAAATGTTGTTAGATCAGTTAATGAGGGCAATTTCCCACGGCACACTTGACCATCTCCCACGGCACACTAGTGTGCCGCGGCACACTGGTTGAAAAACACTGCCCTAGAAATTTCCCAGAACTCTCTGTGAAAAACCAGTGTGCATTGATGCTCACTAGATTGGCGAATATAGACCACAATGCATTGCGTCGGAACAATTTCTGCCCCCAAAATTTATTTTTTTAATAAACCATCAATGTTTTCATCTTCATAAGGCAGTAGATTCATAAATGAACGTCGCAAAACGCTCAAGATTTTCACAGCGTGAAATTGTTGACATCATATCTGCCATTAAAAAAACAGTTTGAAGCACTTTAAATAATGTGCTAATAGCTGAGTGCTCTTGAACCATTATGTAGGTCCAACTACCATAATAAAATCTGGAGGGGGGCAAAACTCTCTGAAGAGGATCGAGTGTTCATGCTAGACAAGTGCTAGCTCTGACATTCCCATCTTCGTTATTTTTCTGCCCACAGGGACTCCTTCTCAAAGTTGGCATTTTTCTGCTGCTTCGTCCACATATCTGCACACAAACATGCATGATTGTGACTGTGCTGTGTTCAGGTCCGGGAGAAGCTCCCACTTCTTCAGGAAGTATCCTGGCTTTGTTGGAAACGCTTCAGAACGCTCCTCACCTGGAAGTCCATAAGGATATGATCACCTGGATCCTCAAAGTGAGTGCCAACACACAGGGTGTGTCACTCACAGAAAAACAGAGTCGACCACGCGCTGAGAATAATCTCCAGGACACACTGGGCTTCCCTCTTCATCACAGAGCCCGCCTCACAATGAGTTTGTATTTGTCAATTTCTCACATTCAAGTGCTCATATAGAAATTTTCTCTACAGATCATAAGAAATATCAAGATGATCAGAGAACGAACATCTTCAGCCTCCAGCATTCCTGTCAGCCCGGGTGGGCACGAGGTCAGACTTTCGCGCCGTGCATGGCATACATGAAAGTCCCTGCGGTTGACCATGGCTTGTGCGGTTCTGTCTGATGCAGCTCATGAGAGAAAAGGAAAAAGCAGAAAGGAAGAGGAAGGCCGAGATGGCCCGGCTGCGCAGGGAGAAGATCATGGCTCAGATGTCCGAGATGCAAAAGAACTTTATCAACGAGAACAAGGAGATGTTCCAGCAGAGCGGGGAAGAGATGGGGGTGTCCACTGTGGAGCACAGGTACAGATCCAGAATGTTTCTGCTTGCTCTTAAACTTGGCCAAACACCCTGAAACACATGCCGGTGTCCTGAAACAAGTGCAGACATGTTTAACAAATGCATGTGTGCTGTAACGGCGCAAGCATCCAAAATCATACACGCATGCTAAAGCAGACATGAGTACGCTGTGAAACATGCAGGCGTGCTAAAGCATGTGCAAGCATTAAAGCACATGCAGGCATGTTGAAACAAAAGCAAGTGTAAAAGATAATAACGGTGTGCTGATGCATGCAGAGACATCCTTAAGCACGATATGAGGAAATCTCATGATTTGTCAAATTGATGATCAATATTACGATGATGATATCACTTGCAATACATGAACAAATAGCAAAACAGATAATTATATAATTTCCATTTCACTGCAACAGTTTAATTTAAATAAGAGTCAACATAACTTATTTATAGTCTAAATGACCCTTGTCAACATAGGTTAACTTCTAACATAAAAGGACTCTTATCTGATTGGTGAACAACGTGAAGGTGTCCATCCGATTGGTCAAATACACAGATTTATTTGATTAGTTAAATACTTCAAGCTGCCATAAGATTTTTATTTAAGGTTACCATTAATTGCAATTGTCGCTGTCTTTTGCGATATGCGTATTGCACAGCTTGATACTGCGATAACAGTAAATTTGCGATTTATTGTGTAGGCCTAATCTGCATTATACAACTCAAGTCCCACTCCAATCGTCCTTAGATCCATTTTCAAAGCTGTGGTCTTTTAATTACCGCTTCTAGCCCAAATAAAAAAAAATGTTGTTTTCTACAGCATCATTTCTGTCGTGCGACAGTAGTTAATTAGAAATTCCCCTCTGAGCCGTGGGTGAGACTGTTGTTGTGAAAAACCCTGCACCCCCTTCCTCTCCCAGTTGCTGAGAGCTCTCTGTTTCTGCTAGCTTAAAGCCTTTCACAACCCCAACCTAACCTAATCAACAAAAATGGCGAGCAATATTGGAGCCATCTAGCCGCACAGTTTTGAGCCAGATTCCAGCTCAGACGAGGAAAACAGAGATATTATTTCAAGAGAGCCATTCCAAAGGTGTCGCATGTCGAAAAAAAAATGAAGCTTATCAAGGGCTACACAAGTCCACTAAAAATAAAAAGGAAAAAATGAACTAAAAAGAGAAAACGGCGAAACTACTGAGTAACTGCTTAACCTCTTGAGACCTGAGCTAATATTGAGCCAACCCTCTACACATGTAGTCACAGGGCCTCATTAAGCAGCATTAACCATTATTAAACCCAAAATGGGAACGCACACTAATGTCACCTCTTACAAGGTTAAACATGCCTGTGGTTGAGTTCACAAGTTTTGGAATCAGACCCACAAATGATCTCAAATCAATGCTTAAATGTTGCTATTTTCATGTATTTTAATAAAATAGCAAAGCTGATTAAAAAAAAAGTTACTCACTTTTTCTGGCAGCAACAAAGCTTTTGCTAATGTGACTTGTAATCATAAATCAACTCAAGTCATTTATAAAGAAAACAACAACATGAAAGCATAAAATGACTCTCTTTTTCACACACATCTTTGTATCTTCTTTTTTCCAGTTTTCCCAGTCTGGAACTCACCTGTGCCTCCCAGGTGTGTGTGGGCCCAAGAAGGGTGGGGGGGTCGGAGCGTCGCCAGCAGGTGATCTGTATCCTTTGTCAGGAAGAACAAGAGGTTTCAGGGCGTGGCCAAGCCATGGTGCTGGCGGCATTCGTTCAGAGGTCCACTGTCCTGTCCAGAAATCGACACTGCAGCCTGCCAGACCCAGGTGACCCAGAGAGCCTCAGGATGACCTGTGGGTGTGCACCTTCCCCAATTAATAAATGTTGATGAATTTGTGTTTTAGAGCGTTACGACCCTCTGTTTATGCACACAAACCTTTCCCTGGGCATCCACACCGCCAGCTGTGGCCACGTCATGCACGCCACCTGCTGGCAGAGGTGGGGTAATGCATCTTCACTGCATCCAGTTGCTGTTAGGACAGCGCGCACCTGAGCGCACTCCCTCTGTGTGTCCAGGTACTTTGAGGCGGTGCAGCTAAAGGAGCAGCGGCGGCAGCAGCGCCTCAGGGGTCACACCAGCTACGATGTCGAAAACGGAGAGTTCCTGTGTCCGCTGTGTGAGTGTCTGAGCAACACCGTCATTCCTCTGCTGCCACACACACCTCTCCCCGATCACAGGTACACACCCACCTGATCAAAGGATTCTGACCTCATGACCACAAGTAAAGACAGGTGTGACAGTGCTGCTGTCTCCTTAGTGTCGATCATCTCAGCTTGGAGGCGTGGTTAAAGAAAACAAGTCAGCAGGTAGAAGCGTTAAACTCCACCCCCAGGAAACAGTCTGAAGGTGAGTCAACTGTTTTAGGGGGTTGTTGCAGCTGTTAGTCCAGACGACATTCAGGCTGGCTCTGTGGTTCTTCCAGGTGCAGCAGAGGGGGCAGAGTCTCTTGAAGTCAGCCTCACGCCACAGTGAGTTTGAACTGACTGACAACCAGGTGAGGGGGCGTGTTTATGATGATTTACTGATATCGGCAATATTCCTCCCCAGGAGCCCGTTCTCCAGCAGCATCAGCGAGATGATCACCACCTTCAGCATGTCGGTCTACAAAGTTGGACTGAAGACAAACCCCAATGAGCAGGACCCCCGGGTCCCGGTGTTGAGCTGGTCCTCCTGCGCATACACCATCCAGAGCATCGGTAAAAACACACCTGAACACGCCAATCCTCACAAAGATGTGTTTCCTCCAAGTTCATGATATACAGGAACCACGTCACATTGTTTTTAGTCTTTCTGTAGAAAGGACTTGTGTGATGTCTCGGGCTGGTGGTTATCGGGCATGCCGCCATATTGGATGGAATTGATCAAAACTATGGCTACATGCTGTTGAAGAATTCGATTGTAAAAAAATAGAAGACTAACTTTTTACCTGTCCAGGGTGGACCCCGCCTTTGCCCTACAGTAGCATGAACGCGCTCTTATGAAGTCAACTCACCACATTTTGACTTTATTGACTTGTTGATAAATTAAAATCCTCTGCAGCCTTCATTTTAAGAGTTCATGGAATCTTAAGTAAACCTTCACTGTTGTGTTGTTTGTAAGTCAGGTACGTGTTGAGGCGAGATTGCGTTTTTTGTTTTGCAGAGCGTCTTCTGATGGATGAAGACAAGCCGCTGTTTGGAAGTTTACCCTGCAGACAGGTGAGAAAGAAGCAGGGTGTTTTCACAGCAAAGTCTGTTCTTTTATTTTATGTTTTTTTTTTTTTTTTACGCCCAACAGTCTTTGGAACTCTGAATCCCCTCTCACATCCGTGTGACTCTGAAGATCCTTCACTAACTCTATTGTAGTGAGGATCACAGATGTCATACTGCACTCCTGGGGCTGCTGCAGTCCTCCTTGTTTCTATCTTTGTTCCTAAAACATTTGTCAGCAAAGCTCACCTGATGCATGTAAGTAGTGGCTGGTGGAGCAGCAGCTTTATAGGAAAACATTTAGAATGCTGGTCTTCAACTATTAAGACTGCAGTTTGGCCCCCAAACAGTCAACCCCCCCGAACCGCACAAGCCATGGTCAACCGCAGGGAAGAGATCCTGCCTCTTCTAAATGTGAAGGTTTCTTTGGGAGGCTTCAGCAGTCGCCTCTTCTTTGATGCTCAAACATGTCAGACTTTCCATTTTTATTAAAACTTTAGAGCATGTTCCTGAACTGTGGAGCCACACATTGATGTCACTGAGAAATTTGAATCTGGCTTTAAACCGTACCTCAGCACAGAACCAGCATTTTATGACCTATTGATAACCTTGTGATGATAGCCGATTTAGGTGATTTTACTCTCCTCCTTTTTTTTCTTCTTCGGGATCTTTGACTCATTGGCTTAGAATATTTTACATCTGGACCACTGAATGATGTTAAAGACACAGTCTTGAAGAGGCTTTAGTCTCTTGGGAGTCTCTTTGGAGCGCCTCATGGCTCCTGTCTGGGCCCTGTCCTACATCTGCTCAATCTCATATTCATTTTTTTTCATATTGGAATCTGGCTTTTTTTAGCTATGCAGATGATTTGCTGGTGTAGCCATATCCAAGTTTACAGACTGTGTGCAGGGAGAGTTGGAGTTGAACCCTAACATGTCAAAGACTAAAACAGAAGTCATTCTTTTGGATTAATCTAATCTGGATAGTTTTGAAGGGGCTGGTGCCCCGCTCTCACTGACCTTCAGATAGGCTGTGAGAAATCTTTGAATCGTTTTAGATCATAATTTTAAATCGGGTGAGCAACAAAGCAGTTTTTATCATGAAATGGTCAAATGGTCACAGTTGTTCTTGCAGCTAAATAAAAAGGTTAAGCTTGTTCTCCTGTGGAACCATAGTTGGGGAGAGACCTACCTGAACATTTCAGAAATTCTGAGCCTTGATTGTTTTAAAATCCCAGACTTTTCGACTTTTGGTCTTTAGTTGTTAAAAAGTTTTTTTTTTTACGCTCATGTCTAATTGTCTTTAATGCTTTAATTTTTCTGTATGTATGGGATGCCGGATGTGATTCTTTTTCTTTTGTGTTAAATGAAAAATGCTGTTGAGGCTCAGTGTGATGCTGCCTCTGGTTGGCCAGATTTTGGATGTTCACACCCCATTTCCATCAGGGGAAGCCAGTCATTCTGTTTGAGAAAAAGGTTTAAATACTTAACTAACCATAGTCAGATCCGATCAGCATGTAACCATGGGGGGCGCATTACAGAATCAGGTTTGTCCTTAACTATTTCAATGTAAACGGTCCAACCTTACAGCAGAGATAATGAAAGTCTGGTTCAGAAATGATCTACAAACTATTTCCATCTTTGTGTTCAAGTTTAACATCAATGACAACTCTTCTTTTTGAGATCAAAACCACAATCAGTTGACTGACAGGCGACAGCTTTGTAATTGTTAATGCTACAACTGTTAGTCTTGCTTGTCTCGCCGTTTTGTCCATTTCCATAGAGGGTGGGGTTTGGTGACGTTTGTGTGTTTGTGCTGCAGGACGACTGTCTGAGCGCTCTGACCCGCTTCAGTTCAGCCTGCTGGACCTCTGTTCCGGCAAGAACTGTTCACACTCACCTGAGCCGACTTCTCACAGGTACACACCACACCACACAGGCATGACACCACACACCTGACCTTTCGACAATCATGCTGGTTGTGTGCTGCAGTTTTGCTCTTGGATCCCCCGGTGGAAAACACCCCGTGCGTCCTTCACATGGATATGTTCCACCTGCTGGTGAGGGTCTTTACACCAGCCCAGCTGTTTGCAGTGTAGGCAGCCAGGTGACGGTGTGTTTCTGCAGGTATACAGCGTGCTGTCCTACAACTCACTCCACAGCAGGGAGAAATCAGGACAGAGCTCTGTGGATTCCAGTCATGTCCACCTACTTCACCTGATCACCGTGGCTCATATGGTTCAGATCCTGCTCACCTCCGTCACAGGTGAGAGTGTTACTTTCAGTCCTGGAATAGCGCAGTTTTGCACTGCATGATGACAATAAATATTCGTATTTTTTATGATGAAGGTAAATCTATTGAATCTTCTAAAATTGTTCCTCTGCAAAAGGAAAAGCATGTCCTGTACTTGTCTTTTTTTTCTCAGTTTACAATAAAGTGATTATTCTACTAAATTTAATTGTTTATTTGATTATTTGCCCCTGTTTTTTTTAAACTTTTTTATCACTATCTTAAGCCTAATTAACTACAGTATGTAGCTTCTGGGCTACAGATCCAACTTTACAACAACACACACTCTTATTTTCTGCGTTCAGAGGAAGCGGCAATGGATCAAGACAGCGGAGCTACAGAGGAGGAGGAGCTCACCTGTCAACTCTACAGCACTCTGAGGAAACACTTGGGCAGGTGATTGCGCTAAACCACTGAGTTCTCAGTGATACAGGATTTGATCACCTGTTCACCCATTTTTGTTCATCTAGCCATAGTTAAGGGTCCTAAGGTTATTAGGGATTGGTGGTTATTCCTCTAGTCTGAATTGACCCCCTCTGTGTGTGGCTTAGTGTGTTACCTGACGTGTCCTCGGGGTGGCAGCTGTTGCACCGTCTCAAAGTGGGCATCCTGCCGTTCCTCCGAGCCGCCGCACTTTTCTTCCACTACCTGAACTCCTCTGTGCCCCCCACAGACTTGATGGGTGAGTACGGGGTCAACAGCCGTCAGCGGGTACGTTTGGGGTTTTATAGAGACTGTTTGTGCGCCGCAGGGTCAGGTCCCGGTCAGTGGGAGGTGCTCTGCAGCTACCTCAGTCTGCCCTCCAACCTGCTGCTGCTTTACCAAAGCCATCACACACTGCTGGATCCACTAATACACAGGTGACCCGCACTAAAAACCCTTTTTTAAGAGGCATTTTTAGTACACACAGGTGTTACAAAGTGTGTGGGTGTCAGTACAGGTGGTGCCGCCATCCAGTTCTGAAACAGACACTTCAAGGAGGGCAAGACTTCATCAGATTCCCCAGAGAGTCAAACAAACTGATCGATCTGCCAGAGGATTACAGCGTCCTCATCAATCAGGCCTCCAGCTTCACGTGAGTCTACATATCTCCTTTGTTGGCCCCTTACCTTAGCTGGACCTTTGACCTTAGCTTGATTTTAGGCACCGGAATGCTACCAGAAAGTCCCACACTATGATGTTTTTTATTTTTTCCATGTCTGCCCAGCATTTTTCCGCTGCAGCTATTTTCCGCTCTGTAAGGCACACTCAAAAGTCATAACGGTTTTCCAAAAATGACAGAGCACCTTATGATCCAGATCCAGGGGCGGCCGTGGTGCAGTGGTAGGGCGGTCGACCCATGATCGTAAGATTGCAGGTTCGATTCCCGCCTTGCACGCCAATGAGTTGAAGTGTCCTTGGGCAAGACACTGAACCCCACCTTGCCTCTGGTGGTAGGCGGGCGCCTGTGTTCGGCAGCGGAGCGGCCACCAGTGTGTGAATGTGTGTGTGACTGTAAAGCGCTTTGGGCCTTGTAGGTAGAATAGCGCTATATAAGTATACGCCATTTACCAGATCACCTTACATACGGATCAATTCTGGTTCTGCTTACTGGTGTGGCAGCAATTTCTCAAAATGTTTGGTTGGGTGTTATCGTGAATGTGTAAATGTAGTGGTATCAAGTTTGAGGCGTTACCAACAAGTTAAGGAGTTAAGGCAGTCACAGTAACATTTGTTGCTGTTGCAAACATGGCTGGAATTTACAGGTATTATATGTGAAATCATGGCTAACACGCAGTGTTATGTCTTGCTTAATGCGCTTTATAGTTGGGTGCTCTTTGATTAGATGACTCATTGATAGTGCGTAAACCTGAGAGCTTCTTGATTAAATTTTTATTTGGGATCCTGTTATGTACTACTTTAGGTCGAGAGGGAGTATATTTATGTAAACTCCTTTTGTATTTGGGACAAAAATGTTATTTTTTTTTTTTTTAGGTTTTTGAGTTCTTACTGTTTATGAGGAAGAATTTTTTGGTGGGCGTCTTAAAAAGCACAGGTCAGAGGAACAAAAAATATTGTAGGTAAAGAGTAGAGACAAAAAATTGCTTCAGGTGCTAAGTATATGTGTGTGTGTAACAGCACATCTGTGTGTGTGCGGAGGTGAGCAGACAGTTGTGTACAGATGAGTGTGTGTAGAATACACGCCTCCTCTAAAGACCTTCATGCCCAGACAACTGGACCGAAGGAGCCCCCACATCTGCAGAGGAGCATGAAGTGTTTAGGTTAGGTCAGCACAAAGCTCACATTAAGAGGTAGCAGATGACTGACAGGAGCACCTCCTCTAATTTTAGCTCCCCCCATGATGTCCTATTTGGCTTTGGCGGGGACGCAGCTTACCTTAATCTACACCTTAATCTTTGAAGTGGTTTCAGCGTGTTGTTTCCGGTGTTTTCACCCATGGACTGCTACCTCCCCAGGTGTCCGCGCTCAGGAGGAGACAAGTCTCGCGCTCCTACTCTGTGCTTGGTCTGTGGCGCCATGTTGTGTTCTCAGAGTTACTGCTGCCAGGTGGAGGTGGACGGTGAGGATGTGGGAGCATGCACCGCTCACACCTTCACCTGCGGGGCGGGCGTCGGACTCTTCCTCAGGTAACATGCCTGGATTCCTGAGCTGGACAACACAAACTTATATGTGGACAAAGATGAAAACAACAGATAACTGTGTCTTAACAACTAATGGTGTGTGTTTGTGCAGGGTCAGAGAGAGTCAGGTGTTGTTTGTCGCAGGTAAAACAAAGGGCTGCTTCTATCCTCCACCGTTCCTTGATGATTACGGCGAGACTGACCAAGGCCTAAAGTATGACTTCCTGTTTGTTTGTTGTTGACAGTCAACCCCCTCCCCCCGCCTGTTTGTTGATAATTTTGCTGTTTGCAGACGTGGAAATCCCCTCCACCTGTGCTTGGAACGATACCGGAAGATCGAGCGTCTGTGGCGGCAGCACGGCATCCCCGAGGTCATCGGTCATGCTCAAGAGGCCAATCAGACACTGGTTGCCATTGACTGGCAGCATCTGTGATGTTAGACTCCTCCCACACTCAAGAGAGTCTCCTGATTGGCTCTCAGCCTTTGCGCCACCTCTCAGCTTAACTCTTGCAGGGATTTTTTTTAAACGTGTGACTGGCTTGCTAACAAGTTTACATTTAAAGGAGTTTTGCTATTTGTCCGTCAGCTGATGAGTTGATAAACGGATGGAGACGCTGGTCTCCATGACAGCAGAATGTGGCAAAATGTGACACTACAGCCTTTTAAAAAAGGGGCGTGGCTTCAGCAATGGGCTGAAGGGACATTAGTTTGGTTTAGTTAGTTTTATGGATGGAGCCGATTGGTGAATTTGTAGAATGATGATGCCACTTCCTGTCGGAGTGCGTTTATTTTCATTTGGGCAGAATTTCCGTCCGGTTTTGTTTGTGTGTGGGAGGCGATTGATCACATGACCTGTTGATATGTGAATTCCTGTACAGAGTGCGACGTGTAACATACTGTTTAAGATCAAGAGTGTCAATAAAAAAGGACTTTAAAGAAAGGCCGGCTGTTCTGTCTGTCGGAAGAGTCAAGTCTTTGCCTCCACTATCAGCTTGTTCAGACAAAGCTGCTTCTTCAACTGAAACAGGAAGTTGATTCCACAACATTCTGGAGTTATCATGCAATCTGAGAACATCAAATGTTTGCCGTGCTGCATAATAATGTCACCTGATGGATGCACAATTGGACCAAACTCGAATGTTCAGTTGCAGGGAGTTTGTATAAACCTGTTGCTATGGTAACCACATCAGGTCAGAAAACCTGTCTCACCTGAACCGGTAACTGTGGGCAGCAGAGGGAGGTGTTTGGTGTTGTGGGAGGAGTTTAATGGTGTCTGTTAGTGCGAGGAAGAGGGGGGGATTAGGAGGTCGGTGATCAGCTGTTAATGGGATCAGAAGTGCGCGCGGCTTTAGGATGACGCGCCGCAGCGCGCTCACATTCGCACCTCCACGCGGCTGCAGGAAGGTTCGGGTCCGGTTCTTCCCGCAAAATGGACCTGCAGCCCCGCACAATGGCCTTGACAGCAGCAGTTCAGGTTCCTTCCCCTGCTACTTATTGGATCGGATCACACCTCTGAAGCCGCTTCACTCTCTGTGCCGAACTTCTTGTGGGACTGTTGGTTTGGGTTCTTTAGAGGAGCAAAATGCCGTTCATGGTGGTGAAGTTCGACCTGCAGAAACGGGTCCGACTGGCTCAGGGTCTGTGGATGCTCTACTGGACCTCCGTTCTGGCGGGGATTGTGCTCTTCAGCCTCGGCATCTTCTTCAAGATCGAGCTGAGGAAGAGGAGCGAGATCATGAACAACAGCGAGAGTCACCTGGTGCCGAACCTGCTCATCCTGCTGAGCCTGGTGGCGTGCGGGATCAACGCGTTCGGCGGGAAGATGTGCCACGACTCCCTGGACCCGCAGAAGTTCACCAAGATGAAGCCGGCGCTGAAGCCGTTCTTGGCGCTGAGCTGCGCCCTGGTGGCGCTGCTGCTGCTGCAGGTGCTGCTGTGCGTGCTCATGCAGTTCTCCGTGTACCTGACGCTAGCGGAGGGCCTGCAGTTCGCGCTGCGCTTCTACAAGGACACGGACACGCCGGGCCGCTGCTACATGAAGAGGACGCTGGACATGACCCAGATCGAGTTCCGCTGCTGCGGAAACAACAACTTCCGGGACTGGTTCGAGTTGCAGTGGATCAGCAACCGGTACCTGGACATGAGCAACGACTTGGTCAAAGAGTGAGTACGCCTGTGCAGCAGGCTGCCCGTTGATAGGCTGCTGAGGGGTGTGACGTCACACCGCCCACCTGCAAGTTCACCTCTCTCCGGTTTTTCGCTTTTGTGGAGCCCAGGCAGGGATTCGAACTCTCAACCTCTGAAACCTCTAAATAACAATTAATTGACCCAGTGCTGCCAGTTTAACTTCCAGTCCAGGACTCAAAGTTTTCCTTTTTATGAATCCACATTAACTCTATTCATTAAAGACCCACTCCAATGCAAATCCTGTTTTTGGTGTTTTTAACATGCTCTTGTAGCATTTCTGTCATGATGGAGGAGACATTTGAAATATTATAAGTTTTAATTGCATTTCTGAGTATTTCTTTATTTAAATCGTGATGAATCAAGAGCACATTAAAAAATGCGGTTTGAAAAAGATCTCAGTTAAGGCGTAACTTAAATGCACGGGCCAACGTGTTCCGTCTCCGCTCCATTCGAATGCGTCCACTTATGGACAAAAAGATCCATGTACGTTTTTCTTTCAAAAATTCCTCTCCATTTTTGTGGCTTCTCTAATGTTTGGTTGGGGTTGTGAGGGGCTGTAAGCTAGCGGAGAGAGTGTAAATAAAGGGAGGATGGGATAACAGCGTAGGCTTTAAAGGACTTTAAAGGGGAAAAGCTTTTATAAGCTATATTGATATTGACCTTTGACCTTAGCTTGATTTTTAGGCGTTGGACTGCCCTCAGAAGGTCCCGCAATATTCAAATTTGCTTACTCCAAGTCTGTCCAGCAGCTAAGTGAACAGAACCAAAGAGCCTCCTGATGAAAAATTTACCTAGGAATCTGTAACATCAGTTTGAATTAATTTTTTTAATGATGGATTATTTACTACCTTAAATTGTATGATAACATATTGCATATATTAAAGCAATGTTTCTTTTTAAAAATTGCGTCAATATGATGTTGAATAAAGCTTATTGCATTTAGTTATATTGTTCTTGTGCACCATACAGCTTTACATTTTGAAAAATATGTTTTGTAAAATACAAAGCACAGAAAATCTCTCACAGAAAAAATGTAAAACATTAATTTAACAAATGCTTACTGTTTTAACATGAGAAGAAGTCACATTTTAGCTTTGTCACAGGAGCTGAAAAGAGCATTATCTAAAACCCATTACTTTCTTTTAGATTTCAGCTGCTCTTCACTTTTTTTTTTGACTTGTGTTCCTTTTCCTTAAGACTGTCACCAGTAGGAGCCTGACTGACAGGTAGAGGTGAAGCAGATCTACAGTTAACGGCATACAGCTGGCTGGTGCTTTTGGTTTGAGAGATCTGGCCTTCCGTGTTTATGGAGGTTGAAGGCCTATGTACATGTAGGCTTTAAGGGCTCCAACTTAATTTTTTGCCAATACCTGATTGTGTTTTGAAAGCAGGGAAGCTGGTTGAAACCTTTAAGGCCAGGGGTTGTCCAAAAGCTGCCATGATCTTTTTGTTGTCATGAAGAATCAGTAGCCATCTTGACGGGCCTTGTGCTCCTTTTTCTCAGAGCTTCTGTGATTGTTTTCATTGTAAATGAGAATTGGTTCTTCATGGTCAAATCAAGGTTAAATAAAAAATGCTCATGACTTTGGTTAGACAACGGCAGCCAGGCTGCAGTGCAGGACCAAGCTCACATCTCTACTCAGAAACCTGTCACAACAACTATCTTTGTCAAACAGCAGCCGGTTCAGCCACAGGCCAACCATTGTTCTTGACTGCTTATTGGTAAAAATTGGCTTAGCTCATCAATGAGTAGGATAGATTACTGAGAGTAAGTCTTAATGAAAGGGAGACTAGATGAGATTAACATGAAGAGAGTAGAGATTAGAGAGCTGGAATATTGTTGTGGGAGAAGAACCCCCATGAGGCTGTAACCATAAGATTAGATAGCCTTCATCTGTGGGCGTTGGTACATCTAACTGCTCCAGCAGCCGTGTTGTCTCCTCTTTGTTCATGCCCATCACTTGCCAAGGCTTATCATTTCAGTTTTGAGGGTACGGGAACCTGATCATCTCTCTTAAAATAATAGAAACTAAAAAGAATTCACACAGCACAGGTTAATAAACTCTGCAAATATACATTCCCAGCCTTACTTGTGTCTGGTATCGGCACAGCAGAGGGTCCCCTGTGTGAACATCTGTCTTGGTTCCAACAGTAAAGTTCTTCCAGAAACCAAGTCTTTGGAAAAAACCTGCTTGCTTTGTACTTTGGAAAAAACAAAAGATACGCAACTCTGAAGAAATTCTTAAAAAAAAAAAACAACACATTTACTGTTTTATGCTAATATACTGCTAACATCTGAATTTTGCTGTAAATGTCTGGATTTCTCTAAATGTCCAAAATGCACTGCAATGGTCTGAAACTTACTGCAAACATTCAATATATATTGTAAACATTAGAACTTCAGATTCAAACTTCACTATAATTGGCCGAACTTCATTTAGTAGTTTGGAGTTAACTGTATACGTCCAAAATTTATTACAATATTCCTAACCTTACAATAATTATGGACCATTGTTCTAAACATCTAAACTTTGCTGTAAACTTCTGAACTTCACTAAAGATATCCAAAGTTCACTGCAGATGTTTGAAATGTGCTAAGTTAGTCTAAACCACAGTTTGGATATTTTAAATTCACTAAAAACATTGCAACTTAACTTACAATAAACTTCTACATCTAAACTTCCATATTAGTGGCCAAACATAGCTGTAAACGTGAGATTCCACTATAGACACCTGTTCTTCTCTATAGACATCCCAAATTTACTAACAGTCTGAACTCTGTGATATTAAACGCTGCTATAATGTATAAACATTGCAGTAAATGTCCAAATTTTTCTGTGAATGTCTAAACGTGGCTGTAAACGTCAATTTTGTTGTAAGCATTCAAACTGAACAATAAACGTCCAAACTTTGTTAATATCAAAACTTTATTTGACACATTGGAACTTTGCTGGGAACAGCTGAACTTAACTTCATCACAGATATGTGTCCCAACAGCTTTTCCAACTTTTTTCTTTCTTTGTATTTGTCAGATAAATGCATCTAGACATTAAAGAAAGACACAATTAGAAACAACAAACCACAACAAGAATCAAGTTTCTCATGCACGAGGGAGAAGAAGCTAGTGTGGCAGAAGAGGTCCACTACGCTTCTCTTCTCAAAGGATCTGCTTCTCCCCATGCTCCTTTTATTAAGAATTCAAGTAGGAGGTTACAATTTCCAGACAAAGAGAAAAGTTCATTAGGGGGTGTCGTATAATGACATATTTGGTGGATTCTAAGTTCAGACAGTATTCCTTATCAGTTAAGGACAGTGTGTTGTAAAACCCCCTCTTCCCAGCTGGGGATGAGACACAGATGAACAAACACACAACTGTTTTCTAAAAAGGTAAAAAGGTCAATCTGAGTTAACATTTAAACATACATTTAACCAAATACATTTAAACAATGATAATAGTAAAACAATTTCCTTCACAACATTCAAGTCCAGGTTCCTTCCAGGACCATGTGCCGAATCCTCACTTTTATTTACCTGCAAACACTGGACTTTTTCCCAGCTTTTCTAATGCTTTCATCAAGTTCATAGATCAGACACTCAGACCCTGAATGTCATCTATAACATTCACATTGAAGGTCTGATTTTAGGAGAGCCTGTGTATTGGAGGTAAGTGCAGAATCTTCAGGTGGTGTTCGGTGAACCAAGAGGAAGCAGATCTCCATTCCCTCCCTACTCTCAATCAACACAATAGCCTATGTGTTGAGAGCATTGGCTGTATGTGAGAACTAGACTGAGTGTGAGTGACGTCACCCATAAAAAAATGGCTTACTTACAGCTCAAGTGAAGTGAAGACGGTTGCCATTTTTAATAACATTGCCGTGTTGTAAACAGAAATCTTCTGTAAGCAGTGATTTGGTCCAAGGTGGTCTGAGTCAACATTTCTATGGCAATCACTCTTACCAATCAGAAGTGAGGTTGTTGGAAGGCCACACACCTATCACTTAAAAGCAGGTTTGGAAGAATCTGTCAATCAAAAGCTTCATTGTATAGCCACATACTTTTATTGAGGCATCTAAGGCCAATTTCTTACTTGCAAAACTTGCACTACAGAAAAATGATGATTAAAAATGTAGGACTAACAAGAATAGGGTGGCAGTTTAGCTCAGGCAGTAGAGCAGGTTGTCAAACAACCAAAGGGTTGGCAGATCGATCCCCACTTTCCCATGCTAGCTGTCGCCCCCCGAACGCGGCTAATCTGCAGCTCACTGCTCCCCCCAGGGGATGGGTCAAAATGTGAAGAATTTCCCCATTGTGGCATAAATAAAGTAGCAATAAAATAATAATAATAATTATTATTAATATTTTAAAAACGGGGAGCAGAGGAAGAGTGGTTATTCTGACAAATAGAATGACTGAGTGATATCTGTTTATCTCTTAGTAAAATTCAATGAGGTTTTGGCTCCTTGGAGCCATGGGATACTTCGTGTTTGGAATGCGAGGGGAGAAGGGTCACTTCGTCCTGTTCTCATACACAGTTAATGGTTCAAATATGCTCTGGGTCCACACATCTTCAGGTTTGAATCTTGGTTGAGGCAAACTTCTATAAGGGGTCTTGTCTACTTTTGTCATGAAATCTGATGTTGTTTTACCCCAAATTACCATGACTTGCATCAGCTTTTAGGAACCAGGACATGCTGGTGAGAAATGGGACAGGATATTTATGACCAAGACGTGCCTGGAATCCTACTACACTAGAAACCAAAATGATAGTGGTTATATGAAGAGGATATGTGAATTATGGTTACTTGGAACCCTTACATCCAGGGCCATATAAAAAAAAAACTGGTGGCTCGCTGTTTCAATGTTAGGAAGAAGCAACTGCTCTCATCTAGAGCTTTATTAAGAGACATAGTACAAATGCTTGGTCAAAGGTCAACCAGGTAGAAGTGTCTGGGCAGAGATGTGGGAATCCTCTGCAAATTCAAAGATTTGGTACCAAGACCCAATAAATCCAGAGCATCAAACTTCAGATCAAAGATCCCAATCAACATGGGCACCAGGAACCGTCATATCCAACAGCCAAGATTAAGATAAGTTCTTTCTATTAGAGGCTGTGAAGGCACCTCTAAGTACAATCCCTACTAAAACCATCTATGAGACCAATGAGCTGTTATACATGACAGCATTGGTGGTCCTTGACGATGAGATAAACACCACACATAAGGAGGAGTGTTCTCTCTTTGTCAAGATCAAGGCAGCACACAGAGAGGTACACCTGCTATTGGAATTGCAGAAAGGTGTGACGAAGAAAGTGATACTTAAGATGTTCAACCGGCTGTTCGTTCTTGAGGCTTTGGTAACTGCTAAGTAAAGATTTACAGCCTTTGCATGCCTGAAGAAATTCACTATAGAGATGGAGGCCAGGAGGAGAGGATAAAGCCCGTTTTCCACGGAGTCTAAATGGCAGTGTAAAAACAGGGAGATGGACCCACTATGGCTGGAAACTGAAATGTATGGAGGAAAGAAACTAAAAAAGTTGAAAGTAGGTTTTAGTCTGACAGTCCCTCCTGCAGGGCTCTGGTTGGTCCAGTTGAGTTACAGGATCTGACTCCACTGTGTCCACAATGTCTTTGTCCTCCAGCCGTGTCCTCAGCAACGTGGAGGGGAAGTACCTTATGGACAGTGTGCCGTTCAGCTGTTGCAATCCCGGGTCTCCGCGGCCCTGCATCCAGCACCACCTGACCAATAACACCGCCCACTATGACTACGACCACCGCACTGAAGAGCTCAACATCTGGACGCGTGGCTGTCGTGAAGCGGTTTTCTCCTACTACAGCAGTATCATGATCAGCATCGGAGCCATCGTCATCGTGGTTATCATCCTTGAGGTAAGACCTCACGCCTAGTCCATTTCAGCCAATCAAATTGCTGCTTGGTTATCGAAAGGAGGAATTCTACATTAAACAAAACTTTGTGTTATTTCTACAAATAATGTGAGGTAAAAAATAGTTGTGTGTTACAAGGAGAGAGAAGTGGGTGCACCTCAACCATCATAAATATGTTTACAAGGATCCAAGCGTTGAGGGCTGCAAATGATCTCTTACCACATTAACATTTAAGTTTAAGGTCATCTATCATGCTTTTCTTAAGCCTTTTATAGTAAGCAATATCCATGTTTATGATAATAACCATTGGCACATAAAATAACATATTTTTAATTGTTTTAATTTTTAATTTTTTAAATATTAGTTATTTTCCTGAGATTTTTTTTCCAACCCAGAAGTAAGACAATTCTATCTCTCAGGTTCTGCATTTAGCTCGTTGCTGATGCAGCACATTTTATGATGTCAACCTAGAGCTGGCCTCGGCAGCATGTCTGTGTCTTGCCCACAAAAACAAACGGTATCTAAATGTTTGTAAAGATGGATGGGCATATCGTGCATATAAAAGAAAAGGATTTTTGCTGATCACCGCTAGCTCCATGGAGAAAGTGTGTGTGTGTGTTGGGCTGGGGACGATGCTGGCAGCGCAGACCTTCCTGGAAGGAGCTGTTCTTACTGGTCTTTGTCACAATGTGAGGACCCACTCATTTTCGTGGTTTGGTTGGGGGCTGGTGCTTAGAGTGTAGGGTCTTTGAGGAACACTCCGAGATGTATGCACGGATCAAAATACTGCTTTGGGGTTTCTTTTCATGAGAAATGAACAATATAATACACCTAAGAGCTCAAAACTGGATTTTGCATGGTATAGACCCTTTAAATCAAACCTGAAACTAAAACCAGAAAACCGTTTGTGATTGGCTTGTAGGTTTTTCTGCTGTCACACTGCCCCACTGCCATTGTGGTCCCACCTCATGCTGTGTACACACCGGACATGTGATATGCATTGAAGAACGAGTTTTTGAATGCGCTTTTTTAGCATGTGATGTTCACACTGGACTGTCGCTACCTGTTACTAGCCTATTCATCTACAGTTGGAAGAGGCTTGGCGGGAAATGTTGAAGTGGTGCAAAACTTGTGAATCTTGCTCTAGGCTTTTTCTTTCACAGCTCTATTTTGGGATATGAAAGACTTGGTATCATAGAATTCTGGCCGGACACAAACAATAATTTATCAATTATATTATAAAATTATATCAATTTTCAAATAGTTAGCACTTCTGTGTTTTGAAAAGAAAGCTATGTCAGTATAAAGTCAGAGTCTCTGATTGGTCAAAGTTCAACTGGTGTAACTTTCAAAATGTATTCAACAGATGCTCGTTTTGTACGTAGAGGCCAAAAACCTGCGTAGTTTACGTGAGAGTTTTGAACTCAAATATGTGTGTTTACACAGACTTTTCATTGGAAGTTGTTGCTTGAACGCGAGTTTCTGAGCTTGGTGTGAACATAGCATGAGACTGTTTTCACCTCTCACTGGGAGATTTGACTGTTTGGGCGTCAAAGGTGCCGTTTTTCCATTTTTGACAAATGCACGCACTTTTTGAAACAATACCTCTTTTTCCTCGTCTGGGGTTTTTGGTTTCCTGGCAGTTGTTTTTAAAACAACATCTAATTAAATATGCTTTCAAAGACTAAATCAGAATTCCATCGAAGCATTTTTAAGCTATGTAATTGCAAGTACATGCATGTTCTTCTCTCTGTTTTCAAAAATTGACAAGCGTTTTTGTCTCGTCTGCGGTAAAGGAGTGTGGCTTTGAGCGGGGTGGTGACATCGATAATCATCAGACACTTTCCTCTGCTGCCTGAACTGAAGAAGGACCAGAATGCAGCTGCAACAGTTAGGGATCAGAAATCCTGAGCTCTGATAAGCCTCTTCTGCTTTTGATTCTGAGACATCAGCTCACTTTCCTTCATTTTCCTTCTTTGCTTTAAAGCAAACTCGTCCGCGGGGGATGAGCTGAGTTCCTAATCCTTTCATTTAAAACAAGATCATCTCTGCAGAACACCTGTGCTGGCAGAGCTCAGGTGGCCTGACCAGCAGCAGGTTAAAGGCGTAATTAATGAGCTTTGGAGCTGAGCTCTGATCCTTGAAGCTGTCAGCTTCCTCGTCACGACAGCGCCGAGGCCCAATTGCACGAGCACAGTCACAAATATCTAACTGACTGATTAGTGAGAAGGGGGGGGTGTGCGTGACTCCTGATGCTTTGACTCGGCTGAAGAGGCGAGCGATAATCTGGGAGGAGTAAGGCTCATGGAAATCGGAGACTATTCTGGGATGGTAATCTTCTGCAGCAGCAGGATGCATTCTGGGAAAAGTGAGAAGGGCCACTTCCTGATGAGCAGATCCTCATGAGGGTCAGAACAACAAGTTTGACCTGAAAAGCTTTAAAACCAACTTCCTGAACTCGCCAAGTTTTCCAGACTTTGAGCCAAACTTTTTTAATTCATGAGGTTGAGAATGAAATCCCACAGTAATGTTTTCACATGTTTCTTAAGTTTTAAAATACCAAAATAAAAAATGTACGTTTTCTCCGTTGAGTTAAATTTTTTGGAGCAAAACTGAAAAAAGTGAAAACTGGATAGCTGATGGTTCTGTAGAACCCAAGCCTTTTCAAAATTTTCCTGTTTGATTTGATGATTGAAGGTTGAACAAAAAAGGAGGATTTTGAAAATCAAATGACACTAACCCTTCATGAAACAAACTGGAGCCTCTGGGGGGCCAGAGAGATGGCTTCAACAGCCTGGCTCCTCCCTTTCATGATCGCTTCTCCTCCTGTCGCTCGTCTGGTCACATACTGCTGTGGGATCAACTATGGCCTGGCATTTCTGCCAATTCCTCACACTTTTTACCACCCGGTTCAGCTTCTGCATGCAGAATCTGGACTCATCTCAAGGTAATATTTGCAGGAGAAGATTTGGGAACTTCTTTGCAGGTTTATCCCATATCAGCTCTCCTGCTTAACCCCACAGATCAATGCTCCTTACAAAACTACATTCATTTAAAATGGAAAGGAAAATACTTCATTGAATCCACTAATATACTGTTGTGCTTTTCAGCAATCCCACAATTCTCTGTTTAAAACCAAACCTTATGTTACACCAATCAATCAAATCGTGTGGAAAAGAAATTTGTTGCATCCCTACCGCATACCATCATCAGAATCATACCAGTTTACCCTGAAGGTGTCAAACATGTGTTGTGCTAAATTTAAAGAGGATTTTACCACATTACACAAGGCTTAGACCTAGCCAACTGGAGTGTTTTCTTCTTTGTTACTTGCCTATTATAATGCACATTTAAAATGTATTTTTTTTATGTGATGGCAACACAACAGCTATACTGGACCACCAGGAGCAATGTGGATTCAGGCTCTTCTACAAGGACACACTATGGGTCAGCAGAGCGGGAAATGTTTGGTGATCCTCTTAGTAGAGGATCATCAGAGCTTCCCAACAGTATAAGATTTGTAGTACTCTCACAGGTTTGTTTACTGAGGAATTCAAACATGGCATGGAAATGGTCAAGAAAGAAATCCAAATTTCCTAAATTATTAAGGTATGTTGTGGTTCATGGGTGTGAAAGTTTATAAAGCCAATAAACCAATTTACCAGTGACAGAAGGTTGATGTGGTTTATTCTGGTGTCCAACTCTAAACAGAAATTAGTCTGACTTGTTGCTGATGATGAGAACAAAGTTGTCCTGCCATGTTTCTTCTGAAGTTGAGGTTCCACCATAGACAAAACTCTCCAGAACTCCTCCATGCACCTTACAGTAGGTCAAAGAAGTTTGATTCTCCTGTAAAGATAACACACACCCCAGTCTTCATTCATAAAAAGGGGAACCACCACCCAATTGATCAATCAAAGGTCCTGGCACCAATGACTCCTGGACTGTTGTAGAAATATGCCAGCCAAGATTGTCCTACAACATCAAAAGCTCTGAGAAACTCCAGGCAGACCATGTACTAACCCCCTCCCTCTATGCTTTGCTGCCACAGATATTTCTAACCTGCTCTGGGACCTCAGCCCAGTACGACAGAGTTTTAGGGCCTGTTTACACACAAATTCTTTTTAGAAAATTATGACCTTAAAGTTGTAAATTTATGAGAAAAAAATGATAACTTAAATTGCGAGGAGAAAATCCTAAATTTACAAGAAAAAGTCATAAATTTACGAGAAAAAACAACAAAGTGGTCAGTTTATCGGAGCCTTGCTTGAAAATGAAATATGTGGAGCATTTTGAGAAGCTTTATTTATGGATAGGTTTAAAAAACAAAGAAAATCTAAACCTTTTGGCAACTCAATATCAGATTACTGTCAGTGTAGCCGGCTTTCCGGGATTCGGTGTCCGTAAAGCAGCGTTTCATATGTAAAATAAGGAGCTCAGAGACACGTTTGGGTGTAGAGGACCGCTACTTTATTCTGCCCTCATCATTCACATACCCAGAAGTCCATTTATCAACTATGTAAATGTCATGCGAACAAGGAGATCCAAAGGGGAATGAAAACATTGCTACATATAAGATAAGATGAGAGATAAGATAAGATAAGATAAAGCTTTATTGTCATTGAACAGTCACACTTGGTACAACAGTACAACGAAATTGCAAACTGTCCCACATTGGTGCAAAGAAAAAGAAGAAAACAACATACAAAAAACAGCTTACAATTATCTTTCATACAAAAAAGTATCTAATATATGTACACAAATATATATACCAATGTGTATATACACATGCACACCAGGTGTATATACAGAATATATATTCCTCATTTTCCCAGAGAAACTAAACCATGTGTGTGTTCATGAGGGCTGTTGCTCTGTTATAAAAACTGTCTCTGAGTCTGTTTGTCCATGACCTCCGCACTCTTAGTCTTCTTCCAGAGGGCAAACATTTAAACACCCGGTGTCCTGGGTGTGTGCAGTCTTTCATGATGTTGCATGCCCTCCCAATACAGCGGGTGCTGTAGAGGTCTTTCAGTGAGGGAAGAGGGTAGCCAATGATCTTTTGGGCAGTGTTTACGACCCTTCTTGCGTGCCATGGTGCAGCTTGAAAACCACATGGAGATGCAGTATGTTTGTAAACTCTCAATGGAGCAACGACAGAAGGCAATCAGCAGCTCCCTCATCAGGTTGACCCTCCTGAGGATCCTCAGGAAATGAAGACGCTGCTGTGCTTTTTTCACTACCTTTGTAGTGTTTGAGCTCCATTGGAGGTCTTCATCAATGTGCACACCAAGGTACTTGAAGCTTTGCACTCATTTCACACCCTCCCCATTAATGACAATGGGCTGCAGATCTGACTTCTTCCTCCTGAAGTCCATGATCACTTATCTTGTTTTTGAGGTGTTTAGGACCAAATTGTTGTCTGCACACTACTCCACCAGCCTCTGGATCTCATCCCTGTATGCCGTCTCATCACCGCCAGAGATAAGCCCCACCAGATAAGCCTATATGTCCCCTCCTCCAAAGGAAATGTCTCGTTTCAACACAAAACAACAAAGGTGAATGAAAATAGTCTGTTATATTAGCACAAGAATGCTGAAAATGCAGAAAACTGGGCCTCTTCAGACGGAAGTGTCACACAGACTTTGAGGAGATCTTGCCTTTGGTGGAGAAAGAAAGGAATGAAGTGGACAGCTGCAGGGATACCGATGGTTACAGAGATCCTGCAAGCCACCAATCAATATATAAAACATTAATAAACTGTAAATCAAACAAAAGAGCTTTCAAACATTTGTAATGTATCATTAATATACCCGTTCAACTAAGTTTAGTTGATCTGCTTTGCTGCTGTGCTGCGTTCACTTGCTGTACTGTATGGTCACTTCCACTTTTAATCACGACTTTAAATCTCGTAATATTACTTATTTACTATCTTTTTTTTTGTGGCCCTAAAACTCTGTCAAAGCCCAGCAGTGAAACACTCAGCTCCCAAGTCCAACAGCCCTGGCTCCTCAATAGATGAGCTGATTGAGAATATCTTTTGATAAACTTCAGAAAAACGTGCGATAACAATTCTCCACTGGGATGTGGAGGCTGACTTGCAGACCTTCCAAGCCTGCGATTCTGCCTCCAAATCAGGCAACAGAGCCTCAAACAGCTTTGCCTGTGTTAATCTAAAGAGAGGGGCTTCGAGACAAAAGCAAAAGCAGAATCACCACACCACTAACAAGCTCCTGCAGGTGTGGCTGTGCCCTTCCAATGCCCCGCCCCCACTTTTCACTCTAGAGGTGGAGGACATAAGGCGAGTATGATGACATCCAGAAGTGGTTTTGGCACAAACTGGCTGCTCTTACCGACTGTGCCTCAGGAGTCCCAGTTCTAAAGCAGTCAATCACATCCTGCCTCGGTGACTCGCCCCATTGAACGTCCATCATCCTAGACCTGCGATATAGGAAAATAAGATCCAGT
Organism: Oryzias curvinotus; assembly: GCA_023969325.1. Classification (NCBI taxonomy): domain Eukaryota; kingdom Metazoa; phylum Chordata; class Actinopteri; order Beloniformes; family Adrianichthyidae; genus Oryzias; species Oryzias curvinotus. The sequence continues at coordinate 14,315,656 of CM043720.1, read as the reverse complement.
ACATTGATAGCCAAGATGTACATCAGGGGTTCTCAAAGTGCGGCCCGGGGGCCAATGGTGGCCCGCGGGAGGATTTTCTGTGGCCCTGTATAAAAGAGATCCAGAGCTGGTTCCTTTTGAGGAAAAATGTTGTGTTGGCGAGGAGAAAAGACGCTTTTAAGCTAAGTGGACAAATGCCTACTTTGTTGTACCTCAAGGACTTCATAAAATTATGTGCCTTATTTGCAAGCAGGTAAATGCAATACTCAAAGAATTCAAAATAATTCGTCACTATGTTACAAATCATAAAAACTATGATAAATTTACCAGCGAGGAGCGCAACAATAAGCTTCGACAACTACAACAAGGCTATGCTGCATACCAGGGGCCTCATTTATAAACGTTGCGTACGCACAAAGAAGGCGTACGCCACTCTCTATGCAATAATTGAGTTTTATAAAAAGCAAACTTGACGGGAAAATATGCGGTCCTTCACGCAAGCTCTGACCCAGGCGTATGCGCAAAAACAGGTGAAATGAGAAACGCGACACCGTCGGCAGATGGAAGAAACACGTGAAAGTGAAAGTGACAATACTGTCTCTCATAAATAACATGAAGACTTCACAAAACAAGTCTCACAATGAACAGCTACACAAACACCCGTTTGATCCATCAGCAGTGAAACAAACAAAAAAAATCAAAAGAAAATTACAACAGAAATTCAAGTGAACACATATTTGCAAAAAGAAAAGTGAAATATGTTCTGCAATATTGGCATGTTGTGCAATTCATCCTCATAAATAATATAGTTAACAGAACGAAATAATGTACAACACTGATATTCTCCTCAATGTGTCCGTCTGGCGGAGCAGATATAGGTGCAATTAGACAGACAGACAGACAGACAGACAGATGTATTAATTGTCCACTGGGGAAAGTTGTTTTCATAGTAAAACATTTCTTCGTAAGCTACGGAATTATGGTATTCATGCACATGCCTTTATTTTTGTTTTATTTTTGATAAAACAATGTATGGCGTATGTCTAAACCATTCAGAAAGCAACAAGAAATTACATTTGCGCTGAACAATTTCCCATTTCCACGTGGATTATTACCAACATCTGTAGCTTGTCAGATGCAATTAAATGGATGGAAATAAAATGCCCCATGCACAATGGCTGATCTTACGCTCTTAGAAGATGTGGCAAATGGAAGAATTCGGAGTGAACGGAAGCAAGAAAACCTGCTAGCAAACGAGGACGAGTGGCTTATGAGCCGGTTCCCACTTCCTTGAGCCGTCCTGTTGGAGCTTTTGGGGGTGTGTCCCCCTCTGCCTCAGTCACCACTCCACTTAAAAGGTATTCTCCAATAATTGCCGCCTGTCTGTCCTCAAGAGGGGTCAGCTCCGGTGTCCCCTTTCCCCCACCCGTGACAGACACACTCTGGCGATGCAGTGCTAGACGACTTTGATGTCCGACCATTTCTTTTTTATTTCGGCCACGGTCCGAGGTTGTGAGGCTACAGCATTTACGGCGTCTGCCACCGTTTGGCACTCACGTGCCTTTTCGGCATTAGTAATGCCCACACTGTGCCCTCCAAACAACATTTTTCTCCTCTTTTCCACCTCACCAACAATAACTTCTACTTCACATTGAGTGAAGTTGCGTTTTTTTGGTTTCCTCTCTGTGTTTGCCATGATTTCGCAATCAATAAATATTCATTTGTGGGCGATATTCAACTATGGGCGTGTCATGAAGCCGCATAAGCTGCGCTACATTTAGAATTGATTGTGATTTATTAAGGGAAAGAAGCGTAGGATGTACGTGCGCACGGTTTTATAAATCCGAATATTTCTGTGCATACGCACGTCCTATGTTTCATCCGTACGCCACTTCTGACGCAAATCCTACGCAAGGTTTTATAAATGAGGCCCCAGATGTTTACAAAAACTGCTAAATCCAGTGAAGCCATGACAGAAGCTAGTAGCTACTTTGTGGCTTTGGAAATGGCCCGGCGTAACAAGCCCTTAAGTGACGGGGAGTTTGTTAAAGAATGTATGCTGAAAGTAGCTGACATTGTCTGTCCAGAGCAAAGGAAAGTCTGTCAAATGATACAAATACAATAGACGAGTAGAAGATCTGGGTAGAAACCTCCAACTGGAACTGGGAAAACATCTGGAGGGCCTGGTTAATTGTACAAGTGACACTTAATCTTTAAAGTTATTAAAAACAACTTTTTCTGTTTATCCATTCTTTCACCAAAATTGGCCCCCAGTCTAATGTCGAGTTCCTAATTTGGCCCTCCACTACAAAAACTTTGAGAACCCCTGATGCCCAGACCTTTAGGATCCCCGGTGTCCTGATTTTTCCGGACCTGTCATGGATGGAAATACTTCATCTCTAGTAAAGAGCAGTAGCTGTTAAACTTCTTGAGGTGCTCATGAAAAAACACACACTCAGCTGCTGAGGTCTTCAGGTGAGACCAGGGTGCAGGGAGGGGCTACAAAAGGAAGATGTTCTGCAGTTTTTTGCCCTCAGCAAGCCTTCTGATTTTTTTTTTAAGCTGTTGCCATCTGACGGAACCCTGGTTTCCTGCGTGGTAGCTTCCCACCTTACCAACTGAGCTACCCAGCCACCATGTGGAGAAGTGCTTTATCAATGCTCAATGCTTCATCTACTCAATCAGATGACAAGTGACTCTGTTGCCCTGTGTGCTGTTAAATTTAAATTTGATTTAAATTTGATTAAATTTGATTTCTGCTTGGGTAAATTAGAGAGCAAGATTTATTCCACATACTTTATATCTGAAAGAACATGTTTACTAAGATCACTGAAGTACACTAACGTTTGTACTTTGTCCTCTTATTTTCCTTTTAAAATGTAATTTTTTTACAATAATTTAAACTTGTACAAAATATCACAAGCCTGCAATTTTACACAAAAAAAACAGAGAAAATCTATTCAAACGTCTGACTGTTCACTGTTACAACATAAAACTTGTCTCGTTTTGGCTCCAGTCTTGGTCATGAGACACCACTCGCACAGCTACCGCTACTTTTACGTTTTTATATATATTTTTTGGAATTATTAGAATTTTTTTGTATTCTGAAATGTTTTATGGAAATGAAACTGTCCTGCCTTTTTTAACACCACTATTAATTCATTATTATTATTTTCTTTCTTACAAACTAGGTGTTACACTGATAATTTAATTACGGCACTGTGGTTGGAACGCTAAGACTAGATATGAAGTCAATTGTGACTATGTATGCATGGTAATACATGTTTCCTTGCAGCACGTAGTGGTTCTGACTGCCTTAAGCTACGTTAATACCTTCCTCGGCAATGCGTGTTTAAGTGGCCACTTCCATTAAAACGTCTACATAAACGCATGCAAATGCGTGTTTTTGGCTTCGGCGCTCAAAACTGCACACATTTCTAAAACTGTACAACAGTAAAACAGTTGTACAGTGAACAGTTGTAAAACAGAATGCACGCCTATTGAACGTGTGTTGCAAGTTAAAACCAGGTTGAAGTTTGACCAGTCAGGGACTTTTCGGAGTGACATATGGATGGCGTCCTTTTAAATCACACAAGTGTCAACTGTTTGAAAATTGATCATGGAGGAAAAATGAACAATTGCAGTTGAATTACGTGAGACCAAGTATTTCAAACATCGGAATAGACCTGTGAGAAAAAAACAACTGAGCAAGATTCATGAGATTTGCACCACTCTGTCATTTTGCACCAAGTCTCGTTCAACTGGGTGGCGGACATTTGCTAATAAACAGTACAAAAAGAAAAGGAAGAATAAGCCCCTCCCTGCTTGTCCGCTGTGAACACCATGGTCTATAGGTGGGTTCAAGAACGCAAGAATGCTCATTTAGTGTTCCTGGGTCTACATTGTGTGACAAGGGCAACTACCAACTATTGGCATCTATTATACTAGCATTGTAGTCAAACTACATTTACACAAGACCTCTCAGCGTTGTGCACTGTGACCTGACTGTTATTGGCCCAAAAGCCACTTTTGGTGACTCTGGTGCACTTGTGGAACAATGTGGCTCCTTCTGCAGGGAATGAGCCCCTATAGGGCCTAGAGTCTTCAGATAAAGGTCCAGCTTTCATGTGCTTGGAGAGTTGCTCAACTAACATCTTCACCTCAAAAAAGGTGGGAATTCAAGGTGTGAAGATCAGTGTTGCCAAATATCCAGTTTGGTCTTCTCCAGCTTGTTGATTGTGAACAGGTTGAAAATCCAATAAGAGGACAACTCAACCTGCAACATGAAACAAGAGTTTACTTCCTTTTGCATCACAACACTGATTTCAATCACACAATTCATTCACAGATCTTCATCAGAATAGAGCGCTCACTCCCCCCAAAACCCCCTCAAAATAGCTACAGAGGAGTAAAAAGTGTTGCTGTGGACAAAGTTGTTATCTTCTGACATGTTCAATGAAAACACCAGTTGTGTGATTCTGTGTGTTTGTGTGTCAGACAGCAGACATGGCGGGGCTCAAGTATCTGAGCACGGCTCTGGAGACGATGGCCGACCCTGAAAACCCGGAGTGCGAGAGTGAAGGCTGGCTGCTGGAGAAGGGCGTGAAAGAGACTTTTGTTGACATGATGGGCAAGCTCAAAACCCTGGGGAGGGCCAACCAGGTGGAGGAAGGAGGAGACGCACCCGAGGCCACCACCTGATCCTCCAGCCACCACAGCAGACTGAACGTCATACGTCTCTATACGTGATGAGATGTTCACACTCACACACATTTTTTCATTCTGTAAATACGTTAAACAGATGTTAAACAGACTTTGTTTTTTTTTAACAGCATGAACAGAAATAACTTTCACACCCTTCACACCACAGACCTTTCAAACAACACTGCTCACCAGAGCAGACATTAGTGCATCTGAGTCAGTCCTCAGAGAGGCACCGTCACTCTCAAACAACTCACAAGATCGGTTGGCATGGAAACGAAACAACTAAACCTAATTTAGGTGGTTAAAGTACAGATTACTTAAAAAATAAAATAAAAGGAAAGCACAAACTAAAAGAGGTGTACAAACTGAGGCACATGCACTTCTGTATACACACATTAGAAACCACACACGGATGTAAACACTGGGGCAGAATCACCTCAAGACACTATTTACTACAGGGATGAGTAAAAGTTGTTGACAGTACAGCAAAAGTGAATCTCATTAGCACTGTTGCTAACATACAGAGAAGAAAGGGGGCTTTGCTTTTCACAGCGGAGGTGATCCTTCAGAAGACAACTGTCACTCTAAATGGTGTTCTTGATTTAAAGAACGTATTAACGGGGGAACAAAAGTAAACTCATTTTTTATTGAGGTTAGGTTTAAAAGCCAGACTTCAAACTTTTCATCCATCTGTTTTCCAAACCCGTTGTGTTCCTAGGGTCACAAGGATGTTGGGGCCCACCCAGCAACTGAAGGGGGGGACAGTTTAGCCTTCTATCACAGGGAAGACTTAAACATATACCAATGATACATTTGTATTGTTTCTATTTCGTTTATTTCTAAAATGTCAGTGACAATCAAAGTTCTTACAAGCTCTAGACAAAGAATAGGTTTCCTAAAAACCAAAGAAATACCAAAATAAGGCCAATTTTGAAGTATTTGCAGTACACTTAATCTTGAATAATTTGAGATTACAATAGTCATATGCAGTCCAGGTTATTCCAATGAGGCCAAATGCTAAATGAATTTTAATAATTGTCTCTATACAAACAGATTACAAAGATGAGTCTTAGATGAAATCCCTATACTGAGCATGAAATCCAGTGACTGTTGGGAGTAAATTCTCTCAAACATAAAGAACCTTTAGCGATTGGCGAGATCCATTTTATAGTGTAAATGGTGCTTTTAGATCAACACAAAATCACCATCTATTCTGCTTAGCAACCAAAAACCAAAGCTAACATACAGTAGATGCTACTGAGATAGAAGAGTCAATAAACAACCAAAATGTTGTCATTAGTTGGAGTCGATACAACTGAGGTACGCTCCAAGCGAGTTAAAAAGACAGGTTCCACAAAAAGAAACTAGCTCAGGAAGATACTCAGGCTGGTGTGGAGTTAGGTGTGAATTCAGGAAAGAGCTCAGGTGTTTAATCAGGTACAAAGTGTACACTTGGAGTTGATCTAGTATGTAAAGCAGGTGTGTTATGGGTTTAAATTCAGGGGTTAAAAAAGAAAAATGTGTTGAATGACTGAGTGGTTTCTGTGACGGTGCTGTTTGTTCACGTGTAAATAAAGGTTAGCAGGTTTTACTCAATTCCAGCCCTTAGCTGGACTGTTTCTCCACCTGAACATGCACATGCATGCTCACATGCTCCCACTGATGTTGCAGAACCAATCAAAGACTCTGAGCCTGGCAGATGCCGGCAGGTGGCAGCCACACAGACCAGTCTGTCAGCTCAACGGCTTCTCAGATCTAGATCAACAGTGTAGCCGTACAGTCAGAATCATTTGCAGCTCTTACTTGTTTTTTTCTTTCTTTTGTTGTGCTGTTTGTTGATTTGAACTTGTAGATGCTCTGCCATGTTCAGTAACTATAAAAGGAATTTGTGACACCAAACCGTTTGAGTCCTCTTTTCTAAACCAAACGGTGCTGAGATTTCTTCCTCTAATAAATAAAAGTTTGGATCAAAACAACCACAATGAGAGCGGCAGGTGAGTGAAGCCCAATACCAGTGAGTTGAGGAAGACTTTGATTCACATAGAAAAAGTCGTCAGTTGCAGGAGTATTGCAACAGTGGGGTTCTTTTAGTAATGGATTCTCCATCAACTTTTTGAAAGCTTTTTAAATTATTTAATTGCAAACAATGTTTTCCACAAAACATCCTACCTAAATACACAAAGAAAATAACAAGTCAAAAGAAAATCCTACATAAAAGAGCAGAAAACTTGACCATTGTAGAAGAATTAAAAGATCCTGGCAGGTTCTGCACAAGTTTGTGTTGGTTTATTAAGAAACATTGACTTGCATGCTTAGTGGTTACCATGATTTCTCAAGCTGTGCATGACTGGGCCTTTCTGTAAAACCTCACAAGATGCGCTTGCCCAGCTTCAGTGTTCATTGGATCTGGGAGGGTTATTTCAAAGGCTAAAACTTCCAGAAGAGCTGTAACTCATCTACTGACTCTGGTTTATTCAAGCTGCAGTCGTTTCATCATTTTTCCTCACTCAGCTACAGTCATGGATCTGGTTACCTGGAACGAGCTTCATTTTTTCTGAAGGTTCAAACTTAAGCAAAACACGGATCCTTCTAAAATATCGATCCTTAAATATGCCATTTTGTTTGTCTAGTGTTCTTGTTTACCAAATGTTTGTGTTACTTCTGTCACTCTTGTGGTTTTCATTGTTGGTTGACACAATTTGTTTTTTTGTTACTCATTTTAAATCCTTCTGTTGTTTTTGTTGTGTTGCTTTTATTTCCTTTCAAACTTTGTGCATATTTTATCTTGTGTTGTTGCCTAATGAGGCAATCAGCAGCTATTTAGTCGCCATAGTAACACATCTGTAGGATGCTGATCCAGCATAAACACTAAAAAGCATGCGATTAGCATCACACACAAGTGTATCTAACAACAGGGTTTGTGCTTACAGGTGTGTTAGAAAACACAGTAAAACCGTCCTTTGTGTGAAGGAGCCCCCACCACTGTTGAGGAAGACCTCCAGCAAATGATTGAAGCGCAAATTGATCCCTCTGGGACAGGTGATGTACCTGGGACACCTCTACATCCTCTCAGCAGCTGAGAGAAGACATTCCTTAAATGTCTCCTCCACCAATTCTGGTCTGTGACGCTCCTCAAAGCCCCATTTACATGAATGGGGGGGGGGCGTCTCATGTTAGGCTGAAGTTAGGAAAGTTCGCCAACCTTCAACGCCAAGCAGCTCCTGAGCCTGTCATCCCTTTTGCAGCAGAGCGTGTTTTTTAAGCAGCAGGTGATCCCATCAGCATCACCACGGCTCAACAGATAAATCTGGGTAATCAGCTCAGAGATCAGATTAACTCTACTGATGTCAGGGGCAGGACAGCCTCAGTGACGCAAGAAGAACCTGAAGAGGAGCTTCTGACATGACTAGACCAATGAAAGGACCAGACAATGGAACTTTTAAATGAAAGTAATGGAAAAAATCAGGAATTCCTGAAATTAAATGATGTTTACCTCAAATTTACCCCATATCTGCTCATTTTTGAGAATTCAGTCTAAGGAGGATGAGGAGGTGATGGTGCATAAGGAAAATGTAGAGCCAGAGGTCCAAGATTAAGATGAGACTGAAGAGGATTTCCCCTTAAGTCCCTTTGAGCCGTCATGTGACTATTCTACCTTTTGTTAGTAGACAGATAAGGACGGTGAAAGCAAAATGTTATGTTTGCAGAGGGGGTGGTGATCTTGAGCTCTTTTAACTAACTTCAATAATATCATCCTGAGTCTCTTGGATCCAATTTCAAATTACCGGTAACAGTTTTAAAAGGTTTATATTAAATCTGAATAATATGGCCTTATTGATTTCTGATCCTCGAAAATTCAAGATAGATGGAATTAAACCTTCATTAAGAAAAGATACACGTTTTAGCAAATTACAGGCCTGTATCTAATCTGACTTTCATTCCTAAAATTTTTGAAAAAAGTGCTATAGATCAATTCAGAATTTGAACAAAATTGATCTTTGAGGAGTTTCATTCAGGAATTAGAGCAGATCACTGAAGCAGCTCTGCTGTAAGTAACCTTGACCTTTGATCTTTCGGTCAGGATCTAACCCCTACTTTTTTGGTCTGAGTGTTGCAGTTCCTCAAAAGACCACTTGAAGCAGATCAGCAGAATGCAATTCTTGATTGACTCCAATGGCTAAAATGTCAGATCTTCAGCCAAAAATAGAAACATTTACAGCCTGGTTTCTGACGCATTTTCATTTTTATTTTTTATTCATGACAACTGTGGGATGTGTGTGTGTGTGTGAATTGTTTTGTAAAATTAGATATCAAATTTGTGCATTAACAGGGGATGGTTGTTATGACTGGCAGGTGGGTGGACCATTGACTGTATATGAGAACTGGACTGAGTGATATGGAGCTAGCATAGGGACTTTAGCTCCATGGAGTGACCCCTCCCCCTTCACATTCCAAACAGGAAGTATATGATGACTTCAAGAAGCAAAAATCCCATAGACTTCCATTGAGAAATATACAGCTATTACTCAGTCAGTCTATTTGTCAGAATAACCATTCTTGCTCTGATACCTTTTTTAGCATGTCCTTGTTGATCCTAAATTTTTCAGGATATACATACATGACACTGTATTACCAAAAGTATTGGCTGACCTGCCTTGACTCACATATGAACTGAAGTACTATCCCATTCCTAACCCATAGAGTTCAATATGATGAAGGTTCACATTTTGCAGCTACAGCTTTAATTATTCTGGAAAGGATGTCCACAGGGTTGAGGAATGTGTTTATAGGAATTATTGACCATTCCCTTTTGACCTTCCAAAAGAACATTGGTGGTCACACACTGATGTTGGTGGATAAGACCTGGCTCTCAGTCTCTGCTCTAATTCATGCCAAATGTTTTGGGGTTCAGGTCAGGACTCTGTGCAGGCCAGTCGAGTTTATCCAACACCAGACTCTGTCATCCATGTCTTTCTGGACCTTCCTTTGTGCAGTGGGTGCACAGGCATGTTGGAAGAGGAAGAGGTCCACTTCAAACTGTTCCTGCAAGGTTGGGAGCATGGAAATGTTTTGGCATCCTGAAGCATTCAAAATTCCTTTCACTGGAACTAATGGGCCAAGTCCAAGTCCTGAAAAAACAAGCCCACACGGTGATTCCTGCTCCCCCAAATTTCACACTCAGCAGTCCGAAATGTAACATTCCCCTGGCAACCTCCAAACCCAGACTCGTCCATCAGTTTGCCAGATGGAAAAGCGTGATTCATCACTCCAGAGAAGGCGTCTCCACTGCTCAAGAGTCCAGTGGCGGTGTGCTTTACACCACTGCATCCAACACTTTACATTGCACTTGGTGATGTGTGGCTTGGTTGCAGCTGCTTGGCCACGGAAAACCATTCCATGACGCTCTCTGCATTTTGTACTTGGGCTAATCTGAAGGTCACGTGAAGTTTGGAGCTCTGTAGCAAGGGACTGTGCAGAAAGTCGGCGACCTCTTTGCGCTATGAACTTCAGCATCTGCTGACCCCTCTCCACTTTGTGGTAGGTCACTTTGAGTTGCTGTTGTTCCCAAACTCTTCCATTTTGTTGTGACAGAGCTGACAGTTGATTGTGGAATATTTAGGGGTGAGGAAATTTCATGACTGGATTTGTTGCACAGGTGGCATCCTTTTCACTGATCTCCTGAGAGCCCCCCATTCTTTCACAAATGTTTGTGAAAACCGTCTGCATGGCCAAGTGAAGAAGACACCTGATTTTGATCATTTGGATCGGTAAGTGAATACTTTTGGTAATATAGAGTATTTTTTTTATTGTCAAGTTATGGAATTAACTGTCCAATCAGATGCCTCAATAAAAGCACGCAGTTCCTGGTGGCCACCTTCTCAAACGTTCGAAACATTTGAATAACAGATTCTCCCGAGGCCGCTTTCATTGGTAAGGGTGTGGTCTACCAACAAGCCTACTCCTGATTGGCAATAATAGTTGCCATAGAAATGTTGACTCAGACCTACTTGGACCAATCACTGGCGACTAAATTGGCTTTATTTCACTGTAGCCAAAGGTAAACAGTTTTCTGTGGGTGACGTTACAGTCCAGTTCTCACACAGTCAGTCGGTTGGATGAAAGTCAAAGCATTATTCAAGAGCACTGATGGAAAACATTGGACATTTCTTTAATAATGGGGCAGTGAGATTTTAAAAAGTGTGTGCGTGTGTGTGTGGATGGGTCCTAAATCATCTTGATGAAAACAGAATTTTGCAGCACTGAATCACAGACACAACACCACCCACCTCCCTTCAAAACTCAACATGGGGGGGGTAAGCTTTCATACCTCCTTTTATCAATTAAAGATGGGATTTAGATTTATCTACTGGATATGCAGTGGAGGAAGGTCCAGGGAAAGGAGCTCATTGCGGATCTCAAAGCTTAATGAGCCAGAAAATCACTGCGGGGAGGTTTTAGGGTTGTTTTTCTTTGGGGCATCAATGAGATGAGTCAAACAGGGGGAGCACTTTCCACTGAGCAAACATCTGAACTCACTATTTAGCCACAGCTTCAAATGTTTACCTGAGAACCAAGAAACGAAGATCTGAGAAAGAGGGGAGCGAGGCAGCGAGTTTGTGCTCACTGTTCCCCCTGTTGTCAACACGAGGGGGAGGAGGAGTGTGGGGGTGCTCTTCCACACTCATGGATCTCTACAGAGAAAATCAAGCAGCTTTTCCACAGGATCTGTTCTGGTGTTGCGTCCGGCGGATGCTGATTTCTGGTGAGTGCCCGAGACTCGGTTCTGGTTCGGTTCCTTAAAAGCAGCAGCGTTGAAGTGTTGGCAGCAGCTGAGCATCAAAGTAGGTCAGTGTTCATCATTGGAGCAGACAGGGAGCAGCAGTGCATCAGAAAATCCATCTTTTTTTTCATTAATTCTAATTTAAAGCTTTGACTGTTGAACGGATTTCTTCCATGAAGGTAACGTGTCTCTGTTGAAGGTCCAAAGATCATAAAAGTTCAGGAAATACGATAAGAATGTTGTAGAAGACCAAAGTCAGGAAATAATTCAACAAATATGCATGTCTCAGCTTGTGGTCTCTGCATAAATTTCTGATGCAGCTCCAGCTGTCTGTGGATTTCTGGAGGTTTGGTGAAGTCCAAGATGATTTTACAGCAGCCTTCAGCTCCTCCTCTGGTGTCTTAATCATCTTCTTCATAGATTAGCTGCAAAGTTAAGGTCAGTGGAGTTTGCTGACCAAACACAGGCATACAGAAGTCCATGAACCAAGAGCAAATCTTGTTTTTAGGGTGGACTGGATGCAGCTTTGCTGATCTTGAACCTAAAACACTTGACCAATATCAGATGATGTCCTCAAGATGACTCTGAAACTTGACTCTGGACTTCCTGTCTTCTCCTCCTCCAGAATCTTAGACCCAGCTTTTCAAAATTAGTCCAGCTAAGACACCTTTGATGTGTCTGACACTTTTGATGGTGACAAGGAGTTCTGGATGGGGATAATCATGAAGTTATGACTCCCATCAAAGTTCTAGACTGATATTCACCTGTTTTTTCTTCTTTAAAGAATTCTCCATAAATATTATTGGACGCAGCACTCTCTGAACAACCAGCTTCTTTAGTATTCACTTTCTGCCCTAGCTTCATGACTTTGTTCATCCTTAACCAAACTGACAGAAGATTTAAAGAACCAGAAATAGCAGAATTGTTTTATTAACTTCATGGCTATATTGAAATGTTCATAACTATTAATTTCAAATTTCATCTGTCGATTCTAATCAGCATTTTTAAGGCAGACACACCTGAATTATTTCAATCTGTGTGAAAATCAACCTTTTAAAATGAGTAATTGAAACACAAAAATTCTCTTTGATGATGTTCTGTTTGAAGGCAGCTGCGTGTTCCTTTGAAAGGATGTGAGGTTTTTCTGCAAAGTCCAGATCCAAACACGTCAGTCTTATTCAAACAGAAGTACTTTTTTAAAAATTTAGTTTAAAAGGAGGATTGTCATGATGTGACGTTCAGGATGAAGTCCTTCACAGTATGAAACATGTTTTGATTTCAGGGTTGGGGATGCAGAGCTGCAGCTGCTGGTGTCACTGAGGGTCAGGACCTTTGGATCTGCACAGGATGAAGCTGGGAGGCAGACTCTGCACCCTAAATGTTGGTGGTCGCAGGTTTTCCTTCCCTGTGGAGCTGATGAAGCGGCTCCCCCTGAGCAGGCTCAGTCGGCTGCACAGTTGTCTCTCTGAAAGTGAGCTGTTGGAGCTCTGCGATGATTATGATCGAGACAGAAACGAGTTCTTCTTCGACCGTCACTCAGACGCCTTTAGCTTCATCATGCTGTACGTGCAACACGGGAAGCTGCGCTTCGTGCCACACATGTGTGAGCTGTCCTTTTACAACGAGATGCTGTACTGGGGCCTGGAGAGCTCCGACCTGCAGCTGTGCTGCCAGCGACGCCTTGACCAGCGCATGTCGGACTGCTTTGTCCACTTCTTCCCAGAAGAGGAGCCCCAGGGCCCAGAGGAGCCCAGGAGTCGCTGGCTGGAGAGGATGAGGAGGACATTTGAAGAGCCCACGTCGTCGCTGGCGGCACAGATCTTGGCCTCTGTGTCTGTGTTGTTTGTGGTCATCTCCATAGTGATGCTGTGTGCCAGCACGCTACCCAGCTGGAAGGCTGCAGAGACCATGGACCAGCACCAGTAAGCCCAATACACTGTCACAATATTTTGCTTAGCGGACAGTGATGTTATACAGCATTGGTCATCTAACTTGTGTTGCTTTTAGAAGGAAAGTTTAGAGATTTCTTGATTTCTTGGCAGAATTTTTTCCTTATAACTGTTTGGTCTTTGACCTACCACAGGATTAAAATCAATCATTGGTCTGGGTCTTTAATCCAGGCTATTTCTAGTCTCCAAAAGTCTTGAGGTGGATTAAAAGATCCACAAAAGCTTCATGAACACTTTTTACCATTGTGGAGCTGAGATTTAGTGAACTTTTACACAGTTTCAAAAGGAAAACACCATCCTAACGTCCATTAGAGCCCTTGAAGACGTCACCATCAACATTCCTGAGTGGTAAAAGTATGTGAACCACTGAAATCGACGAGAAAAATTGAAGATTTAAGTTTCTTCCCATGGTTTAGACACAAAAGTAGTTTGGAAGAAACTTCTAGACCAGGTCTGATCTTCATGTTGAACTGATATCAGCTCAGCTGATGAAAGGCTGGACAGAGGGGCCATCGGTGGTGATGATGTTTCAAGTGTTCAACACAGGATTTTGATGGTGATGGTGATCTCACCAGACTGAAAAACTCCATTGAATTGTTCCGTTGCTATCCTCATCACTGATGTGCCTGTTACGATAATCACAAGGTTTTGTTTCTTAGAGCTGTCATCTTGGTGACATTATGTTTTCAAAGGAAAATCATTGTGTCAAAAGTTTCCTTGATAGTGCATCACAAACAAAACAAAACCATTTAAGACAACAACATAGATTTTGAGCAATTAATTTAAGTGACATCATACAGATAGGTGTCCGAGATCTGAAATGTAGGTCAAGCTGTGCTGAATGCTACTGCAGTGTTAATGGTATGGCTTACTGTGCAGTCAGTGATTGGAAGGATTGGGGCATAACACCCCATTATTTGTTTCCTCACATCATTGAAAATAGATGTCAGTCACTTCCAAAAGATTTCATGAAGCTGATTGGATAAAATGCGGGTTCACATAAGTTCACCACTCATTGAAATGTAGCTTTAAGCTAATTTTTTGTGTGAATAACTCTCAATGATCCATCTTCCCAAATGTTTTTTTCCACATAAATGTGTCTTGAGTTCCTTTTAGTCCAAGTTTCCTCCCTGATTGGCTGTTCCCTCTCTTTTTTCTGTCCTATCCTCTCCTCTGATTGGTTGTCCTCTAAAGAATCATCGAGGCGGTTTGCATCGGATGGTTCACAGCAGAGTGCCTTGTCCGTTTCCTTGTGTCCCGGGACAAATGTGAGTACGTTCTTCGGCCTCTGAACATCATCGATCTGCTGGCCATCATGCCCTACTACATCTCTGTTACCATGACAATGCTGACAGGAGAAAACTCCCAGCTTCAGCGGGCTGGGGTTGCACTGCGTGCCCTACGCATGATGCGGATCTTCTGGGTCATCAAACTGGCACGTCACTTCCTGGGTCTCCAGACTCTTGGTCTGACACTCCGTCGTTGCTACCGTGAAATGGTCATGCTTCTGGTCTTCATTTGTGTTGCCATGGCAATCTTTAGCGCACTGGCTCAGCTGCTGGAGCATGGCTTGGATCTGGAGACGGGGAACCAAGACTATGCCAGCATTCCTGCTGCCTGCTGGTGGGTCGTGATCTCCATGACAACTGTAGGTTATGGCGACATGTACCCAGTGACGGTGGCGGGCCGCGTTCTTGGAGGTGTGTGCGTTGTGAGTGGGATCGTACTGCTGGCACTCCCAATTACCTTTATTTACCACAGCTTTGTCCAGTGTTACCATGAGCTGAAGGTCCTCTCAGCCCGCAACTGTCGACCAATACTAGCATCTGAGACTGAGGACGGGGAGGCATCAACTGACCACAACGCTGGTCACACCGGCGAACCGCCAGAGGCATCCTTGCCTTACACCAAATAAGTTACTCGTTTTAGTTTCCCAAACCGTAATCATTCAGCTTCCAGTCAACAGTTTCCTGTCACATGCCGAACTTCCTGCCCATCACAAGATTATTCTCCTTTGTCCACCTATTGAACAAAGCTTCACTCCAGCTCCTTCCTGGGCTGGTGAGGTCAGAGGCCAGATGGAATTTCTGCTGTCCAGTCATCAGCGGCTTTGGAGTCGATGGGGGTGCTATTCAACACGGTTGCAGGAACATGAGATGGGGATGCCATACTCGATAAGGACAGACAGGATCACCATAAACACTGAGGGTGTACAAACAGTCACATAATCACAGCCACACTTTGGGCTGAAACTCAATTTAGAGAAAGTTGAAGCTTTGAAAGATTTGTGAAAAAATCTTCCTCCAAAGGATCTCAGAGGGAAGTTTACAAAGATTTTTTTAAATATAGTGTCGGTCCTTCAAAAGCAGCAGACTGACAGGCTCCCTACTTTTGCCAGTTCAGAGACTTTTAAAAACAATGTGATCCCAGTGACAGGACTAATGAAGAACCTCGTTTTCATGATTCCCTTACTTTGTCTAAAGTTGTTTCTGGGTGTTCTCATGTTTATGTTTGGAGACTCCATCTCCATGCGTCACAGAAAAAAAAAAAGTTTTTTAACAACTCTGAAAAACTGGAAAAGCTCACAAATGGATCTTTTATCAGGAAAACTCGCGTTTTTCCACATTCTCAGTTACAACAGTGATGCTGGATTTAAAAGATGACCTTTTTTTTTTTTTGGAATCCTCCTTTTAACTCCCCATAGCTCCAGTGATCAAATCCTTCAGCTCAAAGACTAGCAGCTGAGCTCTTTCCCATGTGAGATGTCAGAGGGAACTTTGGTTAGAATTGGACTTTTTAGCATCAGAGGACACAGATGCTCCATCGTCCTTTTTCTTCATCTTGGAGAGACTGGTTTCACAAAGCAAGATGATTGTTTTTCTTTGTCTTCTTGATGGCACTGTTACTTCTGAACCTGCAATTAAGTAGCAATATGTGGTGGAGTTCCACCAGCACCCTTTTCAGGAACGAGGACGGTAACAGACTGAACCACTTTCTCAGCAAACTAACGTAGACATGGTTGTGTTGAACGTTTTCTTTTCTGTAGATGACCTGGTGTTTTTCAGACAACTCCAAGACTGAATGAGCTCTTAAAAACCTTTCTGCAAGTGCTGGATGTGGACTTCCTTGATGTGCTGTATGAATGCCCTGGGACTGGTTTGTTACCTTCTTCCTGTCATCATGCAGTCCTCTCTCTGCTGTCGAAACAAAGAAACTTGCTGTGGCTCACACGGTTGCTTTGCTCTGTCTGGATTACGTAAGGGTTAATGGCCGACGAAGTGTGCGGTTATTACTTTTTAACGCACGACGTGGAAGCCTGAACCGTCCGACGCGAAGCGGAGGACGGTTGCTTCCGCGAAGTGCGTTATAAAGTAATAACCGCACACTTCGAAGGCCATTAACCCGCTTATACCATGGTCACTTACAAAAGCAATACATATTAACCAGGTTTTAGTCCTCAATTCTTGTTTTTTTTTCGATTTGGATCGCTTTTCTCACAAAAAGCAGACTATATGTTACGTGATGCGGCGCGATGCGCCGCGTCACGTAACATATAGTCCGCGTCGCGCTGCACCACCGCTGCATTCAAGATTCGGCGATATATATATGCTAATCGTCCCGATAGGTTGAATAAAACATCATTTCAAAGAGAAACTTCACCTCTTACCGCTTGTTTTTGTCCAAATTATGAAGCAAAAGATGTTTTAAAGAAGCCGGCGCAGTGATACAAAACATTTAAGCTAGCTGACCGGAACTTCTTCTTTCACCGTGCGGTTATTAAGTTTTAACGCATACCCAGCAGCCAATCAGAATCGAGTATTCAAGCGGACCATGGTATAAAACTTGTTAAAAGTACTCTCCAAAACACTTGAAAACTTTTTGGACTATCGCCTGTCTGTGTTCCTGACAAGTCTTACGGACATGTTTAGTTTGATGTGTGTAAATGCTATTATACTGATATTGCAGAAACCATAGAGATGAGGTAAACCACTACCTCCCCCTTAACTCTTAAACAATCACTCCAAGAAAAAAAAACATGTTTTTTTCATACCATCTTAGGTGAGTAGTACACAAAATCAATGTTTTCAAAATGTACTTAAATGGTTTGTTTAGCATTTAGTTAAAGGTTCAGAGATGCATTTATCCCTGTTTTCCTTTTATTTTATAGGATTTAAGTTTATTTGATGATCAGACTGGATTAAATTGTTCCATTCTTAGAAATCTTGGTTCTACTCTAAAGGAAAGATTTTAGTCCCAATACTTCAATAAAAAAACTATTCTGGTTTTTGGAAGCTTTTAGTGTGGCTTTCTGGTGTCTTTGTTGAGCTACATTCACATCACCCTCGGTAACGTGCGTTCAAGCAGCCACTTTAAATTAAAAGTCTATATAAACTCATGTACATACACGTTTTGGACTTCTGTGTTCGAAACTCTTGCGTTCATTCATCGCAACAAAAGTTTCTACAACTGTTTTTGGCTCTACGTACAAAACACGTGCCCTATGGAAGCGCTTTTCAAGTTAAACCAGGTTGAACTTTGACCAATCAGGGATCCCCTTTAATTCAGGGAAGTAACAGCTGTTAGAGAGTTGATCATGGCGGAGAAATGAATAATTGTGATTTGTGCCCGGACGGAATTCTATGACACTAAGTCTTTCAAACATCGGAATAGAGCTGTGAAAGAGAAAACCTGGAGCAAGATTCACGAGATTTGCACCGCTTTGACATTTCACACCAAGCCTCTTCCAATCGTAGGTGGTGGATTGCGCTAGTAAACAGTAGAAAAAGAAAAGAAGAAGAATCCCTTTCCTGACTGTCTCTTGTGAACAGTATGGGCTAATTCTGCATTCAAGAACCTGCATGTAGCACAATCTTAAATGTCAAATGCTCTTTGGTTTTAAACCCATTCATCAACTGGTTCTCCTTGGCAAACCCCCAGCCTGCCACATAATGGTACAAACCCTTTGGCACTCTGAAACAAATGGATGATTCTTTCCTGCAGTGGCAGCCCTTTTGCAAAGGGAGGTAACTGGTGCTCTTCTCCTCTGTTTGGCTCTTCTGTGGAGGTCATAAGGGTGTTCCTCTTCTGTCTCTAAAACAAAATCATAGCTGTTCTCACTACAGTTGTCTATACCTTTCCTTCTTAGTGACACTCTTGTTACACATCCATATGAACCTGCTCTGCACCTCTTTCTCACACCCTCAATTTCTCTGGACTATTGACCCTAAATACTAAAATTCCTCCACCTCTTCACGTCTGCACTCTGTAACATCATTGTTACACTTGAGCCCCTAACATTTACACATAGATTCTCTGTTTTGCCGAACAGGACCTTCATTATTTTCCTCTCCAGAGCAAACCTTTAACTCTCTAGAATATTATCCAGTTTTCACCAGCACCCTGTAAATCATCATCATCAGTGGTGGTCATTGTTTAAAGGATTGGTTTGACTTTAGCATCATATGCCCCTCCAGACTCACCGCTCTTCATTTAGCCAGAATTGGGGCTGGCACACAATGCACTGGATTGTACCCCTTTGTGGTTGTATTAACGATTGTTAGGTTTACTTTTTAAAATGTTTTTTTTGCACACATATCATCTTCTTTTTTGTTCTTCCACATCACCATCCCTGACAAAAAGAATCAGAATCAGAGAGAACTTTCAGTTTGACTGTTACACGTTATATTTTACATATAATCAGTAGTATAATTTTCCTTGTATTTCTTTATTTGATGCATGATCCAAAATTATTTAGATATTAAAGATCAAAATACTTACTATGTAATAATATCATAGTATCATTTGTATTAGCTGTGACTTCTATGTATCACTGGATGAAAGATAAAATTCATGGATACTTTCTTAGTGAGGTCATCTGTACTGTGGTTGAAGGAGAATTACTGTTTGGTGGAAAAACCTTTTGCTGTTTGTCAGGATAAATTGACTGACAGTTCGAGAATTAAAAATGGAAAATCCAGACGTTTTTTCTACAGGAATGTTATTTGTTTTGGATCAGAAAAGCTTCTCTTCCACTGAAGTCAGAGAAAAGCCGGCATTGGCAGATGGAACTGGTTCTGATAGTCATCAAGGTTCTGACACGCTCAGGGGAGATGTGATGATCCAAACTGGGGAGCGTGTAATATCAGTGGCTCTGTTACCATGACAACCATTACGGGATCCTGAAGGTGAGATGTCACGATAACACACTTTGAGCTTTCATGCACACACTTTTCGTTGAGTGCGTTTACAAGGGAGTGGAGCTGGTTTCTGGTTCCGAGTTTGCAAGAGCAAAAGGAGGCTCCATGTTCGTGAGGGTCAAAGTTCACCTCTTGCAACGTGCCAGCATTGATTGGTAATTATGTGAACCCAGCAGTTCGGTGGTGTGGCTGCTTCTGTGGGGTTCATGTGATCATCATCTGGTCTATGCGCACATGAGCATGCACATGCGGGATCATCTGTTTGTAAAAACCGCAGCTGATCTCACTTTGACCCAGAATCCCATAGCACCGTTCCCATGGTAACAGGAGCTGGCAATGAGTTGAGAAGTTCAATGTACTTTATCTTCTTCTTGTACATGAGTGTTTCTTCTGTGTTATTTTTTTTTGAGTTAGTTTAATTCAGACACATTTTCAACCATCCCAGATGCCCAAAGTAGCGAGCATTGAGGGGTGATGTGGTCATTTTCTTCTCTACCGGTCAACAAATGGGCAGCTGTATTCTGAGCAAGGTGCAGAGGATGGAAACACGACTAATACAGACCATAATGACAAGTGCTGCAGCGGTCTGATTCTCCTCAATAAGAGCTTTTCTTGCTTTGTATTAAAGTCCTACTCCAATCATTTTTGATCTATTGGTCTTATAATCATGGTTATGCCCCTTTATAGCTAAAATAAAAAAACTGTCTTGTTTTCTAGGTAGTCGTTTCTGCAGAGCAGAATTTTTTTTCTCCTCCTGATTTACATCAATTTGAAGAGACAAATGCTCAGAAATGCAATTTTGTGCTTAATTTCCTTTACATATATGTCCTCCACCACCGGGAAAATGCCACAAGAACATGTTAACACCAAAAACGCAGTTTTCATCAGTTTGCCTTTATATATTTTGGGGGTATTGTGTACGGATGGTATGGCTTGGTAGTGTGATATTTTCTTGTTTGGATCTCAGTCTGAATATTACTTTTTGTGAGGGGCTTTTATCTTCTCCAGTCTTTCCAAACAGGAATATCATATGACGTATTCTTGTCCAAAACTTTCACGCAGTAGAAAAATTAAGGGAGGTCTGTTCATTTGGCGTTTGGACAACAGTATGATAAAAGCTTCCCCAAACCCAAACTTGTGAAGGGCAGCGAACAGAAACTTCCAGTCAAACGTTCGTTTTTTTTTAACATTTAATGGGAATATTTGTGTTTTATGATTGCAGCATAATCTTTAAACATTATCAGTTAATTTTTTACCTTTGTATCCAGTTTGATCAGGGTCAAGTGTATGAGGAGTAACTTTGTTCTTTTTGCAACTGCTTTGTGTGTCAGTGTGGTTATAGTGTGGGATCTTTCCCAGGTCTGAGGAAAATGTTGGCTTAATTCATGTTATATGGTAATGTTTGACTTTTCTTCATTAATTTGCCCACAATATGGAAAACAGGTATCAGTAGTTCCTGGCATTCTTTCAAAAACTGAAGCTGAAGGAAATCCAAACCTTGATTTTTGTTGGGTTTTTCTTTTTTGTCAGACAAATGGAAAACGAAGATGTCATCCACCTGGACTCGCTTGCCTGCAGTCATCCTCACAGAGAAAAAGGTTGTATGTTTAACTCAAGAAAAATCGTAGCACAAAAAGAATTTTAAGGGAAGACTCAATAAAGGCAACACTACGTAACAGGAGCAGAAACAAACACGTTGAAGCGTTGGATCAAAGAAGCAACAGAAATGGAGAAACAAAGCAGCAACACCATAAACCAAGAGGAGGAGACGCTGACACTCACTTGGGATGCTCTTTGATGACTGCAACAAGTAGAACGAGGGGCTTGACTGGTTTGTCTGGCAAGCCACGCCCACCACTACAGCTGATAGTAACACGCCATGATGCTGTGATACCTTCTAAGGAAGATTGCAGACTAGCGATAAGAACAAGTTAAGAAACCACAAGTTTTCAAAAGTTGGCCAAATTTTTATTTTTATAGTAACAAAACGGTGTTTAAAATTCCAAACAGGAGTTTATCGGTTTCTAATACATCTAAAAGCACCTAAACGATTGTGGAGAAAATAGCATCAAAAGGGATAGATTGAAGGATTTACCTGATCATTCAGAAAGGGACGAATACGCTCAAACAGCTAAAAAGCAGCCAAGCACAAAGGGGAAAGGCACCGGATTTCTCCCACTCAGAAAGAAATAGAAACGTCCACCCAGAGATGCTGGAGCTGAGGTGTTTTACTGAGAAGAACAAAATGATGAGGAATATTGAAAAAGACTTGAGGTTTGTGGCTGTTTCTGCACTCCAGGTTAGATAAGTTCTGTGTTATTATTATTATTTTTTTTAAATATATTTTGCAGAGCTCTATGATCCTTTCTGTAAAAATCCCAAAAGAGACTTGGTTTAAGTTTTCTTTTTACACCAGGCACTGCTTTTGAACAACAAAACTAAAGTGTGAGATCGCCATCGTGGGGCCATCAAAGGAAATACAGAAGATCAGACGTTCTTTCAAGACCTGACCCTAAAAATATCCTGAGGTATAAAAGTATCCTGCAGGTTTCCTTTGTTCTGGTTTATTTTCTATTAAAAAAAATCCTGGATCCTAATGTTCTAATATTAAAATAAATTACTGTCACCTCTCTGCTGTTGAAGTTCATCACAGAGTATTGTAGAATAAACACGTTTTTATTCCCTTTAAAACTCTTTAATTTTTAAATAACATTATTTTCCTAACATTTTCATGATATCCAAACTATATTTGTTTCCTGATATTAATAAATATTTCATGTTTTCAAAAGTTTCCCGTGTTCTCCTGTAATCTTATTCCAACAATGAAAAAGAATCATTTTGCAGCAGCACAAGAGCTAATAATAGATTGATTCTCTTTTAACTCAGATGTTCAGATTTCTACTCTCGATCTTGGCTTTTAAAAATTCGGGATAAGAACAAAATAGGAAAATGTGTGTTTGTTTAGAAAGCAATTTTAGAAATTGAACAAGTTAATAAACAAACAAACAAACAAAGATGCAGTCACGCCACATACCAGCAGGGGGAGCGCCTGCCCGCGGACGACAAACGAAGAAGAAACCCGCCCGTTGGAAATCGCTGAAGAAGAGCGTTGGTTTTTTTTTTAACTGACGCTGTTTTGATCGATCAACGAGCCGGAGGAAAGACGAACCTGTCTACTAAATCGACTTGAGGTGAGTTCGGCCCTTTACTGGCCCGTACTTCCGTTTGTTTCCGCGAAGAGGCTCCCCGTCTTTTGTTTTAGCGTTGGGATTAGGAACTTCCGGTTGATCGATGACGGAACTGATCGATCAAAAAAGTTTCGGATTCTAATATTTCACCTTTAATCGACATACAATCTACGAAGATAATACTGAAAGGCAACACAGGCGTGGTTACGTCCTGAAGAAGGTCTGGGATTTTGCGCAATTTCCGGTTATTGATAACTGATTCGTCGATCAGCGCACGGAAACTGTGGGAGCGCGTGCCAACCCTTAGAAAAGATAACCTGGTTCTCGCGTCACAGGTTGACAGTTTTCATGAGTGATTTCAGAAGTTTCTGTGGGTCAGAACCAAGCTGCCACCGTCATCGAAACCGATGCAAATCAAGCAGTTGCTAGTGTTGTAGTTCCTCAAAACTCCACTGGGGGCAGCTATTGAAAACAAGGCTCCCTGTGACTCTTTCGCTAAAAAGTGACTCTATATAAACAATAAAAGCAAAACAATAAAGTTCCCAAGGAATCTTTGAGTAGACATACTCTGTTTACAACAATGGGGGATTTTTATCCATAGCTCTTTTTTCTTTACCTCGTATTTTTTATTTTTTTTATTTTTTTATTTTACCTCGTATCTGCTCATAGTTAAGGTTAGTCTTTATTTCTTGATTGACAGGTGGGTTGACCAATCAGAGCTTCGAACCTGACTTTTATTTTTAGCCCTGTTTTCGAAATTTGTGCGTAGCAAACTCCAGTCTATGTGCCTCTTACACTGTAAGTTTCACTTTCATCTTCAGAGTTTTCTGTAGGGCTGTAAGGTAGTGCAGTGGTTAGAAGACCCTGGTTCAAATCCCATCAGTGTGGAGTTTTTATGTTCTATTCATCATTCATATGTGGCTTTTCTCCTGGTATTGCGGCTTCCTCCCACAGTCCAAAAACATTCCTCATAGGGTTATAGACCCATGCAACAGACTGGTGACCTGTTCGGGGTGTACCCCACCTTTGTCCAACAGCAGCTGGGTTGGCTCCAGCATCTCTGTCATCCCTAAAGGGATTCAGCGGGTTTAAAGGATGGATGGAATTCTCTTTAATATTAGAGATGATCTTTTCAGTCTGTGGTTATTGATGGGGAGGGACAGTTCATAGGTGGAGGCTGACTCACTTGTTTTTAGATAGTTTGAAAAAAGGGCCTCATTTCTCTAACATTTTTTTTTTTTTTTTACTCACACCTACCTGTTTCCTCATCCGCAAAGCTTCTCTACATTGGAGCAAGATACAGAAACCAGCTGAGAAAACATGCAACGGCTTAAATCTTACTATATATGACTCTATTTATCCTCTCCTTAATACAGATTCGTTCGGTCGTTCTGTCCCCCTTGCAGAAATGCATCCCTAAAGCATGATTTCCCACCACCATGCTTCACAGTGGGAAATTGTGTTCTTTGGATGCGCTTCTGAGCAATCTGCTTGTTTAATGCAGATTGGTTCAGCTCAGTCTAGTTCAGGTGTACAGTATTGTCCCTTTGACGGCTCTTTCGTCTTTGTGGAGACGTTACAGTCTGACTGTTTAAGGGTGTGGGCAGGTTTTAAGGGTGTGGGCAGAAAAAAAGGGTTCAAAAAGGGGATATTAATACAGGTAACAAGTGATGGATAGAAGAGCTTCAGTGAGGGACAGAACTCTTATTTGTTGGAGCTAAATACTTGTTTTCTGCACCTTTATACAAATGAATCTTTTATAATCAAATGGGATTTGCTGTTGCAACACTTGAACTATTTTCCAGTCTTTCTCTTTCTTTATTGGCATGTCTCCTTTTTTCAGATGTACTACTATCGCTATGAGAATTCTGAAGTCAGCTGCTGTTACAAGTACCTGATGTTCAGCTACAACATCATCTTTTGGGTGAGTAACTCACACATGCTCACAGATACTTGTATTCAGCATGTTGTTGGGACCTGGTCCTTCCTGACCTGGAAGGAAGGTTTGTTGGGTTGTATTAAGCATTGTTAAGAGCAGCTGCCGAGTGTGTTAGTGAAGCCGTCCTTTGTGGTGTGCGTGTGTATGCGGCAGATTATGTTTTTTACAAAGAGGAAACAAAGTTTCCTGTTTCACGGCAGACAGAAAGTGATGTCAGCTGTGCTCCTGGGGGAGGGGTCAAAAAGCAGGAAGTGGCAGCCTTTCAGGGCTTGTGGGTCTGCACTGAGGTCCAGATTTAATTGTGTTTCTTGTGTTGCAGCTGGCTGGAGCTGCCTTCATCGCGGCCGGGTTCTGGGCCTGGAGTGAAAAGGTAAGTGAGCTCGGTTCAGAAGAATTGCAACCACGGCGGTTGCCTCTATAACATGTTTGTTGGCTGTTTCACATGTGAGTGTAGGGGGTCTTGTTGGACTTGACCCAGGTGACCCGGCTGCATGGCTTCGACCCAGTCTGGCTGGTCCTGGTGGTCGGCGGGATCACATTTATCCTAGGCTTTGCTGGCTGCGTGGGAGCCCTGAGAGAGAACATCTGTCTGCTGAAGTTTGTATGTTTAAAGCCTTAATGTAAAAAAAGATGTTCTGCATCAGGTTCTGGCAAAGTTAGAATTTTTCACCTGTAGTTCCTGGGTAGAAGTAAATGAAAAGATAAAGCAGTCACAGTGTGTGGCCAGATATGGCGTTTTCTCTGCACAATTGCTGCTGCATAATTGTTTCTGCATGGTTGTAGCTGCATGACTGCAGTTGTCCCCACAGTGACGGCTCCTCTGGGCCACCCTGATATCTGCTCTCCCTCATGCCATGTTTAGACGCGCTGTTCCCTACAGTTTTCAGGTGTCATCGGCTTGATCTTCTTCCTGGAGCTGACGGCGGCCGTGCTAGCGGTGGTTTTCCAGAGTCAGGTCCGGGAGTGGATCAACGATTTCTTCCTGCAGAACATCAGATCGTACAGAGATGACATCGACCTGCAGAACCTCATTGACTCTCTGCAGAAAATGGTAATCATATTTGCTCACCCGTAGTTTTCCAGCTGACATAAAAGCGGCACAGAACGCCACAGAGATTTCAGCTAACTCTCATCAGATATGGCACTTTCAGTTCTGTGACTTCAGTTAGTTTTTAGAAACTAGTTTGAAGTCTTGATTTTCTGAAATTGACTTATTTCTTCCTACTGTTTAAAGGAGATCAAGTTTGAAGGAAGACACCTTCACGTGTCTCGGAATTGTAGCATAAAGAGGATGGATGGAGAAAGAAATATTAGAGCAGAGCTGTCTGAGCAAAGATATTCTGATCTAAACACGGAATGAGGGACTTGCTGTCTATCAGAGGTCAACATGCCACAGTGTTCATATGGCTTTTGTCTGCTGAGGAGGGGGGGCTAATTGTTGGCAGAAGGACTGGCATTAGCACTCATACGCTCAATGTGCAGATCAGCCGGAGAGGGAAAAGAGAAGAAAACTGAAATGATCAGGGGCCTCATTTATAAAACCTTGCGTAGGATTTGCGTCAGAAGTGGCGTACGGATGAAACATAGGACGTGCGTATGCACAGAAATATTCGGATTTATAAAACCGTGCGCACGCACATCCTACGCTTCTTTCCCTTAATAAATCACAATCAATCCTAAATGCTGCGCAGCTTTTGCAGCTTCATGACACGCCCATAGTTGCCCATAAATAGTCAGTGAAACACCCACAAATGAATATTCATTGATTGCGAAATCATGGCAAACACAGAGAGGAAATCAAAAAAACGGAACTTCACTCAATGTGAAGTAGAAGTTATCGTTGGCGAGGTGGAAAAGAGGAGAAGAATGTTGTTTGGAGGGCACAGTGTGGGCACAGTGTCGGACATCAAAGTCAAGGCAAAAAAACGTCTGGCGCTGCATCGCCAGAGTGTGTCTGCCACGGGTGGGGGGGGACACTGGAGCTGACCCCTCTTGATGACAGACTGGCGGCAATTATTGGGGAATCCCTTTTAAGTGGAGTGGTGACTGAGGCGGGGTGGGGGTGGGGGTGGGGGGGCACGACGCGCCAGATGCACCGGGTGACACCCCCCCCAAAAGCTCCAACAGGACTGCTCGAGGAAGTGGGAACCGGCTCATAAGCCACTCGTCCTCGTTTGCTAGCAAGTTTTCTTGCTTCCGTTCACTCCGAATTCTTCCATTTTCCACATCTTCTAAGAGCGTAAGATCAGCCATTGTGCGTCATTACGCATTGTGATGGAGCATTTTATTTCCATCCATTTAATTGCATCTGACAAGCTACAGATGTCGGTAATAATCCACGTGGAAATGGGAAATTGTTCATCAAATGTAATTTCTTGTTGCTTTCTGAATGGTTGAGATATACGCCATACATTGTTTTATCAAAAATAAAACAAACTAAAGGCATATGCATGAATACCATAAATCCATAGCTTACGAGGAAATGTTTTACTATGAAAACAACTTTCCCCAGTGGACAATAAATAGGTCTGTCTGTCTGTCTGTCTGTCTGTCTGTCTGTCTGTCTGTCTGTCTGTCTGTCTGTCTGTCTGTCTGTCTGTCTGTCTGTCTGTCTGTCTGTCTGTCTGTCTGTCTGTCTGTCTGATTCGCACGCATCTGGCGGCGCGTGCACACGCAGCGGCTCCTCTCTCCCCTACCTTCAGTGTTTTTGGCCTTTCTTTTGGCTTTATCTTTTTGGGTTTCAAGGATTTATTGTTTTTAAAAAAAATATTTTTTAAGTCGTTTATTTATTATTTCATATGCTGCTTGCACTTTGGGGTGAGAGGAAAGCAATTTCATCTGTGCTGTATGTCTTACGGATGCAGCATATTTGACAATAAAGCTGACTTTGACTTTGACTATATCTCCTCCAGACGGACACATTGAGGACATTACTTCGTACATTATTTCGTTCTGTTAACTATATTATTTATGAGGATGAATTGCACAACATGCCAATATTGCAGAACATATTTCACTTTTTTTTTTGCAAATAAGTGTTCATTTGAATTTCTGTTGAAGTTCTGTTGTAATCTTCGTTTGATTTTTATTTTTTTTGTTTCACTGCTGATCGATCAAACGGGTGTTTGTGTAGCTGTTAATTGTGAGACTTGCTTTGTGAAGTCTTCATGTTATTTATGGGAGGCAGTATTGTCATTTTCACTTTCACGTGTTTCTTCCATCTCCCGACGGTGTCGCCGTTTCTCATTTCACTCGTTTTTGTGCGTACGCCTGGGTCAGAGCTTGCGTGAAGGACCGCACATTTTCCCGTCAAGTTTGCTTTTTATAAATCTCAACTATTGCGTAGAGAGTGGCGTACGCCTTCTTTTGTGCATACGCAACGTTTATAAATGAGGCCCCTGATGCTTTTGAGAGACCCTAAGTTGGAGCCATGCTGAGCTTTAGCTTCCCTTACTGGAAATGTCCATGCATCACTCTGGCTTCAAGGCCGTAAAATTCTCTTTTTCTCTTTGAACATTTTGGGAGTCTGTGTTCTGGAACAGGTCCCTAACAAAATCAGAACCTCTACTTGTTCTGCCCTTTCCTCAGAACCAATGCTGCGGTGCTAAGGATCCGAACGACTGGGACGAGAACCTGTACTTCAGCTGTAACATGACCAATCGTAGCAGAGAGAGCTGCGGTGTCCCGTTCTCTTGCTGCATCCCCGACCCTACTGTGAGTGGATTTCTGATCATCACTATTGATCTGTTCTGATAAGAAGGAATTCAAACTAACAGATGAATCTTCTGCCTCACTCTCCATATTTTTCAGGACTTAGTGATAAATACTCAATGTGGCTATGATGTGAGGAGGAAAAAGGTGAGGGGACTGACTTTTTCTTTCCGGTGTGGGGATGAGTGGGGTCAAGAGAATCCACGTTCCACGCCCCAAAAGTGATGAGTTAGCTTGTGCCAGAGTAGCGTTACAATAAGATCTTCAGAAAAATCTAGCCGATTGCTTTTCTTGTTCTACTCCAAGCCGATGAGCTCAGTTAAGAAGGTTGTAAAATGATGCTTTGACTAGACTATTACCATTGCAAACCATCCCATCACTACTGCCGGGACCACTACCATACCCGGCTGGACAGCCACTAACCCTTGTTAGTTCAATTTTGAGATTAGTCCTCAGTCCTCTGTTACTTTTTTTTTTTAAACTCTCTAACTAATGTGAAAATACTGAATTTCAAATGTATGCTGATGATGCTGTTGTATTTTCTAACAACAAAAACATTTAAAAAGCATCCTATAATCTTGGTTTTGCAATAGTTTTCATACAAAAATAGCTTTATAGTGGCCATGGTGCAGCGGTAGGGCGGTCGACCCATGATCGTAAGATTGCAGGTTCGACTCCCGCCTTGCACGCCCATGAGTCGAAGTGTCCTTGGGCAAGACACTGAACCCCACCTTGCCTCTGGTGGCAGGCAGGCGCCTGTGTTTGGCAGGGGAGCGGCCACCAGTGTGTGAATGTGTGTGTGACTGGGTGAATGGGACTGTGACTGTAAAAGCGCTTTGTCCTTGTAGGTAGAAAAGCGCTTCACAAGTATACGCCATTTACCAATTACCATTTAAATCCTGTCTGACCCAAAATGGAATTAACTGTTTATATGATGTTTATAAAGCAATCATTAGAAATTAAAAACTTTGAACTTTTAGGAACTAAGGAACCTTAAAGTTGACCCACACTTGACCTGCCTTAATATATGAAAAGACACATCAAAAACATTTCTAACACTGTACTGTGAAATTCCCACTTTACTTTTTTAAAAACATTAAATAATGTTTTTACTCTTAATGATCTTATTATGTATTGACTATTGTATTACATGGGGGTCCCCTTCCTAGAACATTTTGATATCAGTTTAAAACCCTAAAGGTCTAAATATGTGTAACATATAATATAAACAAAAAATATAAGGTGAATTCATATTACAAACTTTGGAAACTCACCTGCGGCTCAACCATGTTTAGTCTTTGTTTTAGCTGTGTAAGGACTGTGGATCCGTCATAAATATTTTCTGTTTTTATCATGTTTATTGATATGGACTGTCCTTTTGAAAAAATGATCAAATAAAAATATTATTCTGGTTCTGCACAGGAGGACTTGGCCAGTCAGATCCACACCAAAGGCTGTATTACAGCTCTGGAGGACTGGTTACCAAGAAACCTGTACACTGTGGCCATCGTGTTTGTAGTCATCTCCCTGTTGCAGGTAAACAGCTAGAGACTAGAGACGTTTGACACAACCTTTATCAAATGTAGCGATTCTTCAGTCATCGTTTGGGTTCAATTGGTTCTAGTGCAGAGAGAAGTCTACGACCTTTCAGATTAGTGGTAACCTTGCAGATAAGTCTGTCTTTGCAGTTTAAAATCTCAAATACTGATCTTTTGTGGAGTAAATTCTTCTTACCTGTGCATTCCCCCCCCGGAGTACATCCTTGTATTTACCTGTCTGATCTGTCTTACCTGTTTTCAGATGGTGGGGATCTACTTAGCCAAGACTCTGATCTCAGACATCCAAAAGGTCAAATTCAGATACTAAAGCCTTCATCTGCAGGAGCCAAATCCAGATCTGGAGCTGGGTTTTGCACCCAGATGTGCTTTCTTTTTCTCTCTGTGAAATAAGCGTTTCCATTCTGACTGAAGGGCAGCGATGTTTGCTGCTCAGACTGAGTAATGTTTTTGTTTTTGCTCTGAAGGAGCTTTGCCTTGTGTTGTTTTTCGATTGTTTTTGTTTCAATGCCACTAATCTCTGCACCAGGCCACCTTCACCTCTCTGCCTTAACTTCTTCTTCATAAGTTCAGGTGCCTTTTATGCTCTTTCAGCCCCCAGACTGTTAAAACTCGTGGAACCCACTGGGCAACCATCATCGGGTCAGTTTAGATGGTCTTCTCAGGTCAAATCTTTGTCACATGACTGAGATTCATGTCCAATAACCAATCCCTAGTAAAACTGCCTCCGTGAACAGCTCGATCATCCAGCCAAGAACCACTGGAAAACACCTGAAACTGTTGGCATTTCCCATTATGTGAAGGAGATGTCATTTTCAGTGTGAGCACCTTACTTGTGCCAGGATGGACTGGTACCAGTTCCAGGTCACGTGATCTCCATGAATGAAGTGCAGTTGGATTTAATAAAAAAAAAAGATTCTTCGACACAAAAATTTTTGTAATGTAAAATGTTTATATCGGAATGACTTTTATAGTGAAGGGGGTGTTTTGTATAAAATAAATTTTATCTTTTTGTATTCAATGTTAATAAAAAGGAATTTTCATTGATCTTGTCACTTTTTTTCTGTTTTGATGACCATTTGAAAAGTATTCCTACACATTGTAACACAATAAATTCCTCAAATGTTCAGTCATCCATAGAGGATTGAGTTCAGGTGTGTTGTCTCTTATGTATAGGAATGGCCGCCCAGTGAATTCCCCCATGCCTGTGGCAGGCTACTCCTGCACAACCTTCCTTAATAATAATCATCTTTAAATGTAATCGGTTTTTAGCTCTGTAATCTGAAGATATTATCCAAAATGTAAAAACATTGTGATTGGGTTATTGCATTGACTGTAATGGTTTTTTGCAGTCTTGCGGTTTTAGGATTCCTCGGACTGAAACCCGAGCCGCCGCCTCCTCTTCAGGAAGCGCGCTCCCCAGCAGGCGGAGTCGGAACCGTGCAACAGCGTCGTGCTCGCGGCTCGCTCCCGTCTCGGCTCGTGGACCACCGGAGCGGCGTTCTCTTCAGTTCGCTGCGTTGCGGCGGATTTGAGGTTTAGCACGGGAGAATACGGCGGCAGGAACAGACCCAACTCTGCTCGGTTCCGTTGGTTTCTCCCTTCTGCTGTGGAAAACTCCGAGGGAGGCCCGCAGTGTGCGCTCCGCCTCCCGCAGGCCTCCGGCCCGGACTCCCGCGTTTCCGCAGCAAAATGGACGGATTCACCGGCAGCCTAGGTGAGTTCCGCCGCAGCTCTTTCCCCCTGGTCTCCGTGTTGCCTGCCTGCAAGGCGGAAAACCCGTGGAACCCCCACGCGCCTCGGGGGGCTTTACACGTGTCACTGCTGTTTTCATCGAAAAAACCGCACCGCCCCTCCGGCGGTCGCGGGGCCACAAAACCAACATAGTCTTAAGAGATGGGGAGGGGGGCACGCGACTATTTGACGGTCCAAAAGCACCCACTAGAACCCGAACAGTTCTAAATAGCTCAGTCTTGTAAAGAGAATCAAAGAGTAGAAATGTATACGTGTTGTTTTCGCTAATGCGCACGTGCCGTTCATCATGATCATCTAGCTCGGACCCTCTAGGTCCGACAGTGACCCGTAAACTTTCAGAACCTTCAAACCACTGAGGTCACGTCTGGGTTTTCATTTTCAATTTAACGAAACCTTGGTGAAGAATCATTTCCTGCCGATTTCATTTGTTTATTGTTCAAAAGTTTCCCCGCCGATTTAGTTTCCTGTTGACTTTTCCCTCCTGCTGCTGTCCGTCGTTAACTGCTCTGTCCTTCTCCAAATCAAACTTTACTCAAATATTTTGACACAAATGCACAACAGAAAGCTGTTCAGGTTGAAACATTTTCCAAATTAATAAGCGCTTTTTATACAAATGGAAATTAGCACAAGAAAACCCGCACGGCGCACACCTCCACCCGCACAAACAAACTCACATTTCTACTTCCGGTTTCTGAACGAATGTGGGACAAAAACACGCAGAGATATTAATCGGACGTGTGGTCGTGCACACCAGAAGCAATTCCACATCTGACCGCAAGGCCGTCACTGTAGAAACCCTCCACATCAGGACCATCCCCACAGCAACGACCCCCACAGGGGGTTAGGGGAAAGGTCATCGGCTCCTTATTGGTGTGAGGGACCCCCCACTAAGAAGTTAAATAAATAGAAAACTTTTATTTAGGCTCTTCCCACCTGAGAGTCCACAGGATTGTGCAAAACTCACATTTCATTTTCACGTTGATATCATCGCAAGGATCAGAGTGAATTAGTTCAGAGGCGTCTTTCACAAATAAAAAAACGTTTGACATGGATTTGATGTTCAGAACAGAACTTTTATGCAGATCTACGTCAGAGGAAAAAGATCTGAAATCGGCTGCTTAGCCTCTTAAAAACATAACTGTCACATTTCCATAATTCTTAATCATCCTTATTGACTCCACATCACTGATGTGTCCTACTCTGATTAATATTTTTTGAGATTTCTAACATGTTCTTGTGGCATTTTTCTCATGATGGACTACATATTAAAATGAAATTAATCTTAAAATTGCATTTCTGAGTATTTCTCTTTTCAAATAGTTGTGAATCGGGAGCAGACAAAAATAGTGCAGTTGTAAAAAGTCTGTACGTCTTTTTCTTTGTCTTAGCTGGTATCCAGCTCAAAGTTGTATGTCTGGATTGCTCCTGTATTGCTCGCCATCCTTTTTTGCTCTGGTGATGTTAGGTTGGAGGAGTGAGGGGCTGTAAGGTAGCGTACCAGATTTAAACATCTCAGAAGCAAACTTCTAATGATAATTACTGCCACTGCAGAAACTGTCTTAGAAAGCGACAGGTTTTTGATTTTGGCTAAAAACAGCATAATCCTAGATAAAAGACCACTGAGAACACTTTTAAAATAATTCAAAATATAATAGGAGTGGGACTTTAACTTTAATACATTCTGCACTCTAATCTAGAGTCAGGTTCTTTCATGTTGTTTGGTGTGTTTTTTTCTGTTTTTCCCTGAAAATCTTCTGACAAAAATGTTCTGTTTCTACAAACCTTTGAAGATGGGTTAAAAAATAGTCCAAGCTTTAACAAAAAACTTCTCTCAGGTCGTCTTCTCACCTTATTTTGTGAGGCTGAAAGCCCGTACTTCAGACTAAACAGAATTGGACTAAGTACAGAACCCTGTGGTACTCCATGAATTACTGCTGTGCAGGAGAGACTGTGCATGGAGACTCCTCCCTTCTGAGAGAAAAAGCTGCTGTTTTGTTTCGGTTGTTTGTCTGGTCTTCCTGCTGAAATATTAGCTTTGTTTAATGTATCTTTAGAGCATCATGCTTCATGTATCAGATTCCGTTTTTTTTGGCTCTCTACCATAGCGCTGCTCTTTGCACTGGTAAGCCTGATCTGTGTCTGCAGATGACAGCATGTCTGCTGCCAGCGTCTCAGACGTCAACGACCGCCTGTCTGCGCTGGAGCTGCGCGTGCAGCAGCAGGAGGACGAGCTGATGGTGATGAAGGCCGCTCTGGCTGACGTCCTTCGTCGCCTCGCTGCCTCTGAGGATTCTGCCACCGCCGCAACAATGAAGCAACAGAGGGGGAAAGGTAAGAGAGTTCCACCAAGGACGTCTGATTCTGGGCCTGTTGCAGTGCTGACTGCATCCCCCTGCAGGTGGAGGCCCCCTCCGCGAAGCTTACTCCTTGTCCTGCATCACCAATGGAGGCACACCTGGACGGAAGAGGGACTCTGCCTCTGTCACCAGGAAGGAGACAGTTTCATCAGCTGCTAAGAGGTAAAGGCGGATGTGATTGGTGGGCGGAGTCTGTATATGTTTCAGGTGTCTGATGTGAAGGTCTGTGGTTTGGTAAGTTTTTGCTCAGTTTCAGATCCACAGCCTTCGCAGCGTCAATGTAACCCAGCCCACATGTAGGTTTGGTCACACGGTCTCACCTGTAGCTCAGGAACCAGTCTAGAAGCAGACGAGTCATCCAGCCAGCAGCCCAAGAGCCCTTTACTGGTCTGGTTCAGGCATGAGGACTCTGTAGAACCAGTCTCTGATGGTCCCGGTTCTGTTCACAGTGGATCAGACAGGAAGAAGGAACTCAGCAGTCAGCGGTCTCAGATGGAGGAGATCCAGGAGCACGAGGTGGCTCCCCACCCTCAGGAGTCCTCCCCCAGTCCTTCCTCACCC
This sequence comes from Oryzias curvinotus, assembly GCA_023969325.1. Lineage (NCBI taxonomy): Eukaryota > Metazoa > Chordata > Actinopteri > Beloniformes > Adrianichthyidae > Oryzias > Oryzias curvinotus. The sequence continues at coordinate 14,280,979 of CM043720.1, read as the reverse complement.
CAGAACTCCCCGAGACCAGCCCATACCTCAGACAGCAGCAAAGGCCACACAACACCCAAAAGGTTTTTGCCTGACAACCACATCTGACCTCACTTCCTGCTGACGCTGCTACTAACCCTGCCTCTAAACACCTGAGGTCCTGCTGTGCCCCGCCCACGCTGGAGTCATCTGATCTGGACAGGGACCAGTGTGGGCGGGGAGGGAGCCAGAACAGGAAGCAAAGCTGTTTTCACGCGTGTTCAGCAACAAAAAAAAAAAAAAAAAAAGCATTTTAATAAACAAAAATTGCGGTTGCAAAAAACAGAGTTTATAACTGAATCTGTTTTTATCAACAACAGTTTTATTAAATAACAGAGCAGTGTTTGAGCAAATATTTGTAATAACTTCTTATCGTCAAACTGCACAGTTTGGCGCAGATATGCAGCTCTTCACGTTAAAATCGTGCATATCAACATAGACCTGTTTTCTTGTCTGCTTCAGATTTCATTGGAATTACGTTAATTGCGTAAATGGTCAAAGAGTTGCAATAATTAAAGGATCATTAACACTGGATCTAAAAACTGGATTTAAAGGTTTAAGGCAGAATACGTATGAACTTTAAACACATGTAATCAGACAGACATGAATCCTATTGGAGGAGACCTTTACTTACCGTTAATGTTCCTGTGAAGAAGCTTTTGTTTATTCGATCTTCAGTTGCTCCAAAATATGAGCTTCCTCTGTAGTTGTGCATTTTTGGATGAGGTCTATGATAAAGTGTCTTTGGAGCGGGTTCTTTAACCCGCCTCTTTAAATTTTCTGCCCCACGTGTGAAAAAGGCTTCTGAACCCAGATCTTGGTGTCTTTTGCCTCAGAATTTCAGGGTCTTGCCAGCTTTTTGTGTTTTTACGCTTCCTTTTGCTCTGCCAAACAAACTTGAGAGCTGCTTCCATTCGATGATGGCTACTAATATAAACTTCTCCTTGCTTTCCCGTTGGAGCGCCCCTCCTCTTTGACTTTCTATGCTCCTTCTCTTCCAGCTGGTCTTTTGATGTGTTCCAGGCTGCAGCTCCTTGCCTGGGCTTTTGAAGGAGGAAGCATCTTATCTGAGCTAAACCTGCAGAACCTTTAAAAGACACTTAGACAAAGACTTTTGAGAGTAAAAGTCTGTTCTTCTGTTTTACTGGTTTGTTTAGCAGAGTTTAGAAATTCTGCATTCCTCTTCCAGAAGAGAAGACTCAGAGGTCTATGCAGGTGATGCTTAGAGGCTCCTCCTCCTCGCAGCGTTGCGCTGAAACTAATTCTGCGTGTGCGTTCATGTGCTCAGGGGTCCTAGTGTGAAGCGGTCTTCTGGAATGGAGCGCTCTCAGAGCACCACATGGGACTCCTCCGAGGACAACCGGAGCAAACTGGTGAAGGCTGCGTCCACCTCCAAGCTGTTGGCCAAAGCTGTGAAGAACGCCGACAAGTAAGTCTTTGCTGATGTGGGCAGCAGTCTTGATCTCCATGCGGTTTTTTCCTTTTTTTTTTTTTTTTTGCAGGATCTGGTAAATTTTTTTCCTATATTTTTCTGAGGAGTATAAGTCGCAGCACCAAAAGAATTCATACTAAAGAAGAAAAGAATCATGTATAGTTTGGCATTGGGGTAAAAGTTGTACCTTTGGGACTAAAGTGTGATGCTTCTGAACGATTCTGCTAAGCCCAGAGAAATGCCGAACACGATTTTTGTGTAAAATTTGCGTCTGCCTTTTTTTTTTCTAAGGCGTATTAAATTCAGTGCTCAACTCTGGTCTATAAATGTGTTCTTAAACTAGGCCTTCCTGTGTGATGTTTTTTTATTTTACTGTCAAGCTAATATTTATTTTTTTTTAAAACCACATTAAAGTCATTCCTGAGTATTAGTTGCACCCATGAGCAAACAATGTAAAAAAAAAATACAAAAATAAGCGTATACTCGGAAAAATACAATACTTTCTGAAGATTGAACTCCTTGAGGCCGTTCTCTGTTCTCCTTAATGAAAGTTCTGCAAGGAACTCTGGGAAAGCTGAGGTAGACGACAGTCAGAGCAGCTCAAAATCCTCACTTTGTTCTCTCAGAATAATGACTTAATATCTTGTCATCATGATTTGGGTTTTAAATGCACTTATTTGGAGATCAGTAGAAAAACATTGCTAATTGATGAAGGTATTGTGTGATAACCGTCTCAGAGCAGAAGTCCTAGCTGATGAAGACGAGCATCCACACCACAAGTAGCCATATAATGGCAACAGGGGACATGAAGCTACAAACTCCTCTCATTTGTGCTCGCTTCCCACAACTGAGGAAAAGACGCTGCTCTTTATTTTAACAACACATAAAACCAACAAAACCACACACAGCGATGCAAAGATAACCTATGGTGACAGGCATCCCACTCTGTCATAGATGACTTTGGATGTGGTCAAACGCAGGAAAATTGAATTGTGCTAATGTTGTCGATCAGAAACCACTTAAACTACTTTTTTGTCTTTGTCAAGACTAAAAAACTGGTTGCCTCGAGAAAACAAGCTCAGGCGAGGCCGTTTTTCCGACGCACCTGGCTCTGATGCAGAAACATTTTTATTCAATCACTTTGTTCATCCAAACTCTGCTTATATTGTTTATATCTTAATCCAAAGTTTGCTTTATTTTGAGTTTTTTCTTGTTAACTTAAATTTTTGTCTGGATAACTTTATTTTTGTTTTCTAAACTTTTTTGGCTCTCTCGAAAACTTTTGTTTACACACAAACATTTGACCTAAAGGCCAATTAAATATCGTCAGCCTAATAGCATATCTGCCTAACTCATTTTTTCAGGGTTTTTTTAAAAGAAGGAAAAACACCTTTTTTTCCACTACTCACAGTCGAGTTAGGCCAATATCTCAATTCGGCAAAAAAATGAGTTAGGCAGAAATGCTATTAGGCTGACGATATGTAACCAATAAGCACCATCACTGTCATGATAACAGTGGCGGTGAAACCGTCAGAGTAACGGGTGTCTGTGTTTTTTTTGTTTGTTTTTTTCTTCTTTTAGACACAAAGAGCCAGTAGTGAGTGCAGGTAAGCTCAGTGCGGTCTTTATCCTTCACCGCTCATCATTGTTACCATCATCATCATCACCATCATCATCATCATCGTTTCTTCATGTTTTGGTGTTTGAGTGACAATGTCTTTGTTTCATAGCATCCAAAATGTCCACTCGAGAGAAAAACAGCCAGGCAGGTAAGTCACATGAGCGAGCTAACGTGCCGACAGCAGCTTCCCTTTTCTGATCTGAAACAATCACCTCTCTCTCTGTATCTCTGCTTTGCATTGTCAGCCTCGCTCAACCACCTGCTTTCTATCCTTCAAGCTGCCCAGGTGAAGCCACACCTGTCTGTGACTCCACCCTACCATTCACTCCTTTTCTGTAAATGCTCATACAGGCAGAGCAATCCCGATCATCTCTGATTGGACAATCACAAGTCCTTTCATAGACGTTATTTTTCTGCTCCTCACTCCTTTTGTTCTCTTTTCCTCACATTTTCTCTGTTTTTGATGGACAGACTGTCACTGAAAGTGGTTATTTATCAAACATGCTCTCTGGGGTCAGGCGTGTACGGTTACTTGCTTTAAGTGACCAACTTTTGTGATTCCTTAGTAAAAGTACTTCAGATGCTCAGATGTTCAGAACACAGAACTTTTCTGCAGCTAAAATCAGCTTTTGGTCTGAACCAGAAGGAGGGACTAACATGTTCCCTGGAGAACTTAAACCCGTGGTCACCAACCCTTATCCTAACTAGTTGTGGGACAGTTGGCCGCAGAGAGAGAGTAAAAAAAAAACCCTGCATTTTTTTCTCGTTTTATTTATAATAGATTCTGACAGAGGTTTATTTTGTGCTGAATTCTCTCCACCACATCCCGCTTCTTGTCGCATGTCAAGCCGCTTGGTCATGGGTCAAAAATCCATCCACTACATTCTTAAAGCGGCTGTGCCGACCGCTAATCTGATCCTCCCAAACTAGCAACGTTAACAAAAAACAAACGTATTTGGAAAGTTTCTTTTTGCAGAAAAAAGCCAGGGAGGAAACAGAAGAAGAACCTTCGACTTGAAAATAACAAAGCCAGGAGTCTTTACTCCAGATATGGATTTATTGTGACAGTTGCTGCCACACACCATAATAATAAAGCAGAACATTCAGCAAGCGACTGCCTATTGTTGCAAGGATGCTGCCAATAAAGTTGCTCGAACAGTGGATTCACGTTTATTATTATATTTATTGACTGTTTATTTTGTTTTTGTATTTATCTGTCAGGCGTATAAAAATCGATTTACAGCATTTTAATGGTTGCTAAATGCAATCTAGAGTACAGAAAACGTTTAAAGCAGCTGCAGATATTTGACAGAAGACGAAAATAAACTTTACCCACAAAAGTTAATAGAAACTGGAGGCTTTTAAAATAAAAAAAACATTGGACTAACCACTTAAGCCTCGTACGGGCCGGTCTGTGAAAATTGGCCTGAAAAAGTTTGGCTTAAAGGACAATTTCCTAATATTTGACACCACAGAGGCCAAGTCAGAGACTTGGTGTGTTGCTGCAAGACCAGATAAAAAAAACGGTAGGATTTTCCAATAGCCATGTTACCTAAAACATCTGAAAACAAAACCATCTAACCTGCTTCCTCTATAAAAAGAGCTTTTTAGTCTGTCTCTCCTTTACCCATAACTGCCTGTCCTTAGTCCCACACCTGTCTTAAACTTACCTGACACCTGTTCCTTACCTGGCCCACATGGCTCTAAGCTTTCCTTCATCTGTCTGTCACACTTTTCACACCCCGCCCAAATCTGCCCCTCACGTGTCCCACACTTTTCCTCCACCATCCCCCCACCCGTCCCTCACATACCCAATACCTTTCCCTCTGTGCCTCATCTGTCTTTCATTTGTCCAACAATCGCCCCAATCTGCTCCATGCTTTATTTTAAAATATATTTTCTGCATCTGTCTCGTCCCTCTTGGTCATCATTCCTGAACATTTCCCTCATTTGTGTCTAACTTCTCCCAGACCTGTCCCAGTCCATTCCCAAACATTTTCTTTATCTTTCCCTCACTTGTCCCACACATGCTCCTCATGCATCCCCGCCATATTCCTCATCTGTCACACATATTTCCCACACCTGTTCCAAATTGGCCTAATTCTACTCTTTTATCGGTCCCACACTCCTCATGTTTCACTCCTGCCTCTCGCATGTTCCACACCTTTCCTGCTCTTGTTTCTCACTTGTCTCAAACATCTTCTACTCCTGTGCTCCACCTGTCTCACACCCATACATCTTTACATCATTTTCCCCCCCCTAAATACTCCTTACCTCTCCTTACCTTTCCCCAACTTGTCTCTTTCCCTCCCGTTTTTTTCACCTTTCCCTTACCTGTCTCACATACGTCCATTGCCGGTCCTTCACGTATCCCACACATTTCCCACACCTGACTCACACTTTTCCCTCAACCATCCCACATGTTCCTCACACGTTCCACACATCTGTCACCTGTTCCTCACCTGTCTTTGACTCTGTCTTGCAATCTATTTAGATGATCTCCAATTGTTTTTAAAAAGGTTTCTTTTATTTACCTTAATGAAATTGGCCAAGTCTTTGAAAGAGATTTGTTTATATGTAAATATACTTCAGATTAGATCTGGTTTAAAAGCTCAGTTGTGTTTCAGGGGAGTCTGGCTTTCAGCAGTAGACCAACATGTGTGACTTGTCTCTTTCAGAGGGGAATCACATAAAGATGTTCATGCGTGGCAGACCAATCACGATGTTCATCCCATCAGATGTGTTGAACTATGACGATGTCCGAACTGAACTTCCTCCTGAAAGACTTAAGCTGGAATGGGTGTATCCTTGATTCTGCAGAGAGTGCTGTTTTTTTTAATTTAATTTTATTGTCATGAGTATTCTCTACATTTTTGTTCATACTAGTGGTTTGGAACTTCCAACACTTATAGAACCATTTGGGTCGACTATAACCTGGAAGGAGCCACAAATACTCCGCCCTTTAGAAAAGTAAAACAATGGTTTGTATTTATGTTATCGTTACTATTGTTGTAAATATAAGTAAACTATTGTTTTGGGTTTTTTTGGCCAAACAATGTCTTTTTTTTATAAATATGAAGTAGTTTATAATTTTGACAGGGGTTCACTTCACATGACTTCTTTTCAAAATAAGACACCCTGTACCACATAGGATCATCTGACTGCAGCAAATATAGTAGGAAGCATCGTCCCAGCGTTGATGAAAGGGAAAAAATAGGCTAATCACAGATGACTTTTATCGGTACACATCAGTCATAAATTCATAAACCTAGCTAACATTAATCAGATCTTAATTTTTTTCTAAAAAATACATATTTAGCAGCGATGGCACAGAGTTAAAACAATCGTCCTCTGGACGATTCTTCGGATACCAGACAGAACTTCTGTTTTTCTGGTGAATCTGGGCGGAATCTTCAGCCCTAGTCTCATTGACAACAGTCAGTGTGGCGTGGATTGACCACTGTCAGCAGTCCCACCGATGGTGTCCTTTAGCTGAGTGCATGCAGCACTTTTTGACCAACTTTTGAGAGGTCAGGATAACCACCAACCTCACTCAAAGTGCCGACCCTGTTTTGAGTTCTGGTCTTGGTGCAGGTTTTCCTTAACTGTCTACAGGTACGGTTACCGTGGCAGAGACTGCAGAGCAAATATCTACCTCCTTCCAACTGGCGAAATAGTTTACTTTGTGGCATCGGTTGTGGTTCTGTTCAACTACGAGGAGCGGACTCAGAGACATTACCTCGGACACACTGATTGCGTGAAGTGGTGAGAAACGTGTGACTCGGCGTTGTGCTCCTGCTAGCTGCTGCTGCGAGAGAACTGACGTTTCTGTTCCCACAGTCTGGCCATTCATCCCGACAAGATCCGCATTGCCACGGGGCAAATTGCTGGAGTGGACAAAGATGGACGGGTAAGTGTGTGAAGCTATGACTGATGGAAATTTGTTTGGAATTTTAGTCTTTTTGTTGATTGTTTTATTTATTTATTTATTTATTTTTTGTTCTAATTTATTTTTTTTTTACATTGTTTGAAGGTAGTCATTGAGTGTATGTTATCAACCTGGAAACGTTGTTATGAAGAAGCAGCAACTAGTTGGCAACAGTTTAAGAACCTCCTGAGTTAGACCAGAGTCTAGGAAATAAATGTCAATTCTACAAAAAGGAAAAGCAGAAATTGAGTTGATAAAATTTCAGCCTGTGCTGAAAACCAGCGGCACGGTTCCTGAGTCGACAGCAGGACCTCTGATGGGACCGGTTCCTCTCCCTGCAGGCACTGCAGCCTCATGTCCGGGTCTGGGACAGTGTCAGTCTCTCCACTCTGCAGGTCATCGGCTTGGGAACGTTCGAGCGAGGCGTTGGCTGTCTGGCTTTCTCCAAAGCTGTGAGTTTGGCCTCAAAGCATCATGGGAAGTGCACTGACATTTATATGGCTGCTCAGTCAGTCACAAGGTTCTTGTGGTACCGCAGGACTCGGGTCAGCACCTGAGCGTGATTGATGACTGCAACGACCACATGCTGACTGTTTGGGATTGGCAGAAGAAGTCCAAGATCGCAGAGATCAAGGTGAGCATCTTTGTCCCAGCTAGCTGTCAAAGCTTTTGTGGAACGTTCCCAGAGTTCTAACTGCTGTGTGTGGTTCTAAAAGACCACCAATGAGGTGGTCCTGGCAGTAGAGTTTCACCCCACCGACCCAAACGCTATCGTCACCTGCGGAAAGTCGCACATCTTCTTCTGGACCTGGAACGGAAACTCCCTTGTCCGGAAACAGGGGATCTTTGGGGTGAGTTGCATCTTTGTGTTTCTATGGAAACGATGCACCAACATAAAGTTCTCAGGTATGAACGAGGAGCGTCTACGCTTGAGAACGAGTGGTTTCTTGTTGTGACCTACGATGAACATGTTCTGATGTGATCAGGAAGGACTGAACCTGTGATGTTGTTATAGAACAAACACTGATGTTCTGCTGAAAAGCAGGAGTCTCCATTGCTTGCTGCAACCTTATTTTGTGTCGAGGCCTTTTGTGTCTGATGGTCCTGCTGAGGTGCTGCCGGGGTTTCAGTGCAGAATGAGAGGCAGTGTGAACTGGAAGTGTTCTTCTGGCTTTTTTTGACATTTTCTGACTGAGCTCCTTCTAAAGTTCTTAATAAAATGTGATGAAAGTCAGTCGCTGTCTTGCCTTGTCCCTGGAGTGGTTGTGTCTCACACTCTGCCAGCGACATGCAGCTCCTGATGAAGCGCCTTGGAAGCAGTCGAGGGTTTGTTGCCTCGTCATTATTTGCTATAAAAGACAATGGGAACAGCACAGAACAATCAGTTGCTGGTTCTCTAGCTCACAGTTACCCTCTCGGTTCTGCGTTCTGCTGGAGTTCAAAAAGTGCGAAGCTTTATTTCCTTTAACCGGCTGCTGAGACTCAAAACAGATGCACAGGAACAACTTCTCTGTTCAAAAACGCTGCGTTCGTATGTGAAGTCCATGTCTGTGTTTCTGATCTAACAGTGTTAGCCATTCTGTCTGTGATCCAGTGTTGGTCGTGGTCTTGCTTCAGTCCAAGCTTGTTTTAATTGTTCCTGCAGAAATATGAGAAGCCAAAGTTTGTTCAGTGTCTGGCTTTCCTGAGGAATGGAGACATCTTGACAGGAGATTCTGGAGGATACCTCCTGGTCTGGACCCGCAACTCTGCCGACGGCCCTCCTGCAAAGGGACCCAGAGGTGAGGGTCTCGTGTAAAACTTTCCTGCCATCCACCGGTCATTTCTTAATGTTTAACTGCCTTAGTCAAGAAAGTTATCTTTAATTACTGACTTATCTAATTTTTAAATGCACATTAAGCTGAAAAAAAAAAACAGAATGAACAGCATTTGTCCTTGTATGAATGTTGGTATTGTGGTCCCTCACTGTATCGCAGTTAATCTTCTACAGTCTCCCAATTTCATGGATTTTTTTTCAGTTAGACTTTGCTTTTTTATTGTTTTTACAAAAAACGCTGCATTTTGCATCCTGATTGGCTGTTGACCTGATCAATCCATTTCCCCTGCGCCGTGTCTCCTGTACAGAAAGCGTTTAGCTTGCCAGAGTTACATTTAGACTTTCAATCGCGACCAGATCGTTGTTTTCGTTCTGTCATACTGGACTTACTTTTCTAAAAAGGTGTGAACTTGGAGAGTTTAAACAAGAGAGAAAAGTGTAAAAATATCCGTGTCTGTCTAGTGTCTCACTAGTGTTTTGGCCTCAAGTGGATAAATAATGTGTTAAATAAGTATTACACCATTTACCAATGACCAATGTACTGATTTCAAGGGACCATCACTCAAACGTTTTTTTCTTATTATTCTATCTGATGGTGAACTTGATGGTTGAGCCTGGGATAGTTTGCACTGGGGCTAACATCCTGCACCAGCCCCAGACACTTTTGCTGGCACAATGTGTCATCTTGGTTGTTTTTATGCACCTTTACCTTTTGAGAAGAAAAGGCTGGGAAATGGCGCTTTAAATGCTTGTGCCTTGGTTGTGCTGGTTCTACAGCCTGGCTTTTGCCTTTTTTTGTTAAATTCCCACTCTGATCATTTTTTGATCTATTGAAAATGGTGTTTTCCAGTTGTCTTTTAATTGATTATGCAGTTTTTAGCCAAAATAAAAAAAACTCGTGTCGTTGTCTCTAGGATATAGTTCCTGCAGAGCAGCAGGAGTTCATTAGAAATTAGCCTCCAAGTTGTGAGCAGAACTGCTGGCGCGGAGTAAGCCTTCCCCCATTTCCCATCATCCATCTATTTACACTCTCTCCCACTAGCTTACTGCCCATAAAACCCCCAACCCAAACATTAGTGGTGCAACAAAAATGGCGAGCGACATCAGAGCTATTCAGCTGTGAATTTTTTAGCCAGATGCCAGCTCAGACGAGGAAAACAAAGACGCACATGGATCTATTTGTTTGCTGCAAAGTTCCACATTTCTGTGGAAGCAAATCGCTGAAGGACAAACGTCTCTAAAACTTGAATGGGTCTGAACAGATCACGTCTCACTTTGGCGTCAGGGCAGGTTTTCAGCTCGTCTGATGTGTTCCTGTCCTTCAGGCAAACTAACCAGTACTTTCAGCTGATCAGGTTCATACTGGCAGGCAGACTGGATCACTTTAGTGAACAGAAGGGGCCGTAGGGTTTGGCCAAGGTCCAACAAAAGCTTAATGAGACGTTGTTGAACAGGTCTGAAGGGAAGTGCGGCCAAGATTTAAATGTTTTTTTAAACTCCCATTAGTGAAAACTGTTTTTTCCTTTGATTTTACTCCTTAACACGAAAATGATTCTACTTTTTTTCCCCAAAACAATAAACACAACGAAACAAATAAAACAAAATGAAATGAAACATTAAAAAGATTGATTGAGATAAAAAGGACAAGTAGATCCTAAAACCTAAAACCTTTAGCTGCAGGGAGGGAAAGATGCAACTGGTTGAAGGAAAAAATGAGCAGCAGACTTCTGTGCTTTTCACTCTCAGCTGACAGTGTTATGTTCATTTAGTTTCCACTTTCCCCACTCCCGGTTTATTTAAACCGGGCCAGGTACTCGATCAACCACCCTGGCTGTTTTCCAGCTCTGTTTGCTCTGCTTTCTGCTAGGGGAGAAACGATGAACGGATTTCTATTCCGACGATCCAACCAGATCGATCTGTCTCAAGCAAGTTTTTAATTGAATTAACTATAACATTATTAAATAGTTTTAAAATAAAATAAATCAATTATATTCTATATTGGAAAATACTATTTGGATTAAGACATGATAGGTTTATTTTACTTTAACATAAAAACGACCAACTGCATTGATTGATTGATTTGATTTATTGATTTATTTCAAGCATTGTAGTCAAAGCAATAAAGAAATTACACATATTTATCAAACTCATTACATAAATGATGAAATGCATAGATTAAAAAGACAGAAAACAAAACAAAAATGTCACTTAAATCACATTTGCTTAATTAAATACAGTGATCATTAACTGAAGTATAAGTAGAGTTTGATTCATTGCTTGAAAAGGAGTGGGAAGAAGCAAGCTTATATGATCCCACCCCTACTGAGTTAATTCATTTGATAGTTTTACAGTGTTTTAACTCCGGTTCTGATCCGATAGATTCTCTTGAAGTAACAAAATCCAGTGCCTAGTAATGATTGATGATCTTCAGAAAACATTCATTCATGATTTCAGTAAACAGTAACGATACCGATATGTAATAATAATTGATTATCTTTAGAACACATTATCACATTAAACCAGTAATTATTGTTACACATTGCAGATCAAGTAAACAAAAACTAGAGCTTATTGGTTGTAATTCAACCCTTTCAGTAATCATTATTGCACATTACAATATAACACTCATTGGTTGTATCACAGCGGACAGCACACACAGCAGAAAAGGATCAGAATCATTCCAGTCCAGCGTGTGGAAACACTTTGAATTTAGCAAAGACATGTGACCAGACAGTGTGCTAGAATGTTCTACTAATGTTATCTTTGGAGTATTTTAATGTGGAAAATCAAGTGGGCTGAACTTGTGAAATGTGAATGAATTTGACATTCATTCTTGTTTACTTATTTGTTTTTACACATATTTAATTAATACAAGGAATCTGTAAAAGGTCACCTGCACTATTCAGAACCCAGGTATTTATCTCTGAGAATCACTGGTTTCATTTTTGGCAGAAAATGTCCTGGATTGATCTTAGGTCAGTCAATCAAAAGGAATGGGATTGTTCTAAATGAACCAATATCGAAGATGAATCGTATTGTTAACCACAAATTATATCAAACAAATTGTTGTCCCCCCCAATCACCGCCCCCAGCGTGTTCTACACTAACAGCGCAACATACAGTCATCGTAGCAGCAAGGTGACAGGATGGTAGGGGCTCCGTGATGCAAACTTCATTAATTTTACGAAGAAGCGGGTGTTCTTAGTCTAAGGCGCTCACGTGTCCCCTACCAGATCACCACTGACTGTGTGCGCTGCCTTGTCTAGTGTGTTTGTGCGTGCGGCGCGTGCTGTCTGAACAACAGCCCCGCCCCCCGTGCACACAAATAGACAGACAGAGCTCTCCGCTTCAGCGAGAATACAGAAATTAATATCATCATTAATTAATGGAAAATTGACTGACTTGGTGAGTTAAATATGGCAGATGATGCTTATGTTTTGTGGGACACAAAAAAAAAAAAAAGAAAAAATAACTTCTCCAGTACCGATAGCAGAACCGTTCAGGTCGGATCTTAACGATACTGCGGTCTTGAAGAATGTTGCCCCGGGGCTCATTCAATACCGGGGCACGGTACCCAACCCTAGAGCTAGCTGTACATGACCGCATTATGCCCCCGTTCCTCCCAGTGTGTGAGACAGTTTTCAAGGGAAATCCCGTACAAAACAAACATCTGAGTCAAATTACGGCGAGTTGATTCTAGTGACGGGGAAACAAAAATGTGACAAAATAGTCTACTCCAAGGATTGTTAGTCCTAGCAACCAAGAAAAGAGATTCTGTGAAATGTAAAGTAATGCTGACAGTCTTGGTCAAAGTTTGACATCATTATTCTTAATCAAGCAGCTTGTATTTTTAGTGCCCCCATGCGACGTAGAGGGTCTTTTAATGTTGCTTCACCTTTGACCTTTTTGTCTGCCCTCCATATTCACAACTAAATAAGTTCCATTTCATAAATGCACCTTTTTGTGTGGGTGTGTGTCCTTACAGCCTTACAGATCAGTCGGCAGGTGGAGGCTCATGAGGGAAGTGTTTTCTGCATGTGTGAGATGAGGAGCGGCTCCCTGCTGACCGGTGGAGGCAAAGACAGGAAAATCATCTTATGGGACCACGAACTGCGAGCAGAGCGGGACATTGAGGTACCACTCGGGTCCCTGTTTGCTCCCCAAAAGTGCCAGGAAGTCACCCATCACAACCCTCAAGTCTCTGAAAGGAAGGAACTGAGCCGTCTGCGTTTCTCTACAGGTTCCGGATCAGTATGGAACCATCAGGGCAATAGCTGAGGGAAAGGGGGAAGAGTTCCTGGTTGGGACGTCCCGCAACTTCCTCCTGAGAGGAACCTTTAATGATGGCTTTCAGGTGGAGGTGCAGGTAAGATGCTACGAGATTATCGTAACCTTGTTACGCCACATAAGGGGCTAACATACGGCCCCCTCGGAAAGGTCCACTTTGTGTCTTTGAATGAATTCAGGTTCTATTTGTGGTGCATTTAGGGACATACCGACGAGCTGTGGGGTTTGGCGTCTCACCCTTCCAAGGAGTTGTTCCTGACGTGTGCTCAGGACCGGTTGGTCTGCCTCTGGGATTCCACGAACCACAAGCTGCAGTGGAGTCGCTCGCTGCCGGTGTGGAGAACGGGGTCTATAGACAGCTGTCTTATTAGTAACTAATAGCTGACGGGTAGATTAAGCTTCTTCTCCTCCTCAGGAACATGGACACTGTGCAGACTTCCATCCCAGTGGAGCTGTGGTTGCCATAGGAACCCATTCCGGAAGGTCAGTAAGGGTGTTGAATACACATGCATATATTTATATACATCTGACTAGTCCTGCACAATATATCACAAATGTATCGTTATCACCATGTCAAGCTGTGCAGCACGGAAATCGCAAAAGTTGGCGAAAATTGCCATAGATGGTAATCTTAAATTTGCTAAAACAATCTTATGGCAGCTTGAAGTATTTTACGAATCAAATAAATCCCTTTATGCATTTGACCGATCGGATGGAGTCCTTTACATCATTGACCAATTAGATGGAGAGCATTTATGTTAGATGTTTGCCTCCTATGTAGATGTGAGTCATTTGGAGTGTAATATAAATTTTGTTGACTCTTATTTAAATTAAACTGTCGCAGTGAAATGAAAATGTTTTTGGTTATTTTGCTATTTGTTCATTTATCGCAAGTTCTATCGTCATTGCAATAATGATCACTACTATCGAACATTTTCCTCCCCATATCTGACCATACATTCTTTATAATGTTGTCCACCGGAAACATGCTAGTGTCCTGCTATCCTGACAGATATTTCCCCAATGTTCAAACTGTCCTGATGTTCCAATATCCTCCAAATTTTCCAAAACTCCTCCCAGTGTTCTGTCTTGATGTTTCCCCTGACCTCCTGGTGCTCTAACTCTGTAGATGATCTGCGTATGGATGTCCTGATGTTCTGTTGTCTTGACGTTTTTTTCTGTCCCCCTGATGTTCTCATTTTACTCCTGATCTTCCTTCCAGGTGGTTTGTTCTGGATGCTGAGACCACTGACCTGGTGGGGATCCACACTGATGGGAACGAACAGCTGTCAGTGATGCGTTACTCCGTAGGTGCGTAAAGTCAGGCCGACGGCTGCCGTTAAGTCTGTGTTGGAGAGACCTGTAATTCCCAGCATGCCCCTGTTTCCCCCCCAGATGGCACCATGCTTGCTGTCGGATCTCACGATAACTTCATTTACCTCTACAACGTGCTGGAGCGAGGACACAAGTACAGCCGATATTTGAAGTGCTCAGTAAGTGTTTGTGCCGGTTTATTTCTGTAGAAATGAGAACGCTCAGCTTAACAGTTAAAGAACCCAGTAGTTGTAAATGCAGAGATGGAGATGATCTTGTTGAAGATGAGGTTTTGATCATCAGTTACTTTGTTTCCTCAGGGACATTCCAGTTACATCACACACCTGGACTGGTCACCTGACAACAACTTCATCATGTCCAACTCTGGGGACTACGAGATCCTCTACTGTAAGTGCTGTTTATCGCAGTACCTTCAAGCTGAAGAGCTGCGCAGTACTTTAGGGTACTTTATGGTACTGTGTAGTAACAGTATCTTTGTTCAAGGGGACGTTCCAAACGGCTGTAAACTGATTCGGAACCGATCCGACTGCAAAGACATCGACTGGGCGACGTACACGTGTGTCCTGGGATATCACGTGTTTGGTCAGTACACATCAGCGTGAGGTTCACTGCGGCCTGTGTGGACTCTGTGCAGTAACACTGTTGTGTTGCAGGCGTTTGGCCCGAAGGCTCAGACGGCACCGACATCAACGCTCTGGTGAGATCTCACAACAGGAAGGTGATTGCTCTGGCGGATGACTTCTGTAAAGTTCACCTGTTCGCTTACCCGTGCTCCACCTTCAAGGTAATGCAGCTGTCAGCACACACACACATGCACACACACACACACATCAGAGCACCTGTTTGTGTCGGTATGAGGCGATGAACATTTACACAACACACCGATGGCGAGTAACAAAAACCATCAGTACACAGAACCTGACACCACGACGGCGGTTATTTAGTGGGTAATGAAACCCAGAGAAGGTTAAAATCACGCCGAATGTGTGTGGATGTAATTTGGAACTGCAAACGGCATCTGTGGTTAACGGTCATCTGTACGTTTGCAGGCCCCCAGCCGTAAGTACAGCGCCCACAGCAGTCATGTGACCAACGTCAGCTTCCTCTACAACGACAGCCACCTCATCTCCACGGGGGGCAAGGACACCAGCATCATGCAGTGGCGTTTGGTGGGGAAAGCTTCTCTGTCACTCACCGATGGCCCCGTGACTAATTCCGCCCCCCGCCGGGCGGATCCTGTCGTTGTCCTTTCGGATCCCGTGCCTACAACGCCAATAATGGAGCCCAACCCTCCCCCGACTGCTAACGGGACCCAGAAACCCTCCCCGGAAGTGTCTCCCCCCACTGAATTGATCCCACCCTCTTCTGAGCTGACCCCGCCTCATTCTGAGTCCACCCCTCCCCCCTCAGACAGTACGGTGAGTCTGAAGGACAGCCTGGACCCAAGCGATGACACAGCCACACCCAGCGATGAGGGGATGCCGCCACTGACTCCGCCCTCGTAGGAGGCAGACAGTGGGACACCAGATGAACAGGGTGGGGGGGCTGGACTGTTACTGTGGTCCTGTAGGTCTCGCAGTTTGAACCATCATGGCAAATCCAGAGAAAAGTCCAGTCTTTGATTTCTTTTCGCCGAAATATCAGAATTTGTGCCTTTTTAAAAAAACACAAAAAAAACCTTTCATACAGAAAACGAGCATGAATCACAAATCTCTGTTCATTTATTTTACCTGCATCTGTGATGGGGAGAGAGCACAGCACCCCCCAACACGCTAAAATCAGTTACATAAAATTCCCTTTTTAAAAATCTAAGAAGAAAGAACAGAGGAGAGCAAAGAGAACCAGGAAGAGTCCACGCTTTTTTCCACGTTTTTAATGAATAAGAACATTTTTCTTTTCAAATTGATCTATCAAATTAAAATCCTTAATTCCATAATAGTGATTTATTTAATTGCATCTTCTTCAAAGTAAAACAACAGAAAAACTTTTAATTTGAAATTCTGAGGATCCTACCAGTTGTTTGAATACAAAAATAAAAACATGGAGGATTTTAGCACCAATTAAAGAAGCTTGTTTGACAAATTACTGACTAGTTTTAAGGTTATTGTAAGCCTCTTCCTGTTAGAAACACGCTCTTCCTGTTTACAGGAAGCCAAAAAAGCTGACCTCCAAAATAAAACTGTGACTGCAGTCTGCATGCCATCGGTCAGAGTGAGACCTCTCCGCCGGAGGATCTTTGCAGCACGTGTTTGTATATACTGCAGAGGCTCGTGTACATTTCATTAGGGGGCAGCACAACCCTCAGCAACACTGTCAAAAACTGTTCACCAGCCGTCGCTCCCCCACCTTCAGGCACAAAGCTGAACGAAAGGAAATGTAATGCTCCTTTTTTTGTGTGGGGGGGGACACAGTTAATGAACAATTGCTGCTGTTGTCTTTGTCTCTTCTGGACTTTTTTTCTCTGTCAGAGTCTGGATGTGGAGGTCTGAGGGTGGGGCATAAGCGTGGGTGGTGGGGCTTCTTCTTACTTCTTTTGCATTTTGATACAGTCACCAGTTTTCTATAAGGCCACCACCCCCCCCGCTCAGAGTTCAGGAACTCACCTGGGCGTTCAAGAAGGGGGCGGGGCCATTGGGCGTAGGGTGAAACGGGATGGGGGTCAGTGGTCGAGTAGGCGGAGTTTCTGATGTTCATTATCAGTGTTTGGTTGAATTACTCATGCTGTGATTTCATGCGACCGTTTTGAGCCAATTGTCTTCTCGAATGCATTCCTGTCACACGACAGACTGTACTGAAGATTTCAAGAGAAATAAAACTTTTGCAAACAACGAGTCACGTTTCTGTCCATGCGAGCTACAAAATACGGTTTCCTCCAGATGGGGAAAGGCTCTATTCCTTTTTCTGTCTTAATTTTGTGAAGTTCAGACTCAGGGCAGTCTTCTGGGAGTTGGTTGGTTGATTTTTGTCATCATCAAAGATCTTCCACAAACATTTCCAGCCCAAACAGACTTTTATTTTCTGTGGATCGACACACGTTTGAACCCAAACCCCTCTGAACATTCACAGTTATGACGTCCCGGCGTTGCAGCGGTCGGTGTAGCAGCAGCTCCACCCTGCTCGAGAGCAGTTTTCCAACCGAGTGCAGCCTTTTTCACCGTTACCTGAAAATGGAGAATATATTGGAGACCCCCCCCCCACAAAGAAAAATGTCAGTGGAACAGATTTATTTTTTTTCCCCCAAGCTTTAGTATGTGTTGTGGAGGACTCACTTCTGGTGTAGCAGGCCTGCTGGACTTTGCCTCTACACTGCATCAGCAGGTTGTTGACCATGAAGTAGTCTTCTCCATAACACTCAATTAAAAAGTCCTCCGCTGCAATGCAAGGATGTGCATGTCAGTGAGGGTGATAACAAACTACCTTCTTCCAGCAGAAAGAAAATGGTTATTTCTGTAAATCTGTGGGCAAAAAGGCCTCCAAAGTCCAAATGTTTCTTCCGACCTTGATACCAAAGTTGCAGATGTTTGTACCTGAGCAGAGCGGCAGCAGAAGCAGCAGCAGCAGCAGATGAAACTTCATTTTTCAGAATTTCTCTCGGAGACTCCAAACCTGACGGATGAGCCCCTCCAACCTGACTTTTTATCCTCTGCACCAGCACGCCAATCGATCATGACGCAGCCCTAAGAAGCCTGTTTGTTTAAACTTTAGACGCCCTTTCCCCAAACCCAGCTTCTGCTGAGTCATGCTTTAGCCTGACTTGCAAAGATAAGACTTGCCAGTGCCATGTTTTATCAAGTGACACAGCAAAAAAAAGCCACATTTGTTTGGAATACAAGCTCCTTTCACCTGATGGGAGCTTGAGGAAATATGATCTTTCCTCAAGACATAAACTTGTTTCTTTTGAAAGAAGCAAAGACGGTCATCAGGTGGAGGCCAACTGGAGACCGGAATATTTGTGGAAAGTTCAGCAGAATCAAAAGTTTTAATCATTAAGTTACTGGTGTAATCTCTGCTTCTTTGAAAACAGTGTGAGATGTTTCACTGGTACTTACCTCCCTGTGTGGCACAGAAAAACCCCCTGCAAAAATGAAGCAGAATTGTTACAAAGGTGGGAGGGGCTTGTCACAGCCAGACGTTACTTGAGCTTCCTTGGTTGGTCACACCAGAAGAGACGCCAAAAAAAAAGTTCTTATCAGTTATTAAACCCAGAAATGATAAAAGCAGCCCTATGCTTTCAATTGAGATCGATAGTTTAGTATAGAAGTTGTTGTCTTACTCTCTTTGGACTTGCAAAAGAAGCTGAAGAGAACTTTTTCCAAATTTTTATTCTCCGTTCACACGCCCAATGTGCATGTTCAAGCGGCCACTGCCAATGAAAAGTTTATGTAAAAGTGTGTTTTGAATCTCTTGTGTAGCTACGCAAGTTTCTACGACTGTTTACAAAACGCAAAAAAGTTAATTACACCAGGTCGAGCTTTGACCACTCAGGGACTCAGAGTTGGTAGAGATGTATGGATGGTGTCTCTTTTATTTCACAGAAGTGTCAACCCTTTGAAAATTCAAGGAGGAAAAAATTTATAATTTAACACCAAGTCTTTTATAAATCAGAACAGAGGTATGAAAGAAAAAGTCTGGAGCAAGATTTGCACCAATATTTCATACCAAACCTCTTCCGACTGTGTTGGACATGTGCTAGTAGACAGTAGAAAAAGAAAAAGAAGCCCCTCCTCGTTTGTTCAGTGTGAACTCTTTGGACTATAAGTGTGTTCAAGAACCTGCGTCACATGGCCAGGATGTTCATTGCTTCAGGCACCTGTTACACCTGGAACAAATAATGTGCCATAAAAGACACAAAAGTGGGTTTTTGCTGTTTTGCAAAGAGCTGTGACTGAAACCCCACTTTTTTTTTTGGAGGGTGGGTAGCCCTTCATTTCCGAAAGGAAGTGAGCTGAGTTCAGTGTGAAAGTCTCTAATATATTATGATGATGGAAAAGTCTCTAATATATTATGATGATGGATTCATATTCTGCAGCTTCACATCCAGGGAGAGGAGCATCCAGCTACCTGTTCTCAGTAGAGGAAACGGTGACGAAGCTGGAACGTTGCTGCACCACTAAAGCTGAATTTAGACAAAGAACTGCTCTAGTCATCCTGGATGGAGCCAGCTGCAAACAGAAGCTCCTCCTTCACGTGGTTGGAGCAACAAGAACACATGGGTTTGGATGTAAATGAGGGTTTTTTTCACCTAAAAAAATTCATTTGACCAACTATAACAGTTTTCAACATAAGGTTACTGTTTTTCTATTAGATAAGCACGGAATTATAAGAGAATGCAGAACATGACGTGTTTTACACTCAACACATCACAGCTGGTGAAGAAAGCTCATCAGCGGCCGCACTTCTTGAGGAGGCTGGGGAAGTTCGGCATGTCCCCAAAAATCCTCAGCTACTTCTACAGCTGCATGGTTGAGTCCATTCTGACCAGCTGCATCACAGTGTGGTACGGCAGCTCTGCCGCCATGGACCGCAAACGCCTGCAGAGAGTGGTGAAGACCGCGTCTAAGATCACCAGGACAAGCCTGGGATCCGTAGGAGGAGCTTCCTCCATCATAAAGGACCCCACCCGCCAGCAATGAGGTCTGTTCACTCTCCTTCCCTAGGGACGGAGGCACAGGAGTGTGAAGTGCAGGACCACCAGACCCAGGAACTCTTTCTTTCCCTCTGCCATCAGACTCCTTAACAGCTGACAGGAGTCTGGAACAACAAACTGCACCTTGCACATCCTCATGGCTTTATCAATGTTTTTGCACATTTAGACTTTGCACGACATCTTGTGTTTTTGTGTGAGTTTTCAGTTTCCTGAATCCTTTTTTGGCATTCGGAGTAGACAGCAAAGTGAGAATTTCATTCATTGTGTTTCTTACTGTGCATACATAAACCCTTTAACCCTTGTGCTATCCTAAGACCCCACCCTTACATTGACATGTTCTTCCTACCATGACAAAGATGGATAAAGGTGGAGAGGATTTCATGTAATCCATTGAACCAGTGAAGATCACAAATCATTGACGAAAAAAGGTACAGCCTCTTGTGGGGTCTAGATGACCCAACTCCCAATGTTAAAGTGCCTAGGATAGCACAAGGGTTACATCTTGAATCTTTAGAAAGCTGTGATACTTAATTTTACAAGGAAATGTCACAAACTAAATAGATTCATAAATTATTATTCACCCATTTGGAGAAAAGCAGCGGATTAAGTTAAATTTGTGCGCAGAATCTTATTTTATGGAGAATTCTTCACACATGCATGCTTTCTTGCAGTTGCAAAAAATTTGTGGACACTTTTCTTGCCCAACAGGGCCAAACTGTTCAACAAATTTGCACTTTGTAATATCTTCTATGCACATTCTAGAATTGCCCATCAATTTAACTGTGATGCCACATTGATTTTTCTTTTTTTACTTTGACATTTTCATAATTTTTGATTGTATTTTGGGTTTCCAGTTGGTTGCACAAAAAACACATTTATTATATTTTTTAGGATTATTCTAATCATAACATAATCTGTGGATTTTAATCCCATCTTTCTTCCAGCAGCTCAAGGGTTATTAGGAGTCCAGACTAATGCACTCAGGCATTTATGCTTTGACAGGAAATTCTTCAAGCAATGCACTAAAGACCAAGGCTTGCCTATTTTTTCTTTTACAACAAAAAATAGTCATAGAGATATTTGTTTTACATTGGAATTCAACATTTATTTCCTTGTTTTAATACCCAAACCAAACGGAATGCCCATCAACCTCACCGTCATGAAACAGCATCTTCATTTGTAACACAAAAATGGAGAACACGACCAAATAAGATGATTTCCAGCGGCTCCCCTTTTCTGACCGCTGTCGCCCTGCACTTCACTCATTCAACAAAAAACAAAACCCAAAACGCACAGGTTTGTGGGAACGTGTGTGTCTGTGCATCGTGTAACCTTAACAGTAGACAAAGCATCTGGTTCAGAGATCTGCCTGGTGGCTGCTTTTATTCTTCCACTTTCAATTTTTAATTTTTTATTTTTAGAATAATGTACCAAACACAGATTCAAACACAAGTCTTGGCTGTGTAGTGTGTTTTTCTTTCCTTTTTTTTTTTTTTTAAGATATAGGGAATAAAATTCACATTGAGGCTCCCTTCGTGGACATTCTTGACTTGCTTTGCAGAAATCACATTCAGGGCTCAGATGGCAGTCATCGATTTTCCTCATCTGAGCCAAAAAAAAAAAAAAGGAAACTTCCTCCAAAAAATGTGTCACACTTGATCCAGAACAGGGATAAATAGAAAATAAGAGAAAAAACATAGTGTCAGGGTCACTCCTGTGGTCTTCGGCTTGATGACTTCTTGAATTCCATAAAATAATACCCATATATTTATAGATATTTATAAATTTATATATTTTTTACAATAAAAACACCATAGATTTGACAGACTATTTGGTTTCTTTTTGTCTGAATAGAAGGGTTCCCCTTGTTTGTTTCTTTTTTTTTTATTCTTTATTTTTTGTAAAAAAAAATGCATGTGAGTTTTTCCTCTTGTTTGCATGTCTTGTTGGTGTGTTAGTAAAGGTGGCCATTTCACAAGAGTTTGTACTCATGTCTTCATTCAGTGTGCATATGTTTTTTTGTTTGTTTTTTTAGAGATTTTCTGCAGTTTTAACCACACCCCACAGATACAGAACATCTGGGTTCTTCAAACAGTGTTGGACCAAAACCAAAAGTTCTAGATCAGTACTTTTATTGGCCCAGCTGGCCCAAGTCTCTGTATGGTAGACTGGGACTGAGTAACTGGATCTGAGTGGGTCCGTTACAGACGGGCCCGCTTGGCCTTCCCGCGTTAAGGTTCAGAAAGCAAACTGTCTCTCTTGCTTCCACCTGTATGGTGGACTCGCTGCTGTTGATCCCGCCCTCCTTGTGCTTCCTGTGAGCGAGTGCCAGAGCCCTGAGTTGCTCCTGCGCCTCCTCCAGGAGGAGGGCCACCTCATCCTGCCTGTGGCCTTCAGACAACGAGCAGGAAGTGGAAAGCAGCCTGGCTTGAACTGCCTTCTTTTTCTTTGCTTCCTTGCAGGGCGTGGAGGTGGTTTCCGGGGCGATGCCCGTTTGCATACAAGACACTTCGTTTTGGTGGTGACACTGGACTGAGGTGATGACAGGGATGGAGCAGGAGCAAAGGGGGAGAGCGGTGGAGTGGTTCTGAGAGAGGACGGTACTCCTCCAGCCGTCTGATGGAGGAGCGGGGTCAGGGTGCTCCGGGTGAGGCCGCAGATCCGAGGGAAGCCCTGCACGGCCACACCAAGGCAAGGACGAAAGAATCTTAGTGGAAAGAGGAGTGTGCGTTTGTGCCAAGGATCCCCGCCTGAGGTCACTTATTTGATTTTCTCCTTCAATTTGGTCTCTGGATAAAGACAGAAAACACACAAAACAAAGGAGAGAAGAGGACAATTGTTATTTAAGTTAATCACTTCACTGTGAAAAAGTCATGCTTTGAACTCAGTCACCTTATGGAAGAATTCATAGTAGAAACACTCTTGCAAGAAGCCAAGCAGTGGCTGGAAAATAAATCTGTTATCTTTCTTTCATTTCAATTCACAGTCATAAATCCAGCTGAACTCTCCTTCTGTTTGTCTTTTACAAAACACAACTTCTTACAAAGTTACTGTAGAATGAGGTTCATTTATTGTCAGCCATCTTTAAAACTGCATCTGAAGCAGAAGGTTTTCTTTGTGATGCTTCCCCATCACAAAGAGGTCATGATCATGGGGGGGGGTCCCATGATCAGTCCCCCCCCTTGATGCAATGTTCATCCTAGGCACATACTTAAACATGCTAAACCCACATTTTTTCCAGTCTTTTTTTATTTTTTACTTCTTTTTTTCCCCATGATTTCATATCACTGTTTAAATCATTTCACAGTAAATTATTTTAACAATAATAAAGCACATTCTTTTATACAGTTTGGGAAATATTCTCCTAGATCCAGGAAATCCTCCTGGATTTTCTCTGCATGTGCGTCGTAATAAATAAAACGCTCCTTTCTTTCTTCAGCCACAGTGGGGTTATTTTTTCTTATTCTACACAGAACTTTATACGTGGTTGGTTCATCACACCCTCAATATAATGTAACCATAGCAACTGCTGTAATTCTGTGGTGAGAATTCATACAGAATGAAGCAGATTCCAGAGAAGAAAACAATGTTTGGCACTTCATGTTTTTCACACGGCTTGGAAAATTTGACGTTAACGAGAACATGTGCTGCAGATCATGAAAGTTAGTCTACAAATCTAAAATAAAATGTTGTTTGTTGTTGTTTTAGCTGTTTTAGCAAGCAACTTAAAAGAAAGAGCAAAGAAGAGTCAAAGGACACATAAAACCCCTGTGGTTTTTAAAATAGGCTACTGGTGCATGCAAAAACTGGATAGGTTGAAATAACTCCAAGAATATTGAGGCAGAAAACCTATATTTCCACAAAGAAATGAAACGTCTAGGACTCATGATTGCTTTTTTCTTCCTCTTGACCCTTGTGCTATCCTATGATCCCACCCTTATATTGACGTGTTCTCCCTACCATGACAAAGTTGGATAAAGGTGGAGAGGATTTCATGTAATCCATGGACACCAGTGAAGATCACAAATCATTGAAGAAAAAAGGTTCAGCGCACTGTCTAGTGGGGTCTAGATGACCCAACTCCATATGTTAAAGTGCCTAGGATAGCACAAGGGATAAGGTTCTTTTGCATAATTTCTTTTACCGAAATAGCTTTCTGTAAATGCTCACCTTTTCTGTACCTCTGCTTCTTTTTCAGAAAGATCTGCCTCCTGAAGGTGCTGGTAGGTGGGGCCTGAATACTTGGATTCTCCAGTTGGGATCGACTTCGCTCTGAGAGGAGTCCTGCAAGCAGCCGACCAATGGGCCGGCCTTTTTTTCTGATCGGGGTTATGCAGCAAAGAGCCACTTCTGTAGAGAGAGGAAGTAAGATAAAAAAAATAAAAATAAAGCTGCCACATTTAATCAATATATAGATTGTTTTTGTAACTGTTAAAATTTGGTGAAACATCAACCTGCTGACTTGGTTTATATTTCATTCATTAACCTTTATTAGATCTGGATAATTTGGGCAACACATTCACACATTAAGCTTCATTCAGTCAAATAAAACAAGAGATTTAGAGCATCCAGTTTTAAACACGGACGTAAAAAATGTTTTGTGTAAATATCCAGTCTTTCAAAAGCCTCTTGAACATCCATCTTCTAAATCTATTTTCTCTCATTCTGGGTGACAGGGTTGCTGGAGCCTATCCTGGATCAGATTTAGTGCACCTAACCACACCATCTGGGTTTCCTTTAGGTCCATGTGGGCAGTGATCTACAGTATGTCCCATTTCTGGAAACATTAATTAGAAAGTTGATACTCTTGAACAACATTTGGAGCAAAGTGGTATTTAGAGAGCGGCACCTGTCTCCCATGGATGCAGGCGTGGTGTTTCCCAATGCCACTAACAGGTGTGATGAAGATCCAGTTCCAACTGAGGATAGAGTTTGAGCTGATGTCTTGGTCATTTGTGCGAGATTTCCACTGTGGATGTGGAAGCCTAGGTTGGTAAGACCCTACCTTAGTCTGTTTGTTCACAGTCATGTGTGCAAAGAGGCAGGCGTGTCGAGCCAGTGAGTTCACCTGCCTCAACAAAAATTGAGTCCAGAGATCTCCGATGGTGACCAGGTACGACCAAGATATTAATCCTGTGACTCTGTCCAGATTTCTTAAACAAAAATGGACTTTAGCGTGCAATGTGAACATGTTTTCACTTTAAACAGTGTGTGTTAAATATACCAATGTATGTAGTAGGTGTACACCTCCATATTGGGTATGTAATGTTTGTAAAACCTTATCTGAACAGAATTTGTGAAAACTAAAGCTTTCTAATGAGGATTTTCATCTACAGGAGCGGAGTAGCTGTGCTCTGTGTTCAATGTCAATGGGACCGAAGAGGACTCTTGCATTTCTGTTGACTTTGAGCACATTACTCATAACATGTACAGAACTTGTGAGTGTTAGCTAAATTTTGGTCTTTTGCATAAATGAACGGGCTTTAAAAAAAAATTAAGATTACAAATCCTCTTTTGTCAATGTGCTTGGTATGGTGGCCATGAAACGTAAATCACACCAACAAATCACCTAAGGCAAAAAAAAGATTGCGTGATGCGATGATGACGTTGGACATTTATTTTGTTTCCTTTTTATTGGAATTGTGTATTGGTTTCTAGAGTTACTAAAAAGTAATGTTTTTGTACTATTTTTATTTTTCGTTTTTATTGTTTTGTGATCTTTTATGTGTTTGGATTGAGTGACTCATTAGTGCAATTTGCACTTCAGGGCCACCGTAGCTTGCTGATTTTCTTGTTGATCTCTCAGACAAAAGGGCACCATTTCTAGAACATGTGATACAATTTTGAGATGAATAACATCAGATTTTTTCCAACTAACGACTTCTAATTCAGGCATGATTGCTGCTTTGCCATCCCTGACACCCGTTCCAGTCTGAGTTTGGTGGAAATTTAGTTGGAAGCGCTTGTTTCTGGTCCTTGTTGGCATGGATGTCAAGGTATGGGTACTTCTGCTATGATACCTGGAGTTAAGAAGGACCACAGATGTGCTGAGCTAAACTCTGGAGTGAAGATATATATAATCATTATCCCAAAAAATAAAATAAAATGGAGGATTACTGGATTGTGAATGTTTTCCCAAAGAGGCATGTATGTGTTCTGTTGGAATAGGTTCTGGTAATAGTACTGTGGCAGCCTTCAAGCCTACAATGGATCAAGCCTGGTTAGAAGAGACGTGTTGCAGCTGCTCATCGGAAAGGAGACCTGCCTTTCAAATCTTGCAAATTGGTGAGTAGACCTTGTAAGGGGGCCCTTTCTGGGCTTTAACGGATAGAAATGCCAGCTGTAAAAATGCTGTTTTTCTATTTTAGAACTCTTGAATAATAAATGAGAGCTGACTCAACAGCAGAAATACTCTTATGTAACAAACCAGCAGACATCTGGAATTAAGTCAAAGTCCTGAACAGGGCTTCTACATGCCTTCCCTGTTTTATACTTTGTTGTGAGGAATTCCTATAAAATTGGCAGTGTTTTAAAAATGAACAACTTGAAAGGTTCATTTTTAATCTCTGACAAAATACTAATACACCTGGACATAGCTTTAGTAAGTTTTCACATTACTTCTTTTTATTGTGAAGTGGTTGTTATTCTGAGAGATGTTGTTTGAAATATATTTTTTTCTTTTTAAAAGTTGGCACCATACTGTGGACAATATCTAATGGTAATACGTTTCAAGGAGCGCAGAGCAAAAATGTAAGTGTTTCACCGTAAGTGTTTTGTGCCAAAGGGGGCATTTGTATTTGTCATAGGGTGATTGTGTGTGTGTACTCATAAACATACCTGTTTTGTCTCGATGGACCTTTGGAACCGCTGCATGGTGCAGTAGCAACATTGCAGTGGACAAAGCCGGAATTACAAATGTTTCCTGGCCTTGTGGTGGAGGACGGACAGTACTGGGGGGCACAAACCAAGACGAGATATCATTTACATTTTAACATTGACAAATTACCTGTTGGCCAGTTAGTTTTATTATACTTTGATAAAGTACAGTTTGTTATCACATCAGGCAACAAGAGAGACCTGGCTTTATTGTAAAAAAAACATAGACGCTACTTTCAATCTTCATATCTGGGGTGTGTTCATGCAACAGAAGCACAACAAAAAAATTCACTCTGTAGTCACCTCGTGCATTTGCAGATTTGTGTTAGGGCCCCTCATCTTGGAGTCTTGTGCAGTGTGGGAATTCGTAGTGTAGCGCTTTAAGTTGTGACTCTCCTTCAGGTGGGCCTGGAGTTTCTCCCTACGCCTCCTAAAACGATGGAATGATGCACTAGTTAAAAAAGAAAAATCACAGCAAGTCCATTAAGTTTGAATATTGTGTGTCTGTAAAGAACTCAAAGCAGACTGAATTTCTTTTTAGTTTGCAAACATTTAGGAATGTAAGCTTCCTTTTGAAGTACAGTTTGCTTAGTCTCCTCTTGTTCTGACTCAAAACCATTTTTTAGTTCAGGTTAACATGAACCTCCACCATTCATTCTTTATGGAAAAGGGTTGGACACATGAACCACAGTAGTCTTGTTCACATGATTTATTCTATACCATGTTTCAAAGTGGCCTTGTAGTTTATCGTTGTCCATTTCTGAAATACCCAAAAACTGCATTTCTGCTGAAAAAATGGTGAAAAGAAAGTATCCAAGTACAGTCCCTTGTGGTACACCTGTGCTGCTCATGTCCTACTTTCACTCACAACCCTTCAGTCTCACAAACTGTGGTCTGACCTGACAAAACTAAGTTTCTGTAGCAGTAGTATGTATCCCTTTGTGCTCTAAGGATCAGTTCCAACTCAAGGTTCCCTTTTACAAATAAACTGCAGAGTGCTGTAAATCTATGTGCTTGTCTGAGTTTTTTTTCTCACTTGTTGCTGCAGTACAGAGCCATGCACAGTACTCCCAGCAGGCTGATTGCCATGGCGATGGATGTGATCAGCAGCACCTGTCTCCTGTACACAGCTTTGCTTTCTGTTGGGAAACAAAACAAGGGAAGACACCAGATTAATATCTGAACAACACAGTGTGGAGAGATGAGTGATGAATGTTTGAGGGCACAAATCAAAACAAGATATCATCATGAGTGATGGAAGTATGGAAAATATTTTCTGGTGAATCTGACATCTTATTGTTGGTCACAGAGATGGTATTTGTAATGAGCCACTAGACCACAGGGAAACCAGGACTGAATATTGCTTTGAGATTTATTCATTTTTTCGCTTTAAAAATTCAAAGAAAATCTATGCACAGCCACTCAAGCAAGCTGTCCCGGAACAAAACAGCTCTTTGTGTATGCGTGTAATGTCTAAAACTATTTGATTACACAATGAAAAAAATTAAAATAAATATGAATTTTTGTAAGTTTTACGGCTGTGGCCGTGTTTAGTGTTGCTTCTTTCTGTTTATTGTATTCTGTGTATTTTATTTCTATCAGAGTGCGACTGCATTGTGTTTTTGGATCTTGTGTGTTGGGAAACCAGAGTTTATCATGTGCTTGTCCTAAACTTTAGAACTGCCTGTAAACTAGGAGTTATGGGGTGCCTTCTGTAAAGCTGCAAAGTCAAATATGAACAGTAATATTTTTGGTTATTTACGCTGTTTTAGGAGAAAAAAAAAACGGTTACATTTATAAAAAGTAACTTTTCACCTTTCAATTCATGTATTCATAAATGTCACATTTACAAAGTAAATGTTTAGTTAGCAAGCTAAATATTTGATTTAAAATTAAGTATATACATTTTTAATTATATACTTAGTTATAAAGTAAATGTTTAGTTTGTAGCCTAAATTTTTAATTTGATAAAATGAATCATTTAGTTGGCAAATTAAATATTTAGATCTCACCTAATTATTTATTTTCCCTAACAAAACATTTATTTGTAACTAAATATGCATTTGTTAAATAAATATTTAAGTCCAAGTTAAATATTACCACACATCCAAATATTGACATGACAGCCAGCTGTCACTCAAAAGCATCTCACTAAGAATAAATATAAAAAACAGAGCTATATGGAAAAATGTGTCTGTGACTGCCACGCTTGTACAGCTTTAGAAGGCTCCCTTAAAAAGCAATTAAAAGTTCATTCATTTGACTGAGGTACTGAGTACTCTTGTCTCTACATATATGGATAATGCCAAATGAGAGGATAAACAACTGTTATTAATAGGCATTCATGTTGTGAGTTAACCCTTAAGCTTCAATAACAGATAAGAAGACTGCAATAAAAGACAAGCACAGCAGAGAGGAGCTTGGCAATAAAGACATAGAGCATCCATCCATCTGAGCCTCATTTGAGTCTGTATGAAAAAGAGAAATCATTGAAAGGACCTCAGCTAATACGTTTCGAATTGGCCTTCTACAGATGCGTTTAAAATCTGTCTGTAAATTGCATGAATCTACACATTCACTAATGAGCGATTGCAATTGCCAACATCACAGAAACTCCATGACAACACCCAGCAGCATCGTTTCCAAGGAGACTGGAGCACATTGCTATTCTGAGGGGACATTTCATAAGTAATTGGAATGAAGGAAGTGAGCAGTGGTGAAGGAAGAATAAGCTCAATCCTACTTCAATAAAGTGCAAGCAAAAACACTTATTTTTTAATTATGCAGAGTTTAAGTAATGCAAATAAAAAAACCCAAAACAAATAGAACAGAGTACTATTTTTTATGCAAAATGAAATTTAAATTCAATATACATTGTGTAAATACAATGTAATTCAGAATGTGACGTTCGCAGTGGTCAGTCATAGTTATGCAGATTTCATAGAAAAAAGTCAATACTTACCCATAAACTCAATCCCCAAGTGATCTGTTTTATGCAGCAGTAAAAAAGAGAAGGGGGGGGGGGGTACAGATAATTTTAGAAACAGTAAACAACAGCATTTTGTTTCATGTATAACCACTATTTCTGGGTAGTTTCTTCGGATCAGTGTCATGTTGCCAATGTTAGAAAAATATGACACTTGAGAAAATGCACTTGCTCTGAAGTTTTTGTAAAGACTCCAGTCATAATAGAGTGCTGTGAGAAATCTGAGAGGACTTACTGTTTTACACACTATGTACAGAAATACAAAGAAAAGAGTTGTGTTATGCTAGAAGATGCTCAAATACGGCTAAAACAAAGATTTAGAAATGGCTTCTTTCCAAGGAGAATAACTATGTTAAACTCCCAGGTGTCCTGGTTACATTGTGCTGACATGTTCATGTTGAGCACATACCTGTGTATACAGTACATAATAGTGTATTCTTACATATATTCTTATTCTTATATAACTCTTTACAACTTCCTTAGAAGGTACAAAGAGCTTTACAGTCACAGTCCCATTCACACCCATTCACACACTGGTTTCAAACACTGGCGCCAACCTATAACCAGCATGAGCAATGTGGGGTTCAGTGTCTTGCCCAAGGACACTTTGACACATCGTGGGAATCAAACCTGCGCTATTTTGGCTCGAGGTCAACCATGGCTGCATCTGTATATTTGCACATTTAAGCATTTAATTTTTATGTAATTATTTTACCTTTTACATTTTTTCTGTCTGTCTGTCTGTCGTAAAAGTCCAATATCTTTAAAATTTTCCACGGATTTTAATTATCTATTAAATGTATCAATTTGATTTAGGAATGGGTCAGAAATCCTGTTTTACATGAATATGTAAAAATTTGCCCCCTGCAGTGCAGAAAAATGCTGATGTTTAAAATGACATGGTATCAAACTTGGTTTTTATTTTAAGCTTTAAGAAGGATGATGTATTTATGAGAGATCAGTTATGTCTTACCAAATAAACACAGAAATGTTCAAACTTAAACAAAATGGTTAACTGAGATTCAATACATTTAGTAAGAATTTGGTATCAGATGTCATTTTACCTACAAGTATTTAAAAATGAGTCACTTATATGTAATTATTTATTTAGTAGTTAAATAGTACTCTGCATAAAGTTTCTGACTTTTTAAACACAACTAGACAGGAAAAAACATTTCCCCCACATTTTAGTCATTTTTTTGCTCTCTGCTGTTGAGACTTTTTCCTCAAAGCTGCAGAGACATAAGAAAAGGAGGCGTGATGGACTTCAGCCGATCACAGCCAGAAGAACAAGGGAAAAAAAGAAATGCTGCTTGTCAGCTCTGACGGAGAGAAAAAGCTGCAGATTAGAAATGAGTCATCAGAGCAGCAGGAAAAGTCAAGTCTTTTCAAGTGTCCAACAATACTTTCATTTATCAAACCAGAATAAAACATTCATGCTTTTTCTAAAACTCCTACATAAATTTTTTTCACTCTTTTTAGGACATCTTATTATCTTGTTCCATCTTTTGATCTTCTCTGGGTGTACATATATCAGCATGCTGTAATTCTTTCGCTCTCACATTGGAGTTGGTTGAGTGTTAAAGGGGTGTTGAGGTGTTGAGGAGTCTGAAAAACAATTTATCAAAGCATTTTTCTTTTTCTCTGTGATAGGTGGTTGTCTTTTTTATTCTTGTTAACAGTTGCTAATGAATGGATTACAACTCTGAGATCAAAATCTGTCAAAAATGTGTTGACACCTGCAGGATCATAAAGTCACCTGTCAAATTGCCTTTAATGAAAGGTATACAATTATTTTTTTATGTGATGGAGAGACTGACAGAGCATTATAATGTTTGCAGATGACAGTGTGATCTGTAGTGAGAGCAGGGAGCAGGTAGAGGTTCGTTTAGAGGTGGAAGTTTGGTCTGGAAAGGAGGTATTAAGGTTATCCACAGGAAGACAACTGTAAATCTGTAAATGAGAGGAACTCAAGAGGAACGGGGAGGTGTGGGAGCAGAGGTGAGGCAGCTGGAGGACTTTTAGCACTTAGGGTCAAGAGTCTAGAGCAGCAAAAAAATGTGGGAAACAGGTGAAGAGGCATATGCAAGCAGGTTGGAATGGGTCGAGGAAGGTTTCAGGTGTGATGTGTGACAAAAGAGTGTGATGTTGGTTTAGAGACAGTGGGTCTGAGAAAGAGACAGGAGACAAAGATGGAGGTAGCAGAGATGGAAATGTTGACGTTTTCTTTGGAAGGGAAGAGGATGGACAGGATTAGGAATAAATCCGCGCCATGGAAGCCGATTGAGGTGATTCCGACATATTGAGAAGGAAGGACAGTGATTATCTACTAGAGCAGTTCTCCAAGAGCTGGAAAATGGGTCAGAAGAACTCAAATCTCCAACTTTTGTTTTACATCTTTGTTTTGTATTTTGCTTTAGAAGGCGATTTAAGAAATGATTAAAGAAAATGGTGACAAACCGTCCAGCTTTTGCAGATCTATAGCACATAGACCTGTGTTGGAGAAGGACTTTGGACCACAGTATTGCCCTTCAGAAAATCATGCAAAGACTGTGACTTATCAATACACTGGATCAAAACAAACTACAAACAATAAATGTGACCAGTTATTGTTGCAAAGAACTCCCCACTCAACCCATTTCCTAATTAGTAAACGTTTTAATCCTTTCTATTTAGATTTGAAATGTGTCTTGTTAAATTCTAGTTTCACTTTTTGAAAATCTCGTCCTTTGGTTTGACTATTTTGGAAATGTTTACTCTCCTGGTGTCCATCCTTGTGTAGTAAACATTTGCTCTAAAAATTATAATTCAGAAGACTCCTGTGACAAATTATCTTTTTGTTTTTTCACACACCTTCAGTGTCATGATTTAGTCACGTTCATGCTTTATCACTTTTGACATTCACCCCTTTATATGTGTAAGTAAAAAAAGCAAGACAACTACAAAAGTCTGTGTTTTTTTGCCTACTAGTCTAAATATTAAATAAAGATGTAAAAGGTTGCCCCCCCCCCCATGTTCCTGAAACTGCACAAAGGATTGTTTGAGTCTAAACTGGAACAACACTGCCACCTATTGGACAAACTGCATCATTTCATAAGGTTGCAGTACATAAACAGGCATTGATTAACTGTATTACATGAAGAATACACAGTTAAACAAGTAAAACAAAACTAACAAAACAATATTCACTTACAACCCGGTACCCTTAACAGAACCAACATTTGGGAAATAGCTGACAGTTTACTTGTTTTTTCCTCTAGGGTGCTGAGGCCATTGCTTAGCATAACTTACTTGTCAGGAAAACAAAGTGTGTGATAATTTTATTGAGGTGTTTTTCTCGCTTTAACTTAAAATATCAAAGAAAGCAAATCTATATCAGCTGTTCTTTCCATTGTAGGTCAATAATGGCACATTAGGTAGAGAGTCAAAGGTAGAATGTGTCAAAATGTTCATATATAAAGATACGTTTGTCACTTTACATTATTACATTACATAACATTTCCTCAGAGACAGAACGATCCATGTTCTCGTTAGGTCTCTAAAATTTGTAACATTTCATTTAGTCATTTGTGAGCCCATTTTCTGCTGCATTAACCTGTTTCAAATCTTTGTTTCTAGAAAAACACATTTTTGATTGAAATATTGAAGACGTTTGAAATGACTTATGTAAAATAATATTTTAGAAAAAGAAAATAGTAGACTTTGAGCTAATGCCCCAAATCATCATGAATCTATGCAAAACTGTAGTATAAAAATTGGATTCGTAACTAACAAAAAGATGCTTCCAGGCCTCCAGAAGAACAGTTGGATCATCATCTGTTGGAGGACTGCCAGAGTAACATAAGGAATCAGAGCAATATTTTATTTATAACATTTTAAACAACAAAGTCCTCCAGATGTTCCTGCCAAGCATGGAAATAGCACAAATATGCTCATGAAAAAGTGTCTCCACTCCAAAAGTAGATTAGTGAATGTAGTTTGTGCCAGGAGTCCAAACTGACAATTTAGCTACAAATTAAACATAGATTTCTAATTGATATCTGTTTGATCAGTTTGCATAAAAAGTTCTCTTTTACTGGGGAAAACTATTGCCCCCCAAATATGAGTGGTTTTGGACTCAGGTCAGCATGATGTCAGTTATAAATAATGGCAAATTGATCAAGAATCAGTGGTTAAAAAAAAATCTCTGGACTTGACCAAAGACAAATAAGAGTGGCGGGTATGGAGAGAATATAGTCTCACCCGATTTCTGTGTGCAAAATTCTTGATTTGGAAGTCATGACAATACATTTTGTGTGTAAAATCAAGAACTACGCACACACAAATCAGGTGAGTCTGTATTTTTTTCCATAGGAGGGACATCAAATAAGTTTGTAGAATAGTATTGTTTCCTCAAAACACAGACTTTGAAACAAGGCAACAAAGCTACACATAACACTGAGGAATTTTAGAGGCTCTTCATATTGTGTGTGCTGTTGGAAACATTTGCCAGTTGTAGCGGTCTGGGGTCAGCAGTGACAGCAGGAGCAGAATGGGACTCTTACTTGGATCTGACAGTATGGAATCTGTCTTGGGCAGAAATTGGTCACAGCGGATTCCCTGATACCCCTCTCGACACCTGGAGGACAAAAAAAAGACAAAAAAAAAAGCTCACTGAGATGAGTTGCTAATGGACTACAGTTATATAGTAAACAATGAAGACATTATACAGTCAGTCAAAGCTTATTGTCAGTTTCTAAACATGCCAAGCGGCTTTTTCTTTGAATAACAGTGGGATACCAACAAAGACAAAGAGCCTGAGGAATCACAACTCCTGCATTCTTAGTTGTATATATATATTTTAAATGTCCAACATGAATGAATGTATTACTAATGTTTTGGTCCTGCTTAAATGTTTTAAAAGTTAAAATATAGACTTTCATTTATTTTGTTTATTTGTTTCTTGATGATTGTGTGAAAACCTCTTTGTAGTGTACTGTCAAGTGAGCACTTTTATTGTGATACAATGTCTTATCCAATGCTCTTGTTTCATACTGTCCAGGGACTACGGGAGTAAATGACCAATAATGCTTTAATCCGGCCTTCCCTATCTGGATAGATGTTCATTAATGGGCATTGTCCCTATCAAATGAATGAATGAACGAATGAAAGAATGAACAAATAATGAAAGGGCAGAACCCCCCACTCTGGAATGGGCTCTGTTCTTTTTACTGCAAGGAGGAAGTCACAGTGGAGGACATAGAGCAGCTAAGAAGTTCTGACACAATACATATGCTACATTGCACACCATCATCATAAACCTCTAAACTTTATGGAAACATGCCCTATAAAGTGTGTTTTAACATGAATGTATACAAAAACAACAACGACAACAAAAACAACCCAAACACAATAGTGTGGTGTGTAAAGAAAGGTTTAGAATGAATAAACTGATAAAGTATTGATGACAAATTAATTCAGTCTTAAAGTACATCATTCGTCAATCTTAAATTAAATTATTCTGCAGCACAGAAACATATTTACTCAAAGGCTTTTATTTTGAAAGGTAATGTAAGGTGATGAAACAATGTTATTTGCTTGTTTATCAAGCAACTTTTAAATGTATAAATTGTTTATTCTTTTTAATTAATAGCTACGTAGCAATCCTTACAAAGGAAGTTTCAATGACAAAATGATTGTATATATTTTTACTTTATTTATTTTTTTGTCTATTTGCACATAATGTTCGGAATACGAGCGGCCTGCCCATAACTTTTTTCTTGGCTGCACGGACCCAGAGGAAGGGTTTAGTTTAGGATTATGTGCGGCAGACATGAATTTCCATCACTTTTTGTGCTGGTCGCACATAAGTACATGTGAAAATCATCAGTCTTTTATTTATTGTGATATTTATATTGGCCTATTCATATATATCTCTTTTTTTTAAATTAACTCTAGCATTTGAATAGAAAAACATTCTCAGAAATGGATTTTTTATTTCAAGGTCAGAAAAAAAACTTGAAAGGATTTGATTAGGAAGGTTAGTGTGGAGTGACAGAGAGTGATGGGGGCCTGATCAGCTCTGGGATTGGAGGCGTGGTGTGAACGTGGGCATGGGGGTGCACTGGAGCCGCTTCATCCGTGCTGATCAGACAAGCTCATCGCTGTGTTTCCACCTCCTGATCAACGTAATGGGAAGACTGAGGCTCCAGGCCCAACATCATCCTACCTCTCTGTGTGCGTGGTACAGTGTGCACGGACACAACACATATAACTGAATTAGGCATCTGAGAGCCAGTGGTATCACAGAGATTTAGGTAATAAGAAAGTTAGGAGCAAAAGCATGATGTGCTACAAAAAGAAAAACATAGAAGGGAGCAAACTGGTGTGTGTTTGTGTGAATGGAGACTTCGGTGAGGATAAAGCACTAGCTGCTAGCACATGTATTTGAGGACGACTAGCCATTGACTGTGTGTGTGTACCACAAGCACATACATGTGCAAGCACACTCATATCCAGGGCGAAAACCTCAATTTGGCTTGTTGAACCCTCGTGCACACCATGACATCACTCCTGGGTTGCATTCTTTTCATGTGCCCCCATTTAAGGATCGATTAAAAACTATTTTTGTTTTGTTTTTCATTGGACTCAATAGCTTGGCTGCCTTCTACTATTGTAAAGCAAACACCAACCCATCAGAGCTCTGGTCTTTGCAGGTTAAACTCTGTCTCTCACTCCACTGTCAGGGTCTAGGCAGAAAGGGGACCATTCCTTTTTCTATTGAGCTATGGATTATTTCTGTCGAAAACTAAACCTCTTTTGCTCTTCTCAGTGTTTTGAGTTTGAGTTAACTTTTCAATTCTATAGTAAACTCCTTTAGCAAATTTGCAAAATTAATTTAACATATTAAGAATTTCCTTCTTTATTCCTGGTTAAATTGAATAAAACTAAAGAGTTTAATTCGATAATACCCGATTATTTTAACAATTAACCTATTACAAAATCCAACTATGAAAAATACTTTCACTGCAGATTTTGGATTGAATAGACTTCACTCTGTAAGATTATATCGTGCAAAAACAAACACACTTTTATTACACATTTCAGTACAAAGTCTGGAGGTCTGTTAATAAACCTACAGGATGATTGAATAAGAATAACGAGAAGATACACTTCGTGTTAATAAAGTCCCTTTTGTCAGATCTGTGATGTAGCTCACAATATCTTGTCAAAAAAGATGCAACTCTTGTGGCTAACTTTGATATTTATTCATAAAAATATATATAAATACAGTCTATAAATAGCTCAGGTTGTATTAGACTCAAGCTCATCTTTAAAATAGGTCCCTGGACACCTTTGTTCCAGCATCTGTTTAATGCTGAAAAGAAAATACGTAGGACTGCAGTGTATCAATGGGACTGGATATGTCAGTGTGAGGTCCATATAAAGTATCAGACACGAAGAGTCAGTGCAAGAAAGCAGGAAAAAGTGGGCAGAGTATATTTTCAATTTGACAGCATTTGGAGTTTTAGAGGGAAGAGTGACCGAACATCACTATCGACTGGACAGGCAGCAGAAGACACTCAGCCCGGAATGCTTCCTTCGCCTGCAGTAGGAGTTGGAAGATGGCATTGATGGATAGTTTCCATCACAACAAAGGCAGACACTCTCTTCCTCTGCAACATTATTATAGGCAAGTGTGTCCATGTGAGAGCTGCTATTTCCTAGATGTGGCATGCACATCAAAAGACACAGTTATGCTGCTTTTAGGAGGATCATTTCACACTTTCAAGAGAGAGTATAGCCCCAATTATGAAGACACCAGGTATGAGACGGGGCCAAGTTAGGGAAAAAAGGTTCATTCCTTCAAAAAGACTGAAGGACTGCAGGCTCCGTTCCACTCAACTAAAAAAAAACCCTAAAAGCTCTACAAGCTAAGAACAAAACAAAGTGTCTGTTTTATTTATTAAATAATAATAAAAAAAATATTAGCAAATGTTAACATTTTGTGTCTTTGACAATGATTGATATCCTCTTTTATTAAGAAAGCTACTTTTCAAACTGAAGGATTGTCATCAAAATTTGTGAATTTTGTATATAATATAATATATTATGATATGATATGAATAATATAATATATAAATAATAATATATCTAATATAATATAATATATATAATATATATAATTAATAAAATAATATACTAATATAATAATATTTTATAATTGCACAATTAAACTTTATGTCTAGAACTGGTTCATGACTGATAATAATAAAGGCAAAAACCATAGACCTTTAAAAATTCTAAATACATAAATATTTTTGTGATACTTCTGACTACCTAAAGCTGCAGCCTGGGAACAGGATAGATTAAACAACGTTTTGTATTTTTTTGTTTAGCTACAGAGATACCTCATGTAAAGAAACACAATATTGGGATTTGAAACCGAATCTGAAAGTAGATTCAATTTTGAAAAGTTTTAACAATTCAGAACTCAGAATTCAGTCTGATCCATCACAAAGAAGGATTTTCACCTAACCTAAATATTTCTTTTTACATTTTTGCGACCTCCATTCATCCATCCTCAACCAGCTGAATCTCTCTCAGGGTCATAAGGCTGCTGGAGTCTATCCCAGTTGTTGGCCGAAGGCGGGGTTCACCCTGGGGAGTTGCCAGTCTGTCACATTTAAAGCAAAAATAAAGCTTCTTCCGAAAACTTCGTTGTTTTTTTTGCCCTGAAGAATACAAAATTGAAAGCAGCTCCTCTTTGACATGAGAACTTTGATTTAATTGTTTTAAACAAGGTATCTCTGAACATAATAATTAAGAAACAAGAGCTAAACAGAGAGTTTGCTTGGACTTTTGATAGCTGTTAGTCCATTGATCTACTTCAGTGGTTGAACCATCACCCTTCTCAGATTTTAACTTGCGTTTTTTTTTTTTTTTTTTGCATTTCTTCTTGCTCTATATACAAAGCTAATGCTTGTCAGTGAACCATGATTCTCCACTAAGGTAAACCTCAGCAAGACGATTGCGACGGATTTAATTTATAGACCTCTCAGAAGCCTCCCCACTCACATCGTGCCAGCCTCTAAGCTGGGCTCACTGTTGGCAGGCTGGGAAGGTTGAGCTGAAGTCGAAGGCATTACATTACATTACATTCATGCAGATGCTCCTTCCTTATTTTTTTTACACACACAAGGTCCACAGTGGTGGCCTTTCCTCGTGATCTTTACTGAATTGTGAGCATTATCCAGTATCCTAAAGAGGATTTCAGCTGGTGGTCCTTGAGCTGCTGCTGTGAATCTACAAAAGTCAACT
The DNA here is from genome assembly GCA_023969325.1 of Oryzias curvinotus. Classification (NCBI taxonomy): domain Eukaryota; kingdom Metazoa; phylum Chordata; class Actinopteri; order Beloniformes; family Adrianichthyidae; genus Oryzias; species Oryzias curvinotus. The sequence continues at coordinate 14,241,733 of CM043720.1, read as the reverse complement.
CTTGTAATCCAAAGCAGCATATAAAGACAAAACTCCTTAACATATGAAAATGTAGTCATGAAAGTCTTTACAAACCCTTTTTTCCTTTGATCCAAAGAAACAAGCCGAACAAAGTGGAATCCAAAGGTATTATTTTACTGTGAATGACCAAAATTCAAAAACCATTGATTACAATAAATACATTTTAATAGGAAGGGGAGGTTTTTGCTGGACTAAAACTATAAAGTCATGTTAGCATGAGTAAAACGTCTCACTTCAATCATGTTTTGTAAAAGCGTTCCCAGTGGAATTAAAATTATGATTATGTCGTCTTTAGATAAAATAAAATATCTGTCATCAGAAATTCACCTCTGAGTTGTGGGTGGGACTATTGGCATGGCGTAAACCTTCTCCTATTTCCTATCATCCATTTATTTACACTCTCTCCCGTTAGCTTAAAGTCCCTCACACTCCCTCAACCTAACATTATCGGTGCAACAAAAATGGCAAGCATTACTGGAGCTATCTAGTTTGGAGCCAGAGGCCAGCGTGGATGAGGAAAGTGACGATGTCCATGGATCTATCTAAGTGGTTGCATCAGCATACAGTGGAGCAGGAAGCTTGTGTCCTGTAGATTGTAGCTTCTACATCACAGCTACAAACATTTTCAAACTGTATTTTTTCATCTGCTTCTTATGTGCAGCAATATGAATAAAGAAATACTGAGAATTCAGATATACCATGTTTTCTGTGAACAGCAAGCAGATGGAGAACACAAAGACAGCAACAGCAAGAGATAATGTATTATTTCAGACTGAGATGTGTTTTTATGATGAAGGCGACAGTGCATATTGTATAAGCCTGGTCTCTATTGATTGCTGCACTGCACCAGAAATGGATGTGTTGCATATCAGATTGAATTATTCTTATGCAACCCCTCCTTGATGTCAAACGGATGGTGAGTCTAAGGGTGAAAGGAAGGGAGTGACAATGAAGCACAAGTCAGAAGTCATTATAACAATGAAAAAATACTTCTGAGTTCATATCTCCCTTTTTTTATCTGTTCTTGTGCAGCTATTCCTCTCATCTGCATTTGTCCTTCAATCTTTTCTGCCATTTTTAATATTCCTCCACTCTCTCCTTTTTGGTATTCCTCCTTTACAAACCTATTTCAGTCTGAGCTCCTTTTTAAATGTCTTATGTACACATTTAGTCAGTCTGGGGGGCTGAACTCTGATGTACTGGCATAAAAAATACCTTTACCTATAGATGCATGAATCTGTCATAATGGAATTTAACCCCCCCGACAATGTGCCTCATTTATGAAGGGGTGTTTGGTGGTGGGGGGGCTGGTTTGCTACAAGAAAATTGTGGAGTTGTTCAATTTAAATGAGCTCAGAAACTAAGCTGTAGGTAGCTGTGTGTTGGATTACTTTTTTCTTGATAAAGGATGAAGGTAACTGGGGAAGAGGGATGATGTGAGCGACCTTGGGAGAATTTCAGGCAGACTACTCAAGCAGTGCGTTTACTTCGGTTACTCCTCCCTAGGGCGGTTCAGTTTAATCACCTGTTCAGCGTCCTATTTAAGTCCAGGTGTGCAAGCTTTTCCTTCTCTTCCTTTACTGCAAGCGCTGCGTTAGTCGCCCCACCCTCCTCCCCGGCTTCCACCTGTGAGCTCCGTTGGGGGGTAGTTTATTACCCAAATGTTTTATGGAAATCTTGTCTTATGTAATTGAACGGAGCATTAGGCCCAACTTAAAGAACGTAAAAAATAATTTCCTTTACTGCATGAGTTGTCTGACTGTAATGAACAGTTCTAGAAAAGTGGTCAACAACAGCAAGTGTGACTGCGCCACCTTCAGATTGGGGTAACCTGGTGATGGAACCCACAGGGGTGTGTAACCAGCAACTTTTAGGATGGAGAGGGTTTGTAGAAGATCAGAGGGAAGTTTTCATGAGGGTGTAGTGCAGCAACATCATCATGCGGTCTTTGGTCACGGTTAGCCACCAATGCTAACAATTAAATACAGCTTCTTCTGAAACAGAAGTGACAGTAATGCATTCAGTTCGTTTAGTTTAAATACTTAAAATCCAACATCATTCTGTATTCTGTAGCGATAATTACAATGTCTGAGGAGTATTTTTTTTACCACAGCCTACATTTATATTCCATCCATCCATTTTCTAAACCTGTTCTGTCCCTTTCGAGGTCCCGGGGCTGCCGGAGCCTAACCCAGCCACTCATGGGTGAAGGCGGAATACACCCTGGACAGGTCACCAGTCTGACACAGGGTAACAACAACACACCCATATCAGAATAAGAATCAGAATCTGAAGTACTTTATTAATACCACACGTGGGACATTTGTGTGTTACTTTAGCACTGTAGTCTCAAAAGAAAATAGAATAATATAAAAACAAAATAATTGTAAAAAAAAATAAGGTGGTATAATTTAAAAAATATTTACAAACAGTACAGGCAAAAATGTGCAAAAGTTATCTATTACACTGTGAGTTATTGTAAAGTCTTATGGTACTGGCTAGGAAGGAATTCCGGTATCGGACAATTTTTGAGAGGAGCTGTCTGAGCCTCTTAGAGAAGGAGCTCAGCTGTTTGTCCAGAACAGGATGCTTCAAATGTGCACTCGCATTCACACCAAGGAACAATTTAAGGTAACCTATGAAGCATGTTCTTGGACGGTGGGATGAACCCAGAGAAAACCCACAAAGTTTCTGGTGGTTCTTATACTGATGACACATTTCTTGCTGACTGGGGCTCTGCAACCCATGTAACACTCCTGTACGACCCAAAGACAATCTTTTCTCCTTAATGAATGGGATGACCTGCATATCCCAACCTCACTAATTCAAACTCTAGCACAATACAATGCTCAGATTGTTCTCTTAGGAAGCAGCTTTTAAATCACTTTTCTTTACTTTTACAAGCCCCACTCTTAATGCATCTTTCTTTAAACTGTGTGTCATAGTAGTGAATTACTTACCCAGAAATTACAAAATGTAATTTAAAATTTCTGGGTAAGTAATTCAGTCTTTTTGTTTTTCTTCACCTCTTACACCTCCTTCATTTATGCACATATGCTTATATCAGAATCTCAAATAATAGATAAATATGTCAGATATAATGATATGTCTATGTATTAGTAATAACATGAAATCCGAACCCTTCTTTTTGGTGACATTTAACATTAGACACCCCAGATCCAAATTATCACCTCACCTGAAGTGAGGTGATAATAATAAAACAATAATTATAAAAAATTTGATTTATTTTCTTACTTTGCAGAAGCAGCTCCACACTTTTTCACGATTTCATTTTTGCTTCTGGTCTTTTTAAATATATCAGCCTGGTGAATTATTATCTATCATGACCTGTTACTTACAATGTGCATTGGACTGTCAGATTGTTTAGCATCTATTTGTTGAAAAAAGTTTGGATGCACAGGGATTACTACTATTTGTACACACTTTCCATACCTGCTAAAAACAGCCCGGTTCTTACGGAGAAGGGATTTTATGATAGGACTTTAAGTTCTAAATAATAAGACAACAACTTGACTCGGATGCTGTCACCATGTCTGTGCTATTTCGTCCTCCTTGCCCTCCAATCCTCTCTTGGCCTTTGCAATAGAATTCAATTGCTTTCATGCTCCCATATAATCACTTTTCATCCCCAAGGCCCGACAGTTTCCCTGGTCTGACAGAAACAAGCCTAATTACTCTCTGACCTTGACTTTCAATCTTTCCCTCGCAGGCACATGCAGTATCGTTTTCCAATCCGCGGCACCTGCTCAGATGTGTGGACCCCGGGCAAATTGACAACACTGCCACATTTGTTGCACAGGCACAAAACACCAACACGTGTGCTGAAGTAGTTTTGGAAAACCCTGATCACCCCCACCCCAGAAAAAAAAAAAAAGTCTCTTTCCCTAAATGTGCTGTATCAATTCATATGGTCTTTTACAGTGATAAAAATCATCATCACATTGATGCAGTAGAAGTATCTATTTCAAGATAAGACATTATTGACAGTAACTCAGGCGATCTTTAATTAGTTTTAGGTAGTATAGAAAGCCCCCCACAATGATCATCAAAATGTGAAACCTCCCCCACAGCTACAGCTGACTTGTTAAGCTTTTTTTTTCTTTTTTGAAAATGTGCACCATTTGGACTTTACTATGTTTTTATCTAAAACCTATAACAAACCTTTATATACTGCACCCTTGAGGAGTTCCCTTCTATTTGCAGTAGGAGGTGTTGAGTAATTTGGAACACAAATTAATGACACGCTCACCCATTCTTCAGTCCATAGGCAGCACCAGTAGATTTGCTGCAGGAAACCGAATGATGTCACCAAAAAGGATTCATTTTCTTTTGCTGGGATTGGTAAGACATTGGATGACCTCGTTAGGTTTCTCTGGTTAATGGGTATCGGCAGGTGGAAGTGCACCCCAGCCATCAGTGTAAGACAACATTCATCATCCATCAGGGATTGTTTTTTAAATTCAGTATGTTAAGTTTTTCATTGTGCAATGAATCTGTTACTTTTTAGAGAATGATGGATTTCATCCTGGCTGATTTGCTGGGAATCACATGTTTAGCTTACCTTGAATACATAATGATATTTCTCCATTCTTTTTAAGATCATCTAACCTGCTTTGATGGAGTCCCGTTAGAACTTTAAAAATAAGACCTCAACGGGTTGCTCTGTTTTCCACACAGCTTCAATACCTAGTCGCATAATTTCTGTCAATAGGACTTATTTAGTGTTGAGGCAGTTAGGTGATGGCTGGTCACAACAAACATAACACCAGTGCAAAGTTTCTTGGGGTTAGCCTGGTAGTTCAGGCTGTTTGTGAAGAATTTAACAGACATTCCTTAGTCTCTGTAATAGCTAACTAAAAAAGGAAATGTTTTTGTCCGGTTAAAGTTTGGCTTAAAAACAACAGTTCATATGATACAGTAGTGCAAAAAGGTATTCAGTCAGCGACCAATTGTAAAGCCAGTGCATGTGCAAGGCCTTGGAGAATGTCCTACGGTCAGATGAAACCATAATAGAATTTTTTAGTAGGAACTTGACTTGTTGTGTTTGGAGGAGAAATAATGCTGAGTTGCATCCAAAGAACACCATACCTACTATAAAGAATGGGGGTGGAAACATTAGGGTTTGGGGCTGTTTTTCAGCTGTTTTGATCAGTGTAAAGGAAAGAATGAATGGGGTCATGTATTTTCAGAGACAAAACCTCCTTCCATCAGCAAGGGCATTGAAGATAAAACGTGGCTGGGTCTTTCCGCATGACAACGATCCCAAACACTCCGCCCGGGTAACAGAGGAGTGGCTTCGACAGAAGCATTCAAGATCCTGGAGTGGTCCAGTCAGTCTCCAGATCTTAGCCCCATAGAAAATCTTTGAAGGGAGTTGAAAGTCCATGTTGCCCACCGGCAGCCCCAAAACATCACTGCTATAGAAGAGATTTGCATGGAGGAATGGGCCGAAATACCAGACAAAAGTTTGTGAAAACTTTGTTGTGTGAAGACCTGCAGAAAACGTTTGACTGCTATCATTGGTATAGTGCGACGGAGTTTTAGGGCACCAAAAAAAAAAAAATAAATAAATAATACTTGACCAAATACTTATTTTTCAAAATCAGACAATTTCTGAAAATGTTCTCATGTTGTCTCTCATTGTTGAGGTATTCCAATGATGAAAATGACAGGCCTCTCCCATCTTTGTAAGTGGAAGAACTTGCACAATTGGTGGCTGACTAAATACTTGTGTACCCCACTGTATACTGATACTAGCGATGTAAGGATTGCAGTTTTTTGAAACGACAACTTGAGGCTTTTAAGTGTGTCCTATATATAGTGTGGTAAATACGGTATGTGTCTTATGGAGTAGTTATGATAAAATAGCCTCACAGTGAAAAACTTAAAATAATCAAACATTATTTTTAACATGTACTTTTTTTGTACACAACTTTTTGCTACCACAATTGTCTTTATTCTCCTGGACCCAACACTTTCTTTGTAAGGAAAACACATGCTGTGAGCTTATCTCATGTTTATTCATTGAGCGTGTTTTCGTCCCTGATCTGGAGAAAACTGAGAAATTAGTAACACAACATTTTGTAACCAGGGGGCATAATGACAGCACCGCCTTTTGTTATGGTGACCATTGGAGGAGTAACACAACACAAACAGAAATCTAATAAACTCAAATCACTGGGACAAAACAAAGTGTGGAAATGTCTCTGCAAGAGGCAAGTCAACATCAGGGGTGAAACTGGACCTCTGCATGAGCAGAAACTCACACGTACACACAAGAACAAATACACAAAAGACCCTGGAGTTGTTACAGGGTGACTCAATATTTAATGTCATGGTAAAATGTCTCAATGACTCACAGACTGAAAGGGCTTTTGAAGGGACAAAACAAAAACCTTAAAAACAACAACAACAACAACAAAATTAAGAAAATGTCTACTTTTAGAGTTAAAATAACAGGATAGAAAAAATACGGAGCCCGTGTCCTGACATGGAAAAAATAAAATACATCTTGTTCCCACAAAATAATATTCCTTTCCCAAGAAATTATATTGTCCATAGGTGTGAATGTGCGTGTGCATGGGTGTGTGATATGTGTGACCCTGCGACAGACTGGCGACCTGTCTAAGGCGTCGCTCATAAGTGGCCAGGAAAGGCCCCGGCAGCCCTGTGACCCCGAAAGTGACCAACGGAAGAAAATGAAAATGAATGAAGGAAATAATGTTATTATATATAATAATATTGTTATATATATATATATATATATATATATATATATATATATATTAATTATTTTGTTTGCACGAACAAATTATTTTGAGGGCACAAATTAGTATTTTGTGGGAACGGAATCTTATTTCGTGGGAACGGAATATTAATTTGATTTTTTTCATGTCAGGACAAGGGCTCCGTAAAAAAATAGTTATGTACACTAAAAGTCTAAGTTGTGTAGAAGCTCACAAAACAAACCTTAAATGTGTTGATTATTTTTGCAAAGCAAACAGAGAGAAGCTAAGACATTCTTCTGTTATAGCAGAGGTTCTTCAATCCATTTCTTGGACACTCCAACTGGATTTACATAAACCCCTTTTTGTTTGTGAAGCCACATTTGTTTTTTTCTTTTGAATGTATGAACAGACGAGGTGGAGGAGAGATGGATGTATGTGGTGGGGTGGTTTTAGAACGGGACAAAAAGAAAGGGACAAAGAGTGGGAGACAGAGTGACAGAAAAACAATGAACCACAGAAAGAAAGGAACAACAAAGCAGATATCAACATACACACAGATGTCATATATACCCAAGTACACTTGCCCATAAAAACACCAGTGTCATTTTCCTTTTGTCCATGCAGTGGAGTGTGATGCTAGTTTTTTTTCCTGGCAGAGTGAGGCCTTGCTGTATTTTGTGGATCTTTGTGTCTCTTTCTGTGATTTTTGTGTGAATGGTGAGGCTGTGGACTCGAGCTGATGGAGGCGTCCCTAAAATCCCTCGGCTCTTTTCACTTCTGAGAAAGGCGCTTAGCTGCCAGTGTTTGTGTTCTGTGGGTCATCATGCTTAGTCATGGTTTAGATTTTAGTCAATAATTTACTTTCTAATCTCTTTCTTCCTGGTTTTTAGCATAACAGTCGGTGTGTGTGCATTGGATTATTTGTTTGTCTGGAAAGTCCAGAAAGTTGAACTCCAGGTGCATAGTGAGGGGTTATCGTTGCAACTCCATTTAGTTATATATAGAAAAAAATATCTGATTTAATCACAGAAGGAACTTTTGCAAAACTCTGGTTGTGTCCAATTTCCTTCACTACTCATAACATAGTGCACTATATAGTGCTTTTGCCATTTTGTAGTGCTGTCTGAATCTTCTATTCAATCAAATGCACTAGAAATTTCCCAGATGTATCGGCGAAAAACCAGTGTACATCAATGCACTCTAGATTTGCGAATATAGACCACAATGTACACAACTTTGGTTAAATGTGTTTTTTCTAAACCATCCAAGTTTTCATCATGGGAATACAGTGGAATCCAAAATAGTTGTTGTCAAATGCTCTTATTTAATAGGTTTTTACTCTGGGAAATTGATGAGGTCATATTTCCCGTTTATAGAAAATAAGTAGTCAGCATGGTATCTACATTGCTTTTAAAATCCAGGGCACTGGATAGTCTCAAACTATATTCTTTTTTAGTAGTTAGAGAGAAGGAAAGGAATTTGGACAAGGCAAGTGACTCAATAAGATCAATGTGAGCTAAATAATTGTTTGAGGCTTATTTTCTTGTTGACCCACTCTGCAAAACTCCATAAACTGAAACTATAGATACTACAAAAAAGCCCCCATAGAACTAAGTCCAAAATTATTAAAATCAGAATTTATTTCTTTAAACAAGCAAAAAAAAGGAAAGAAAAGAAAAAAGAAAAATAATTAAAAAGTGAAAATCTGTTATAGGGTAAGAAAAACCGTCTTACTAAGATTCATTGGGGGGTGAAGAAAAAAAAAAGTGCTTACAGTTGTCATAGTACTGTTCTGATTTTGGCGATTTTATTGATGTATATTTTAGGGAACTATGCATTTGAAACTGTTCTAAATGTTGTCCGAGTTATGCTAATTTTATGTCATTTTTCAAATGCAATTTTACGCTATATATGTACATTTTTACTCTGATTTACTCATTTTATTTTAAGTCTCTAAGAAAGGCCATGGTCAGAACGGGACAGAGGATGGAAATTAGCCTAGGCTACAATCCTGCATATTTACAGTGTCTCATTACCTTTAGAGTATTCTACACTGTTTGTTGTATGCATTGTCCCTTAAATAAATAAATACAAATACAAATACAAATTTCTTTAAAACAATTCTAATGACTAAGGCATGTTTTATTAATCTTAGACTGTTTCACTAATGAAAAGCTGTCTTTATGAGATTATTTTTCTTGGAAGACAGAAAACAAGACATTTTCTTTCAAAATTAGAGTCCTTTTACTTTTGTAACCCTTGTGCTATCCTAGGCACTTTGGGAGTGGGGTCATCTAGACCAGTGTTTTTCAACCAGTGTGCCGTGGCACACTAGTGTGCCGTGGGAAATTGCCCTCATTAACTGATCTAACAACATTTCCCATCTCCAGGAAATCAGCTCTTTGTTCATCCAAACAGGCCCTGATAAAACACTGAGTAGTTAGGAATATGAAAGATCATAAAATACTTTTTTCTTTGTGTTTATTTGATTCTATTAAAGACATTTGGATCAGAATCACGGTACCGCAATTTAGCTGCAGCTATACCGGTTTGCGGAAAAGTCCCGCCCCTTTAACTGTCTCCACCAATCATTCTTGAAGGCTGAATCACATGTCATCAGTCTGACCAATCAGAAGTGGTTAAAGTCTTCACTTCCTTGTTTAGATTTAGCTCAAAAAGTCTCTCAGTTCTAACAGAAATACCAGCTAAAGCTCGTCTTTAGCGGTGTAGCGTTCCACAGAATCCGGTGTCAGACCGTGGAACAAGAGAACAAAACCATGATAATCAGAGAAGAGAGTCTTTCTGCGGTCGGCGGATTTACGGCACTACATCTCCCATGATGCATTGGGTTAGAATGACTGTCTTAGCGCACAATGAGCCTCTGCTCTTAACGTCTTTAAACAAGAAACACACATCAAACAGTTTTTGAATCTTTTAACTTTACTTTTAATACAACTTTTAGAAAAAAACAGCTGCAACTTCCAGCCTTTTCTGCCACAATTATCCTGAAAATGCCCGTGAGATTCCCGTGAGATGCCCGTGAGATTCGGGGGGGGGGGGTTGTCGATCAATACAGACTGAGATTTTGCTTTTTTATTTTATTATTTTTTTTTTTTGGATGCTGGTGTGCCGCGGGATTTTTGTCAAGGCTAAAGTGTGCCGTGGCTCAAAAAAGGTTGAAAAACACTGATCTAGACCCCACTAGACAGTGCGCTAACCCTTTTTCTTCAATGATTTGTGATCTTCACTGGTGTCCATGGATTTTACATGAAATCCTCTCCACCTTTATCCACCTTTGTCATGGTAGGGATAACACGTCAATGTAAGGATCGGGTCAGCTGGACCCCATAGGATAGCACAAGGGTTAAGATTCCGTTTTTGCAGTGTACACAGAGACAAACGCTATTCTCGGATCTTGATAAAAAAAACAACAAAAAAACTCACTCTTCTAAAGAAAGCAGCCAAAATTACATAACAACACAGTGAGAACAGAAATCCCATACTGGTCTGAACAGCGGTAAATTTGCCCTTTTAAACTACAGCAGAGAAAAAAAAACATTATCTTTTATTTGCTCCGAATGAACAACAAACATCCTCCCATTCAGTTCAGGCTTAAATTCCAGTTGACCATTTCTATAGTCTGCAAAAGGGACGTGTTAGTAAACTCCTGCTGCACAGAATGTAATGAAAAGTAAAGGGGATGATGTTCTTACAGAAGCTTCAGCAAGCACTCAGACCATAACTGTGAGAAAGTGGCTGTAGAAAAAAAAGGACGTCAAGAAAGAGAGCCAAGAGTATTTAAAGTTGAAATTCTTGTATACTGCAAATGCATTTATTACCTGGAAAGGAAATGTACATTTTGTCAGCGTAAAAGCCAAAAACAAAAGCCACATTTCATTTCAAGAACTGCACTGTTTCTTAGCACAGTGTCCTGCAGGGAATAGGCAAGACAGATTTAAACATGCTCACTGAACTGCTGCAGGGCTGTGATAATGACTGACTTTAAATAACATTTTATAATTAGCAAGTCTTACACTGGGTCTCAGCCTCACAGTAACAGCAAACTCTATTTGTGTGGTACACCCCATTCTTACACTCCCCCCAAAAAAAACACAAGTAAGCATTCGGACTGAACACATTTCACAGAGCTGTTTCACAATGCAACATCTGAACAGGTGTTTAATTTAAAAATTAATGTTTCCTGCCAATTATTCATTCTAGTCCCAGGGCAGGAGTCCAATAATATGAAGACAAGTTTACACATGTCCCACTGAAAAAGTCTGTAATGCCACATGTTCAGAGGGAAACCGCACAGTAGAATATTAATGGTATAAATGACCACTCTTATAGGGTGAGTTTTACTATTTTTCTATTAAATAAAAAAATTGACTTTAAAGTTAAATTTGCTGTGAAATACATTGTGATTAACTGCAATTAGGCGTCTAATCATTAATCGAATTGATTTATATTCCTACAATCCAACAATCCAGCAAGTTCTTCATTGAGTTAAATTGAATTGACCTTCACCATAATAAAATCTTTTCAAAATAAAGATAAATCAGCAATATTGATAATGGAAAATACCATTTGGATTACGACATGGTAGGTTTATTTTACTATTTTATAAAAAGGACCAAGTACCATCACAGCAGACAACACACATGTGATGGCAGCAAAAAAAGATCAAGCCATCATTACAGTTCAATGTATGGACAACACTTTAACATTTGTATGCATTCCTGAGCTTATCCATCTTTATCACCTCTAAAGAGAACCTCAACATCTTCATCTCTGCCACCTCCAGATCTGCTTCCTGTCTCTTTCTCAGAGTCTCCAAACCAACATGGCTGCTCTTACTTCAGTTTTCCACACTTTTCCTATCATCATCCTGACAAACTTTTGTCACACATCACATCTTTCTTTACCTGTTCCAACCACTGAATGTTTAAAAGAGAACTGGACAGAGCGGCTGTGATGTCACCCATGGAAAACTGCTTACTTCCGGCTCCAGCAAAATGAAGCCAATTCACACATCTTTTTTGCGTGATACGGACGTCGGCATGTTGGAGCCAGACAACAGTGATTGGTTGGGGTGGGTCTGAATGAATGTTTTTATGGCAACTACTGTTGCTCAGGAGTGAGCATGTTTGAAGGCCACACCCCTTCCACTCAGGTCAATCAAACGTTAAAGGCGGGGGCCAGTGGGAATCTCATGCTTTCACAGAGGCATCTGATTGGTCAGTTTATAACTTAAATAACTGCCGATAAAGAAAAATATCATTAAAAAATAGGGTTAGCAAGAACATAATAAAAAAGCCATCAGAGCTAGAATGGTTATTCTGACAAAGTAATGACTGAGTAATAACTGTTTATTGGGATTTTGACTTCTTGGAACCTATGGATGCATCCTGTTTGGAACGTAAGGGGGGAGGGGTCACTCATACATAGTTCTCATATACAGTCTATAGTTCTAACCTACTTGCATGCGCCTCTTTTTCTCTTTCTCACACTCTGTTGCATTGGACTGTTGACCTTATGTACTTAACCCTTGTGCTATACTATGACCCCACCCTTACATTGACATGTTATCCCTATGATAAAGGTGGATAAAGGTGAAGAGGATTTCATGTAATCCATGGAAACCAGTGAAGATCACAAATCAATGAAGAAATAAGTTCAGCTTACTGTCTAGTGGGTCTAGATGACCCAACTCCCAATGTTAAAGTGCCTAGGATAGCACAAGGGTTACAGTCCATCTTCTTCACCTCTGCTCCCTGTAACCTCACCATTTCCCCTAAGTTCCTCTCATTTACACACAGATCAGGCGGCTAACTTTTCTGCTAATTTTACTCCAGTTTCTAAATTTAAACCAATGATCGACACCAAAAAGAAATTTAGGTTTATTTAAATTGGAGAGTGCTCACAGTTACCTAACTTAATCAAGAAAAGTTTTTTTTCCCCATCAGGAGGGTCATGCTCTTTGTTCTTGGCATGTTAACTGAAAGGTGCTTCTAATTAGCATACCATTATAAATAAAAACTAGTGTTTGAAAATACATGAAAAATGACCTGAAAAGTAAAAATCACTGACATTACAGAAATATGAAAACATATTAATTGAAAATGTTTTAAAGGGTCTTATGTAATTTATTGTATTTTTAATAAAATAAGGTTTTCCTTCATTCTAAAACTTTTATGTTGAAGTGTTCCCATCTTTATCTAAGTGGATCAACAAATAATCTAGATGTCCATGTCATCTTTTGTCTAAGGCACTCCTCCTGTGCGTTGTGGATGCAAGTTTAATCTTATAAATCTACTGTAGGTTTGCAAAAAAAAACTCGTAACAAATGTTACACACGTATTTTTTATCTTGAAGTTGCATCATGCCATAACAAAATCTACTTTTTAAAAATGTTTTATCCAAACCCCTAAAGATGGGCGCAATGACTCAACCTGAAGACGCACCACCTGGATAAATAAGAACCTTTATCGACATGCTACATTTGTTTTACCAGCCCAGGATTCTGTCTGCCACAGAGATGATTATGCAAGCAAGTGCTGAACAAAGAAAAGGCACGCAAGACATTCCTATCAGCTAAATACTAACAATTAATCTGTTCAAATCTTTAAGGAACTGGGTTGTCAGGGTTACTGATGGTGCAAACATGTCCCTGAAGAGTCCCTGAAGAGCACCATGAGAACACACACAAGCACACCCCGATCCATTCACTTTTCACACCCACATTTGTTCTCCTGTTTGGGTAAAAAATAAGTTGTGAGGCTGTCAATTTCCTGAATGCATTTTGGGATTTATCTGTGTACATGCAGCTCTGTGCATGTAAACAAACACCTTGGTGAATTTAGAACGGCATGAGTGGACTATTTTTGACTTCTGATAAAAAGAGACAAGGTAATGTGGACCTATATTTGAATCCTGAAAATCACCCCCCCCCCATGAAAATAGAGTTTTAAATTGCTTTTTAGCTTTCAAACAGCTGTAAAAGTTACACAACCCAATCACGCAACCCTCTTTCCTAAGTGAGTTTCACAGAGATGGATGAAGTTAGATGTGGTTTTTAAGCTGCAGACACAGCATACTGCAGTTCTCTTCCTTATACTGTCATCAGCAGTATCACTCTGGAACCCAATTTGGTGTAGCTGCCTGCATCACTCCTGCTCTTGTGTTGTCGGTTGACTGCTGATGGCCTGCAGACAGCATGTATTACTCTATTAAATCCTACAATAATGTTTTAAAACAAAACAGGATTTCTGACAGTGAACTGAAGGGAATTACAATCATTTGAAGCCATCTGTCTTAAATCAAGTCCATCCATCCTCTATTCCTGTACAGAGTTATGGGGATGGTTCCCATTCAATGAAGGGCAAAAGCGGGGGGTACACCCTGGATAGTCTGCCGGTACATTGCAGGACCACACAAAGACAGACAAGCACACACACTCACACCTAAGAGACAGTTTAGAGTCACTAATGAATTGGAGCATGTTTTACACTGTGGGAGGAAGCTGAAATGCCTGGAGGAAACCCACACTCAGAGAACATGAAACGACCTTCATGCTCTGAGGAGAGAGTGATAACCACCACCATGCAGCCTATTCTAAGTAAAGCCTGAAGTGATAAAATCCAAGTCAAAGTCAAGTATTGTCTCTTATGATTGATACTCAAGGAGGATTTTAGTCAATGAATCTGCAACTTGATCCTGACTCTATAGATCACGTTAATCAAATCCCACTCCTTTGTCAGTTTGCTGGCAGGTGAATCCTGTCAGCTTCACTGCAGTTTCAATGCAGACTGACTGTTCAGCAAACCATGGAGCTGCAGTGAACTAAATAGCTTGAGTGGTGTATTCTCCAAGCATGTGAACAAACAAAAAAAAATGCAAATAAAAATGAAATTACATGCAAAGCAAATTGATTTTTTTGTGTAAGGGTAAGCATGTAAAAAAGTTTGTGTATTGGTATTTGTAGCATCAGAACCTTTTTGACATAAATGCATGATGGTCAGAAGTGAAAGCAAATCAAATCAAAGGGTGTTTGACTTGAAGAACTGTACGAACTAAGATCCTGCATGCTTCATTAGATGTCTTTTTTTTTTGTACAGGGACAGCAAAGACATTTCTATAAATGTGTCAGTGTTAGCTGCACAGCTCATTTTCTACTGATGCCTCCAGGCAAGACATGAACTGTCAGTGATACAGATAACAAATCAACCAAACGACAAATAATAAAGGTCCTCACATGTTCTGATGATCATGATATTTAGGGGTTACCTTTCATCATGAATCATATGGAGGCAGTAAGAAGTTAATCAGTGTTTCTGATGACTAAGGGTGCATTCACACTTGACAGGATTGATCTGTGCCAGGGTTAATTTCTTCAGATAGTCTCCTCAGTTTGGCAAGCTAGAAAGCTCGCCTGACTTCTAATGGGAACCAAATGAAGCTTGGTCTTCATGAGGGTCCTGGCTCATGAACCACAGGGAGTAAATAATAAAAGTGATGTGTACATTGTTCTCCTTTTTTTCAGCTTTTATGTGCATTGTAATGTTAATTCCTCACAAGCAACAACCCCAACATGGTCATTTGTTCCATTCATGCATTTCCAAGTATCATCTAAAAACATGCGCTCTGAGCACCAGCCCCTCTCAACCCATGAAAACGAGTTCCTCACATTCATACGTATAAAAGTGAGAACAGCCTTTTTCAGGAAGAGTCTGTGCTGCCAGCACCGCCCCCAGGCTAACACACACTGCACAGAGGAGAATGGTTGACATCGGTCTACAGCCAATCTGACTGCAACACAAAGTGCGCTGTTTAAAAAAAGCTTCCATAATTGCACTGAGAAAAAAATCTGTGAAGCATGGTGCAAAATAGAGAAAGCAGAACTCATGAAAGAGTTGGAAAGTGGCTAACAGGCTTCATGAAGCGTAGAAGGTGAAGGTACCTAATATCATGTTCACTGGTGATTCCACTCCCTAAAATACCAATACACCAAAGAGTACATCTGTTGTTGTTGTTAAACTTATCTGATTTATATAAATAAGCCTGAAAGATTTTAGTCTTCTGGAGATTTTTGTTATTCATGATTCCATCGACTCCAATTATCTTTTGATTTAGTTTCACAGTGTTCCCAGTGGTCTTGAGTAGGATTATGCCATTTTTAGGGAAATTAAAAAACCTGTTGTTTCCTAGGACATAGTTTCTTCAGTGCGGCAAGATTTCATTCGAAATTCTTCTCTGAGTTGTGGGTGGAAGTGTTGGTGTTAAGTAAGTCTACCCCTACTTAACTTCATCCATCTGTTGACTTTCTTTTCCGCTAGCTATACCAGCACCTCACAACCCAAACCTAACATTGCTGGTGCAACAAAAATGGTAAGCAATATCAGATCGTACCAGCCATACAGTTTTGATCTAGATATCAGCTCGGACGAGGAAAATGAAGACACACATGGATCTAGATTTCTACAAGTGGATACATCAGAATGGAGCAGAGCAGGGAGGTTGTGACCTGCCGACTGTAGTTTCTACGCCACAGCTTTAAGCTTTTTCAAACAGCATTTTTTAAATCTGCTCCTGATTCATGATTTGAATAAAGAAATAATCTGTGTTAATCTAAATTTTCTTTAACTATGTCCACTGTCATGAGAAAAACGCTACAAGAACATGTTAAAAAAGCTAAAAACACAATTTACATTGGAGTAGTTCTTTAAGGCAGGTCCAACAGCTGAAAGGCTCCTTGGTAGTCCTTGACCAGATAGTGTTTTTTAAAGAGGGAATATTTAGGGTATCCATAAAGGTTGTTTTTGGAGCTTCTGCACTATGAGCACAGAATGCTGATGTTCCAGGTGCCTTACGTTTGTGATTCTATGAGGGTTCCCTTCTGTGAGGCAGATTGGGAGATAGACGACTCTGAGCTGAGGGCGCATGCTGCCTTTTCAGAGTAAAGTGCAGTGTAGTAAACAGCATCGGGGCTGCTATACCTCCAAGGTAACAATGAGACTTCACATCTGCGTAATACTGCACCCAGTTATTCTTCCTTCCCTTTTCTTTCTGTTCCACAGGGCTACTTTTTTTGTTTTCTGTGGGGCATTTCATCAACTGAGTGCATGTAAAAATAAGATAATTTCATGGGTCAGGGAGGTGTTTATACATTTATTTGATTATTAATCTAGCTGCTTTTCTTTTTTGACTTTTTGGACTCATCTATTCAGAACTCTCCATCCTGCAAATGGGCAACACAAACCGAGAGATTTGGAGGGGGAAAAATGTGTTGGTGAGCATACATTTGCATAATGTTAACACATCAAACCTGCACACTTGAAAGGGATGCCCTAATTAGGAACACCGCCATGTTATCTTGGGTCTCTTTCTTCCTCATTTAGAAAGCTTGAGCTGTCATCAACTCCTCTTACTTTTTCTGCTGCACATTTCTATTTCTGTGGAATTGAGACATTTTCTGCATTTTTTTTAAATGCTTCAATGCACTTGAGTTTTTAATCTGCCAAAGGCTTTTCTGGAAATCTGTCTATTTTCTTCACCTTCTTCTTTGTCTTGTGTTTTCCTCTCATGATTTTGATCACTTGTCAGACAAGTTGAAGCTTATTTTCTTTTTGTTTCTATTGCATCTAATTGAACAACGGAAAAATAATCCAACCTTGAATCCCAAACTGCTGTTTTGCCTCCCACAGGGGCTTTTTTTGATGCATTTGTTGGACTACTACTTTGTCAACTAATTCTTTTTCAATCAGTCATACCAAAATTTGTACCATGGAACAAAAAAAAAAATCAAATTAGGTTTGCCTTTGATTTCATTCTTTGTTCAGTAAAACCTTTTTTATTTTCAGCTGCAAGAACAGAATGAAACTGACAGTTGAAGCTGTTGAGTTACTCACATCAAAATAGGTATTTTAGGCAAATAAACTGTGCTCTGTCTGCTAGTAAAAAGATCTAAACAAAACTGATCTGGTAAAGTCACTTAACACACTTAAGTGCAGTTTATACATTATATGTATTTTATACACACGTTGCCTTGCAAGTTCGAAATAGAGCAGTGACCAAAGAAAAGCCTGTGGCAAGCTTCACAAAATTTGCACCAAACCTATTCAAGAATGTTTATTGTGTTCTTGATTAAACATCACATGACAAGTTTGTAGCTTAACACTTTAGCAGTGACTTTTTATGACTTCACATTCTACTTCACCAATGTTGTTTTAAAACCCTTAAAGGTGTGAAGATATGCTCCGTCAACAATTGTTTTTGCATCTTCTGACTGCCCCAAGCACAGGGGGCAGTGGAGAACACATGCGTCTGCAGAATGGTTTTCATCCAAATTCATGCAAAATTATATTTTAATTGTGTTCAGACTAAATCAGCCAAAAGTGTCACACTGGTGTTCAGCCCCACCATCACTCTCATCTCCTCTTAGTTGCCATTCCTCTAAATAAAAATGTTCTTTTCTGGTTTGCTTTGTTCTCATCTGTTTATAATACATCCCCACTTCTTTTTTTTTGCAACTCCGTGCATTTTAAGTGCTCCTTTGTGCATCTTAGAGGATTCAGAAGCAGAAAGTAATGTATTCTAGCTTGAACATACAATATGGCGTGATATCCACTTCATTTTCTCCCACCTCGAAGCATGCCAAGACATGCCGAGCAAATATCATTATCTGATAGACACCAGACAGGTTCTCTAGTAGAGTACAGCATTCAGCTTAGATGGCAGATTTAGTCAAAGTCAAAGAAATTAGAGAGAGAAAAAAATGGGTGAGGACAGACAAAGGAAGGAAAATCAGAAACAGGCAGATTGGTGCATTTATTATTACATCTAGACAGATTTCCCTTTCAGACACAACACCTATTGACAATGTTCTTGTTCCATCTACTGACACACAAACTGTCAGACAATAGCTCTTTAGCATTCTATATTGTGCGCCTCCCCAGGAGGCTTCATACTGTCAGGGAGAGGTAGAAATATCTCTGCTTCCATGTAAGTGACCTTCACCTTATAACCTTTGAGCCAATCTCTCTTTAGAATGTCAAAATCTCTGGAGTTATGTGCTCTTTTGTTCTGTTGAATGCTTGCATCTTTAGAAATGCTCTAAATTTAGATTTTTGGGACACACAGGGAGAATTGTTCTGACCAATCCCATGCTGTAGGAATGTTTTGTGAATTTAAAACAAGTTTTGATCTCAGAAAACACATTCAGGAAGCCAGCACTCACTTGATCTCATAAATCAATTTAATTTGTAATAAATCTAAGTAATCTAAAAAATGTTTCGCTGCAGTTTAAAATCATGGTCTTTTTACCCAATGAAATTCAAGATTTAAGTTTTCTAACCTTCACCTTTACTTGCATTAGGTACTTTTTGAACCTTTAAGTTATTGGCCTTAAAGTATTTGCAGTTTTGAGCATGTTTCTGCTAACAGGATCCGTGCAGGTCCAATGTACTGTTGTGTACAAAAACAAATGGATAACATCTTTATAAACTATTCATCCCTTAGCTTTAGACATCATTTTCTTTCATTATGGTTTATTTGGGGGATTTTTTAAAACCCCAAAACAAGTAACTCCTGAGAAGTTCCACTTGGCAAAGCTTTGTAGAGCACCAGAAATGGCATCAACAAATCTGCAAAAATGTTTAAATTGCTGGCTGAAATGCAACCCATCATGATTAAAACTGGATCATCTGCAGCATCTACACAATGTAAAGGCAGTTCTATGAAATAATGTGAAAGCAAAAGTTTGTTCTTTTTATAAAAAAAAAGAAAAATAAAACTACACTCACATCGGAATACATGGAACTTTCAGACCTTGTGTGAACTATCCTTTAAAAGAACAACTATGTGTACTGAACACAACAAAACTGGGTCATATTGAAGAAACAGTTTGTGAAAAACCACTTGAACCACTTTGAGCAGCAAAGAATAACTGTTTTAATGACATGATCTGTTTTATTGTTGGAATAATGTATATAGGTTATCTCATATTTGCTGATTTTATGCATCACCTAGCTATATATATAGGTGATTTAATCATGTTTGCAGAAGTGTGTGTGTGTCCGAATCTGTTTCACAGGAAGGTGGAGGTGACGCCCTTGGGAGAAAATGTTTATCTTTGCGTCTTTTTAGCATTCCTCTGAGAACTTGTGTTAGCTGTGTCTAAAATGAATCGAAAGACGCTCTGTGTTAGTTTATCTGTGAGAAACGGCTTTGCAGGTCCAGAGATGATGTGAGAGGACTTTGGAAGGATGGACATGTTGTAATAAAGGCTTTCTGATAGCGCTGCAGCTGTGTTTTTATCTGTTTCCCCTCCTTAGAGCTCAGCGCATATGTAAGGGAATCCCGACAAAGTTATTAAAAGGGGAGGCGACAGAAATATGGCGCCAGAGTGGAGAGAGAGTGTTACTGGGCATTATTCTCTGTTCGTTCTCCTCGTAAAAAGGTACCTTGGTCTGTTTGTCTTTCTTTCCTTGTTTAATAGTTCAAATGTTGCAGGTTGTTTTAACCCAACTTTTATACAGATAGCTTTAAGAATGTTAGAAGTTTTATTTAAAAATTAGGGTAGGTTTAACTCAAACTGAGGGATTGAAGGGTTCCAAAGGAAGATTTTAGATTGGATCAATATTTTTACCCGATGTGTGCATCAGAAAAAGGTGTTCTTTTATTTGACTTTGATATTTAGGTTCATGGTCAACTCAGAAGTGTGCCATCATGAACCTAAACCAAAACAGTTTACTGTTTTGCTCAACAGTATAATTTTTTGTGCAGACATGAGTCCAATCTTTATTTTTTTTTTCTGCTATTGTGCATTTTGACATTTATTAGGCTCTTTAAGGCTTCATAGGTATTTTTTCCATGACCCAGAGGCTTCTTTTCTAAACAGAAGGAAATAGTCTCAGTGTTTTCCACCTCTAGTAATATTTCTTGCACTAAAATTGCATCCTCCAATCCTTTTCAGACTGATCAACTGGTAGTTGCTTCTCTAAGATTATCACCGATATTCTCTTGATATTGAGTGAACACACAGCTAAGGACCACACATGCTTATTGATGGAATAAGGTATAAGCTTTGCTTTTGTTTACCTAATGAAATATGTTACTTGGAAACTAATGATTGATTATGTCTGATGATAACTATACAAGTGGCGAGTGTATACTGAGGATCTTACTGGCATACAACTTGTTGAGTGAAGTGTGTCTAACAGACCGTGAATTCCCTTTTCTAGTCAGTTCTTTAAAAAAAGTGAAATTAAAAACTATGTCGATCTAAATTAGTTATTGTTCGCTTTAAGACAAACAATGCTGATACTACAGTTTTGGTCATGCAGGTACAATAATCATAAAACACTTTTTATTATAATAAAAGTATTGAATCAAAATAAATGGGAAGTTTTTAAGTAGAAAAAGGCACAAGAGGAGTTTAAAAGCAGATAATAAAATCCTTAAACTTACAAAAAAAATTTAGCCTCTGGTCTCTTTGGAAAACTTTCACAAACATAAAGCATTGACTGAATAAACTAAAAAAAGGCAAAAGGTAAAAACCTGGCTTTTTGCCATGCATCTAAAAATGTTATCTTAGCACATTGACTAATTTACTGGTTTACTAAGCACTAATTATAGAACGCATGACTGTGCTGCCCAAAGCACTGTGTAGTGTAATACACTGTGTTAGCCAGGACGAGGAATCCATGTGACTCACAGGTTCCTGCTCACTGCAGTCAACCCGCCAGGTTTCATACACCGATGGGGTGAAACCAGGCTCTGCAGGACAACCTGCACTGACATTTTTCAGGAATACTACTTCATGCATGAACTATTACACTTAGGAGAAATCACTATAAAAGAAGCCAAGAAGTGCCTTGGAAAAATAAAATATAAAGAATATTTTTGTCATAAATTCTAGCAGAAAAAGTCTCAAACTATTCCTTTTAAATATCTCTATTGATCATATTTCACAGCCTCATTTTTCCTTCAATTTGTTTTAAATACGAGTCAAATGAGATTATACATTGATCTTATTCCTGGGGAGAAAATTTGTCCTTTTTTTGATAAAGATAAATTGATGTTACCTAAATAGTTTTATGTCCTTTTAACAATCCCCGTGGATGCAAATTTGAACAATATTTGTTTAAAAATTGTAGTCTGGGGATTTAAAAGAAATCCTCATTTAATAATATAGATTTTAAATGGACCCTTTTTTATGCCGTATGTCGCTAATTTGTAACGTACAATTAAATCCGGGACTTCTTGTAATTTATCATCACCTTGAATGGAAAAAATACGATGGATATTTTTCACATTGTTGGAAATAACGTCAGACAAGAAGTTTTCTCTTAAAATACGAATCATTTTTTTTGCAATTCCACGCTCATGCTGTCCACATTGTTACATCAGAAAAGCTTATTGCCAGACAGTAAAGCAGTAGAGATCAATCTGGTTTCTGTTTTGTCTGTTTCTCGACACTTGCATTAAAATTCACTGAGAGTGTGATCAAGGCCGTGAACCTCTGCTTTTCAGCGGCTAAGCTTGTCCACAGACTCTGCTACCATGGACAACAGATGTGAACAGCAGTCCTCCTGTGTCTATCTCCTCTTTCTCTTCTTTTGCAACTTCTTTTATGATTCCATGTTGCCTGGCGACTTTTTGTCTTATTAAAGCAAAACATTCCAATCAGACAAAAAAACAAACAAAAAAAAAGTTTTGATTTGCTGTCTTTCTGACTAGATTACATTTAGGAAACCACTTGTTTTCTTGTTTGTTGCCTTTTTACCGTATTCTGAAACCCAGTTTTCAGACCTCCTTATGCTTTTTTCACATCAGTCTTAACAGAAATCAAAAGAAACTGACAATGATTTCTTCCGTTTAAGGTGTTAGTTCTATTTTATGGCAACTAGTTTAGATTGTAATCCAGTAACCACCAAGTCATGGTAAAATATGAACCATTTTTTTTAGTATTTAAAGTGTCATGTGGCTAATTTCTCTTGGAAAATTCAGACATTTATTGAAAGGATTGCTTGGCTATAGAAAAACTATGAAAGAAAGGTTTAAAGTCCAACTTTTGAGGTTTTAAAAAAATCTACTAAATGGTTAAAAAAGTCCCTATTATTACTGGGTGATACTCATGGGTTTATTGACATTTATTCAACACCTTCCTTCCCCATTCTGATGCTTCTTTGCTTCAACTAGCAAACAGACACTCACTGGCCACTAATAAAGTGGTCAGTGAGTGTTTATGTCCTCCTGGCTACCAGGAAGCTACCTTCTCAACACAGGAAAACTCCAATGTCTAGTCTCCAAGCTGGGAGGCCTCAAGTGCTCTCACATCTCCTCATTGACTCCAATCTCCTAAAAAGCACAAAGTCCAGCCTCTTTTTTAGAAGGTTGACTCCAGAGCCTAGCTGAGCCAGGTGGTACCTCTCTGTACCCTCCGAAGAGGTGATGATACATGTCCAGTTACAAGTTACAAGTTACAAGACTCAATTCTATGGCTGAATGTTGGTAAGCCTCTGCTCCACCCTTCAGTCACTGTCTGATCTGCATCCAAACCCCTCAGGCCCTCCACCAGGGGAAGAGCACAAAGAAATCCTTCTTCTCTTTACAGACAAGTCTGCATTAGCTCAACTTCTGATTCAGGGATTTGTTCATGACCATAATAACACAGACTCAATATTGATATAACATAAAAAGTTGTACACACAAGTGAGCTTCTTTCAGGAGAAGATTTTATCAAATGAGATAGCCACTTACTTGCAGTGCTTGTGAGGGCCACTGAGAGTCTCAATGACAAAGCATTCCCCTCCATTCAGGCAGTAGGCCAAGTCCTTCTCATGGCAAGGTTTGAAATGCTCCGAGTGGAGGGGAGGGACGGTTGGAGAAGCTGGAGGCCAAAGAGAAGAAACAAAAACATCTTCAGTTACAATTTGAATCATTTCAAAGGAACAGAGCAGAGAACAGAGGAAACAAGGTGCAAGAGATTAAGAGTTTTCTTTAGGAAATAATTAGTGCTGAATTTTTGCTTTTGAAAAGTTTTCATGAATTTGATCATTTTCTTGTGTTCTGTGCCTTCTTATTCCATGATGCAAATAATAATAATAATAATAAAATCGCAAGGTTTTTCAATGAGAATGAAAAAGCTCCGACAGCAGCAGAGTTGATGTATGTCCTGCAATTAAACCAAACAAAGGGGCGACTCATGAAACACTGCATATTCCAGACACCACAGCTTTACATTGGTATGAAGTCTGCAAAGTCAGCAACAAAAGATGGATGGAGGAGAAGTGATAATGCTTCCTTTATGGTCATGGTGAAGCTGTTGGAGAACCTGACTTCTTATAGCAACCATCACAACTCATGGCTGCTTGGGAATTGGACACAGTGCTCACAAATAAAGTTCAAAAAGTTCCACCTCCTGAGCCCTGTTTTTCTTTGAGCTGCTTGTCCAGCAAAAGGAGTGAACCTGAGCCTCATTTAAGCATTTGCTCAGAAGATGCTTTTAATTCCACAGATGTAAAAAATATTCCGGGACGTTCTGCAATTGAGAGATAAAAAAAAAACTCAGCATGTTTTAGAGAGATGGACAGATAAGAAAAAGACAGTCACTTTTTTATTTTTTTTTTTACATCTGGTGAATTGTAGATAAATATGTCCAGGGGGTGGCACAGAGAAACATAGCAATGCTATCATAATGTTGCAAAACAACCCTGAATCCTTAATATATATCTACTAGAATACATTTAATTATCATATGAGGCTTATGAAGTCACATTGTAATCTAAATTGAGCCACTTTTCAAGTTTCTTTTAGGTGGAAAATTCTTTGACAATTCTTTGAAATAGATTTCATGATAAAAATTAAAGTTTGTTTATAAATTCCTTGAAGGTTCATTTGGGTTTTAATGTCTATAAAGATGTTATTGATTGCAAAATGATTCATATTAATGATTGAATATGAATGTCACTTTTTATGTCCTTTTTTGATGTTATATTGTATAGATTGTTTCTGAATGTTGTTTTTGCTGCCAGAGATATATGAAATGTCCTCATTGTGGGATTAATAAAGTCCTCATCATCATCATCATCATCATCATCATCAAAATACAACCAGCACATTCAACAGCTTTTTGGGAAATTGTATAAGAATAGAAAAGGTTTGACCTAAAACTAAGACAGGTTTGGTGCCTGCTTTGGATTTGACAAATGCACTGTGGGTATTATAGCCTTATCGCATGTCGATAAGTCATAACTCCTTAATCGTAATAATTTCTATGAAGCAAATTTAACCAAGTTGCCAGAAAGAAGGTTGGATGACGGGAAGAGGAGACTGGCTTACCCCACACTGACTCAGCGGCAAACTTCTAAGAAACTCTCCTAGAAAACATCACAGGTGTTTTGATTTTAGCTAAAAATGGCATAATCATAATAAAAAAAAACCCCACTGTGAACGCTTTTACAATGGATCAAAAGAGGATTGAAGTGGGACTTTAAAAAACAGTATTCCTGAAAAGAACGCCGAGAAAAGAGAAGAGGTAAATGTTTAAATCCTGTTTGCAAAAATAGCAGGTTTACCTAGGATTGTGGTTGATTAAAAGAAACAAACAAACAAACATGAAAATGACCAAAAAATCTGCAAATACATAAACAAATCTTTGGATGTGTGAGGGTTTGGTGTTCTTTCTCTTCAAATGTTGGATAAACCATTTTCTGTATCTCCTTCGCATCTCTTTGTTTCAGCTTTGTGAAATGAATCTGCAGTGAACTGCAAATCAAACACTATTAATCTATTGAAAAACCATTCCCCCAGGAAGGTCTTCACAGAGAATTTCAATGAATGACTGTTTGAAGATGCTTTGTGCAGAAACTGATGCAGTCATTTTTAAATAATGAGGATTTTGCAGACCAGACAAATCCAAACACTTATCGCTTCTCTGCCAGCATTCCAATCTTTCCTGAATTAATAACCTCAAATAGGCCAGCAGAAATAAGTGTCGGAGCACAAATCAAATCATATTTTATTGAGAGTTTGGTTAAACATGTTTCTATGAAACGGAAGAAAGTCAAAGTGTTACAGAGATGTAGCCTGCACTCGGAGAGAAAAGTTAAATGATTATCGAACTGTTCAGTATCCCTCCTTGTAAACGTTTCTTCTTGTCTTGGTCTGTCCTTTCTCTTCCAGGTGATTCATGCGCTCACAAGGAGGAGGAAAGAGGAAACAGCTCTGCTTGTTAGGGAGTCCTTTTCATCCAGAATGGCAACAACTAAGCCTGCAGTCTGTTTGTGCTCACAACAAAGGTTTCTAGACAGTTTCTGCATTTCTCGGGGGACTGGCCAGAAAGAGCCCAAGATGTGGGGGGAAAAAAGGTCTGCTGAGGTGGTTTGTGGGTTCAGAGAGAAAGTTCTGGCATGTGTGCGCTGTAGGGCTGCTACGTTTGATAGTTTTACACATAGTGTGGCGTGTTTGTGAGCGATGTGGTTTGTGTGGTTTATACGGAAAGCAACCTCTTAGTAGAGCAGGAATTCAGCATGCCAGTAATCTCTGAGGTCACCCAGAGGATTCTGAAGGTCAAAAAATGAAGCTGAATGTGGCGTAGCCATATTTTTGAAACAATGCTCCGAAAATGGAAGAAGAAGCTGTGAGCGATTGTTGCCAGTGAGTAACTGGGTTTGAATGCAGCACAGACGTATGACAACTAGGAACTTTGTCTTTGTTTATTTTTAAATTAATGATAGATGTTTTAAGACTGGAAAATCCCTCAATACACACTTTATGCACTTTTCTCTGACAGACATGAATGTTTTCACACTTTTGTTTTGTTTGAACTCTCAAAATTCAAACCTGCAGAAAAATTAGTCCACTATTATAGAATTTAAAAGAGAGACCTGCTCGCAATCAGAGATTTATGTGGGTTTGGCTGAATGCATTCTGTACAGAAGACATGGTGCAGAGGATTTTGATTGACATAGGTCTACAACCAATCAGTATGCAGTACACAATGCAGTGTAATAATAAAAAAAAGAAAATACGCAAAATAGCACTGAAACAAATCTCAAAGAGCGGGACTGAAAAGTTAACCGCAATATAGAGTGGAGCCACTGTCTCTGTCATATTATTTAATCTATTCAAAAAAGAAAAACACAGTAAGAAACCACACCAACAAGCAAAGTTTCTTGTAAGGAGAAAAACAAGTGTCCCCCTTTTCTCTCTCAAAGGAGTGCTGCTCTCTGTGCTCCTTTCATTGAGAATACAAGTAGGAGGTCACAATTTACAGGCAGAGAAACTAAGTTGAAAAGTTCATTAGGGGCGTCGTATTATGAACCTTTTGGGCATGTTTTCAGTTCAAACAGCCCCTTACCTTATCTGCTAAGGACAGTGTGTCGTTAAGCCCCCTCATCCTAGTTAAGGGTAAGAAGGCAATAAGACACGGTAGAACTGTTGCTTAAAAGGTAAAACTATAGATTAAGTTAACATTTAAAAACACATTTAAACAATGATAAAAACAAAAACATTCTTTCATAGTCTTACACCTATAACTTGAATTTAATGAACTCCCAAAACACCCCCCCCCCCCCCAAAAAAAAAAAAAAAGACGTCAAATACTTTAGTAAAAACAACATGGAGGCAAAACCCAGAAGACTAGACGATGAGACGCGATGCTGCACAGAGCCAGCTGAGCATTCACTGCATTGCAGATGGTTTGCCTTGTGAGCTCTGCTGCACAGACCACTCTGTGAGAACAGGCCTTTGTGCACTTACTGCATAGCAGAACAAAACAAAAAAAACAAGCAAAATGGCAGCATGTCAAGATAACTCTACAGTCAACAACACCTAATCCTGGGAACCTGATCCCACCTGCTGTCACGCACATACAGTCCCTCCAGAGACTCATATTACCCACACCTGCATGGGGCAGATAGACTATTGCTTTTAATCCGTCTTTGTGGGAGCCAGCGCTGCTAGGCCAGAAAAGTCTACTCACTTCTCTATGTTCAATTCAAAATATATATATATATTTGGAAAAGTCTTGCAGGCTTTGCCAAATGAAATGTGTTAAGTACTGGGCCTCATTTAGGCTCCTCTCTGTTGGGCTCTGAAGTGGAGAAATACATTTCTCTCCAGGTTTATAACTCCAGCTTTGCATCTTTGCAGGCTCCGTTCATGACACTGGAGATTATTATCATGAGCTGCCTGCTAATGTGAATATTTAAGGCACTGCTGCTCAGCATACCAATGCTTCCTGCCTTTGTTTGTATCATACTGGTATCTTTTATTCACACTATTGCTATGGAGGTCTAGATTTACTATGGAATTTGAGTGTAGGGCCTATTTATTAGCAATAATCCAGACTTTCATATTCACATTTTGAATAATGCTGTTATGCGCTTACATTTTTTGAGCAATTCATAAATTATGGTCTGTAATTAATTAATCTAATGAATCTAACCTTATAATTGTTGTGAAAAGCCTCAATGTGAGATAGTTTCACCTAAATCTGTGACATTGTGGTGCAGTACAAGATCAAAATACAATTTTAAGGTGGCTTTATGGAGAACAGACTTCTGACCTTTACTTTAACACAATCAAAGGGATTTTTTTCCAATCATGACCAATTAAGAAAAAGACAAAACAAAATAAACAAACAGCAAAACATCAGGTTCAGAGTGTTCTTATTTAACACATCTAAATACAATAGGAACCCTTTTCTGAACAATCCAAAAATATTGACCCTAAACTTCTTATTAATAACATGCTACCTTATACCACAGTTTATCACAACAGCAAGAGAATAAAATAAGTGATTATATTGTTTCCTTCAACCTGCTTGATGATTGGAATGAAATGGAAGAGAAGGAGAGAAGAGAAGAGAATAGAATAAGGAGGAAATGAGACACAATGAGGTGACAGCGAAGGAATTGAACTAGTTGGACTTTTGTTTCTTTGAAACAAACTTTTGCTTCATCATCTGGATGAAGCCAAGCAGTAAGAGGTGCTTTTTCCCTCCGAATTGATCCTTTACTTAACTTATGATGTTTAGAATATATACCACTTTCCTTTCTTGTGGCAGAGCATGGTCAGTGCAGGCTCTGTAGCTATTACCATGACAACACGTTCCACTGCATATCCAATGGTCTTGTTGTGAAAAATGATTTATATTTAAAATTAGAAAGATTAAGGTACATGATCATTTTGATTTACACTGAAATCTTGAAAATGGGTCAGCATCTTTACCTATGAGAAGGCTGTAGCAAATATGATATCTAAGGATGGCCCGTTTGACACAGACGCTTCGGCAAGTGTTTCACCTTCATGAAGCAGAGTGGTTCGGCACAATGTTTTGGAGCGTGCGTCAACTAGCGCAGATCACGTGGTTTAGGACGTATAAAGCACCAAATGCTTCGTTTTGTCGAACCACGGTTCAGATGTCACTTGTGTTTGAACAGTTGGGGGCGCTACTCTCTGTAAATAGTATAAATGAATCCCGAACGTTTCCCGACCAGTTCTATTGTTTCCCCAGTGTCAGTTCGTTGCACTTTACCATGGTTCCTAGCAAAAAAAAGTATTCTGGCTCAGGAATAGTTTCAACTCGGTTTCTCCTAATAAGACAATTCACTATGAACGTATTTATGAGGAAAATAGTTGTATGAATATATGATGCCACGGAATCACCATATTACTAGAGATGGCTCAGTGGAATAATCGCTGAGTGCGAATCTTGGAAACCTGGGTTCCAAACCAGCATTTTACATTTTTTTCATTTTATTTTCTTTGCGTTTATTTTCTTCATGTGATGTGTGTTTGGCTGTGTCAAGCACTGCTCACAGCAAACATAACTCGTGTTGTTTTACGTCTTTTTTATCATTGTTAACAACATTGTTTTGTTTTACGTTTTTTCATTGTCATTTCCACATTGAAGTGTTACAAGGAGATTAGTTGAAGCGTATAATATAGGTCCAGTCTGCCAGCAGATGCCGGTGTTCTGTGTGGTTTCAAAACCCTGAATGGTTGGTTCATCTTTCTGGCACAATTACATGAACCCCTATGAGAGCTTCATGGGGCTTCTATTCCCATCCCTATTTAAAACTCAAACAAAGCTAAAAAAAATACCACTGCAGCATGCAGGCAAATTCGAAACTCGAAAACTTACAATCACACAAGGAATATGGAAACAGTAACCTATGGAGCAGTACAGGAGGAAGCGAAAGACAGGACTTGAATACATAACAGAACAGACGAGACACAGGTGGACTTGAAACGACAACATAAAAGGAAGACTTTCAAAATAAAACAGGAAACGAACTCAAAAAATGACAGAAACAAAAAAGAACCAGAACATAAAAATAAAGAAACTGAAACCGTGATAAACAATGATTAAAGTAATTGCCTCTGCCAAAGGGTCACCTCTATTTCTGTATCTCTGTGGATCCTTTTCTGTGAAAGCATGCAGTGTATGACAAGAGTCTGTATAAACATTGGAGCTGCTGCAGTCATCGTTTAAGCCAACAAAACAAAACAAATTGACTATAACCATTACATTAGAAAAAACCCCTGAAATTCTTATTTTAAGAGCTAGATTGTTGACTAGGATATTTTCTTGCGCCTCAGACAAAACACTTCATGGTTTCTCACAGTTGTGTGCAAGTCCTTGCATTCATGCTAACGCAGCCCACATCTCCGTCACAGCGAGCTGTTTAAATCACAGCTGTGCTTCCATTTAGCAAACTATTTACATCAAAGGAAATACAAATAACACACTTATTGACCGTAGAAGCTGGTGGTAAAATATGCTTCTTAAAGTCAGATTCACAAATCATCAACACTTCAGAGCCACTGTCGCTTTTCTTGACACAAATAACTATAAAAAAATCCAGCCTTGAGCTCTTACTTGTTATAACCATATGATTAATGATTGTGTGGCTCTGTGCACTCAGCTTCATTTACTACTAAAAGAAGAGAATTTAAATCTCTACATGGGTAAATTATGATTACGATTTTGTTTTTGCTTTAATGATAAAAAGCACACAAAAACCCTTACAATACAGGCTGCTCTAAAGTGATACAAAAACATTATTTTTCAGGATGTTTTGAATTTTTTTATTAGTAGTTTAAAACTACAGTTTTGAGCTGTAGTCGCATGCACCTTTACAGGGTTGGACTGTATGGGTGCTGTAGGTTTTTGGGTTGTCTAGGCCCTGTGGAGGTCGCTCCTATCGTGACCACAGCCTACAGGAAGCGCAGGTGTGTTCCCTTGTGGCCCGTGTAGCCACCTTGAGGGATATCATAAAATTGAATGTACCATTGTTGTGTGTGTGGTAAGTGTACAGTGAAATATTTGTAAGGGTAATGAAGGCAGCACACTTATGATGTATTGGTGATGCTGCTGTGTGTTTACGTTGCACTCAAGTCCTTAGAATGGGTGTGTGCACTGGCCCCTTACTGACCATAATGATAATTAGGTGATACACAAGAGCCCGTAGAACACCCATAGGAAGCCCACTAACTACGCTCTGATTGTCTAATTTCCTGATTTCTAAAAGTCAGGCTGTAACAACAGAGAATACATTTATTACTTGAACACTAACAGGCTCCATGAATGGTTTGAAAGAGTTGAAAAAATGACACACCTGCTTCTAACCTACTCACCCATACTTATTCTTATGTGTTGTTGAAGTCTTTGCTAAAACTTGTTGCCCACACACAGCATGAGGTAGAAAAAATGTACATGAACGTTTTCTCCCCACAAGCGAACCATTTGATCATGTGATTTTGTTTTTAAAGTTGTTGCTCCACAGAGAGGAGATACATGAATTTGATTAAACATTAAATCAAACATTTTGATTGATGTTCTTTACAAGCAATGTGGGACTTATTAATTCAATTTTTTGTATGCATCAATTTGCAGCAAGATGCAAAAAAAAATGCAGACAGGAGTGCTTTAAAAAAGTAAAACAAGCCTCTTTTCTTTACCAGTAGGACAAGACATTACATCTTTTATTCCACATTAATTTCTGATTAAGCTTTTTCTTATCTGGATGAAAATGATCCGCAACACATCACAGCATGCGACAAATTCACCCAAAACCTCACGTTTAGTTTATTATTTAACGAGTGTTCAAAGAGATGCACATATGGAACATTTCATCTGTGGGCATCTTAGCTCCACCTACATACTTGGGATGCATGTTGCCCTGCTTACACAGGGAAACAGTCTGAGCCATGTAATTAAAGACTTGCTGATAACCTGGATTCTCTACTTGCTGAAAATGTCTGAAATTCTGTAATATATTGTGAAATGATCTGGCATTTCTTTAACTCACTTCTTCCAATTCTGGACCGTGAAGGAAGCTCTAGCTTAAGCTGTCCGACAGTGAGAGGAATGGTTGCCTGTCAATCACAAGCCTTGCAAAGCTCACCCTCAATCCTATCAGCTAAATTTGCACATTTTACAATAGTGATACACAAAGGCCCATCGATCACAAACAACCACAACATTGTTCATTCTGTTGATTTCTTTTGTGTTCTTTTTTTTAAGCGGGTTCTGAAGTTGCCTCGCACCTCTGGCACATTGTGAAGTTGCATGCAGCTGCCTCCATTTAGGTTGATTAGTTTGGTATTTTAATGGCATTCCCAGAGTTCTCAGGGTAACCTTTTCCACTGCAGTGTTTGTTCTTACCCCAACTCTTAACCAGTCTTTGTTGGAACATAAAATTAACACACACACACACACAAGAAAAAAAAATAACACACACACACACACACACACACACACATATATATATATATAATTTTTTTTTCTTTTTTTCTAGAGAACAAGAAAAAAACTGGTGCTTGGAGATTTTAAATAAAAAAATAATAATTGTTTACTTGTAATAATATAAATGCTACATTCCATAAAGATTCCCTCTAGTGAAAGAGAGGTTAGGATGCATGCAGTACAGACCAAAGGTTTGGGCACACCTTCTCATTCAAAGAGTTTTCTTTGTTTTCATGACTATGAAAATTGTAGATTCACACGGAAGGCATCAAAACTGTGAAGTGACACATGTGGAATTTTATACATAACAATAAAGGGTAAAATAACTGAAAGAGAAAGCCAAGAGTGTGCAAAGCAGTAACCAAAGCTAAAGGTGGCTATTATGAAGAACCTACGATATAACATATTTTCATAGTCATGTAAATAAAGAAAACTCTTTGAATGACACACTAGTGTGCCGTGGGAGATGGTCAAGTGTGCCGTGGGAAATTGCCCTCATTCCCTGATCTAAAAACATTTCCCATCTCCAGGAAATCAGCTCTTTGTTCATCCAAATGGGCCCCTGATAAAACACTGAGTAGTTAGGAATATAAAAGATAATACAATTATTTTTTCTTTGTGTTAATTTGATTCTATTAAAGACATTTTGATAAGAATGACGGTACCGCGATTTAGCTGCAGCTATAACTCTTTTAGGAAAAGTGCCGCCCCTTTAACTGTCTCCACCAATCACTCTTGAAGGCTTGATCACATGTCATCAGTCTGACCAATCAGAAGTCTTCACTTCCTTGTTTCGATTTAGCTCAAAAAGTCTCTCAGTTCCAACAAAAATACCAGCTAAAGCTCGTCTTTAGCTGTGTAGCTTTACACAGAATCCGGTGTCAGACCGTGGAACAAGTGAACAAAACAATGAAGCTCAGAGACGCTGGTCTTTCTGCATTCAGCGGATTTTCGGCACTACATCTCCCATGATGCATTGGGTTAAAGCGACTCTCTTGGTGCACAATGAGTCTCTCCCCTTAACGTCTTAAAACAACAACGAACACACATCAAACAGTTTTTGAAGCTTTTAACTTAACTTTTAATACATCTTTTAGAAAAAAACATTCTGCAGCTTCCAGCTTTTCCTGCAACAATTATCACAAAAATGCATGTGAGATTGCAGAGGGGCTGTAGATCAATACAGACTATGAGCTTTTCCTATATTTTATTTTTTTTGGATGCTGGTGTGCCGCGGGATTTTTGTCAAGGTTAAAGTGTGCCGTGTCTCAAAAAAGGTTGAAAAACACTGGATTAATGCAATGACAAGGTGCTTAAATCAGTTCAAACTGACAAAATAAAGAGTCCAAACTAAAATACTGATAACTTTTCTCCCATACCTCTGTCTCACTGTCCTTTACAAAGTTCGTGCACTCTAAAATTACACAAAGAGGAAAAGGTGAGTTGTGACAAGACTTCAATGTGAACAGGTCCTGTCGCTCCCTGTCCATGTCAGGAGGAAGTCAGCAGTGGTGGTCATAATACTGTCTCAGCAAGCTTGAGTGCATATGTGAACAACATATTTCTAGGAGACATGCAGTGCAGTGTCTCTGCAAAACCCTTAAACTAAGATTGAGAGAAAAAAACAACCCTGAACTGATTCAACCTGAGTCACGTAGGAACTCCAGCTCCAGCCTTTTTTAAACCTCTCGAGAGCATTAGTGATGGTGCTGCTTCCTCTCCTGCACGTATAATGGGGTACTGATTTTGCTGGTGGCACAGCTGTTGTATCGTCGCCCTTATTTGGAAGTAGAGAATCCAGGTTATCAGTAAAGACAGGTGGGTGTTTTAATCAGTCAGCTGTGCAATCCTCTAAGTCCCCACCTAGTGCTTTGAAAAACCGCTACCACTAAACAGCTCAGGGATATACTTCAATTGAAACTCAGTTCAGATGGATGATCTGTATTTTTAATGATTTAAAACCAGAGATTTCGCTCCAGTTTTGACATTCTTTTAGCTTCCATAGATCTTCAACCGTTTACGCAATGTTTGTAACTCCAGCGACTTTCGACGAGGAGAAAAGCATCTTTGTGCTGATATGCAACACTTTATAGTAGTGAAGTGCTTATGCAATCAACGTAGACCCAACTGATTCTGGTGCAACACTAAGTGCAAAGCCAATTTTCTCCTCATCAGAATCCACTGGAGTTACATAAGTTGCACAAGTGGTCAATAGAGTCACGATAGGTCAAAGAGCACGTGTTATTTTGTTGTCGCTGGCAGCATCTCTGGTGTTAAAGCGTTAGTAAATATATATATATATATATATTTTTTTTGTAATATTTTTTAAAATATTTTTATCATTTTTATGATGCCTGTCCTTGTTTTTGTTAGCATCCTCAACTGCTGCTGTTGGGTCACAAGCTACTTTACTTCAGTCTCATTAAACCTTTTGTCTGTCATCTGGCTGTCTTAGTACTTATTTAGCAAATGACCAAATAATTTAAAACATGGACTTAAGCTCAGGAGAGATACATCTAGTTGTACTGGCTCGCCTCACAAAATTATTTTTTTATATTTTTAAACGCATTTATCAAGGAGTCCTGAAGAACACTCTGTGACTTACTGCAGTATAAGTGCAGTCAGAGAAGAGCCCTGCTGGAAATTATTTAAGAGTAAATAGAAGAGAGTGGTGGGGTTATGCAACTGAAGCAGCTCAGCCAGTTTTAGTGCAAAGCCGTTGGGGAGGTGGTGGTAAGGGAGGTTTTTCGCCGGGATCCGCATGCCACTTAAAGTTCTGCACTTTTGTGTCAGACAACAGAGTGAATGAGACTAATTGATCTTACAACGACTGCAGCTCATATGCTTGACCTTGGTTTACTGAAACAACTAAAACTTATGAGGAGTAAAGCTAAATCAGACAAATTGTTTTTAGCTCAAATCTTCTAAA
The DNA here is from genome assembly GCA_023969325.1 of Oryzias curvinotus. Taxonomy (NCBI): domain Eukaryota; kingdom Metazoa; phylum Chordata; class Actinopteri; order Beloniformes; family Adrianichthyidae; genus Oryzias; species Oryzias curvinotus. The sequence goes on along the minus strand of CM043720.1, from coordinate 14,206,275 downwards.
CTGCCTTTAAAAAAAATCCACTGATGCAAGTTTACTTTTATTTCAGTCAGACAACTCTTGCAGTAAGAAATATTTATTTGACATTTTCCACATACTTTAGTTGGCATTCACATCTTTTGGTTTGGCATAAGGCTCCGTTCAATTCCATGAGAGATTTCCATAAAACTTTCGGGTAACAAAAACCCCCCTTTTACGGAGCCCACAGGTGGAAGCCGGGGAGGAGGGTGGGGCGAAGAATGAGCGCTGAAGGTAAGAAAGAATGAGCGCCTGCGCACCTGGGCTTAAATAGGACGCTGAGCAGGTGCATTAATTGACTGAACCGCCCTAGGGTAAGCTGTAAACACTGCTACGAGTCATCTGCCCGAAATACGATTATGAATCGTCATTTTATTGAAATCATGTCATTTGATCTCAAATTTGCCATTGCAACATCAATTCTGGCATGTTTGAAATTGGACCAACTGATGTAAAGGTAGACCACATGTCTGATTCCTCAGGTATGACTCCTTCTTTACATCCAGATCTTCTTTACATCCAAAGGACAAATGAAATCTCACCAAAACCTAACAAACAAAAAACAGTTGATCTTAGCAAATGAATTAAATTTTGGTTGTCTTAGCTTAGTGTGAGCTCTGGCAGAATACAGAATTATCCTTGCATAATATTAAATGAACTCTTATTACTCAAACCTAAGTGACATATTAATCCGCTGTTTGTGATGGGTGTGATCTGTGAGACAAAAACATGCCCACCTGAATTTCCAGCACCCCTGAGCCCAACCAAAGCTGCAAGAAAACAGCATCCTAGATGAGTGATGGTGTGTCTCTGGTGTCTGTGATGATATTTCTGGGTAATTTGATTTCCACTGCTTCTTTAACATAAAGTTTGTTTTTCCTCCTTTTACTTTGGTGTTGTACCAGTCCATCATATGACTGTCTGGCAGCAATCTGAAATTGCTGACTTGATGTTTTGTTGCTCTGCTTTGTTTTTAATCTTGTCGGTCTGTTTTTTTTCTCCCATTTGTTTCCATGCTCCCTTTTTGTGGCTCTATGTACGCATTTGTACACTGTAGTTCCTAAAACATTACATTTCTTTTCTTGGTCCGTTTGTCCTTTGTTAGTACTTGTCTGATTTTTAAATGAGTTTTGATTGCTGTGTTTATATTGTGTTTCTTTGTGGGTCTGTTGTTTCCCTGAATGTCTGGAATGATTATAGTTTTTTTTTTATTGTTTACCTGTCGTTTCCATTTTTTGTCTCGTCTTGGATACTGACAGCATTTTAATGTGTGTTGAATACGTCTTTCCTCCTCTCATCTGTCTCCCTCATCTGTGATGATGATGATCTGTTCCTACTGTGTCCTGACAACTGACAGTTGTGTGCGATGTGTTTTTGTGATGAGCAGAGCAGGTACTGGTCTGTGTGTGTGTGTGTGTGTGTGTGTGTGTGGGTATGGGAGGGAGGTGTTTTATATACAGTTATTTTTATGCTGCTGTCCTTTCTGTTTTGGATCTTCATGTCAGAGAGGTTTTTGTGTGTCCTGTTTCTTCCTCATGGGTGAACTGTATGGTTTCTGTTGCCTTCGGAGTGTTGGGATGATCACTGAGTTTTGTGCTTTATTCTATTGCCAGAATTTGTGTTATGTTTTTGCGGCAAAAATGTGTTCTTTTGACGACACTTTTTTCCCCCATTTCTTATTTGTTTTAAAAGTGCAATTATCCATTATTAAAAAAACAAACAGGAACTTTGTTGAGAATATGTCTTTTAAAATATCATTCCTGTCTGCTTCTGTCTTTTTAATCCTTTTCATTATTTTCAATATCCTTTCCGAAAGATGTTACGCATAGTTGTCAAAACTTTCACATAGTATATTGCCTGCTAGGCCTGCACAATATACCGCAAATTTATCGTTATCGCAATATCAAGCAGTGCAATATCCATATCGCAAAAATCTTTTTATTTTACTTTTCTTGGACATAAAAAAATACATAGTGCAAAGTCACAATGGCATACAGCAGGACTTGACGGAAATAAAAATAATACAAATAGGAATAAAAAATAAAAATACAGCAAACAGCACAGCACCAAAAGAAAAAAAACAAAAACATGAAACCAATTTGACCAATTGGATGGACCCTTTCACGTTGTTGACCAATCAGATGAGCCCTTTTAAGTTAGATGTTTGCCTCCTACGTCAACGAGGGTCATTTGGAGTATAATTTTTAAACTGTTGCAATAAAATGGTAATTATGTTTTTGGTCGTTTAGCCATTTGTTTATATACCGCAAATTATATCGTTATCGCAATGTTAATTACTCATATCGCATATCGCAAGTATTGCTCATATCGTGCAGCCCTATTGCCTGCTGTATAATTTTCACTCAATAAACGTTACAGAGGTTGTTTACCTTGACATACAACTACTGCCGGCCTGCTGCCTTCCTCCAATAGGTCCTGTCATGAGGCTACCATCATCTGGATGGGCTCAGAGAGACCCTAATGCTTTGTCCTGGGCCACGCCCATTCCAAACAGCTGATAGTACACATCATGAAAACGTGGAAGACTGCAGGCCAACCACTAAACTGTAATATTATTACAAGACAGAAGCTGAAAGCTAGACTAAAGTACTCCAATCTTTAGGTGACAGATGGTGTTTTTAGATCAATGCATATAAAATGAACAGCAACACGCTTCATCCTCCTGATTCTGTTACCAAAAACAGCTTTTATAGCATCATTGACAGAATCAAGAAGCCCTCATCTCACCCTTTCAGTTCAGCATGAAAAAATGGACCATATAGTTAAACATTTGATATTTTACTTGTTTAGAGTTAAGTGGCTAAGGGTTGAGCAATTATATTTGCTTCACAGCAGGGGCATAGCTAGGGGGGCAAGGGGGGGGGGGTAACAGAAAGCTTTACCCCCCCACAATTATTAATAGCACCTCAGCTAAAAAAAAAAAAACTGCTGCTGAAATACAAAATTATAATAACAAAAATAAAACTATAAACTACATTTTTGATCCTTTCATTTGTAGTGGCTGTTCAATCTACTGTTCAAATTTGCCTCCCTACCAAAGACTTCTGCCCCTGTCCCGCCCTCATATAACATGTTTCTCAGTGCAATTTCTATACATCAATTTAAGGCTAATTGGAAATTGTTCATGTACCTACAAACAATTTGATCTTAATTTCAATCATTTTGAGAGTCAAATGATCAGTAAATCTTTGTAAAAAAAAAACAAAAAAGGATGCATCGGACACAAAGCTTCCTTCAATTCTGCTTCCTCACTGTCAGCCGTTAAAGTAACACATGCAGGTGGAGGAGATTTATCTCTGTGACAAAGGCGAGTAGATGCTATTGAGATGACAAGAAATGACAGATAGCAAAACAGAGTCCTTGGGATTGAAGGAGTAAAGATGACTCAGACGTGGAAGTCAATTTGACTAATGTTTACTTGTTTGTCTTCATCCCTTAAGTTTATACAACCTTCAGGCGTTCCGTGAAACTGAAAACAAAAATGTTCTCAGTCTGATAATAAGGAAAGTAGACATGGTCTTCATTTAGACCATGTTAATTAAAGAAACAGCTAATACTGAGGACTTTACCAAACAAAAAATCCACATTGTGAACAAAGCAAAAGAACCCAAAAATAATAGTGAACATTTTTTTCTGAAGGGGCATAGCTAGAAAGGAGGCGTCTTTAACAGCTGACATTGCGCCTTCCTTTTAGTGGATGTTTGTAATTTGTGATCCACTCCTTAACAGTATTTTGTCTTTTTATTTTTTCCCCAATTTTTCTGGATTTTAACGTACGTGGAAAGTCTGCAAAAAATTGCATGACAAAACCTCAAATTTTCAAAGAAATAACAAAAATATCCTCTCACTTTTAACCATAGAGAGAAGATCTGTAATGTTAACATAGTGTATTTCATATATTATTTATGGTCCAGAAAACAAATGTTCTTTAAAGTCCAACACAACTGGATCCATTGACATAGCAAATATGGCTGCCAGCTAGGTATTTATTTGACCTCAAATAACCAATAGAAAACAATGTTCATTTAATGAGAAGACATGTTATGCTGTTATTTGTACAGAATAAAATCACACAACAGGTTTTGCTTTAATTTAAAAACACTGATGCTTTTTTCTTTTATTTTTTTAACCCATAAACAGCTCTCAAACTTGAAAGCTTTCACTCATTCCTCTTTGGTTGTGATTAATCAAAAGCTTTAAGCTTACGATCTGTTTATTTGACCCTACCTGAATACCTGTAAATAGCTTAGCTGCTTTGGCTCTGAAAAGGTCATGGTGGTAATTAAACAGTCAGAGTGCTGGAGAGCATTGCTGCAATGCACACTGGGATACTTCCATCTCCTGACCTGAGGCTACGGCTGTCCAACAGATTTGTCACTCCAGCTGATGGAGTGGAAGAATATGAGCTAGGTCAAGGTAACAGAGGAAAAGAAGGGATTTGCTGCATCTAAGTTAGGCACCAAACATGTCTGACTGTCCACCCAAGTCATCAGTTCAGGTGATTCATTTGAGGTAGATTAAAGGCCAGACATATTGGAGAAATTCTTTAAACAATGTTTTGAAAGTTATAAAAAATATCCTGGAATAGATTTGCCCATGTGAGAATTTTAGTTATAAAAGAACTAGACTATAAAAATTTGCATTCTTTTCAATTCATTTTTAAAAGCTTAAAGGTTAAAACAAATCATTTCTGACTGCATAGAATGAAAAAACAAACCCTCTGCTCGGAAAATTGAAGATACTTTGTGGCTGGATGGATGTGTCACCTTCTATATAAGACTGTCCAGCTTTAAATCATTCTTCTGCTTTGGCTGTTCATCAGAAAATCTGCTCAAGTGTGGTTTATTTACATGTCATGCAGGCTGCTTCCCTGTCTGAAGATTATGTATTTGCTGACATGTCGGGAAGATCATTTTAGAGGCTGCTGCCTGCTGGTGTGGAAAATCACTGTTTAAAAAAAAGCAGACATACACACATCAATTCATTAACCTTCCTTTAATAGATTTAGTTCTTAATCTGACCTGCTTGGTAGCAGAGTGGAGGTGCATTTTGTTTCATTACATGATAGAAGCTACAATATTTTATCTTAACATCCTAATATTTTAAATGTTCCATCTTTCCCAATGTCCCTTCTTTCCCCTTGATATATAACATTTTTTTTTTCTTCAGGATTCATGCTGAAGATGGATCACAGCCAAATGAAGACTTCATCCTCAACAGAGCACATATCTGGTTTTTCAAGCATTTTGCTTCCTGGTTAATATTTTTTCAAAGTTTCACTCCGATCACTTTTAAAAAAAAGCATTCCCAGTGGTCTTTAAATCATAATTATGCTATTTATAGGCTAAATCAAAAACCTCTGTCGTTTTCTAGGAAATAGTACCTGCAGGAGTTTAGGCTGTAAGATAACTGCCAATAAGAAATGCATTCATAAAGACAAAGTTGTGCACAAATTAATATGTATTTATTTATCTATTTTATTTGTCATTGCCATTAATGAGAAACAAAATTGCATTTAGAGCATCAACAATTACCCTAGTTGTTTTCAAGATGTGAATAACTCTGAAATAATCTGTCAATAGGAAACATATTCAGAAAGACAAAGTTGTACACAAATTAATTGTTTTTTTACAACTTTGCAAAAATATATGAATACAACATTCAGTTTTGAATACGATTCTTTCTGGTTTGAATACGAAATGTTCCCAGTTAACTTACTGTCAAAAATACGTTACTCGACTGTACATTGAGTCCCGAAACATCGATTGTTCAAATTTACACATGTGTATTGACGTTTATTTATTAAAGTAAAATAAAATAGAACTTTTTAGAATTGCAATTGATCCCATAACGGGGAAATTTTCTTGATAGCCATAGCTGAGTTGAAAATTGACTAGAACAGATCATAATACAGCTATCTGGGGCCGGTGCCAGGCCTCAACAGCTGATCGCGTAAATGGTGCACCAGTGGACAGTTTCAGACCCAGAAGTGGTGGAAAACAGTCTAGAATGAGTAGCACATGTACGACTCTGTTTATTAGGTGTAAAAAAAGGCATGTGTCAAAATTATCTGATAATAACAGGAGAACAAAACAAAAACAGCTAAGCTAAAGTAGGCAGTCGACTGTTGCAGCAGTAAATAAACAAAATTAAACAAAACAAAAAATTCACAATGATTTGATTAAAGAAATGCTCAGAAATGCACAGTTAAGCTTAGTTTTCTATAACCCTTGTGCTATCCTAGGCACTTTAACATTGGTAGTTGGGTCATCTGGACCCCATAGGATAGCACAAGGGTTACGCATATCCTCCATTATGAGAAAATCGATACAAGAACACGTTAAAATACATAAAACACAATTTTCACTAGAGTAAGTCAATAACTAATATCAATTCACGCAAAAAACTTAAAATTCAACCTTTGACTGACCCCGTGACCTCAAAAGGGATTAACCAAGTCTAGAAAAATCAATGGATTGATGTAACTTTTGACTGTTTAATCAGAGACTTGTTTGTTTACTACGTTAGTTTGCATTACCGATCTTCATCGCACAAACATAAGGAGATGTAAGAGATGTCTTCAAAAGAGTTGATCAAAAGATAAAAGAGCTTCAGAAGCAGCAAGAGAACAACAGGTCTCTGTCTCAACAAGAAAGCTGATGGTGTTTCTGATAGGTGTAGCTTGCAATGATTCCACTTTCTTGTCCTCTCAACACTTATAATAATAGTGAGTTACAGAGGTGTCCAGCAGAATGAGCTAAAGTATAGATTTGAAAGCAATCAGTGGATGAAAGAATAAAACACACCATGAGGTCCAACTCCTTTTTAAATTGATTAACTGTGACAAACAGTAAAAAACTTTTAACATAAACATTTTGTTCTGTGCATATGCTTTTAAAGAAAGTGTTTTAGCAGCCACTATTGGAAGTTGATTGGAGTGTCTGTCCCGTAATCTTTTCTGCTTTGAGTGTGAGAGGCTCATGTAGAGATCGCCAGTGGAAATCAGTGTCAGAACAATGACTTTATCAGAAATGAATTTGTGCAAGTGACCTGAAACATGCTTCAAGCATCCACAGACATTCTCTGACTATCTTTATAAAATGCTGTTCTTTCCAAGGCTGGGAAAATACCCTAAAGAGATTTTAAGGAGGAAAAGTCTCAGTGCTGGTTTTTGGTTTGAGTCAAATGATTTTTTGAAAAACTATCTTGTTAAAAACATTGTAAAATGAAGTTGAAGCTCTTGAAACAAAGAACAAAATAGTTTTATAAAATGTGTTTTTTTTAAAGTTGGCACAACAGAGCATCCATAAATAATCAATAATGTGCTTTGGTCAAGGTATTGTTATAATATGGTACGAGAAAAGGGTGGCTATAACACTATTGCAATACACTGCTGGGAGTCAATAAAACAAAGGCAATCTTGTTAAGAGTAAATTCTAAAGTCTGTGTAGACTTACCATAAATGTATTGACATAAATGTGGGATTCATACAATTAGATACAAAAATGCATACATTTAAGTACCCTAAATTATGAAATTATTCATCAGAAAGTAACTATTTCAGTAAAAAAATAACTATTTTCAAAGAGAATAGGAATATTTGCAGTTAAATATAATTTTAATACCTCAATACTACCAGCAGAGTGCAAGATTGTTCTTCTTAAGCCTAAACTGGTGGACCTGCAATGTAGCCGCATCACAGCTAGAGAGACCACGTGTATAAAATCCATATTACAAGCTTTGCATATGAAGAAAACGCGTTTATGTTCTGGTCGGCTCTGAAAAAGCAATGTGTATTTTCTTCTACGTGATGTAACAGTAACTGAATGATTTAGTTGTGAGAATAAGTGCATCGAGGACCATCTATTGTTGTGAGAGACCTTCTCAGTCCCCCACTCCTGATCATGGCACAAGATGAAACGGAAAGTAAGATTGAGGGATGGAAAAACTCTGCTCTCATCTGCATCTTCTGTGTGTCAAATCCCTTCAAAAATGAACTGCTGAGAAAAAAGAAAGGAAAAAGAGAGAACCAGTTAAGGAGGAATGTGTAAATCATGAGGTACCAGTATTGTTTGGTTACAGAAAAAAAAGGTAAACAAACAAGTCAAGTTAACACCTAAAACCATTTAAAGAAATCACACTTTAGAGGGCTAAATATTCATATTTTATTTTGTTTAAAAAACAAATGACAATAAGCTAATATAGGGTTTCTAGCCACCTTATAGTAGAACAAAAACAGCAGTTTTAGATTAGTTTCAGATAGTTTTGGATTGATTTCCTCTACCAGGTCTGGTTTAAACACTAATGAAATGTAAAGAAGAGCAAAAAAAGCAGCAGAAGATAACAAGAAACAAAAAAGCATTCATCCATGATCAAAAAGTGGAAAAAGGGGGCTTCTCCGACGGGCCTCGACAGCCACATACGTGTTTGATGAAGTTGACATGTGCAGGCGCGCGGAAGAAAGGATCGAGGTGGGATAAGCGTGGTGTGGGAGGGAATCAGGCTGTGCTTTTTCTCAGAAGTCAAAGTGCCCCCGAGCAGGCAGAAGGAGGCTGTCAGTGGTCACTGGCACCATGAGGAAATGGATCTAAAATTAATTATCGGTCTGAAGCTTTCACCTCAGACAGGCCTGACTCCATAGGCAGTTCGTGCAAGGGTGTTACTTGTCTCAATCAATGATTGCCGCCTTGAACATTTGGGTTTATTTATTTATTTTTTTTTGCTCTTATATTCAGGCAACCATCTTCTAAGCCTGTCAGCCACTGATAGTCAAAGCCAACATGGGGGTTCATGTATCAGAAGGAAACTGCATTATTTTCACTTTTGGAAGATGTGAATTTTTTAGGAAAAAAATTGCAAAAATGTGACAAGTAAAATTTTTTGCTTAAATACTTGAGTTGTTGTTTATTGTTGAGCTGAAAGTAAAGTGTTTCTATTAAGCAACACCAATGGAAATTAGTTTCCAACACCAAGAAAACAAATGACTGTGCCATAAAAAAAATAAAAATAAAATATATATATATATATATATATATATATATCAGAAGTACAAGAGGAAATAAAAAAATGTAATAAAGACTGTTTTAAAATTCAAACTAATAGTTGCGATGTGAATAACAAACATTCCTGTTTATCCCTTTCATGTTCTAAACCCATTTCTGCTCATGATTGCATTAAGGTAAACACATCCATCTTAACAACCATGAGGTTATGCTTATCTGTATTCCGGTCATGTCGGCACACACCAACGCAAACAGACCTTTCCTTATTCTGTCCACTTCATCCAACTCATCCAGCAGGGTGGAGTCATTTCCAGTGGAGGGTAGGGATCTACCCTATGAATGCAAAGCCGATCTTAGGGGGACACATATCAATGTGTCAATGAGGCATTTTAGCCAAATGTTCAAAGTACCCTAGCTAATGTTTCAGGCACAGCTTGGCTGTTAGAAATGAGGAAATTCGACAGAGTGTAGTTTGTGTGGGCATCGTCCAACAGGCACTACGTATCACCTCCATGCCCCATGTGGGCAGTCAGTAAGGAGCCAGTACTTGCACCTTGCTAATGACTAGAGTGGCGTAAGGGCACCGCAAAACAACATCACTCATGCGTCATAAATGTGAGCAATTGACGTCATGAAGAAATGAAACAATGAAGAAAAGAGTATATAATGCAACATGAAAATCTGTTTTATCTATAAAGCAAATGTTGAAATACCAATAAAATATTTGAACTTTGCTGCAAATCCTACTAATCATCTGTAAACAAAAAACAATTGGAAGAGGACAATTCTATGCCTGGAAGTGGAAGACTTCTGTTTTTGTTGTTGTTGAGAGCACAATCAGTGTTATTCTGCTGACAGAAATGTGCAATTTATGCATTTCTTTTCCCAGAGAGGAACTGTTGTGTTTGGAAAACAAACTAACCAGAAAAGCCTTGCTATGCAGCATTTATTTCACTTTAGAAGCAATTTATAGTAAAATTTGTAGTTTCAAACTAAATAGTAGTTTTCTCCAATCTACCAAAGCAGTGCATGAACAAACAATCTTTCAATAGACAAAATGGGTTCTTATAACTGTTTTTTCCATTACAAAAAACCCCAACAAACTAGAACTTATCGTAGGGCAAAAGAGTATGTGAAAGCCATTGATTATACAAGTTGTCTTACATTAAAACAAATCTACAGTGGTAAAACTATTAAAAAAAAAAGAATCCAGGATTTCACATTGTTTGATTTCTGGTGCAGAAAAAAATGGTATCTGGTCAATAACTATAAACCTTATCTATAGGTCTTCACCAGGTTTAAACACACTATAGTTGCTATTTTGGTCCCTTTTTCCATGCAGATCTTCTTAAGAGCTGTGATGTTTTAGGTCTGTTGCTGGGCAACTCAGAATTTCAACTCCCTATACAGAATATTTATTGGATTAATGTGCAGAGACTGGCTAGGACTCTCACAGTGCTGAAATTTGTCTTAAACAGCACTTCATCACTACCTGGGAGATATGTTTGAGATCATTGTCGTGCTGGTGGATCCAACAACCTTTCAACCTCAATCGTCACAGATGGAAGGTTTTTGCCCCAAATCTTACCATACATGTCCCTTATTCATCTTTTCCTTAACACAGATCAGATGTTACCATCCCCATGCTTCACATGGGGGCATGGTCTTCTTGGCAAGTGGCATTTTTACCAAAAGCTAAATTTTAGTATCATCTGACCACATGGCACTCTCTCAATCCTCCTCTGGATCATTAAAATGGTTTCTAGAGAACTTTGGACGGGCCTGGACACACACTCAGTTAAGCAGAGGGGCCTTTGGAGCTCTGCAGGATTTAAATCACGAGTATGTAGTGTGTTACTGTAGTAACCTTTGTCACTGTGGTCCAAGCTCTCTTCAGGCCATTCACCAATATTCCCTGTGCAGCTCTGGACTGTTTCCTCACCATGCTCAAGATCATTTGGACCCCTCCAGGTGATAGCAATCATTGAGCTCCTGATGGAGGGAGATTGTCAGTTATCTTGTGATTCTTTCATTTTTTAAATTTTGCTCCAACAGTTGATCTCTTCTCATTAAGCTTGTTTATTGTAGATTGGTTCATCATAGCCTTGTTCAAATGAACAATCCTGTCCATAGTGTGCTTAGACAGCTCCTTGGTCTAGCTCATGGTGGAGTTTAAGGGTGTAGACAGGTGTTTTGACACTACTGATAGTGATAAATTCCGTCATGGCTGATTAAAATAATAAAAGTAAAACAATGCTGTGGTTGACACTACAAGGAAAACTACCCAAAGAAAGATCAAAGAGAAGGTTGGTGGATGTAGTGAAGACGTACATGAGGGTGGTTGTTGTGAGTGAGGAGGATGCAGAGAATAAGGTTAGATGAAAGCCTATGATTTGCTGTGGCAAAAAGGAAAATTGAACAGCTGAAAGACAAAGACAATTTCAAGGACATGACAGTCATAAACAAAACATGCACAATAGCAGGAGATTCTTGGTGCTGAAATTGGAGGCCTGAGAGGGACTAGTGAGCTCAAACTACATCCAATCTAAACAAACATTTGGCTGTCAATTTTCTTCAGTTTTTGTTTGGAAAAGTTTTTTTCTTCTTTACTGTTTAATGTTTGTAATGTGCATTAGAAACTGTTTCGATAGAACTAGATATGACTCTAGACGTCTACACAAGTTTAATGTATGGCTTAAATAAAGTAATTTCAAAAATGCAGTTTATTTAGCTTATTTTTGAAAATTCTATGCCATTGATATGTTTCTAAAACTGAATGTACAACAAATGAATGTCGGATAAAAGGTTTGCACAAATACTCTATGATCTCAGTTAAAACAAGATCTTATTCATGGGTTATTAACATCACTGAAGAGCACACTTATGTTATGCCTGTCTTTTACATGTTCATCGCATAACAGTATCTTTATAAAATAAACACAATTCTTCATACACCTCTGTGACTGAAATTAATGCTCATTATGATCATTGACAATACAAAATAATTACAACGTAAAAGAAAAAAAAGGGAAAGAAACCAAACAATAAAAATCTAGCTGTTGGTTAAAATACTGGTAATCATTTTAATGACATAAGCCATAATAAGTGACATAATTTTCTCCCAAATGACTCCTGGATGACTTAGTCAAGGGATTTCATTGGACCATTTATCTCAAAGATGGAGGGGGTACCAAGATTTTTAGATGGATGGCTAAATAATAAACAGTAAAACAAATACACCTAAACTTAAAAGCACAGATTCTAACTGAATCCTTCATGTAAATGTTTAGAATATTTTTAGCCCTTTTTCCATTTTTAACTAACTCAGCAGTTGTCTAAAAGAAGTGTGTAAAACACCAATCCCTCCTGTTGATATTTACCCTGAAAGGACCTTTTCAGCACATCCATGTAGTTGAGACTACAGCACATCTACATTGGCTACCATCTGTGAAACTTTACATTCTATCATGATGCCATCACCTTTTAAAGCATAAACATCATAATCGAAGCATGCAATTCACAGACAATTTCTTATTTTTATTTTTGCTCTGAGTTGTCACTCACTCTTATTCATCAGTTTGCATTTGGGTGAGTATCAGTCAATCAACAGAAAGGTCATTCTCTGCTGACACAGATTCTGAACAGAGCAGGTGTCTGTATAAAGCATTTTGATTTATAAAACATCAACACACACACCCACTAAGACTATTGAGTGATCACGGCAGAAACAGAGACCCTGTTCTGCAATTAGCGTATTTGCATTATTATTGCGTGTATACCTACGTGAAGAATCAAAAGAACAGCCTGCAAGCTTTTCGCTTTGGTTTTTGGGACAAGATGAAGAGTGTGACTGCAGAGATGCAGATGCCTCAGATTGCTCTACTTAGTCCTGCAGTTATGCATTATTGAGTGTAGTTTCTGCGCAGAGGGTGCACCACACATATTTATGTAGTCATAGAAGATGGCAGCAAGGCTTGCCAGACAGTGGTGCAACTAATGCACTTTATAAATGAATTTGACAGGGAAAGGTTTCAGGGAAAACTGGGGGGCAAAAAGAAAAGTAAGTCCACAGGATCAAGTTTTTGGCAGAAGTCCTGGCTAAGCGCAATTATGAAGCAAATCAATATTTTGTACAGTCATATTTTTTATTTTGTTTTTTCTCCTAATAAAAACCTTAGTCAAAATCTCGGCAGAGATCACTAACTTTGGTAGCATGGGTTTTTATTTTATTTTACTGTTTATTATTCAAAATTGGCTTTTAAGTCTCACACAAAAACACACAACAATATGTTTTTATTCTAATAATCTTAAAAAATGAGATTACAAGAAAAATAAACATGGATTGAATTGAACAAATGAAAGACTCTTTAAATCCAGGAGGAATGACTTTGACTGTAATCATTGGAAAAGCGGAAAGGCAGCCCTCATCATTTCACATGGCTGCTTTTTGACAGAATGACCAAATGCAGAAGCTCTTTTCCCACAGTAACACTGATCAGTGTTGCTCTGTCCTGAACGCTACGGTTGCATCTGAGCATCCAAAAGGCTTAGCCCGCTGTTCTACGGTTAGTGAGAAGAAAAAACAAAATCGATGCACGAAGAGGGGGAGCAGGCCTATCACTCGCCACCGAGCTCAATTTCACTTATTGACAGAATAAATCGGCCTTTCTCTTCAGCCCCTGCTTTGCATAGATTCGCGTGTTGAACAAGGGGCTCCCTCGTCAATGAAGTCGATTCGTTCAATCGGCTTTTTTCATTTGTTGAAACACTGGCCTAATTTCCATCAGCTGGTATTGATTGGTGTTGTCCACAAGCTAAATGGAAACAGTGCAAGTTGGAAGGTGGACACTGGTTCGAAAGGCTTTGTGGCTAGTCAAAAATGTTCAGGCTTAATCTGTAAATACACTCTCAAAATATGAATTTAGGAATCTGAATCTATTGTATTGGTCCCATTAATTCAAAGAAGAGTAGATTACATTATTAAAATCTATGTGTTTGAACCTTAAAGAGAAATTGTATCTAACAAGGCTCCAAGTTTGGCGAAAATGTTGGTATAGACTTGGATTGAACCCTTTCACACCAGACATGTTGTCAGGGACATCTATCACTCTTTGACATATACCATAAAGCTAAGTAAACACTAGGCTTGTGTAGTACTTTCAAGAAAGTGCTGCCTGATAGTTTTTGAATGCACTTTTAGCTTATAGTTATCACACAGGCACATGATACTAGTGCATGTGCTCACAGTTGGATACATTTTGATGCAAAATGTTAAAGTGGTACAAATCGGGTGAATCTGGCTCCTGGCTTTTTCTTTCACAGCTCTATTTCGATATATAAAAAAAAGACTTGGTGCCATATATTCCCGCCAGGCACAAACCACAAATATTACTTTCTCTCTTGATGATTGATTTTTTTAACCAATTAGCACTTCGTGTTTTGAAAAGGACGTCATCTATTCGTCACCACCAAATCCGAGTGCCTGGTCAACTGATTTAACTTTCAACACATGCCCAAATGTCACACATTTTGTACGTAGAGCCCACAAATGGACTTAAAAGTTGTATAGCAACACATGACGGCGAGAGTTTTGTTCACTGAAGTCCGGAAACGCACACATGAGTGCGTTTACATAGACTGTGTAGTAGAAGCAGTCTCTTCAACGCGTGTTTCCGACACTGGTGTAAACGTAACATAACTCTTTGACCATTCACGCGAACAAAGTGGATCAGCTGATTCGAGCAGAGAAAAATCTCCTTTTCATATCGGCTCTGCGAGGATATGGAACACATTCCAAATGTAAAGTGTTGCATAATGGTATGGAATTACTTTAATGGCATAAACGGTTGAAGAGTTTTGTAGTTGAAAGAAAGTCAACAACAGAGCTAAAGGTCTGGTGTTAAAGGGTTAAACTAAAGTGGGATTGCATAAAAGTTGTGCAGACAGAAAAACTGGGGGCCACAAAGCTATTTTGTTTTTAACATTTTTTTCTGACTTCAAACTGACAAAAGCTAAATTTTAAATAGCTTTAACCATTTTAAAACACTGCAAAACCCTTTCTATTTTTGATGGAAAATGCCTGATTGTAATTTTTGAACACAATAAAATCCAGCTAATGAAGTTACCCCCTCCCCCCCCCAGTAAGAGAAAAAAAATAGCATGTAAGATATAGGATAGCACAAGGGTTAAATGTTTTGAAAACTTTCCATAAAACATTGCTCAAATTGCAGGAAACAGTCTCCAGGGGCACACACCTCAAACAAATTTCAATAATGTGTTGAACATCTCACAAACATGAAAGATTTAATAATTTCTTTGAAACATCCGCTAAATGAAATATTATAACCTTATGTATGTCTGTAAGAAGAAACATTTCTTCAAATCTGAGCACCATTTAATATGTAAGGGTTAATGGCCGACGAAGTGTGCGGTTATTACTTTTTAACGCACGACGTGGAAGCCTTCCACGTCGTGCGTTAAAAAGTAATAACCGCACACTTCGAAGGCCATTAACCCGCTTATACCATGGTCACTTACAAAAGCAATACATATTAACCAGGTTTTAGTCCTTAATTCTTGTTTTTTTTTCCGATTTGGATCGCTTTTCTCACAAAAAGCAGACTATATGTTACGTGATGCGGCGCGATGCGTCGCGCAGCACCACCGCTGCAGTCAAGATTCGGCGATATATATATGCTGATCGTCCCGATAGGTTGAATAAAGCATCATTTCAAAGAGAAACTTCAACTCTTACCGCTTGTTTTTGTCCAAATTATGAAGCAAAAGATGTTTTAAAGAAGCCGGCGCAGTGATACAAAACATTTAAGCTAGCTGACCGGAACTTCTTCTTTCACCGTGCGGTTATTAAGTTTTAACGCATACCCAGCAGCCAATCAGAATCGAGTATTCAAGCGGACCATGGTATAACTAAAAATAAAGGGTTAGATTTGTTAGATATTCAACCAAAAACCCCAAAATGCATTTACACAGATGCACGGGCATTCTTCTTAATGAAAACAAAGGCAAAATGTGTGTTTTTACGGAGAAAGGCACTATGAAGCCACAGGCAGAAGCGAAGCACCAAAGCCATTCACATCGCACTGCCATCAAAATAAAAGCCTAATGGAACGTCACCACACTTTGGCGTCAATCCTCTGAGCAGATCTGACAGCATGGGAGAACAGCAGCTTGTCTGCAAATTCATACTCACTCCCTGTTGTCTCATGCAGTTCTGCATATTTTCCTGCACGCATGTGTAAATACACAGAGAGGGTGGTGCAGCGACGTCACATTATTTTCTCTTTATCATTATGAATGCGTTAACTGATGACAGGATGTGTTCAAAATGTTCAACTAAGTAAAAATGTTCCATCTGAGAATCCTGCTGAGAAACCAAACTGGTTTTAGGGACATATTAGAAACTAAAAAATAAGACAAAAATGAATGAAATATGTAATACCGTTTACACCTGCAGAATGGAGTTGATCCAAATAAAAATCAGGCGGTGACAACTAATTGGTCGCCATAACTGTAGATGTTTGCACTGGGATAACCTCTGCACAGTAGGGGTTGGCGAGCATCTCTATGTGTTGTTAATTGTGTCTTCTGAGAGTTCCAGTTTGGTAACAAAACCAGAATTCCTTAAGAAGTTCTCACAGCTGCTCGTTCTTTTACAAATACGATTTGTGTGCACCAAACATCCAACCACTGCTTTTGCTGAGTTATCTCACCCCACACACACAGCCTTAAATACTTCACACATTCACTGGTTACTATCCTCAAGCAAACGGTTTGGATTTATTCTTTCTTGGCCCTCGTGTCTGTTTTTGTAGGGTCTTGGAGCAAAACTCAGCCACAGCTCTATAAAGTCACAATCAATGCGCACATACACACTATTTTAAGAAGAGTTTCTTTAGTAGCAACATCTTTCTAAAGTGACTTACACGCCGGACATATGACACATGCTAAAAGTGCGTTCTTAAATGCGTGTATAGCCAATGGTGTTGACATTGGACAAGCAGAGAGAGGCTTCTGCTCTTTCTTTATGTACTGCTTACTAGTGCATGTCTGCCACTTAAAGGCCCAATGCAAAATGTTGAAGCGTTTCAAATCTTAGCTCCAGGCTTTTTCTTTCACAGCTCCATTCCAATATATGAAATACTTAGCGTGGTATTATTCCAGCCAGGCACAAAGCGCAATTGTTAATTTCTACTCCACAATCAAATTTCAAATGGTTGGCACTTCCAGGACGAAATCCATACATCACCACCAAATTTGAGTCTCTGATTGGTCAAAGTTCGACCTCGTTTAACCTTCAACGTGCATTCAATGGCCACACGCTTTGTATGTACAACTGAAAACCTTCATAGAAACTTGGAAAGCACTGCATTGATGTAAGAGTTTTGAATATGAAAGCATGTAATGTGTGTTTACGAGAGCTCACATAGAATTTCTAATAGAAGTGATCGCTTGACTGCACATTAACCAGGGTGGTATGAACATAGCTTAAGACTGTCATAGCAATTTGGTATTTAAAATACATGGCAAACCAAATCTTCATTAAAAAAGACCATCCGTCCATTTCCTAAACCTATTTGATCACTTTTGGGGTCACAGTGATGCCAGGGACTAACCTGGCTACTGTTGGACAGGGGCGGGGTGCACCCTAGACTGGTTGCTTTTCTTTTTTGCAGGGCCACATACTCCCACACCCATGCAAACATAGGGACAATTTGGAGTAATCAACCTATGAAGCATGTTTTTGGGCTGTGGGAGGAAGCCGGAGTGCCTGGAGAAGCCCATGCAAACGTGGGGAGATCATGCAAACTTCCCACAGAAAGGACCCAGATGGGATTTGAACCTTCTTGCTGTGAGAGAGAGTATTTACAGAGAGAGGGTGCAAACCACTGTGCCACCTTGCAGCCCCCAAAAATAAAGCTGAAACGATGGTATTGGCATATTGGTATTTAAAATGTATTCAAACAAAAGTATGTTAAAAAGAAGAGGAGAAGTGTTTTCTTCTACATGTTTTAAAAACATTTGGGGGGAATTCTTTTTTGTGAAGCACCCACCAAACACTCAAAAAGAACCGAGTCAAGAACTGTAACTAAGCCATAGGCATGTCAACAAATACACCTACCCTCTGGCTTTGCTGGCAGAATTGTAAATATGTAAAAATCTAAAACACAAATCTTCCATTTTCCTGCTGTCAATGAGGTTTGGCTTCTGTTTTTCCATATTTCCTCAACTCCAGCCCCCACTGTGTTCTTTCTTGTGGCTTTAGCTTTTTCTCCTAAATCATCTTCCTCCCTTTAAGTAATTTTTGCTTCCCGCCTTCTTTCTTTTCCTCAGAATAGGATGGAATTCCAAACAGCAGCCATGATCTCTATAGACAATTGTTTGCTGCATTTGCTTTAGACCTACAGTTCTCAAGGTTTAGCCTTTATTCTGAAAGAGAACATCTTAATGTGAGCATCATTATTTCAAATGTAGCCATAAAGAATAACAGCCCCATATGCAAAAAGACTGTTTCAGGTATATGGCGTATGATGTACACATGTATAGCACTTTTCTACCTTCCTCGAAGGCCCAAAGCGCTTTACAGTGACAGTCCCATTAACACACACTGATGCCGATGCCGACCACTGGCACCAGAGGAACTACTGCCTAAAACATATAATTGCGTTACTGACTGGTGATTTTTGGTAATAAGGAGACGCTTGTCATCAGCAGGTTGCAGCAGGATCTAGAAAAGTCAGACATTGATTCAAATTAAATCTCAGCCTCCTGATGGAATAAATGTAGTCACAACTTCTGTTGTTGTGCAGTTTTTCATGTCTGCATACTTTGAATAAATTTAAAGCCATGTTTGGGCTTCACAGAGACACAAAACCTGTACATAAATGCATATGTTTTTCACCGGTTGTATTAGAAAATGCACAGAGGTTCTTAAATCAGCAAATCTCCCAACTTTAATTGGTGCTACAAATAAGTTGCTTTGTCAGTTGTAACTAAATTGAAAATTATTACAGTTTTAACTGCTTGTTTAAATCATAACTTCACATAAATAGACAGTACATATTTGAAATTGATTAATACTCTTTAAGTAAACACGGTAAGCAGCACTTCAACTAGAGATGCATTTTCTTGGCTTCCATGTTTACTGTCTGTTTCTGTCAAATAGTTGGGCAAAATTTCAAAACCTGGAATCTTCATGAAGTAAATTATTATTGTTTTAATTTTTTTGATTTTTTTAAATCAATAATGTTTAATATGTATTTAATAAATGGTCCAAAGAGTCTATACAAATTAATATTTCACTTATAAAAATACATTTGTTTGTGATTAATCTATTTATACATTATGAATTTTTTATATATTAGAATAACAAAAAGGGCAGCAGTTTAAAACCCACATTTTTCCATTATATTCTTTTTTAAAACTTTTTTTCTTTCTCAGTTTGTTCATGGTCTTGTCATGTTTAATTGTTATAGCCTTTTGTACTGATTTAAGTTTAGTTAATAACATATTTGTCACTAAACCTAGTCTGTATTTTAAGTCCAACATCACCAAATCACTAAATCTTCCAATCATTGTGTCTCTTTATGTATTTTCTATGTTGGAAACATTCATAATAAAAAATAATTAGCCATAGTTACCTAGTACCAGAGTCAGTAACTTAATTACTATCATAAAGCAACAAGTTACTAGGAAAAGTAACTATTTGGATTATTGTAACAAGAGTCACTTTGTGTCAAAATTGGGATTTCTCTGTTCCTCTTTTTACAACTCAGTTGAAATAATCTAAAATGTATACCTGTTAATGATTATTTAATAATTACTACATTTTTTGTTTACAGCAAAAGTAAACATCTAAACTAGTTTTCTACTGGTTAACAATCTAAAAAACAACGTTCTAGGAAAAAAAGAAAATAAATTCAACATGTCAGTTAGCATTGGTTGCCTGCAGATTTCCTCTGGGAGTTTCCTCTCCATGGTGGCCTTTTGCTCAGTAAAGAGGATTACACTGAAAACCACTAGATTTAGTCTTTTAATCACTTGTATAGGTTAGTGTTAAAACCAAACTGGATTTACTGAAATGATCAGGGCTGAATAAAATAATAACAATCATCTTTGGAGTTTTATGATCAGAAATTTTTTTGCTGAAGAACACCAAAACAATTTCTAAAAGTTGAAAAATTAAATCAAAAAACTGAACTAAAAATTTAAATGTTTGTAAAAAAAAAAAAAAAAAAAAGATTTTTTTTTTTGGTTCTTGTCATCTGTACAGTCAGATTAACACTCATCCAGACAAAATCTTAAATTATTATTCTGAAAGAGCTTTCACCATCAAACAAAACAAAGATGCTCTAATTTGTGAATCGCTGAATTTGATAATGTCCTTGTTGCATTCCTATTAAGGCTTTTTAGCTCTCTTATAAATGTGAATTTATTTAGCAAATTACAGGAGTGAACTGCTGAAAAGTAATCTGCAGAGGATGAGGAAGACCAAGGACACCCCAGGCCCCCTCCACCAGTCAACATTATTTATTTTCCTGTAACACTTGTTTCAAATATTGTTTCCACTCTGTCTTCAGTGTGTTGCCCCAAAAGGCAAACACAGACAAACACATTTGCCTTTAATTTCGCATATCTTGCATCAGGAGAGGTTTTGTGGTTCAGAGGCAAATAGGACTGAAGTGGGAAGGTCACAGCAGCTCATAAACCTCAACTCCCCAACAGCCACTTCCAAGGATTTGTCTTTTAAAACGCAGGAGAAAAATTGGAAAAGAACAAGTGACAGAGTATCGACAAATATTCACACACTCATATGCTTACAAATAGAAATTGCAGCTTGTTTAAATTTCCAACTCAAGGTCGCATCCTGGTTCCACACCCTTTTGGTTTTTACTCATCAGCATTCATTCATTCATTCATTTTCTTATCCGCTTTTTCCCTTTCGGGGTCACGGGGCTGCCGGAGCCTATCCCGGCCACTCATGAGCGAAGGCAGGGGACACCCTGAACAGGTCGCTAGTCTGTTGCAGGGA
Source organism: Oryzias curvinotus (assembly GCA_023969325.1). NCBI lineage: Eukaryota > Metazoa > Chordata > Actinopteri > Beloniformes > Adrianichthyidae > Oryzias > Oryzias curvinotus. Next base: position 14,185,188 of record CM043720.1, on the reverse strand, counting down.
AGAATTTCAACAACACTCTCACACCTAGGGACAATTTAGAGTTGCCAATTAACCTATGAAGCATGTTTTTGGACAGTGGGAGGAAGCCGGAGACCCCGGAGAAAACCCACGCATGCACGGGGAGAACATGCAAACTCCACACAGAAAGGTCCCCCATTGATGTTGATCTTCATGTCCCCCAGCTGGGACTTGAACCGGAGGCCTTCTTGCTGTGAGGCAAGAGCGCTAACCACTGCGCCACCGTGCAGCCCCTCATCAGCATTGGCTAAACCAATAAAAAAGATTGCAAGCTAGCCACAAACTGAAGTGGGTGTATGGGGATGTATAACACTGGTCTGCACTCGAGCCAGATCAATAAAGGTCAATGTGGACACAGGCCAGACGGTGGTCAGGAGGGACAGACAAGAGTCCAAGAGTGGAATTCAAGGAAGCATGTTTGTTTGGTGGCTTGATGTGTGAGTACAGCATCAACCTGGACACAAAATGTGTACAACTATTGTTTTCAAATATGTATCAGCATGCATTTAGAGCAGCCTAAAGCCTTTGGAGAAACGCAATCTACATGATTCTTGATATCTTTGCATTATTTTATGATGCACTCTTCTCAAAATCCATTCAGTTTAAATAAAGTGAAGCAGTGACACCAAATATAGTTGACTGTATACTAATGTTAGTTTATTCTTTGGTAAATTATATATACTGACATAGATTTTAAAATTGAACAGTTATCGATTCACTGTTACGATTTAATTGAAAGTGTATTTTGATGTAGTTCAAACATAGTTAGTCCGTCCAGCTGAATCATCTTTTAGCTTTAAATATGTACGGTATTTTTACTAAATGAATTTCAAAAAGTCGTTTATTCTGACAGGAAGTAAGTGCCCCATGAAAGCTTGTGTTTGGGAAAAACTTCACGTGTTGCCCAAATGCCAGTTTCCTAAAAATGTGTCTCAATGGTTGCTTCGTGCCTCACGTGAGACATTGAACGTGTGGGTCAGAACGCTTTTTATTGTGGAAAGTAGATCCTGAACTTCAGAGAAATTACCAAGCACTGCAGTGGCATTTAATCAAACAGCCCAGAATTTATCCGTTCATGACAACACTTCTGAAAAAAATACAGTGATGATACCCATGATCGCCTCATCAGGGGAAAGTCTCAGCGTGAACATTTCAAATCCTTTAGGCTTAACACAAAGAGAGCCTTTATGAGGTTTGCTTATACCACAGCCATGTGTGGACTTCCAGATTTAGATAGGAGAGCAGCTCAAATGTATTGATTTCACCACTGGTTCCTCCAAGCTATTTGTTATGGCTGTTTAGGGTTAACCTGCTATCCCCTCTGCCATTTCTATATTAATGTCAGGATTCTGTTGAGAAATCTGTGTCACGTATTTTAGGTTAACAGGTTTTTGTCTTTCAAACAGGGTTTCACCTCAAATGTCTGACCGGAAATCTTATTGCTCCAATGGGGTGAACCAGAAAATAAAGTCCCGTCTTCATAACATTTATTTATTCTGGCAACAGTTTTTCCAGCAGTTTCACTTCAAGTCCCACTCAGTTCATCTTTTGATATGTTGTAAAAGTGTTTCCAGTGAGCTTTTATATACAATTATGTCATTTTTAGCCTAAAAAAACAGTTTCATTCTCTAGGATATAGTTTCTACAGAGCGGCAGTAGTTCATCAGAGATTTTCCTGAGTTGTGGCCAGGACTGTTGGCACAGAGTAAGCCTGCCCTAATTTCCCATTACCACATGGCTTTTTTCATCTGCTTCTGATTCGCATAAATTTGAATAAAGAAATACTCAAAAATGCAACTCTAAGCTTAATTTTCTTAATATATGTTCTCCATCATCAGAAAAATGCTAAAAGAACATTTTAAAAACACCAAAAACACAAATTTTGTTGGAGTGGGTCTTTAGGTGCGCAGCTACAAATGTTCAACACATTGACACTAATTTCTAACAGTTGCTCAGGTCTCAGAAAACCTTTTAAACTTTCTCTACCACGGTGATCACCATGGGCTGCTTGGTAACAAAAAAACAAAACAAAAACAGAGCAGGTTTTTTTGCTATCCAATTCTAAAAGGATGCATGCGTGATGCTCTCCATTACGTCTGTCTGTGACTCTCTCAGGATGCATGTGAAGATGTTTGCCTGCATCTCATATTTATTTGCCTTTTAAAAGCTGCTGTTCCAGCCGCTAAATGGAAACCCCCAAGATGGCAAGTAAAACAAATGTCTTTGGCTTTTTCTGCTCAAAGAAACTTTCCAGTGTGGAAACAGAAGAATAGGCTTAGATTTCAAAGAAAAAGAGAGGGGAAAAAAAAGAATATTTTAAGTCGGAGTCCTACTTAAAATATGGATTTATTGCGGCAGGTTGCTCCCACGTTCCAAGCTCGCCCTGCAGAAAATGTGGTGACCAACTTTGTAATGTTATGAGAACACTGCAAATAAAACTGCCTACTCGTTAGATTCCTGTTTATTATTATTATATTTAGACAACACCTGTTTTACGACATTCATATAATTTTATTTTGTCACCCCCCCAAATACCCTAAAGGCTGGTCCAGGAAAAATGAAAGAATATGTTCTATTTTTTGTGTCTGATTCAATCTCTACAAGCCTTGTTGGTGGTCATCCACATAAAACTTTCAGGACTTTCAACATCTTAGCCTGATAAATGTAGACCTGGTTCCCTAACTTCACTCACTAGACTAATCCTATGGCATAAATGGTAAATGCTGTACACTTATCTTTCTACCTACAAGGCCCAAAGCGCTTAACAGTCGCAGACCCAATCACCCCAGTCACACACACATTCACACACTGGTGGCGGCTCCGCTGCAAAACACAGGCGCCCGCCTACCACCAAAGGCAAGGTGGGGTTCAATGTCTTGTACAAGGACGCATCGACTCATGGGCTTGCAAGGCCGGAATCAAACCTGCAATATTACGATCACGGGTCGACTGCCCTACCACTGCACCACGGCCGCCCCAATACTAATATTAGACCAGCTATGAGGAAGCTAAGAGTCCCTTTTCAGGATCAAGTGCATAGAACACAGTTTTACAGCATGATCCTCCATCTGTGTCTTCCAGAAGACATAGATGGATGCTTACACAACTGCCTGGACTGAGGACTTTTCTCGCAAATAGACCAGTTTGTAAGACTGGTCAGGAGCAATAGTGCAATGGTATGCCTCAGCGGACTGCATGCCTACCCTCTCTGTTCACCATGGCTCTCACTACAAGACAGACAGCTGTCATTTGCACAAATACCAAGACGGTTAAATTGTTTGGTGTCGGTAGAGTTGGACAAGTGACAGAGCTAAGATGACTTGATAGATAATAGATCGGACTGGTGATGCAACAGTAAATCTGTTTTGTATAAAAGGACCCAGCAATTGTACTTTTTGTGTAAGCGAGATGTTCCATGTCTCAGAGTTTGTCCTCACATAACCTGCAGCATCAGACTTTAGGAGGCTGAACAAACTGATGCTCTGGGTTCAAACTGATTGCTCAAGCAAGAAAGCTTTAATAATATAAAATAATATAAAATGAATTGAATTAATCAACTAAACAATTTAAAATGAGAACTTGTGTTTTTTATACTAGAAAGAAAATATATATAAGAAAATCAACATTTTAATACAAAAAATTCCCCTTAAACCTAAACTGGACCATTTCTGATGTCACAACAGAAAATTCATTGGATACATTGTTTTTTGGCCCAAAGTCTGTAAATGAATTCCAGTTTTAAATGTTGGTTTCAGATTGAGGTTTATATCTTCTGCGCTAATCAGACCACTTTCTCCTGTTGATGTGTTATTAAAATAAAGATATTTGTTGTTTCCACGCTTTAATCATATCTATTAAAGTTTTCAGTTCCATCGCTGTGTCCTTCACCACCTGACAAATAATGAAGCTAGTTGGACTTTTTTTTAACACGACTTAAACCTTGGCACAATAAAAGTAAAATAAAAGTTTCACGGTCTCAAATTTCAATTAAACAAACTGGTACTTCACTTTAATCTGAAGGACATTACACTTTCTTTCCACTTAGTTTAAAACCCCCACCACAATCACACACTTGTAAAAACCAACAGTTTAATCTGCTGAAGGTCATTTTCAGGAAAATCTACGATCTCAAATCACCAATTTTATTCCAGAGTTCCTCTTATATTAGTAGGCTTCCATTGTAAGCTCTGGCAGCTAAAAAGATGAGCTTGACATTTCTCATTACGAGTAACCAGAAAAAGAAGGAAGAACTGTGAGTAATATTGGAAATTAAAAACTACTTTTACAATGTCTGCATGACTCAGTGGTTTTTCCACATGTGCAGGTCAGCTAAAAGCTCACCTCATTTAATGATTAAAGCAGAAATAATGCTCCATCCTTTACGAAAACATAATGGGAGCATTGTATTGGAATATTTTAATCATGCTGGATTGTTGTTAGGAGGCTTTTTCCCCCTTTGGAGATGGCTCTGTACAACCAACGCTCGTCCTGCATCTCTGTTTTGGAACTTATCAGGGTCCTGATTAATCAAAGTTGTTTATCTCATTTTTAGTAATGCACAATCTAAACAGCATGTATGCACAGGTTAATAAAATGTAGCTTCTTCCTATTAAGGAAGTAAACATATAAAAACCAATTCTACAACATTAGAGCAGTCTGCTGAATAATTCGGGAAAACTTATGGTTCACAGATGTTTCTGGAGTCATTTAAAGGTCTAAAAAAAGACTTTGGCTGTTTTATCATCATTTCAATTCAATTCAATACAATCTTATTTGTATAGCCCAAAATCACAACAACAGTCGTCTCGATGGGCTTCGAAGTAAAACATGAACTCAAAAGGATCACGAATACAAAGAGTTCAATAGGAAAATACTAAAATGAACTAACAAACTGACTAAGCTATACTGGCATCCCTGTCCTTAGACCCCCCTTCATCATCATTCCTATAGTCCTTCATGTCAAAAAGTCCATCCAAAGAGAGCAAACAAGCTGAATGGAAGCTATGAACAGTAGATCAGATAAATCCTGTAAGAACTATTAAGAGAAAATTGCAATTGTTGACTCAAAAGAAAGAATCAAGACACAAATATTGATTTGAGTTTATGCCCTTCACCTACCTCACCTGTCATTAGCTTGATCTTTGACACATAAAAGCATTTCGATGTGTCCGAAATACAACAACATTACAGTTTAGTTTAGCTTCATAGTGGCAGTGGCAGGGCAGAAGACTGGCTGGAAAATGAGGACAGTAGAGTGGAAAGCCCCTGCAATGATCACGAATATATATTTCAAACATTTTTACTGTTGTTATTAATACGAAAACAGCAGCTCTTTTAGCTTAGGCTCTATTATTATTTTTTGGTCAATAATGATACCAATATTGACTCAAAAATTGGGGGACATGTGGGGGGGGGCAACAACTTCCCCTGCACCCCTGTAGATCCCCCTCTGTTTACAATTTTTTCCACTCAGTTTCTTCACACAACTATCTCATAGGAAGGCACATTTCTGATAATCCTAATAAAAAAGCATCAATTTTAGAACAGCAACATTGAATGTTTTTTAACCTAATCCATCCTTGAGCTATTTTGTAGTTAAAAAACAATATTTGCCTTTGGTGATACAGTTTGATCCATCTCATAATAATGCATATTCTTAAGCCTTTCAGAGTAAACCACATCCATTTATATGATAACATATTACCTTGGGCACACCAAAGAACAATTTTTAATGAAATATGAATTATTTTTGTGAGCTATATTCCTACCCGGAATTAAGACGACTCGATCTCTGAGGCACCGCCTTTCGCTCCTTGTGGGTGTCGCCCATTTCATGACATCAACCTAGAGTCGGACTTGGCCGTGTGTCTGTGTCTCGCCCACAAAAACAAACAACATCCAAACTTTCGCAAAGATGAATGTGAATATTGTGCATATAAAAGAAACATTTTAGGCGATCACCGCTAGCTCCACAGGGAAAGTGTGCAATGTATGTTTTTGCCTGGGGGCGGTGCTGGCAGCGCAGACTCTTCCTGGAAGGGGCTGGTCTCACTTTTCTATGTTACAATGTGAAAACCCGCTTATTTATGTTGGGTTGGGAGGGGCTGGTGCTCAGAGCGTAGGTTTTTAGAGGAATACTCAGAAATGTGTGATTACTTCCAAATACAACATTGGGGTTGTTTTTTGTGAGTAAGTTATACTATAATACACTTCACATGATTTTTCTAATTTTATAGGTATTGTATTTCAAACTGCACAAATTAGTGCACCATTTTTTACTTACCCTTTAAATAGGCTGCTATTTAAAGAGGTCATTCAGGGAGTGTTCGGTGTATCAAGTCTAAAACTAGCAGAAGCTTAAGGAGTAAGGAAAAAAGAGGCAGGTTTAAAGACATATAAACTAAAGGGTAACATTGCTAAGCAAGCTGACACTTCAAATTTGACTTTAAGTCGGTGAATCTGAAATTTTTATTGGGTTCCTACTTTCTTTATTTCTACAGTAGCAGCTCTTCAGCTCTGGGAAATATGTGCCTTTCTATTTTTCTGTTTCATCCACCATTCAACAGATGCACACATTCCCAAAAGAAACACGAGTTTTTTTCTTCTTCTTCTTGAACAGAGCTTTTAGGCTGTCTTACCATCACCATCAGTGGAGAGACTTTATTTGCTACAATACATGTGTAAACACCACAGCTTGTATGCAACATGTGCATTGCCTGCATTAACTCCTGCAGGAACATTTGCAGACATAAAAGCTTGGTAGCGATCTGTCAAAGCTTTTTTTCATAGAAGCTTAAAGGAAAGGAAAGATGTAAGGGGTAAAAAGGGTAGATACAAGCTTATTTTATAAACTGTCATTTAAAATGTGGCATGTTTGAGGTAAGAATTCAGGTTTGGGAACACGTATTTAAAATAATAATGAACCACATTTGGAATTTTTAGGTTTCGTCTTATGTTGCTGGGACATTGAAATTTGAAGGTGAAGTCACAACAAATAAACGTTGGTAGTATTTGAAATCAGGCCTTAGATATTTGTACTCTAAAGACAAAAAAAAATGTTATGTTCATCTTTGATGCTTTAAAAAAAAAGAAGCTAGCAGAAAAATAAAAATCTATAAAGTTAGTGCACCCTTCTTTTGATTCATAGTTCTTTCTGCTTTCATAGACCGTGCAGCACATCTTCAAAAGACAAAAAAAAAAGTATATATTGAATTACTCTCTTTAGTGCTCAATCTTTTCTGCAAAGTCAGAAAAAATTATTAATTTTCAGTCGATTCCCCTTTTCACTGTGGGGAAAGTGCCCTTCACAGGGAAAGAGAAAGTGTCAAAGAGAAGAGGAGGAAGGTAGTGCTTGAGAGGAGCTTTGATCAGGGTTGAAACATGGAGATTAATCTTGTCAGGAATGGGTTGCAATGTGAGGTAGACCAGGTTTCCCTCTAACGCTCCTCTCCATCTGCCTCTGCTGCATTGGCCCTGATCCCCGGGCCCCAGAGTTGGTGGTGGGGGGTGATACTGAAATAGAAGGTTTCCAGGTAGATGTTCTCCATCTAACTGGAAACAGGTGAAATGTATCAAAGATGAGGGAATCGTACAGGATGAGGGGAACAAAGAAAAATGTAATGAAAGAGAAATGTCTTCAATTGCACAGAGTGGACCTTTGACCCTTCTCTTGTCCTTTATCTTTCTTGTCACCTTTCCCCACATTTCAGCTTGTAACTTTTCAAAGCTCCAATTTTTTTCTCTCAAACAAAGTTTGTAATTTGTGCGTTTTAACAGAACAGCTTTAGTGGCAGATTTGTTAGAAACAGAATTGATTTGTTTGCACAAAGTGGCCACCCGTCACCATTGCATAGATTAGTTTCTCACATTAATTCTTCCTTTGCATACCAATTTTTTAACAAAAGAGTTGCAGGAGGGCAGGAGATATATTTATGACTAAAATTTCAGCTGTTACAAGACTTTATATTTGTATGTTTCTTTGTCATTTTGTAGAACTGTTCCTGTTTTAACCTACCGGTATTATAGATATTAGTGAGCTGGCTCCTGTGTCATGATGATAAATGTTCACACTGTTAATTTTCCCAACATTTATCTAAGTTGTTTTCAGAGCAACAGAAATATTAGGCAGAGTAGAAAGTGTGTTGGAGACTTTTCTCCAATTTAATGTTGTAATTATATTCCAAGATAAAAGCCTAAAAATACTGCTCTGGTTTTTAATAATAAGATTTTCACTAATGAATTTGCTAGATAAGTCATATTAACAAAAAATAGATTATTTAATTTTTATCATTTAAAAAAAAAATTCCTCCAAATTGCAGTGCAGAAAAAAACGAGTCAACCAAAAACTCTGAAAGTTCTCCCACTTAAAAAGATAAGAGAGGCCTGTAATTTTCATTGTAGGTATACCTCAACTACTACAAAATAAGGAGAAAAAAGTCCAGAAAGTCACATTGTCTGATTTTATTTATTTATTTATTATTTTTACAAATTATAGTGGAAAAAAGGGAATTGGTCAATAGCTAAACTTCACCTCAATCCTTTGTTGTAAACCCTTTGCTGGCAATGACAGCAGTCAAATGTTTTTTCTGTAAGTCTTTGCAACGTTTTCACAAACTATTGCTGTTTTTTAGGCCCATTCCTCCACGCAGATCTCCTCTAGAGCGGTGACCCTCAACTCTCAAAACTCTCAACTCTATCCAAAGATTTTCTATGGGGTTGAGATCTGGAGACAGACTAGGTCGCTCCAGGACCTTGAAATGCTTCTTACAAAGCCACCCCTTTGTTACCCGGGTGGTGTGTTTGGGATTGTTTTCATGCTGAAAGACCCAGCCAGGTTTTATCTTCAATGACCTTGCTGTTTGAAGGAGGTTTTCACTCAAAATCTAACAATATATGGCATAATTCATTCTTTACTTCACACGGATCAGTCCTCCTGGTTCTTTTGCTGAAAATCAGCCCCAAAGGATGATGTTCCCACCCCCATGCTTTACAGTAGGTATGGTGCAGGTATGGTATTTCCTTGGATTCAATTCAGCATTCTTTGTCCTCCAAACATGACGAGTAGAGTTCTTACCAAAAAGTTCTATTTTGGTTTCATCTGACCATAGGACATTCTCCTAATCCTCTTCTGGATCATCCAAATGCTCTCTAGCAAACTTTAGACGGGCCTGCACATGCACTGGTTTATAGCAGGGGGACACATCTGGCACTGCAGGATTTGAGTCCCTGGTGGCGTATTGTGTTACTGATGGTAGCCTTGGTTACTTTGGTCCCAGCCCTCTGCAGGTCATTCACTAGGTCCCCTGTGTGGTTCTGGGATTTTTGCTCACCATTCTTGTAATCATTTTGACCCCACAGGGTGAGATCTTGGGGGGAGCCCCAGATTGAAGGAGATTATTAGTGGTCTTGTTTGTCTTCCATTTCCTAATAATTGCTCCCGCAGTTGATTTCTTCACACCAAGCTGCTTAACTATTGCAGATTCAGTCTTTCCAGCCTGGTGCAGGTCAACAACTTTGTTTCTGGTGTCCTTAGACAGTTTTTTGGTCCTGGCCATAGTGGACTTCGGAGTGTTACTGTTTGAGGTTGTGGACAAGTGTCTTTTCTATAGATAACCAGTTCAAACAGGTAACATTAATACTGGCAATTAGTGGAGGACAGAGGATCCTCTTACAGAAGAATTACAGGTCTGTGAGAGCCAGAAATCTTCTTTGTTTTTTCCGGTGACCAAGTACTTATTTACATTTACAAAAAAATACTTAAAAAATCAGACAATGTGATTTTCAGTTTTTTTCCCCCCTCATTGTGTCTCTCATAATTGAGGTATACCTATAATGAAAATTACAGGCCTCTCTCATGTTTTTAAGTAGGGGAACTTGCACATTTGGTGGCTGACTAAATACTTCAGGTTTTCTGAATAAACTGGGCTAATTAAAAAGTGTAGATGCTCATCTTGTTTACTAGCAGCCCATAGGCCTGTCTCTTGTTTGTGACAACAAAAAATACATTTTAAGAAATATTGAAAAATATAAGGGATTTATAAAAAAACAAAAAATTTAGAAAGTCTCAAGAGAATGTGGAACACAGGAGCAAAATCTGATTAAAGCTGAAAACAGAAAAATAATAAAAGGATTTGTCGAAAAAACACTTTTATTCTTGCAATTTTAATTAAAATCTATGAATGTATAATGCTTTTTTTGCACATAACCATACAAAAATTGGTAAATTTAACTGAACCACATAATCACAGTATGAACACAGATATCTGGGGAAAAACTCAAATATTATCATATTTAATCTTCCTAAGTTTGTGTTTTGATTAGTTTTGGGTACTAGACTGGAAAAAAAGATTATTTGTCATAAAAGTGATTACATTTGTCCAAATAAAAATTTAGATAAAAGAGAAATCAAATTTTTTACAGGTAGATCTCCTTTTTTAAACTGAAGGCAAGTGGAAATTCTCTATACAACAACCAATGGGGGGAAACTTAACACAAAGCAACAATTGTTTGTAAAATTTAAGAGAAAATCCTAGCAATTTCTTAGTTTGTGGTATTTCTTTTTTATTAATTGACTAAAAACTACCAACTTGAGTGGATCTTGGGAGGTTTAAAGGATGCTCTCAGCTTTTTCTATTTTTCCAGGGTTTTACTGTAGGTATTTTCCACCAAAACCACCAAAACAATTTTTCCAATAAAACCCAGATCATCAGGTAGTACATTATATTTAGCTTAGTTTTGCTTTTCCTACTATTGCCTTCATATATTCTTTACAAAAGTGTTACAAAAGCAGCTTTTTGAATGGCATTTGTGTGACCACATACTGTATGTGGCTGTCTCTCATTCTGTTCTTCACCAAAACAGCTAAATTTGTTTTAGATTCTGTAATGCTGAGGAGAATCCCTGCTTATCAACTGTTCTGCAGGATGACTGTTGATTGGAAGATAGAATGGGTGCACTCCCCCTTTGACATGTGCACGCTCTGCAGAACCCTGCTGTACACATGACCCTTCTTCTTTTTGGATTCTTACAGCTGGGGGGTGATGTGGGGTCAGGCGTTTAGCCTGATAACAGGAGGGCCGTCAAGCCAAAGAACTATTGCTCTTCACCTCACTCAATCTTTACAGTCTTTCACTGCAACTCACCCTAACTGATTTGCATGAGTCGGATTGTCTTTTATGAAGGACCTTTGGTGTCTTTGGCACTATTTTGTGTGTCTCCAGCTTACTGCTCTCTTCATTTTGAATCCAAATTCTTAAGAAACTCTTTTTTTTTCCTTCTATGCAGCAGCCTCTCTGCCTCTACCCCTGACATATTCAGAATTCTGTCCTTATGGAAATCTTCAAGAACTCTCAGTAAAGAAAGAAAACATTGAGCTGATAAATACGTTACCCATAAAGATGTCTTTTGCAGCAAGCACACAATAAAATGCAATTTGCCTCATGTGTCAAAAACACTTTTTTGATTCTAAAAAGTCATATATATTATATAGAGAAGCACGTCGAAGCCTAAAACTCAAAAGTCTCCTGGGGATTTGGCAATGTAGAAAAAGATTTCAAAGAAACCTGCTTTTTTTCTAAAAAGATTAATCTCGTATGGTAATAAGTTTGGATTAGGTTTGAAACTGCCATATTTTTGTCAGACATTTTCAGGTTCTTAATGTGGTTTTTGTATTGGCCCACATGCTTGCAGGTGCCTGTGTTGTGCTCAAATCTAGTTCAGTCATTTGAATCGACTGCCATGTTGACAGAAAGATGGCATAAAACAGAGCATTACCATAGCAGGGTGCAGGTTCCAGCTCATTGCAGCTCAATGAGAATGCCTGGCTGAGTGTGCAACAAACTAAAAGCCTTTGTTGTGTCACTCAAAGCTCATTTGTTTGATTATCTGACTTAAAAAAAACAAACCATTTAAAAAGTCTGTGAAAACACGTCATTTTGTCATTCTGTGATATTCATGAACTTTATCGAGGTCTTCATTGTTGTGACTTGTTGTGTGTCTTATACAACAGTTATTTTGTTAAAGACTGGACAATTGTAGTTTATGTTGTGAGATGTTTTCTTCAGGAAAGTATTCATGCAAATTATACTTAATTTAAGACACAAATTAGAGCATTTGCACAAGTAACTTATGACTGAAAGAGGCTCACATGACCCCTTTGTAGGTGCAATAATATGTAAAGAAATGCATTTACCCAGTTTTCATATTGGCAAAACAAAACGCTGCAGCAGAAACTCAGAGATGAGTAGAAACAACTCAGATGTTTAAAAGCCTAATGAAGCGATCAATCAATCGATCAGCAGCAAAGCAGAAAAGTTCCTGCTCTATTTTTTAAGTCAGAAGATTATAAACTATATAACTACTAATGGGAGTTTTGATATTTAAACTGAGTACTGGAGATTTATGACCCCCCCTTCTAAATGAATACACATTAATCACCATCAGAGGTTGAACATGAGAGCGCAGAAAAGGATGCTGGTACTTGGTAACTCTGCTCAGCCTTGGGTTTGGGACTTTAGGACTCCCCTTAATATTTTTTGATAGTTTAGAGTTGATTTCTTTCAAGTATAAAAACAACTGTAAAAGAAAATCTTGGAACATAAAGACAGACACAGAGACGAAAACCAAAAAAAGTAGAAACCTTAAATACCCTATTTTCCGCATACTTTACAGCCACTTTCATTTTTTTTTCAAAAAACAACAGTGAACCAGTGACAGTGATAACCTGGAGCGCCTAATATGGAATAATTCTGTTTGTGTTTACTGATGTTGAAGCAATTTTAAGACATACGTAGCACTCTGTCAAAATGTTTGGTTGGGTCCGCTAACGCTGCTAGAATGTAGCAGTGTTGGACCGTGAATATTTTTTATGTGTTAGGAGTCAGTATAGTTTCTTTTTTACAGGTGTCATGAATGCGCCAACATAGCTAATGCTTCTAAATTCAAACAAGTTCTAGAGTTACTGTGACTGACGGACTTATCTCTGACTCTTTTGTCTTGCTTAAACACTGTATAGTTCAGTGAACCTTATAACATTAAGTTTAAAAACAGACGTTTAATTTACGGTGAGCCTTATAATACGGTGTGCTCTATAGAGCGGAAAATATCGTTAATTCATGTACCTAAAAAACATTTTTTAAGCATTCAACCTGTGTAAAAAATAAGCATTTTAGGATAACAGCAAATATTTAGGCTTGGATCTAAGCAAGACAACAAAAAGTACTCGAAAACATGAAAAGTAGCACCTTTGTTCTTAAGAAATTGGGAAAAAAAACATGGTACTAACAAGGCCAAAAATGCAAGGATTTAGTCTAGACTGGCTGGTCTCTTAGACCTTGATTGTCAGAGTCCCAAAGTCCCACTTTTCTCCACGACAGAATCAGATGATTGACCTTGATTTTGCAAATGGTTGAAGAATTAAGGTATTTGAAAGAACACTGGAATGAAAATTCGGATGTAAAGGAATTAATTTGGCTTTGAAGCTCTGTGAAGCTTCAGTGATAAATAATCTGGAGTCCCAAGCACAGTCCAAACAACTGCCAAGTCCTTCCTCCTGTAGAGGGTAAATTAGAAAAGCATTGAAAAGATTGTGCCCCCACCAGTGTGCAACAACTAATAACATAACATGTTCTATCATTTTAAGATTAAAAAAACATTATCTGGGGATATAATTACAGACTCTTAATATGTTCTCACCTTGACCTATCTATATTTTTCACATAAATCGTGATCACTCCTCTACTTCTATGAAACAGTGTTTCAAGTTCTGTGACTTCACTGCATTTGATTTATATGCAAAATCCAGTTTTGCTTGTCTTCTTATTCTTTGATAATTAGTTGTTTAATTGTGCTCAGTTAGGTGTAACTGGACTAAAGGCATCTCCTCCTAAATGGCCACTTCTGAGCCAAAAATAAAGACCTCGCTAACCTCGCTAGAGGCCGCTTCAGCAAAAGTGTGGAGAAGAAACACTTCGAAATCAATGACTTTTGTTCCCCATCAGCAGCCACAGCTTCTGTTTGCTTGGGATTCTGGCTCATCCGTTGATTTTTTTCCCACTGACACGCAACACAGGAAGCAATAAATCAAAGGGATGAACTACCTCTGTGTAATGCAAATCCAGCGCATGCCAACAAATATAGTATTTTTAAACAAACTTACCTATTAGCCAGAAGAAACAGTTTTGGAAAAGGGACACCGTCGAACCAAGGCCAAATGAAGAAACAAGAGGGACAGGGTGGGAAGAAGAAAAAGAAGAATAGAAAAACTTTTAGTTACAGCAAAAGCTTTCATTCATAAATAATTGACATTGTCTATTTAAGTTTGGCCACTACAGAGATAAAAGCATCATTTATGCTAGAATATTGAAATGAAAGAAACACCTCAGGTTATAAATATTAAAGGAGGGTCTGACTGTCTTGGCAGTTGAGAGGTCAACATATAAGCCGAGGCTGTCGTCTCTCACCCAGGCAAAAACTGCCAAATGTCTGGACTGGGGTGTGAGAAATAGTTGTGTTCTTGAGTTTGTAATTTTCGTTTGTGCATGATGGTGGCCACTCTGTGTGCAGACACAGATTGTAAATAAGGAATAAGTAACACCTAGTGCATCTTTGTTTTTAAATTCTGAAGAGAAACATCAATTTCAAACCCATTACTTTAAAATGTAACCATATTAATTTAAACGACTGAATGTCTGAATAAAAAAATGCTTAGAACTAAAGGCATATGAGGCATATTTTGAATGAGATACTGATAAATGTACTCCATTAAATAAAAAAATATGGTATGAAAAATGCACAAAATATACATAATTTTTTGTCTCCTTACTGAGATTTTTGATGACAAACAGTTTGAGGAGTTTTATTTATTTATTTGTTTATTTATTTATTATTTTATACAAAAAAATGCATTATTCTGTAGGAAAGACTAGTCTTTAGGGGAAACGTTTGTTTATCACCCAGTGTGTCAGAATTTTCATCTGAAATCAGGAAAGTCAAGCTTCGCTTCTTGCACCCACTTGCAAATAAAAGAATGATTTTATTTTTTAAAGTTTAAGTTTTAGACACAACAAATGTTGAAGGTTCAATAAGACAGATTTGATGCATAATCACAAAATAGAAATTTAATGCTAAAAACTAATTTAAATGTCACTGTATTTAATGCCCCAATGCTCAACTTCTACTTTCACATTCATGTCAAACCTTCCAAAAATAAATGCAGAGAGATGGAAAATTATATTGTGTTTCAGAGTCAGAATTGTAGGTTATTTTTTAATGCTTATTGCAGACAACTTGTACAATTGTTTTGAATAAAATGCATCGCACACTGAACATTCTAGAAGTGTCATAAAAAGAAAAAAGGTAAAATCCAATTCCCGTCAATCAAATGTGAGCTTTCATAGGAGCTTTTCAGCAAGATTTAAAGACGATGCATAAATTCATGAGGTAGAATAGCGTTTCTTGTGATTGTGACATTTCAGAGTCTTGAAGGGTGAATCTGTGGGTGTCTGCATGTGTGTAAAAAGACAAAAGCTCTGGGTTTCATTCTCTTTGACCCCGCTGCACTTACTGCGTTGCTGAATTCTCAGATTGTCATCTACAAAAACGGAACAAGTGGATCGGTGGCACTGCCACAGAGGCCAAGCTTTTGTTCCATCAGGTACTCAGGCAGTCAATCAGTCAACCAGTTTGCCAATCAAGCAGTCTCTCAAGCAGCCAGCCAGGCAGTGGGACATTATCCTATTGCCCCTGCTTTGCAAGACTGTCAGCTAGATGTTGTTTCTGCCAGCCAGCCATTGAACCAGACAGTCAGACACTGTCTTTAATTTGAATATTTGCTGATAGACAAGCTTTGTCCCACCAGCCAGTTTATGAGAATACAGAATGGAGGGGCACGACTGGTTGATTTCACAGAAAAGGAAAGTGGAGAGAAATCAAATCTATTATCCCAAAGTGAGATCCATCCATCCATCCATCCATCCATCCATCCATCCATCCATCCATCCATCCATCCATCCAGACAGACAGACAGACAGAAATAATTGCTGTGAAAAATGAAATATTAATAAATTGTAGTTAATGCAGCCAGCAGCAAAACATGGGAGTAAAAAAAATGAAACTCCACAGCAAACGACAAAGGGTGCTACACAGGAAGAAGCAACGTTTTAATAAACAAATTCCACCTATTTAATGCATCGATAATGAATAGAAGAAATAACCTCGAGTTTAGACCAACACTGATTATTTCACACAGACAAGGATGAGTTCTAAAAACACTGCAGGAAAAAAATGAAAAATAAAAATCAGAAACAAGGTGGGAAAGATTTAATGAAGAATATTTTATACATTGTTGCACAGAAAAAGACACAGTTCACTGCAGATTCTTGGCATGAATTTGACTAGTAAAGTGGGCTGTTCAGTGTATTTCAATAGTGTAAGGTACAAGGATAAAGCTATGTTCACACTGCCTGCGCATTCAAGTGGCCATTTCAAATGAAAAGTCTATGCAAATGCACATAACCCTTTACGTTCATGGGTACCTATGCATGTTTCTATGTATAAAACACGCATATTTGCAATGTCTGTAAACTCTTAAAATGCATTTTAGACATTAAGTCATGGATGGCTCATCCAGGACAAAAGAGGGGTTTTAGTGATCGGCTCTGAAGACATGAGAGAGATAGTTTTGTCTAAATTAAAAAATTACCAAACTTCTCAGTGTGTGGGAAACCTGGGCGTTATTTTTGACTGCGATGAATTTTATCCCACAAATTAAAAATACAACAAAAACAGGATTTTATCATCTAAAAATATAGCCAGAGTCCGCCCATTTCTCTCTCTTGCCAGTACAGAGGTGCTAATGGATGCTTTTATTTCCAGCAGACTTGATTATTGTAATGACCTGCTCTCTGGTCTCCCCAGAAGAAGGATATCGAACCTTCAACTTCTGCAAAATTCAGCTGCACGCGTGCTGACGAGGACCAGGGGGCAGGAACACATTACACCCATTTTAAAATCACTGCATTGGCTCCCTGTGCAATTCAGAATTTATTTTAAAGTTCTTTTATTGGTTTACAAATGTTTTTATGGTCTCGGGCCTTCATAGTTATCTGATATGATTTTAAAGTATGAGCCCTCGCGGACCCTGAGGTCCTCTGATACCGGCCTTTTGGTTATTCCAAAAGTTAGAAGAAAAACACACGGCGAGGCCTCATTCAGTCTTTACGAACCTCGCCTGTGGAACAGCTTCCCAGAGAGCCTCAGGGCCGCAGAGACTGTTCATGTTTTTAAAGGAAGGCTTACAGGTTTTCTCAGTTGCTTTAGTACAATTCTCAGATCAGATTGAAATTCCCAAAACTATTTGTTCAATCTTCACATCATGATGTCACTTGTGCACATCATATAAGCAGTTTCTCACTTCTTTGAACAAGTTGCAATTGCTTTGGTACATCCATGCAAATGATTATGTACAATTCTCTGTTCTTTGCTACATTTTCAATTGTTTATGTCATGTTTATCAAAATGTATTACATAGGTCACTGTGCAATAGTCTTACTCCTCAAAACACCTAGTCATTAGTTCATCGTATAAGTCATTAACTGCAAAATGGTTAACCAAGTTGTCATAATGTGACAAACATATTTCTATACATCTCCATTATATTCGCTGTGATGTGGATGAGAATGTGTGGCCTAACATACAGGAACGACAAGAGGTGTAGGAAGACCACACCAATTCCTACTGCACTGCCTGTCCTGTTGTACAGAATAATGTCCTATCTTTTTTTTCCCTTTGTGTTACTGTTTGAGTTTTTTCTATGGTGGTATGACATGGTCTGTCAACAAATTACAATATCAACAATAAAAGTGTAAATGTGAATCTTGTCCAGTCTCTTGCAATCAAACAAAAAACATAATTACCAGCTAAAAATAAGTGACAATTTTGTGATTATAACATTTGTCAAACACCGATTATACAGGTTGTCCCGCTGAGAGTATTATGATGTTCATTACAGAATTTAACTAGAATCCAGAAAAGCACATAGTATGATATTTACAGAATTAACATTCATTACTTTCAGAAATGTATTAATGGACTTTGCATTTTCCAATTTGTCTGAAGAAGTCACAGCAAACTCAAATGTTTTCATAAAAAAGTGGATTAGCTTTTTTTATGACATCCCTAACGTTTACCAACCTTTACCTAACCTCAAACAACCCAAGAACTTTTGCTACTTTTATCTTCATTGCTAATCTGTAATATTAATATTACACACTTTATATGGTTTTGACACAAATACCAGAGGATCCACTAAACAATTTTTCATTAAATTCATAGTTACTAAAGAGATTGGTCATCACTTTTTTTCAATTCCATAGGTACAAGTTTAGCGATAGGCTATATGAGAAAGAATTTGAAATTCTACTAGATCCTGTTCTATCAAAAATATGTAAAATATTTATCACCAAAGAATGGAAGGACCCCCAACACAGATTTACTGCTGCACCCATCATACACACATAAAGTTGACATAAGATGGATTTACCAGCTTTTATCATTTTGTTGGGAGGTCTTGGTGTAAATGGGGACTTAGACTTGACTTTGCAAAAAAAGAAACATGAGAGGATCCAAAATGTGGGATGATTTTACTTCAATAAACACTATAGAGGAAAAACACATGAAGAATATATGAATATGCTTAACACAGAGAAAGTTCTCATAGTCAAACATAGCTTTAGCATGAAAAAAACATGGCTGATGATGGTACAAAAAAGACACAAAAAAAGGAATAACGTTCCTTTTATGTTCACTGCCGAAGGCAAAAATGTGCAATCTAAACTGCACATGTTTGGACAGAATTGCTGTGTTGTTTTGTCTATCCATGTTTTATGAAACTGTTGTGTTATTTAGCGTTACTAATCTTGATTTAAACATAAAGTGACACTCGGTCACATGACACACAACAATAGCACGCAGCCTTAGCCAGCTAACATCAGAACTTTAAATGTTTCCCCTTCATGACTTGAGTAGCTTTTTTTTTATTTTCTCAAGCACACACGGGCCATACACTTCAAGTAGACATGTAGAATTTTGTAAAATCTGAAATTCATCTAAACTGTATTAAAACGTGAAAACAAACTCTTAGAATAAAACCAAACCCCTATTTGCTGAGCAGAATTAAACAATATATTTTTGTGATTACGGTAAACATTTGAATTAACTAAGTTTAGCAGTGCAATTCATAAAACCTGTTTTTATGTTTACTATTTTTGCCTTGCAAAAAAAATAAATCTAGAAAAGATTCTGGAGCAGAGACAACAGCAGCAGCGGAGAAACTGTGAGGGTTTTGTTAAAATGGTAAAGAATACTAGATGAAGCGTCACCAGAACCATGCTGAGAAGCGTGAGCGATGCTAGTACGATCCAACACACGTGCAGACTAACACAGCTGATTTCTGCCGCATTGATGGGATTGTGAAAAGGTTAATTAGTCACAAGGGGGAACTCAAAAGATGTCAGCTCAGCCCATCTCCATCATCCGTCTCTTGCTGTCTGCAGAGCTCAGACTCCTGTGGTGCTTTTTGATTCTTGGCAGTAGGAAAAGACCACTTAAAATATCAATTAGGAAGCTGAGTGAAAATGTCTCATCAAAAGCAGAAATGACGGAAACCTGAGAAATAGCACAATGTGGGGTTTTTCAGATAGGTTATCTACTCTTGGAATTACTTTTCATTTGATATTAGAGGTGTTGAACTCATGCTTAAGGACTCAAGATTTGCTTGGCCAACGTTGTGTTGAATTTTTACAGTTTTGTCAACAATAGACACTGAGAAAAAAAAGATGAATAGGAAAATAATCTTTAGTTTCATATTGCATATTGAAAAAAAAGTGTAACCGCTGTGTACATTAAACATCTCACAATGACCATTTATGGTTACACTAGATTGACCTTTTGATCCAATAGACGTCCCTGACCTTCAAACTTGCACCTCATAGATAAAACATCGCATCACGACCACATAACTTGAAAGCCCACTTTTAGTGTAATGTTTCTATTTTTTAAATGTAGTTCTAGATTTGGAGACTGTTAAAATCCACTCAGTCACAGAGCATGATTGAATGATTCCAGAGGGCAATACATACTGCGTGCAGACCAACAGCTGATCAACACAGGAGCAGCAGTCATATAGGGGTAGTCATGCAGGGAGCGAGGCCAAGAATAACTCAAACTTGGATTCGAGGATTATGTTGTCGATGACAGGAGATGTGGAAGGTAACTGTGATGTGTGGGTATGCTGCTCAAAAACGACCTTGAACTTCTGTTACGGTTGTTAGAAAGCTAACCTTGTCAAAAATTAAGAGAGAATAAATCTAACTTTGTTAAAAGTGATGGAACAGATGGTTCTCTTAAGGGTTTATTTAAGAACTGTTCAAGGGCACAGCATTGTGTGTGCGCCCAATTAGACTGCAAGTGCTGTTTGTTTATGATTTGCCAGTGATCAATTAGGAATGCCTGTGCAATCAATAACAGGCAAAAACAGCAGGAGGTTGAATGTGCTGTAGAAGCTACAGACAGAACTAAAGAAATGGGGTTCTGCTGCAACAAAACTCTTGAGTTGGTCCCACATTTTATTTTAAATGCATGCTGGGGAGCGGAGGGGGTCATTGCAATGCCATTCGGTATTTGGTCAGCCTGGAATTGGGCTAATGATGGCTATGATGAAAGGGATGGAAGGGGGTGAGCGGCAGTTTGTAATGATCAACCTCAGTTTCAGAACCACAGCCGGCAGCAGCCAGGGTCTGCTGAGAGAGGAGTGCTAGAGGAGAAAGGCAAGTTAACTAGCAACCACCACTGCCTCTATCATGCTCTGACCATTGAATGTGTAAGTGAATTGGAATGAGTGACCCCTCCCCCTTATGTCCAAAATAGGAAATACCCGTTGGTTCCATAAAGCCTAACTCAGTCATTCTGTTTGTCAGAATAAGCATTCTCTCTCTTCTATCTTTATTGAACATGTTCTTGCTAATTCTAATTTGTTTCATGATATTTTTCACCCAGGGAAGACCCAGGACATGATGGAGAGACTATGGCCGCCTGGGAACACCTTGGGGGCACCCGAAAGGAGCTGGAGGAAGTGACCAGGAAGAGGGTAATCTGGTCATTTTTGCTTAGATTTCTGCCCCACCAGGATGAGAGGAAGAAGATAGATGGATATTTTTTCTTTTCTTTAGTTCAAGTTATTCACCATCCAACAATCTCACTCCTAGAGTGGTTGACATTAGGTTAATGTGAAGAGGACCTTAAAGCTAACATCAAAGAAGGAAAGCTAGCTGTAAGCATGCTGCATCTGTATAAATTAGTGCCTATGCTGGAATAGAACCTGTCACTGTCTGCTATGGAGTGGGGTCTGTAAAGCCAGGTTGATTATTCTTTAAAGTCAACCCAATAAAAAAATCTCAGTGAGATCTCTTTTGAATAAGAGCAGCAGATCAGTTCTGTAGTTGTGCTTTTCATCACTTCATGATGAAGTGAAGCCTTTCCTCCCCTAGGAAAAAAAGAAATCCAAAAAAAGCGATCCATTTACTCCTAATGTCTTGGTTAGATGACTAAATCAGCCTTCACTTTGTGATCTGCGGCTTGCTCAAAATGCAGCCGCATGCTTGATGATACAAGAAAAATGGACCAAATTACTCCTACGCTTTGTGATCTTCACGGACTTCCTATTAGTTTTGGGATACAGTTTAAGCCTTAAAATGGCAAATGGCATGTACCTTTGAGGCGCCTTTCATCTTTTTTTAAGGACATAAGCGCTTTACAAATCACAGTCTCATTCATCCATCCACACACAGATAGTGGCAGAGTTGCCAACCGAGGCGCTAACCAGGCCACTGCAGGCAATGTGGGGTTCAGTCAGTGTCTTGCCCAAAGACCCGTTGACACACACGGACAGGCAGAACGGGAACCCTATGCGATCAGAAAGGAACAGCCAGTTAACTGCATTTAAAGCTCTAAATATTCTGCACCTATTAAGTTCATCAAAGCTCCCACTGTTGTATGTCCCAGTGGAATAAGTCAGCAGCTGGTCGTTTCTTTGTCTAGATTAGAATCTAAAATTGAGAAAGCCTTTTTAGTCACTGCATCTAAACTATGAACCGAATTTCCTGCAAAAAAGCTGCTCAGACTGTACAGACATTAAAACTTTACTCAAAACCTATTTTTTTCAGTTCATTTTTGTTTTAGCTAAGCTTTTATTATAATCCAGTTCTAATATGTCTCTTGTGCTTTTCTGCACCCTGTTAGTGACCTTAAATTGTTGTAAATGTGTTGTTATAATAAACTGACGTTGGCCTATTTGGATGACTTATGAATTGCTTGGCCAAAGCAATATCTTTACTGGAGTTGTTTAAACATTTTCACACCAACTTAGGGTTTGGAACAACTTTTCAGAGTATGTTCGGGTGGTGACAACTCCCCCAAAGACCTGACGATTTAAATAGGCACATTTTCACAACTATACAGCGTTTATTTCAAATATTGATCATTGGAAGTGTCAAAAGATAAAGATTTTGCTCCCTCGTGCTAATTAACCGGATATACAAAAAAATCTATCAGAAATATGAAATCTTTGTGAATTCTTAATGCTTCTACACTTCGTTAAATTTGCTTGTTGTTTCCTATTTGTCGGTCACCAAAGTGAAAGTAAATATAACTCAATGGTTAATGTCGTTATTATGACTATCAGGTGTTTCTTGCTTAGTTTTATATTTGTACTTTGGAATCCAAACGCCTTGATTTGGTATTAAATACTAAAGTAAGGCAAGGGGAAACTAACTGTGGATGAGTGATGGAAGGATGGGCAACGCTCAAAAAATGTGGGACTCTTTGGCTGTCCAGAACAGTTGGCTGAAATGAACTTAAATTGCATTACTCATAAAGTTTGACTGAAGCATAGAAATGCCACCAACTGTCCCAAAGAATGAGCCAGACAGAGGGAAAGGGATTGGACAGGATAAATAAAATGTATGCATTTTCAACCAAAGTTAGGGAAATAAGATGAGATGCTTTCAGATTTAATTGGTTTTCCTTCATTTCTCTGTAGTATTAACTCAAAGGCGTCAGACTTTGCAATTAGAACAAGGATGCAGGATTTCCAATTGGGGTTATCTCAGAATGTAGAGCTTTTTCAAATAAACTCAATATTTTTGATTCCCCAAAGTAATCCATGAGGAAAGCTTCTTCATATCTCAGATGTTTATTTTGAATCCTCCCTGCAAACATTTCTCCTCGGTGTCTTTATTACTCTGTCTAGCTCTGTCCTGACTTTGATCAGCAGAGATGACAGAGTGCCTTTTTTCAGCCACCAGGCCATTAATCTGTGACTGGGCCTAGGAGACGTTGGAGTCTTCAGTAGGGACCCACAGGGAGTCATCAGCTTCCTTCAGCCTGTAGCAGAGACCCAATTGTGGCCCCGACCACAGTGCAAAATTCTCCTGCCAACAGCCACCTGGGGCACCTAAAGTGGCAGATGATGTTAGGAGAAAGTCCACTGATACAATAAATGGCACCTTTGGTTGTACTGCATTGTGAACCTCTAGTTACATTCAATAACAACACTACACACAAAGAAAGGAAATGGCCAACCTTGATTTTGAGTTTGTGGAGCTTTAGCCTCCAGAGTTTTCTACATAATTTCAAGCAGCATGTTTATGTTACAATAAACAGAAAATACATGTCATTTTAGGATTTTTTTTGAGCAGGTGAACTACTATAACTGAATTTGTGAAATGTGCCAGGACATTATCACCAAGTCAAATCTGGAAATAATAAAAACAAAAAACAAAAACAAAAAAAACCCCTAAAACAGTTATCATGTATTTACAGCCTTAGGGAAGTTTTTTTAGGTTTAGACACACTTTAAGGAAAATCCTGGTCTCGCAGCATTTTTCTAATGATGAAGGACATATATACATTTGAAAACTAAGCTTAAAATGGCATTTTTGAGTATTTCTTTAATCAAATTGTTGGGAATCAGGATAAAAACAGGTTGTTTTTTTTAGCAGTAGCTGCTACAATCAACAGGCTCCAATATTTCTAGATATTTTTGCTGCACTGCTAATGTTAGATTGGTGGTATGAGGGGCTGTGAGTTAGCGCGAGAGAATTTAGCAAAAATAGATGATGGGAAGAAGGGGCAGGCTTACTCTGCGCTAACCGTCTCACACTTGAATTTCTAATGAACTACTGCCCCTCTGTAGAAACTGACTTAAAAAACGAGATTGTGGATTTTGGCTAAAAGACCACTGGGATCTATTTTAAAATAGATCAAAAGATGATCATAGTGGGACTTTAACAACAAATTTTAAACAATGAGTTACCACACAGTTAAAACATCTTTTGACAAGACTTTCAACAGGACCCCATCGCAATAAACAGGCACTGCTTGAAGCCCATAAGGAAAAGAATATAAAATTAAATAAATGAAAACTGTAGTATTTTTTTACATTCTCATTTGATGCTCTTTCACTTCGCCCCATCTTCAAAACAACACCAACCACACTCTTTCTTACTCTCATCATTGGACGTTGTCCTGAACCTGTCCCACATTTCTATAAAAACGGGTAATAAACACGTATTAGTTTGTGTCTGATGCATACAGACAGGAACTACTGTAGACCATGTTGTTTGCAGATGACATTGTGATCTGTAGTGAGCTTAGGAAGCAGGTGGAGGAACATCTAAAGAGGTTTGCTCTTGAAAGCAGGGGAATGACGGTCCCCTGCAGCAAAGCAGATTATCTGTGTGTGAATAAAAGAAACTCAAGTGGAACGGATCAAGGCTACAGGAAGCAGAGGTGAAGAAGGTTGAGCACTTTAAGTACTTTGGATCACTAGCCCAGAATAACAGTGTGGGAAAGAGGTGAAGATGTGTGCAAGCAGATTGGAATGGGTGGAGGAAGGTTTCAGGTGGGATGCGTGACCATAGTG
Source organism: Oryzias curvinotus (assembly GCA_023969325.1). Taxonomy (NCBI): domain Eukaryota; kingdom Metazoa; phylum Chordata; class Actinopteri; order Beloniformes; family Adrianichthyidae; genus Oryzias; species Oryzias curvinotus. Next base: position 14,160,194 of record CM043720.1, on the reverse strand, counting down.
TCAGCAAGAATGAAAGAAAAGGTGTGGAAGACTATGGTGAGAGCAGCCATGTTGTTGGTTTGGAGATGGAGAAAGGGACAGGAAGCAGAGCTGGAGTTAGCACAGCTGAAGATGTTAGGGTTATGGGTGGATATGATCAGAAATTTGTTTAAACATAGATTGACTGGCTAAATCTTTTTTTTACCACCACTAATAAATGCAATGTCTGCATTATTGTAGATGCTGCAGTGATCTATCCACCACCTTCTTGCTCCATAACGTATGAACAGAAAGCCCAAAAGCTTCAACTCCTTTACATAAGGTTTCTAACCTTGAGGGAGTTTTTTTTTTTTTTTGTCTGGCTGAGACCCATAGCCTCAAACAGACTTAAAGGTGTTGACAGACTCATCTTGGTCCTATCACACTTTGCTTCAAACCTCTCCAGTGAGAGCTGAAGGTCACAACTTAAATAACCCAGAAGGACCGTAACATCTACAAAAAGCAGAGATGGGATTCTGCAGTTCTGTATATGCTACGATTAAAAAACAAAACAAAAAAAAGAGTACTAGATGGTGTAAAAGCTTCGTGAATCCAATAACAACATTTCCTTTTTGGCTACATGCAGTGTAAAAGACATGAATCAAGTGGGCAGATTATTAAAAATCAAGTGAACATAGATTGGATGCACATCAAGAGTGGGGGGGACATAAGGACAGTAGTTTAATTTAGAAAATTTACATGCCGCAATTAATGATTGCGCATGGCTAAATGAGTCAGGGTGTCTTCTTCCACATGCGCGTCATGTGCCGCTAGTGTTTGTGTACTTTAAGGCTACTAAAGCCAAACCTTTAATTGGCTGCACTGAGAAATTTCTGTTTATAAAAGTTTTGTACAGAACCAAAGATATAGTGTGGCCAGAGAAATTCCAAGTCTCACTGGAAACAAGCCTGGCAAGGATCTTAGCAAATGTAAAGAGCTAATTTAACGTTCCACAGCCAAAACGGAACCAACAATGTTTCTTCTCAGTCTGAAGTTTTTCAACTTGCATCCCTTTTAGTATAGAACTTAACACTTGAGCAGGGAGAGTGACTCTCCAGAAATCGGACTGCACCCTGCCCTCTTTAAAGTTAGTTCACCCAATTTGCCAAATCAGAGGTACAGCCCCCAATGCCTTTATTTCCGTTAATACATAATGTGTTACAAGGTTGTCTCTAGAGGAAGACTGCATGATGTTACAGCCACAACTCTGCTGACTTGGAACAACCAAAGCCTTGAGACGGTGTTTGTGTGTTTGGGGGGGGGGGGGGGTCTTCACAGAGAAGATTTTTTTATCCTTTCAAATGGTCTCAACCCCAGTGTTGAGGTTGTGTTGGGAGCTACATTACTTAATGACTCAATGTGAGGGATTCAAAGTAGCAAGATCACAAACATATGACAAAATGCTACTAACAAAATCTTTTTTTTTTTTTTATTATCTTTCTGAGGCACATAGAACGGTTGTCTGTTGGGTCCTTTTTTTTTCAAAATAGATTTCCTATATTTTACTATTATGGAAACATGACCGTGTTTCATGCTCTGCTGTTAACCGTGAGATGGGGGCATGTGACAGTTCTAAAGCGAGTCTTCTTGCTTAACCATGGCTGGGCTAAAGGCGGCCCCTGGCCAGTGGGCAGTGCTTGAGAAGTGCATGCTTCAGGACAACACTGCTGCCTTGGATCTCCCGGGCTGAACCGCTGTGCTGGCAGCAGGCGCCGTGGCAGGACGGCTGCATCAGATGGGGCATCTTAGTCTCACTCGCTCACGAGGAGGCACGCAGGATGGCCCGGGCCTCAAAAAACACCTCTGCGGGCCAGAGCGTCCTCTGCCAGGGACTTAGGGCGCCGCGTGGGAGGTAGCAAGTGCCTTTAAGATGACAGAAAGACTTTGCTCTCAGTGTATTTAAACACGAAAATCAGCAAAATTTTATTATTGCTCGTTGCTTTTGATGACTGACGTTAATAACTGATATGGATCTATTAAATTAAAACTCTTTTAGACTCCAAAACAAAACAAAAAAACTAGTATCCTGGGCTCATGGAGCCTGTTATGACACTGACATAAAAAGAGCATCAGTACAAATTCCTTTGTTTTAGCCTCCTTGGCATGTTTGACTGATATCATAGCTGAATGTGAAAGCCTGTTTTTTTAATTTGCTGTGAGAGATGTAGCAGAGTATTACAGAAACAGCTGTAAACAAGGGCAGCTTTGTTGGGATACGAGGGAGCTATAATTATGATATTATTTACTTCTGACTGGATTAACATGTTTACTGCCTGTGCTGACGCCATCAATTTAGAGCATCTATGGATTCCCTAATGCCCCGCTTGTAACTCCCATTAGAGGTCTGACCCTAATTTCTACCCTTCCCACCCCCCCACTGTATCAACTAATAACAGCCTTGAGTATTTGATTTGCTGAACACGGGTCTTTTATAGTGCCTGTTTTATTGAGGTTATGTGTCACGGCACCGCCATCTGGCAAATATCAAAAATGTTGTCGTAGATAATAAAAATTAGTTTGTTTTCCAGAGAATGCTATAGAGTTTAATGGGCTAAAAACACACAAAAGAAGATGTGGAGAAAAGTCCTCCAAAAGAAAAATCAAAAGCCAGAACAAAAGGAGGTTATTTACAAGGAATCCTGGGAGGTTCTTGTTATTTTGTGCATTTGATGAATGCGCTCGACTTGTGTGCCTTGTTTTCTCTACAGCTGGATCAGGGTCAACCCAACAGACATCAAACACACGCACAGATAAATACTCATTACCCATGGACATGCAATGAGAATATCAGTATTTATCCCAGTGTTTCAAAATTGAAGCACGGCAAGAAAATAATATTAAAAAACAAATCTTAAAGCTTTCTGCAATGACTAACCCCATAACAAAGCATTGCAGGCAATATTACCATTTTAAGAATTTTGGACAAGATTCTGTTTTTTCTATAATTACAATGTGCATCGTGTTGCTATAATTAAGTGGGTGTATATGTTGCCAAATAAAATGTTTCACTTTTATTATATTAAATTATACTTCGGTATCAATTTGTTTTTGAATAATTATTTTAAACAGACATAAAATTAGGGAAGTAATGTTAAATTTTGGTGTGATTTTTTTTTATAGAGCTTTTAGTTTTAGCACCTGCAGATTGTCAGTGTTGAACCTCCCTCTGCATGCAGGTTGTTCTCAAAAGCTGCAAAGGTTCTCTGAAAACGAATAAAGATATGGATACTTACTTTTGTTGCTTACATTTATTTCCTCTACCTAGACTACATTATTTTTTTTTTAGCCAGTTATAGCTGTAAAGCACTGACTGAGCCTTCGGCATTCATCCATAAATATGTCTTGTGGTTTTTGTAGATTAGTTGATTAAAACTGAAACAGATTTGCCCTAAAGTCCCCCTCTTATCATCTTTTGATGTGTCGTAAACACGCTCCTGTGGTCTTTTAGTTATTTTTGCTGTTTTTAGTCTAAAATCCTGTCATATTTTAGGGCATAGTTTATGCAGACCGGCAGGAGAAATTTGCCTCTGAGTTATTGGTGCCCAGCGTATTTTCAACGTCACAAATACACTCTTTTTCCGACATCTTTTTTGTGTTCTTCTGATTCACAACTATTTGAATAAAGACACATTCAGAAATGCACTTTTAAGCTTAATTTTCTTAATATATGTCTTCAATCATCTTAAAAAAATGCCACAGGAACATGTTAAAAACACCCAAAACACAATTTTCATCAATTTTGGTCTTAAACATTTGAAAACAAGTTAAAAACATTGCTGATGACTTTTAAAAATCCAAAAACTCATCCAATGTCCTGCTACTCCATCCATGTATTTGTATATCAGAAGAAAAACAGAAAAAAGTTAAATTTCTTTCCAAGGCTAACTTCAACTTTCATTGTGTTGCAAGTGACAGACTTTAGTCACATGTTTCTCTCTCATCCACACTTTTTGCATGCACACGCAGGAAAGCTATCAGCACAGTGAAAAGACAAATCCATTGAAAAAAGAAAAAAGAAAGGGGACTTTGTTCTGCCTGTCACCTCCAGTTTGACACCCATCCCTTTGTTTTCCTTAAAAAGAATTGAGGATTGGACATGAGGACAGCCATCATGCCTGATAATGTCTGAGGCAGATGTTGTCTGGTATGAACATGGAAGAGTCGTGAACATTAAACTGTATTAAAGTAATTATATTTCATTACCCATCCAGAACACTCAACAAATGCCAATAAACTAATACAGAAAAAGATAAGCATTTTACACTTTAGTTGTGTTAATGTCCCACTCCGATCATCAATTGGAGCTACCCAGACAGACAGTTTTGAGCCAGATGAGGAAAACAAAGATTTGTTGACACGTGAATTCATCAGAATGGAGCGGAGCAGGAAGCTTGTGGCTTGCCGTACTAACTTGTGGTCCCACTTAAACGTTTTTCTAACTTTCTTGTTTACTTCTGATTCACAATGATTTGAAAAAACAAATACTCAGAAATGGAATTGTAAGCTTAAGTATTTTATATACAAGTCTTCCATAGGCAAAATGCTAAAATGTTAAAAACACCATCTTCAATGGAGTAAGTCTTTAAAATCAACGACAAGAGTGAAGTTCGAGAGAAACTACTCTCAAAAGACTCAGGGCATGACAGGAAATGATACATGACATGCAAAGTGTGACTTTGGATTTTTTAAGTGGCAAATAGAGACTAGCTAATGCGTCTACACTCAAGATGTCCTTCTTACTTATAATAATTAAATAGTATTTCCTTTCATGATTTAATAGTACAAGCACTTATACATCGCAAAGTTTAAAAATTATTCTGGCACAAAATATGTCAAAGAATATGTTATAATCATTCAAATTTTGCAGTTGTTTCACTTAAACATTTTTCTTTTTAGTTTTGAAATGTCCCCTGTTTTGGACACAAAGACAAAAATTCCCCCCAAAACATCTGTACATTGTATTGGTACTTATTTCTTTAACGGCATGATTATGTGTTACCTTTAAATGTAAGCTCCGCCCCTCCATCTTTTTTATCCTCCTCTCTCCTGTGGACTTTTTATTGCCTCAGTGACATAAAAGGCTGAGAGGATAGTTTCGGTAGATACACAAAGAAGAAACACTGAAGATGATTTCATTCTTTGCCCTTTTTCATGACAGTTGATTAAAAAACATTGTTTCACGAAAGAAAGCCTTTCTGACTCTTTAGTTGATTTTCCTGCATAAACTTTGTCCCTTTCTCTGTGATTATGACCTTTGTTGTCCTCGTTCTCCTCACCCTGCTCTATAACCTCACACCACTCTCCTTTCACTCTGCAGTGCTTCCATTGATTGGATGTGACAGATTATATCCATTCAGCCCCACTTAGCTCTTCACAGCTGTATTAAAGTGAGTGTTGACCCTCTGTGAACCAATGATGAGAGATGGTTTGGTTCTAACTGTCATATATTATAAATCTAATGGTGTTGTAGCAGCTTTAGATTGCTTTATTTTCTATTCATGGTACCTGGACGAAGGGGTTCTTTTAGGGGATGTTTAGTAATCAAAAATAGTTGTTATGATTTCATTAGAGCTAGTATGTGCATAACTTGGGGCATGATTTTTGTTTGGCAGGTGGGTGGACCAAAGAGTGCTCTGCTCAATCTGAATTATTATGGCCACAACAGTTCAGGCTCCATTTTTAGTGTTTAGAATACTATGGGTAAATTCACAGATTATATGGTCAAGACCAGTGTATGTATGTGACCAGGTAGGGCATCCCAGGTAATACTTAAAAGTCCCACTCAGATCATCTTTTGTCAATTGCAACAGAGTTCCCTGTGGTCTTGTCATCGTGGTTATGCCATTTTAGCCGAAACCAAAAACCAGTGTCAGATCATAAATGCAAATCTGAGGTATCTATAGGTATATTTTGAATACTGGATCAACAGTAGCCTGCAATAAAAATGATTTCCACATGTGTTTTTATTAGACCGCTTGGGAAAAAAAAAGTTTGCCCACTTTTGAAGGAGGAGAAGGAGGTTGGCGTATTTGCAGGAAAAAACAGAAAAAAGTAAATAATGCTGCACTAAAAGAGAATCCTGCTTGACTAAACGTACTGGAATATCTTGCGTGTTCAATGGACTAGGTATAGAGTTAACAAGGATCACAGATTGGGAGATTTTAGCTTGTTTATCATCATGTGCATGTAGAGAGGAATATTGTTTCCTAAAAATGTCCTGGAGGTGAAGGGAGAGTCAGATAGGGTGATGAGTCTCGATATGGGAGTTGAGGTGTGAAGCTGAATATTGCCAGTGGTTATACCCCATAAATGGGATGTGAGCTGGAAGAAAATGCATGAGGTGATCCAGGATATTCCCAGTGGAAACAGAGCAGTGAATGGGGTAGAGTTCATGATCGTGAGGGAAACAAAAGTGGTGCTTTGGTTTTCAGAACTGGAATGCAGCAGGACAGATGCTGGTTGGTTTTGCTGAAAATATGAAAATGTGTTGAAAACATTTGAGCAGAAATTGGAAGGGAATGGAGGGACTTGTGGAAGTAGACAGAGGAGAACACAAGTTGATGACATCTTGGAATTGCAGTGTTTAAAAATGTTGCTCTGAAAGATTTGTTTTTACAAAATGCAACTTTTATTTGAAGTACATTTAACTGAACGATGTCATTGAATCTTAGTGTAAGTCTGGGATCAAAAGTCCAAAGAAGAATGAGAGACAGAGGTGAAGAGGCGTGTGCAAGAAGGTTTGAACAGGTGAGGAAAAGTGTCAGGTGTGACGTGTGACAAAAGAAGAGAGGTATGTAGGTCAGTGGTGAGACCATCTATGTTAAATGATTTAGAGACAGTGTCACTAAGAAAGAGACAGGAGTCAGAGCTGAAGGTGTCAAGGTTGTCTTTGGTAGTGACAATGATGGATGGGATCAGAAGTGAGAACATCAGAGGGACAGCTCATGTTAAATGTTTTGGAGATAAAACCAAGGAAGTCAGATGGAGATAGTTTGGACACGCTCAGAAGAGGAAGAGTGAATGCACTGGGAAAAGGATGCTGAGGTTGCCCGGAAGAAGGCTTTGAGAGATGTTATAAAAGACGTGTTGAGAGTGACTGTGAGTGAGAAAAATAAAAAAAGGATATGGTTTAATGGCAGATGCTACCCCTGAAGAAGGTAGGTGACAGGATTTTACCTCCCATTAAAATTTATTTTTATAGGTAAAATAAACCTATTCTTAGCATCACACTGAGCAATTCCTACTAAGTTAAGAAAACTATTTTAATGAAGTGTATTGAAGTTAGTAAGTGAGGGGTTAATGACCTGTAAAACTAAATTATGATAGACGGAAAAGTAGAATAGAGAATCAGACAATCCTGTGGGGGTTTTAAGTGAACAGAAAGTTACTACATATATTGACTAAAAATCGTTTAGCCAATAATCGTTTGCATAATACTCCTCTAGGTGGTGGTAAGGAAAACAATCTTTCTTAATTTTGGATGATAGCTTGTTTTTTTTTTTTTTACAGTTATCTAATTTTGTCACCAGGTAAGTAGAGGAGAAATCAAAGGAAACTTAAGGACACCTTGGATGAATCTCACATACAGAGAGAGCCACTTAGAAAAAGGGGATTTCAATCCCTGTCTTTGGAGAAGCAGAAATATCTGTTGGTCCAAAAGTCTTTAGTGAATTTCAGAATACATTCTATAAATGATAAAAGAAGACACTACAGCACCCTTATATTAATGTTGAAGGAGTTGTACCCCGTATTTGAGCAAATGCTGGACTCTTTAAGGTTGTTGAGGCATCATGGGTAATGGCTTAGTCACAAACGGCCAACAAAAAATGGGAAACCTGTAGAGGGCATGCAGTTGGTCTGCATGTTATAGCTAAGTCATTGACCGTTTGGTGAGCAGGTGGAGTGAAAAGGTTTGTGCGCATTTTGTTCAGACGTGGTGCAAACGACAGGTTGCAGCAAACATAAATAACATGCAAGGGTGAAGTAGGTGAGATGCAGGCATGTCGTACAATTTTCCAATTATTTTTGACTCCCCCAAGCCCTGCAGACTGTGCAAAGGCCCAGTAAGTGCTGTTTGTGGGATAAGTGCATGCTTCTTTCACACTGAACATCCATTTCTCACTGCATGTGACTTAGTGTTTACAAGTGAAACTTCAAGTTTAAGTCATGACCGTCTTTTTAACTCTTGGGATCAAATTGCAGAAACAAATATTCTAGATCAGTTTTCTCAAACTATTGCTCGGAAAACAAAGTTGGGCTTTTCTTTTGCTGGGTGTCAGTGCTGCTGTGGGCCCTCAGGAAGAATAATCGGTCATGAAGCAGATGGCCGTTCAGTTCTGTCTTACAGCTCCTTGCAGAATCCTTTTGCCACTTTGTCATGCTCACACATTTTTTTAATTTTCAGTGTCTATTTCTGCCATTTTTACTATGCATGCTTGTGTAATTGGTGGTGACTTTCAGCTTTCTCAGTTTTGCAAAGTCAACGTTTTTAACTATTTTCTTTTTTTTTTGCGATCCCCGTGACTTTTAGAAAGAGGCACACAAACCTGTTGAATGTTTACATGCGAGTAAACTGCAAGGACGGTGAGTCATGTGGCGAGATAATGTGGCTAACCTTGGCTGAGCGTGCAAACATCGTACATTCATCACACAACAGCTTGGCTCTGCCAAACGAGGGCCGCCCACTGTGACATGTTAACACTGCTGCACTCATGATGGTCTGTTTCAATCTGAAAGCTTGGAATGATAGCAAAAATAATCTCAGTTAGAAAAAAACATATCTTAAAGACTAAAATTTCATTTTTTTATTTTTCTGAAAATAGGAATTTTTGGTAAAACAATTTTTTCTTATTTAAAGAAAATATTTCAAATGTTAGGCATTTTAGGGGGTTTGTCTTTGGCAGCGTAGAATTCTTTAGCATAGTCAAATTATTTGACAGTTTTGCAGCAAGAGTTACATTAACTCCTATGTCTCAGACCGCCAACAAATAAAGAAAAATAACGACATGTACAATTTAGTTTTCATTAAAAATAACAGAATATTCTATCATTTCCATTTGTATTTATGAATGATAGAATAATTGGAATCAGATTTTAGAATTAGTGAATCATTTAAAGCAAACGTTTCATGCACTAGCATGTGTGACAGCAATTATCCATACATTGACAAAGATTTATCTCTTTAGAATGCTGAGTGGAGCTGGGGAAATGTTTTTCATCTTTTGACAAACCCCTTCAGGAGTTGCCATGGCAACTTAGCTTTCATTGATTTGCACAGGTGGTTTGGCAGAGTTTTTTTTTTTTTACTCTGCACGCCCTTCCTGATACAACCCAGGCTTTTTTATCCAGGCTGGGGACCGGCACAGGGAGACCCAGACTTGATCCCCCTTGTGGCAACATAGTTAGGCAGTTGCGTGAAGGGTCTTCCCTAAGGACCTATATTGGATGAAGCTCATCCCCCTGGGAAATGAACAATGTAGCTGTTAAAAATGAGAATTATTGTCTTAAAATGACATTTTGGAATTTTGTTTCTTTATTACAATTTTATTCATTTATAATATTGTTTGAACTATGAAACTTAGAATCCAAATAACGTTTTTGCGTTTTCCCTCTGTAAACTCACTGCTAATATATACAAATAGATGTGACCCAGTGGGCAACTTTCGACATGATCTATCTCATTACAGTGCTCAGTGACTGCTTGAGGATCTGTGTTCACTAAAGCACCGGTGCAGATCAAAGCCGGGTCATTTAGCACTTCTGTTGTTTCACTCAAGCAGCAACTGGGCCCTGAAACTGCAGGATAACTGAACCTCTTCAGATCTGTGTGTGACCTCAATGTTTAAGGAAAAAATAGAGCAGCTATTTGATACTTTTTCATCTCATTGCAAAAAGAACTGCATCATCTCCCAAAACATCAAGGGGAGTTTTTATTCGTTAATTTTCTTGAGTAATTTTAATGTAAATATTGTGAAGAAAACATCCTTTAAGTGCTGATTTTTTCCCCTTAAATATGTTTTTAAAAGTTGGAAAGGTTGTGAATATATACGTTTTGTTTTGCTAAATAAAACTGTGCTGGAAAGCTTTGACTGGTTTTGCAGATATTTGAAGAGTGTGTGGTAACCATAGTTACCATCTGTCACCTCAGCATGGCTCATGTTCTTGTTCTTAGTGGTTTCTCGCATGTTCTTCCTTTTCATAGATTGCATTTGTTTCCTATTTGCACAGCTCAGCCAAGTATGTTTACTTGCAGAAAACGGACATATGGACACATGTCCCCTGGAACAAGGCACAACTATGTAAAGGATTATGGGAAAGAGAAAAAAAACTCTGCTTTTGATGATGCTGGTTTTGTGGTTGTGAAAGAAGACTGGTGCTGTTTGTTTAGAATACTCTGATTTCTCCAAACACACTACAAAACCTGCCAGCATCATCTGAACGATTTCTTAAAGACTTCAGGATAAATCCAAAGAAATCTGCTACACAAAATCAAATAAGGATGGGACGAGCTAAGTGGAGTTAAGGAAAAAATAATAAAGAAAGTTTCGCTTAAAGAACTGGGACTGGTTCTTTAGTTTAACTCACTCTGGAGGCTGTTTTAATGTCTGATGCATCAGCCAAACTCCAGCCAGCTTTACAAAGCGCACACACAAACCCACAAATCCACCTGCACAGCCAGGAACAAAAAAAATGGCAATTCACTCAATTTTATCCCCAATCTCCTCCTTTCATTTGGATTGCCTCTTTTGTTGGAGTTTAAGAACAATACACGATAAGTGAGAAGAACCTCACAGGCTACCTGAATCACATCTTTTTGTGTTTATAGAGGAAAACCACTCTTTCCATCATCATCAGCTACTTCACTTTGAACACTGTGGTGAACAGTGTTGTGTCAAAGGGGTATTGCCTTGCCTGGTCACAAACACTCACAGTATGCATGAAGTAGTTTGAAGATGATATGCAAACAGTGTTGACGGTGCAGGAAATTGGGTTTTAATTTGTTTACACTTTGGAAAAATCTCTCTTAATTTGTAACAGACTGTTGTTGCAAAAGGCAAAAGGTGAAAATTTTTGCTGCTGTATTTTTCGGGGTATAAGTCACAGTTTTTTTGCACCAGGGGTGAAACAAATAGTCAGGAGTGACTTACATGTGATATTTAATAAGTAAAGATTAGCTCATATATTTGTTAGTTTCCCACTAACAACTGGTTGCTCTTTTAAGGGAGCCTTGTATGTGTGTATATCATCAATGCAAAATAAGAAAAAACGCAAACATGGAGGAGAATTTTGCATTGAGACATTATTATTCTTGTTTCAGTTTTTCCTTCCTCTGACTAATGTGAGATTGCAAGTTGTCATACTGGCTTACAGAGAAATGGAAGTACCGCTGAAAGCCCCCATAATCAGACGCTGGCTTGTGAAGCAGAGGGTAAAGATCACCGTAAAAAAAAGACTGACTGATCTCATGAACTCAGACATGAAGATGTGTTAACCCAGTGCTTCTCAATTACTTTTGCCAGGCCCCCCCTAGGAAAAAGAAAATGTTTCGCGCCCCCCCCCCAACCCCCCCTCCCCGCCCCATACCCCACACACTAGCAAAGTGACAATATATTAGGTAAGTATCTATAAAAATTGTGTAAGTATACCTAAAATTGTCTCTTTTAACATTAACAAAAGAAAAGACAAAATGAATCCACTTTCAACAAATATTAACTTTATTTAGCCACAGAAACCCTGTTCTAGTCTAAAAGAGAAAAGAAGCTTAAAATGCCTGAAATAAAAAAATCTGTCATTCCTTATTTAAACTAGAAATATTTTGACCAAGTGAACCATTTGATGCTGAGAAAATAATTCAATCAAAAAATAATATTAAATGTAAATTGATCTGAAACAATAACACAGTAGCACCAATATATTTAAGGTTTTTAGTCTGAAGAAATAGATAAAAAACATTGTGCTGATAATTTTTCTAAATGATGGATTGTTTATTTATGATCTCAAAGAATACATTTATGGAAAGTAAAGACATGTCATCAAAATGTCTACAACAGTTAACATTTGTCTACAATGTTAATAATAATTGTCTACAATAGTTAATAAATAAGACATCATTAGCATGAGCTGAGGAACCTAAAGGCATGATCATCCATGATCCAGGTGTTGGGCAACAGGTAGCGCTTTCAGCGCTCCTCCGCGTGCCCCGTGTCACCTGGCAACCAGAGCCCACACTACCCCTCCCCTTCGTTCTCACACACGCAGCCACGTGTGACAGGAGACGGGAGCGCGCGGCTGCAGGGGCGGGAATTCACAGGTTTCAGGCAGTGAACTCTCTGATTTAACAGACAACAAGAACTGAATTGTTGCACAGATTTTTTTCCAAGCACTGAGCCCCTGTCACTGCCGCCCCCGCGTTAAATTTGCGCACCAGACAATTGCCCGTATTACCTGTGCCTAAAACCGCCACTACTGCGCGCCCCCCCTGGCATCGCAGGGGCGCGCCCCACTATTTGAGAAGCACTGTGTTAACCAATGCTTCTGTGGAGCACTTAATAAAAAAAAAAAAAAAAAAAAAAAAAGACATTTCTAAGCATCATCAGTGTCTTCCATGCATCGTAAATCCGCAAGTAAACCCATGTGCTATCCTAAGCACTTTAATGTTGGGAGTTGGGTCATCTAGACCAGTGGTCCCCAACCTCCGGGGTCCGTGGGTCATTTGGTACTGGGCCGCACAGTAAGAATAAATAACTTGCATTATGTCACGGTGCCTGTCAGACTCCTCCCCCTCCCCCTGCCTGTGCCTCTGCCTATGCCCTTGTGGGCAGAGGTGAATCGTGCAGGGATTGTCCAAACTTAAAACACGCTGCCCGTCACATACTGCAGCGTGTGAGTGTGTGTTTGGCTCCACGTCTGCATGTGAGCAGTCTTTGTCACATCTACAGAACATTCAGACCTACGATCACGTTTAAAATCTCAACGCCTGCATGAAGCTGAAACTCACCACGTATCAACCAGACTAGACTATCAGCAAAACCACCATGCAGCACCAGAAGTCACATTAATGCTATGAAATACTCATCATTTATGAGCAATGTTATAACAATGTTATTAAAAAGAATCCACAGACTTATTGTACTTTAAAAGTGTTGAAATTACATCAAATGCTCACATTCACTTGTATAATTAGTTTTAAACATATTGTAGCGGACTGAGTTGGACTGGGTGGTGGTTGTTGGGTCACGTTCTAAATTCTGGAGTTCATTGAACGCATCAAGTAAAGATCTGATTGGCTCTCAGTTCTGTCGCTCAGCCTGTTGTTAGGTAGTTTGGACCAATGGGATTCAGCTATGGATCGAATAAGGGAAACAGGAGGGCTGGTACGCTGGGGGGGAGTCTTCGTGCCTCATTGTGGGAAAGGGACGCTACATAATTGTAAGGTTCTTTTGAATTTACATTTAAAAATATGTGGCGTTTATGGCTCTCTCGGCCAAAAAGGTTCCCGACCCCTGCCTAGGAGCTAGCAAAATGAGTAAAAACCAAACGTCTTTTGGAAAGTTTCTTTGCCAAGGGGAAAATGCTCAGCCAGGAGACAGAAGAGGAGCCTTCAATTCAAAAAAGTAAAATACATTTAATAAACAGTACTTCTTTTCTGCCCCATGAGTGTGGAAAGGGGAGAGGATGATGAGACCTGTGCGATGTACTAATTCTTACGTGTCAAAACAAAAGCCCAGGAGTCGTCTAGTTATGTATCATGTTCCTCCTTCAGCGTAGCGACGGTACAATAATTCTCCAACCGGTCCGTGAAAACTTTGTGTGACGTCATACCGGACTGTGGCGCTAAAAATGGTTGGGGACCACTGATCTAGACCCCACTAGACAGTGCGCTGAACCTTTTTTCTTCAATGATTTGTGATCTTCACTGGTGTCCATGGATTACATGAAATCCTCTCCACCTTTATCCACCTTTGTCATGGTAGGAGAACATGTCAATGTAAGGGTGGGGTCATAGGATAGCACAAGGGTTAAAAGAGGCAGCAGGCATGAATTTGACGCATGAATTGCGTTTGGTGTGAGTGTAGTATTATGTTGGGCTTTAGAAGCATTGCACTTTTCTCCCAAAAGTGCGATTTATACTCCGGAGAGACATTTTCTTCTTTTTTATCATGCTTTTTTTTGTTTTGTTTCTGTGACTAATACTCGGGGGTTAACTTGTAGTCTGGAAAAAACAGTATTAGACCTTAGGATGCAGCTGAATGGGTAGCTGACTGGATGCCCAGACTCATATTTGCACGTGCTCTAAACAGGCATGGAATGGAAATCCCTGAAGATCAAGTTTCCTAATTGAAAGTGTAAATGGACGTTTTATCCCAGAGACGCCTTTATTGCCGGACAGAGGAAGTGGACCAGGCACTTCACGCTGCCCAGCGACTTAGTAACATCGGATAAAGAGCTTCCTGTTTCAACTGAGCTTTTACATAAAGACATGAACGGCATCATTGATACCCTTTAGCTGAAAAAAAAGGGAATCCCACAATAGTCAATGAATAACTTGAGAGAAAATGGAAAAAAAAAATAAAAAATCAGACCTGGCCTAAATCTTTGATGACAAGCCCATAATATATTTTAAATAATTACCGGAGGGACATGTTTAATCGAGTGGTGTCCTCCAGTTACCACCACAAGCCTCTTTAAACTTGTAAACAGTCGCTCTGCCTGTGTAAAGTGGGGCACTGTGCTGTCTCCCACCAAACATGGACCACAGAAAAAACAAAACAAAAAAAGAGTTTTCTCAGGAGATTAAAAGGAAAATTACAGAAAAGCCTGTTAAAGGTAAAGCCTTGAAGACCATCTCCAAGCAGTTTGATCCTCTTCTGTGACATTTGCTCATATTGCTTTGAAGTTTAAGGTCAACGAGACTGTCACAAGCTCCCAGGACGCAACTGTGAGACGAAGATGGATTGCAAACTGAAGAGACAAATAATAGTAACAAAAATGCCAGAACAACTTTCAAAGACATTAGACATGAACTTCAAGGTCAAAGTACTGACCGTCAGAGTGAGATCGCAACATTCAGTCGCTGTTTGAGCCAAAGTGGACTTTATAGTTGACGATTGAGGAGATTGACACCGTTAAACGTAAATCATAAAAAAAATGCTACAGTGCACATTGACAGGCTACACAGTTGCTGGGAGAATGTTCTCTGGAAAGATGATATTTTTGACAAGACAGATGCAGCAAAAGTGAAACATAGGGATGGGTATCGTTAAGGTTTTAACGATACTACTACTCTTATCGATACTGCTTATCGATCCGGTACTCTTATCGGTACTCTTATCGATACTTTTTGAGGACGAAAAAAAATAAATAAATAACAAATTAAGAACATAAAGTGTTTTATTTCCTCATTATGGAACAACACTGTTTTTTTTAACAAAACATTTTACTTTATACATGAGAATGTTCCAGACAGGATATTTATTTATTTATTTAATCTAATTGTTTTTATTATTTATGAGTGTGATGTTTCCTTTGATCTTTTGTCCATTTTCCACAACCTTGAATAGACTTTTCTGTCTGTCAAACACAAGAGTTAAGATAAGTTAAGTTAAATGATGGAAACAAATTCACTTTGATGCAGACTCCTTTCTATTTTGCCAACTCCATTTATTTTTCTTTAAATCCAGTAAACCCAATAAATGATATTAATTTTACGGATAACAACTATCATTAGTTATTAATTATTATTAAGTATTAGGAAGCAGCTGATAGTTTGTCGCGGGTCTGGAATCAGAAGCGGTGAATCTAAGCCCCGCCTCTCTACCTGTATGTTGTATTCTCCGCGTGCAACGCCCCCCACCCCCCCTCCCGCTACCCCAGCCTGTTCTGCACAAACAGCGCAACATACGGTCATCGTAGCAGCAAGGTGACAGGATGGTCGGCAAACGTTATAATTTTTACGCAGACACATTAGTTCTTAGTCTAGGGCGGCATGTGTCCCAAGATCGCCACTGACTGTGTGTGCGCTGCCTTGTCTTGTGTGTGTGCGCGCGCGGCGCGTGCTGTCTGAACAACAGCCCCGCCCCCCTTGCACACAAATAGACAGACAGAGCTCTCCGCTACAACGAGAATACCGAAATTAATATCATCATCTATAATTAACGCAAAATTGAGTGACTTGGTGAGTTAAATATGGCAGATAACGTTTATATTTTGTGGGACACAAAAAAAAAAAAAAAAAAAAAAAAAAAAGTAACTTCTCCAGTACCGATTGCAGAACCGTTAAGGTCAGATCTTAACGATACTGCGGTCTTGAAGAATGCGGCCCCGGGGCTCGTTCAATACCGGGGCACGGTACCCAACCCTAGTGAAACATACCATGAAAAGAAGACTGACCCTGAAGTAAAATCTGGAGGAGGCCGAAATATGTTCCAGAGCTGCTCTACTACATTTGGAGAATACAATGAACTCTCAAGATTGTCATTCTGGAGGAAAGTACTCTATGATGCCAAAAAGGTTTGGTTTTAGTTGCAGTCAACAAAATAATGAGTCAACATCCAGCTAAAACTATCCAAGAGTAAATCATAGGACTATTATGAAAAGACTTGTATGAGCCCTGATCTAAATCCTATCGTACATCTAAAGTAGGAGCTGAAACATCTGGAGAAAATATCCTTTAGAAAAATTAAGCAGATTTTTAAACTTGCTGCTGCCGGGTGCAGAAGTCATATTGGGTTTACAGAAATGGTTTTAGTGCCATTAATGACTCCAAAGATTATACAAGAAAATAACAAGCTGAGGTTAGTGTCAATTTATTCCAAACCTGTGTCATGACTCCTTTTCAAATGATTCTTTTACATAAAAACCTTTGTAAAGAACTCCATTTTCTTTAATAGATCTTCATTAGCGGCATGGTGGTATCGTGTTTATCACTCTTGTCTTACAGCAAGAAGGCCTGGGTTTGAATCCCATCTATATATTATGTGCCGGGTTCTCCCCATGCATGTCCTCATGTTCTCCAGGTGTCCCAGTTTCCTCCCACTGTCCAAAAACGCTCTTCAATGGTAATTGGTGACTCGTATGTGACTTACACATCGGGTTTGTGTTGTGCATTCAAGAACGCACAGAATGCAGGTTCTGGAACATACTTTCAGAATATGGTGTTAACACTGGACTGGCGCTACCTGATATTAGTGCATGTACTGTACCTACTGTTGAAAGAGGCTGTGTGAAATGTAGAAGCGGTACAAATCTCATATTTCTTGCTCCAGGCTTTTTCTTTCATAGCTCTATTCTGCTATTAAGATATTACAGTGATGAAAGTCTTCCGGGAATTCCTGGAAATCCGGGTTTTTGAGCAAACCGATCGTATTTTCCGGGAAATAAAGAGCTGATCGCTTTCCGGATGAAAAAAATATCTGAAATTGGCAAATTTTCGCTCATTTTCCTATATTTCTCCGTGGGTCGCTTTCTCTATGGGCCCAGCTGTCTTGTCTTCCCGGCCGAATTGACCAATGACGGGACGTTTTAGTTGCTTTTGGATGCGTCGACGGCTCTAATTGGCTCCGTCTGTACCACGTGGTACCCACGCTAAACTTTCACAAACAAATCTCAAGAGTGTGCGATTAGATTTGTGTTAAAATAATGGTGGGCATCGTCATTATTGAGCTTGGTCACGACCTCAGTTGTGAGAAGAAGATAAAGACAAATTTGAGTGGTCTTGGCTGGAGGAAAAAGACAAATATGGCGATTTCTTTTCAACGTACGTTCACAAGACTAATATGTTGATGGTGAGTACAATTGTTGTTCAGAATTTCACTCTCCGTTCTAATACAATTAGTTACGGTGGAAATTATGCAGAGATTAGGGTAATGGCTGACGAAGAGTGCGTTATTATTACTTTTTTCACGTCGGACGGTTGCCTCCGCGAAGTGCGTTAAAGTAATAACGCACACTGAGGCCATTAACCCGCCTATACCACGGTCACTTACACTCTAAAAAGAAAAAAGTTGATCCAACTTAATTGAATCACTTCAATTGGTAACACCTAATTGTATTAAGTTTATTCAACCTAAATTTTTATATCTATCCAACTCAATGTGATACGTTGATCCAACTTAATTGAATTACTTCAATTGGTAACACTTAATTGAATTAAGTGTATTCAACTAAAATTTTTATGTTTATCCAACTTAAATTGATACGTTCATATAACTTAATTGAATTACTTCAATTGGTAACACCTAATTGATTTAAGTTTATCCAACTTAATTTGAAATGTTGATCTAACTTATAGAAAATCTTTTTCAATTTTGTTTATACATTTTTGATTGATACATTTTTCTAAAGTTTCCATCACTGGGGGTGATACTTTTCATATCAACGACATGAATGACCCAGCAAAGTCTCACTTTACAAGGCAGAAGCTCACATGTCATGAACTCTGTCTTTTGTAATTGGGACTTGAGGTCTTTTATCACGCAAAGGGGTTGGTCATCATCCTCTACCAAACTCTAACTCATGGTGCAGAAAATAAATAAACATAACAGGTTAAATTACTAGTTTAAACAGAGTAAAACAGCTGGACAACAAAACCCATGGACAAAAACTCACACTTAAACCACAATCTGCCCAGATAGGCAAAGAAAATGGTATCCCATAATTCCTTGCGCTGCCTCACGTTATGACATCATTATGCATCGACAGGTTCACACCAAAGTTACACCAACTTAATTGAATTAAGTTGATTGAAAGTAAAATAACTATGTCAGACAACTACTTGTTATTTTTAAGTTGAATGAACTCAAAAAAATGATTTATTTTCACCAAACTAAATAATTAAGTTAGAACAATGTAAAAAAGTACATCTTTCCAACTACAGCCCAAATACTCTTTTTAGAGTGTACAAAAGCAATACATATTAACCAGGTTTTAGTCCTTAATTTTTTTTTCCCGATTTGTATTGCTTTTCTCACAAAAAGCGGACTATATCGCGACGCATCACGTAACACATAGTCCGTCGCGCAGCATCACCGCTGCAGTCAAGATTCAGCGATATATATATAGATGCTGATCGTCCCGATGGGTTGAATAAAGCATTAGTTTAGAGAGAAAGTTCACCTCTTACTGCTTGTTTTTGTCCAAATGGTGAAGCAAAAGGTTTAAAAGAAGCCAGCGCAGTGATACAATAAGTTAAACTAGGTGACCGGAATCAGGTTTTAATGCACACCCAGCAGCCAATCAGAATCGAGTATTCCACCGGACCATGGTATGAAACATGCTTATACATTGTTTGAAACCCCCCTTGTAGATTTTCTTGATCTGACTGCAGAATAACAGACCACATTGATCAAAACTGAAACATCTGAATACATTTCTTTATCTAATTTATTTGTATTTATTCCTATTACCAGTTATTTAGTTCAGTTTTGCTCAAAAACATATTATTGACATTAATTATAATTATAAGTATTTGGTGGTTTGGACCCAGACTCCCTTAAAAAAGAATGTTAACAATGTTTAATTTTGTTTGTATGTTTGATATTTCCCAGATTACTAAGTATTGGTGTGAAGGAATTTATGTATTATGTTATAGAAAGATAGTTTAAAGCAGATCCCATATTTTGATATAATTATAGTTTGAGAAAACAGTATTTCTAAAGCAGAAATCGTTCAAATAAATGAGGTACTTTCATAGAATATCATAGTTACTGGTGTTTTTTTTGCCATTTGGGGCTTTGATGTTACTATATTTTAGCCACTGTATGTTTTGCAGCTTTAAGGAAAAGCTTAGATTGTAGGATTGTGTTACTTTTAGCAATTATCTAAATTCTTTTTCAGGACCAGCAAGTCCTTCATGGTTAGTCAAACTAGGAGTTTGAATGACAAATCATGATCCTCCAATTAGTCTTAGTTTCTTGATTAAGAAGTGAATAACTAGCTGCCTGAATGTACCAGAATGCAGCTAAGACCAAGTATTTTTCAAAAATTTCGCTCCGCGCCGCCATAACTCTCAAAGAAAAGTTCAGGGAATTTTTCCTGGCCTGACTTTCATCACTGTATTACAACTGTGTTATAGAATTCTGGCTGGGCACAAACCACAATTGTTTATTTCTCCTTCATGATCAATTTTCAAATGGTTGGCACTTTTGTGAATAAAAAAAAAATGCTACCTATACCTCAGAGTCCCTGATTAATCAAAGTTCAACTGGTTTAACTTTCGACTTGCATTTAATGGCCGTTTGTTTGGTATGTTTGTTTGTGGTATGTTTTTTTTAGTAAAACATATTTATCGCAGTAACATAAATACTGGGACAGATCTTTGAATGACAAGAAATCACTTTTTATGTTTATTTGATGATTGCCGTGTTGCCAGATCCTGGTGCAATAGCTCCTTCAAAGCAATCAGTTTCGTTCCACAACATCCTTTTTTTTATTTAAATCTTTCAGCTCGGTTGTATATTTCTTTCAAGCCACACAAATCTCTGACAATAGACTTTAATCTTAAGTGAAACATGGCTGTTGGTTATACTGACTTATTTAAATGATCTAATTCTACAAAAGCTTGAAACTGTTCAAGTGTTAAAATCTTTTAGTGATGGAACACTGATGCACTTGCACAAAACGTATTTTCTGCAGAGCGACTTTTAATTTAGCTATTCTCATATCTTTTTCAGATGCTGAAACACAAAGAAATGAACGACTGGCAGTGAAGTCTTTTCTTAAAGGCCCACTACGCTAAAAATTGTGTTTTAACATGTTCTTGTGGCATTTTTCTGATGGAGAACATATATAAAGAAAATTAAGCCTCAAATAGCATTTCTGAATATTCCCTTTTAAATCACTGCAGGAGCAGATGAAAAAATGCAGTTGGAAAAAGCTTGTAGCATGACGTAGACGCTACTACGGCAAGCCGCAAACACGCTTCTCCACTCCATTCTGAAACATCCACTTGTAGACAAATAGATTTATGTACGACTTTGTTTTCCTCGTCTGAACTGCCATCTGTGTTACGGTGGGGAAAGGGAGGGAGTACCCAGGTGCAGAGAGGAGGAGGCGGGAGGGTTCAGGAGAACAGGATCTTTAATAACTAAAACCAAACAAACCAAAAACCACTGCAGAGCAGGCTAGAAACACTCAAACTTGAAAACTCACAGGAACGGGGAAACATTAACCTATGGAGCAGCACAGGAGGAAGGGAAAGGCAGGACTTAAATACATACAAGGCAACAAGACACAGGTGGAAACACTCAGGACTGATGGGGCAAGGTAAAACTCAAAACAACAACGGAACAGGAAATACTACAAAATAAAACAGGAAGTTAACTGAAAAGATCACAGAACAAAAGGAAACAAACCACAAGGGCAAAGAAACAGAAACCGTAACATAACCCCCCCCTCAAGGAACCGCACCGAGGTTCCTCCAATAGTCCAGGAGGAGGGGGCCCGAAAGGCCAATCCAAGGGCCAACAGCAGTCCGGCGAAGCGGGTCCGGAGGACGGCCCGGAGACCGCCCTGTCCGGCGAGGCGGATCCGGAGGGCGGCCGGGAGGCAGCGCCATCCGGCATCGACAGTCTAACCAGCAAACGGCTGGCGGCTCGGGCTCAGAGTCTGGAACTGGTGGCTGGGGCTCGGGGTCCGCGGCGGGCGGCTGGGGCTCGGGGTCCGCGGCGGGCGGCTGGGGCTCGGGGTCCGCGGCGGGCGGCTGGGGCTCGGGGTCCGCGGCGGGCGGCTGGGGCTCGGGGTCCGCGGCGGGCGGCTGGGGCTCGGGGTCCGCGGCGGGCGGCTGGGGCTCGGCGTCCGCGGCGGGCGGCTGGGGCTCGGCGTCCGCGGCGGGCGGCTGGGGCTCGGCGTCCGCGGCGGGCGGCTGGGGCTCGGCGTCCGCGGCGGGCGGCTGGGGCTCGGCGTCCGCGGCGGGCGGCTGGGGCTCGGCGTCCGCGGCGGGCGGCTGGGGCTCGGCGTCCGCGGCGGGCGTCTCGGGTTCAGGGTCCGCGGCGGGCGGCTCGGGTTCAGGGTCCGCGGCGGGCGGCTCGGGTTCAGGGTCCGCGGCGGGCGGCTCGGGTTCAGGGTCCGCGGCAGGGGGCTCGGGCTCCGGGTCCGCGGCAGGGGGCTCGGGCTCCGGGTCCGCGGCAGGGGGCTCGGGCCAGACGACTGGTGCTGGGGGCTCGGGCCAGACGACTGGTGCTGGGGGCCCGGGCCAGACGACTGGTGCTGGGGGCCCGGGCCAGACGACTGGTGCTGGGGGCTCGGGCCAGACGACTGGTGCTGGGGGCTCGGGCCAGACGACTGGTGCAGGGAGGGGTTGAGGCGTGTCCGGTTCCCTCCGGTCTGCCATCCCCCTGTCCAGGACCCTCCTGGGAGCAGGAACAGGGGGGGTGGCGTCCGGCAACCTCCTCGGAGCCGGAACCGGTCGTGGTCGGTCCGCCACCCTCCTCGGAGCAGGAACAGGTGGGGTTGCATCCGGCAACCTCCCCGGAGCCGGAACGGGTCGTGGTGCGTCCGGGACCCTCCTAGGAGCCAGAACGGGAGGAGTTGCATCCAGCAACCTCCTTGGAGCCGGAACGGGTCGAGGGGGGTCCGACTCCCTCCTGGACGCAGGACCGGGTTGGGGTGCCTCCAGGTCCACCTCCGGAACCAGGATGGGTCGTCGAGTAGGACGGCGGCGGCGGCCCCCTCTTCCAGCCAGTCGACTCTCATTGAAGAAGGAGGCGGGGAGCTGACCCTCCAAAGTCCACTTTGACTCGACCCCCTCCTCCTCCAAGTAAGGGTCCTCCCACAGCCACAGGTCCTGGTCCAGAGGGTCCAGGAAGGCCCGTGGCCGGAGAATGTCCAGCTCAATCCGGGAGTCAAGGGAGGGCTTACGGTGAGGGCGACGGTGACGACGACGGCCTCCTCTTGAGGCTAGGCGACTCCCCTCGAAAATGGAACCGGAGACCTGGGACCAGGGGCATCTGGTCCTCTCAGCCTCCTGGCAATATGCCTCTAGGAGCCGCATGTCCCTCATGCCCGGGTAGAGGAACTCGTCCGGTCGTTCTTCGTCTGCCTCCTGGCAGAATGCTCTAAAACACCCAACGTCACTCTCTGCTGGGTACATATTGGGCTGCTCCATAATGTTACGGTGGGGAAAGGGAGGGAGTACCCAGGTGCAGAGAGGAGGAGGCGGGAGGGTTCAGGAGAACAGGATCTTTAATAACTAAAACCAAACAAACCAAAAACCACTGCAGAGCAGGCTAGAAACACTCAAACTTGAAAACTCACAGGAACGGGGAAACATTAACCTATGGAGCAGCACAGGAGGAAGGGAAAGGCAGGACTTAAATACATACAAGGCAACAAGACACAGGTGGAAACACTCAGGACTGATGGGGCAAGGTAAAACTCAAAACAACAACGGAACAGGAAATACTACAAAATAAAACAGGAAGTTAACTGAAAACATCACAGAACAAAAGGAAACAAACCACAAGGGCAAAGAAACAGAAACCGTAACAATCTGGCTCAACACTGTACAGGTGACTAGCTCCAATACTGCTCACCATTTTTGTTGCACAAAATAAATTAAAAAAAATACAAAAAATACAAAAATAATGTTAGGTTGAGGTTATGAAGGGCTGTAAGCTAATAGGAAAGATTGTAACGGTAAACAGATGAATATTGTGGCAAACAGTCCCACTCACAA
This sequence comes from Oryzias curvinotus, assembly GCA_023969325.1. Classification (NCBI taxonomy): domain Eukaryota; kingdom Metazoa; phylum Chordata; class Actinopteri; order Beloniformes; family Adrianichthyidae; genus Oryzias; species Oryzias curvinotus. Next base: position 14,136,505 of record CM043720.1, on the reverse strand, counting down.
TTCAGAGGCAAATATTGTAATGAACTATTGCTGCCCTGCAGTAACTATGTCCTGTAAAATGACACTAGTTCTTGATTTCGGCTAAAAATAGCATAATAGTTAAAAGACCACTGGGAACACTTTTATAACAGATCAAAAGATGTTAAAAGTGGAACTTTCACTGAAAAGATGCATATTTGAGGGTTTTTTCGCAAGCAGACATCATTGGGCAGAGTCCTCATTGGCAAGCTGTCAAGGGAGAGAACAAAGATTTCTTTTTGCCCATGGGAGGGGGGGGGCCCAGCAGTCCCACACATTGCATTAAGAAATCACCCATATTCACAGCATGACATAAAAGCAGGAAATGCGTATGATTTACCTTAGAATCGTTAAATGGGCATTAGACTGCAGATACCCAGGAGCCGTAAACTACAAAAGCAACAACTGCTAAAGTGATAAAAATGTTTGTGTGTGATTTAAGCAGTCTTTTTGTTCCCCAAACAAAATCCCCCAGCGTCTCTATTCACTTAAACATTTTCAAGTGTCATTTTGAACAGTAATAGCATTTCTGAAACGAAAATAAATTGTAACAATGAGGTTTTTGAGGCAAATATGCACCAAAATAATCAGATGCATCTTAAAACGTGCTTTAATGTGCTCATAATAGGAAGGACAGGTGAACGCATTCATATCTACACACTAGCTTACAATAAGTTCTGCCTGAACTATTTTACATTTCCAAATGAGATGGGCGGAGTTAAGATGATCAAATGTATAATTATAAAAAATGGATCACGATTTTTGCTAATTTCACAGCAGAACTGCACAGCGCACAAAGCTGAAATTGATTGTTTACACTTAAATGGAGGTCAGTTCATTTCACCTGTTTGCATGATACAATTAGCTGGAAATGCAAATCAGCTGGGAGAGACGCATACGCCAAAGGAAGAGAGTGACAGAAACCAACAGTGTTACATCTGTTCTATCAGCAGAAGAGGCGGTATAAAGATAAGCAGGTATGACGGAAATCGATTAAAAAAAAGGAAGGAAAGAAAAGTCTATCGTGTTTCCAATTTGCCTTTTTGCATTAGATTTTTCTTTGCAGAACAGAATTTGGTAACATTAAAGTTATATAGAAAACTAAAGTGGACTAAGAATAAAAGGTTATATTTGGATAAATGTTTTAAAGGCAGAAATGGAAGAACTTTACTTATTTTCTATTTTTACAAAACAAAACCTTAATTATTGTTCAGGTGATTTCATTTTTCTACCGCGTGAGAAAAAAATAAAAAAGACCTGACAGGGAGCTGAAAGCTTTCATTTTTATAGTGTGAGAAACTTTTAGACATGCTGTCCCAATATACACCTTATCTGAGTTTCACACTCCATTTGATAGAAAAGAAAGTGTAGAGACACTGTTTCACATGTTTACATGTTAAATAGATTCAGTGTTAGCACATGACTTGAGTGAAGAAGATGTTGAATTAGTTAAAACATGGCTCGTCTGTGTTCATATTTCAATATTATCCCTGGCATAAACTAAGTCACTCACTTCAAAATTACTCTGAGCTGCAAATAGTTATTTCTGCATTACAAAGTATATAAAATCCTTTTTTGGGGTCCCTATTTGCTTAAGGTTTTTTAAAGTGGATTATCATGTCATTGGTGCGTGCTGTTCAATCTTTCTGCATGGTAAGAACACATGTGGTTGCTTGGTACTTTGGTCTTGGTGCTCAGTATTTAGGAGTCACTGGGTGTCATTAAATTTATTTTTATTTATTAGTGTTAATGAAACAATGCACTACAGTCCCACTCCGTTTTTAAAAGTGTTCCCATAGGTCTTAATTATGATTATGCTGTTTTGGGGCTCAATCAAAAACCTGTGTGGTTTTCTACAACAATTTCTCCAGTGGTTCTTAGAAATTCACCTCCGCGTTGTGGATGAGACCGTTAGAGTAGAGTAAGCCTTCCTGTCAATCTGTTTACATTCTCCCGCTATCCTATAGCCCTTCATACTTGCAACCAAACATTAGCAGCACAACAAAAACGGTGATCTATATCAGAGCTATCCAGCCGTACAGTTTTGAGCCAGATGCCAGCTCAGACAAAAAAAATGAAGATGTACACAGACCCAGTCGTCCACAAGTGGATACATCAGAGTGTGGAGCAGTGAGCTTGTGGCTTGCCTTTTAGGTTCTACATCACACCACGGCATTTTTGCATCTGCTCCTGATTCACAGCTATTTGAATAAGAAATGTAAATGTAAGGATTAATATTATTTATAGATGTCCTCCAAAAGGCCAAAAGGCCATGTTAACACTAAAAACAGTTTGTGCTTGAAAAATGTATTAAAGTGCCAGAATCCTGCACCACTCAAACTGATGAAGCCACTTGAAAGAGCTATGAAACATTTTATTTTAATTATTTATTTTTTTTTTATTTATTTATTTTTTTTTATTTTTATTTTTTTAACTTGTCCTGTCCAACAGCTGGGCAAACAGATGAGAGCTGAAGGCCTCTTGTGTTGGACATATTTTACTTTAACAACAGGGGTTATGAATCTATGACAAACCAGAGGAATGTCTGAGTAAACCCCTTTTGTAGTTGAGGCAAACTTTATTAAATTCCATCATGTTTGAAAATCTTTGGTGCTGGACCGGACGGAAAAGGGAAGGAGGGAAGAAGAGAGAGGGATGTTAGAGAGGAGGGGATAGGAGGGTGATAATAGGAGGGGGGGGGGGGTAGAACCATGAAGCAGCCTAAAGCAACAACTTTACTGGATGTTTGTCATTACACACACATTCAGATGTTATAAACACACCTGTTAACTGTAAAGATGTCTACATGTCAACATGTACACAAAACATGCACAAAATACAGATATTGTTCACACACGCATACTTATGCCTTTAAACCAACTAGTGTGAAATATTTCATTCATTCAATCATGCAAATTATTAGTGTAAAGGTGAGCCAACACCTGTGCTCAGGTGAGTGTTAATGTTCTTCTAAATGAATGGTGGAATGTGAAAAGAAGGAGGGAGAGTGACCAGCCATCCCCACACCAAGACCCCCGCCGCAGCAGCAGCGACAGCCAGAACCCCCAACGCCACCCGGCAGCAGGCAGAGAAGAACCACCCCCCGGGCGATCACATTCGCCACCCAGGCCAGGGCCAGCAGGACCACCACGAGGCCCCCAGAGCCAGAGAGCAGGGAGGCATGGGGGGAAGAGAGCGCCGCCCCAGCCCAACCAGGGGAGCAGCCCCCCCGCCGCGCCGGGAGGGCCCAACGCAGGACCCCACCCGAGAGGAGCGCCCACAGCCCCAGACGAGCACCCCGCCACCACCCAGGAGTTCTGGGTATCCCCCCGCCCCAACCCCAGGTACGAGCCAGGACCCCCCAAGGGAGACCCGCTCTGCGCTCCAGGCAGCCACCCACCCGGCCTACGGTTGGTCCAGGAAGGAGCAAGGCAGGGGACAGCCGGCCCCGCCCAGGAGGGGGGCACCCCGGAGAAAAGAGGGGCCCACAAGGGGTGTTGTTAACATGGCCCGACCAGGCTCGGCCACAGTTGGAATGTGGGCAGGGGCCCAGCGCCCAGGGGCAAAAACCCGAACCCACCCCACAGGGAAACGGACACCCCCGGCTCAGGTGTAATGTGAACCCCCTCCCTGCGCGGAGAGAGCCCCACCGGGCCCAGGAAGCCGGCACCCAGGGGACACAGCCGCCGCTGCCAAGGGCCCAGTACCCCCCACCGGGGATGGGGTAGGGGACAGATGGACCTTGGACCCACCTTCCTTGTATAATGTGTGTGCATGTGTTCGTAAGGGTGTATGTGTGCATGTGTGTGTGTTTGTGTTTGAATGTATATTATGAGAAGTAAAAGGTGTGTGTACTAGGGGGGTGCAGTTAAAATTGGTGGGTAGGGCACAGAGAGGACATTCCCTGATTACTCACAGTAATGGTAATTAATAATTATATCTGTAGAAATTTTGATTCAGACTAATAAACATAAAACATTTTTAATTCTAACTTCACCTTCAAGCCCCTTTTGCTGAGCTCTGCCTTGCTTCTCTGATCAATGATGCCGACTGTCCCTCGTCTGATGCCGTCTCCTCTTTGTCTTCCTCATTATTTTCTGTCATTCATGCTGGCTGTGGGTCATGCTGCTCTGTCTCATCTTCCTCCTTCTCACTACACCTCTGTGGCTCCCCTACTATCTATTTTGCTCCTTCTTTCTGTACTTTTCTTCTTAAAATAAGAATATATGTAGACTTTTTCTTCATTCTATGAAAATTGATATAACATACACAAGCATCAACTACTGACTTTAGGTAACTCTGTCCAAGCAGGTCAAAAACACATGTTACGGTAACACAACACACCAGTCCTCAAATAGTGCCATGAAATGTAGTGTTTTAGGATGTGTGTTGGTTTGTGTTGGTTGGTTGTGTGTGTGCACTGAAACCGGTGCTCACGCGATGCAGGGGAGGGGTGCGTGCGTGTGTGCTGAAACCGCTGTTTCTGGGCGTGCAGGGAGGGAGTGTGTGTGAGGGGCTGGGGGGGGGATGAGGGTGTGGAGCGCATACAGGCGCGGGAAGTCGCCGTTTTGGAGTTAAGGAAAAAATAATAAAGGAAGTTCCTCTTGAAGAACTGGGACTGGTTCTTTTGTTTAACCCGCTCTGGAGGCTCTGAGGGTTCGAACGCAGAACCCTCAGCCTTACCTTCCTATTCGTGTTCTCCATCCAACTGCTCGTCTTTAGCTATAGATGTCTGCGCACGCAAAGGCAGCATGGAGGGGACGGGGTGTGGGCCGTTTTAGGTGATCAGAGCGACCTGCCGCCTGCTGGCTGTGCATTTGGGATGAAATGCATAACTGATGTTACCACAATTTAGTGGCGTGGGGTGGCCAGGTGTCGGCCAGGGTTGGCCATGCCAGTGCTTCCATAAGTCTCGATTACGTGGCCAGGCTAAAGGAAAAAAAAAAAAAAAGGTTCTCTCAATGGTATCGTTCAGGGGGCCGGGTCAAATGGGTAGGCGGGTCCGGGCCAGTCCGCGGGCCGCAGTTTGGGGACCCCTAGCGTATATAATATATTAGAACCTACATAATTCAAATGACTTGTGCAAGTTGCCTTAAAGGGAATCAAAGGCTGCTGTATTATCAGATTTGATGATCAGGTGCAGAAGAGAGAATTTGTGCCTATAACCCTTATTTTGGCTTTTACTTCAAATAGTGAAATATCTAAGGAAGAGATGCTCAAGATCTAGTATATAGAACAAATTGATCTGCATGTAAACTAATCTTGTGATGAAAATTTGGCGTTTACACGTTTGGATGCATGGATTCTGGCAAACTCCTTAGGCCTCTGAAAAGCATGAACAAAAAGGGAGACAACCCTGTCTGAGTCCCTCTGATAAAGATAACCACTGTGATGCTGTTCCATTGGTGATAACTGTAGCTGAAGGGCTTATATACAGAATTTTTGTCCACTAAATAAAGGATTTTCTAAAGTCTTGTTGGTTTAACGCAGCTATAAGAAAATACTCATTCACTCTGTCAAAATCCTGTTCTGCATCTAAAGGTACTACAATAGATTTGTTTTGCTGTTTTGAAACATATTTGGAATAACAATATTCAGAAAAACATACCTTACATGAAGCCAGTTTGGGATTTTTACAGTATTCTCCCTGTTTTCGTGGGGATTAAGAACCAGAGACACACACCAATACGCTGAATATGCGACTGGAGGACCACCCCCAAGAATGTCAATCACCGAATCCTCACTCATCAAAAACCCTTCTGAAACATTACTGATGCTTCTATAAAACATTTATTAAAGAACATGGAACATTGCTCAACATAAAGAATTATAATTTTTTTTATTCAGAGCAATAGACTGTACTGCTGTGTACTTTATAACGCACATTAGGAGTGTCACTCTGTCTCTCTGTACCTTAAAACCAAGAGCCCATGCTTCCTCCTTCATCATTTAAGTGAGAGAGGTCATCTTCTTCCAGAAGAGTCCGGTTTCATTCATATCAAACACCTGCTCCAGTTGATGATTATTCTCCGTGATTATCTTCCTCGGCGTATCAGGATTTTTTCCGACCGCTTCAGTTGGTACTTCAGTTGGTAGCAATTCAGGAACCGATGGTAACAGCTGTGGAATATACCTTAGCAGCCGGCAAGGAAGCCAACGGGCCAGTGTGCTCTTCATCTCCAGCCCCCTCCTCTCCCGCTGCACCTCCTTCTGACGCAAAGGTTTCATACAAGCATCTTGAGCTGAGTTTTTGTGATGAACCGGAGGAGTCAAGGTGTACAAAAAGGATGACAGATCACGGAAACAGCCACTGTTTAGCACCATTCTGGACAGCTAGGAACAGCTAAGATACTGTGCAGGACCCTCAAGCTCCCAGGCCTCTGGTAGAGGACCCGAGCTTGGAGGAGAAACCACCCGCGGAGGGTGAGAGGGGCGCTTAGATATATAAATTGCTTTATCACAATTCAATTAAATGTAATATAATTTGGCAAAAAATATGCTACTTTTAGAAACAATTAAATTTAGATAACTGATTGCAAATAAACAAACTCACATGGCATGCTGAAGTAAGATGGTTAGACAATACTGTAATTGTTGTTAAGAAGAAAAAAAACAAGAGGACACACATCCAAAGCACAGTGAAATAAATACTGACAGAAGCTGCTGGTGAATCTAAAATAAGGTTTCCAAAAAGATTCTAAAAGCCTTTATGATGTGCTGAGTCCACAACATTCAGGAGATGAGTTTACTTCTGAAAAGGTCTGGAGCTGATGCAATCAGAATTTCAAGCCTTAAGGCAGCATTGGTTCCACCGTGTTCCCACCTCATCTAATGACACAAATATATTTCTATGTGCTGCAGTGCTTAAATGCTACATGCTGTTATGCACTCTTTATTTAAGATGTTACCTAGAGTCCACATTTAGCTATTACAGGTACTTTCGACAGTATTCCTCATGCTTTTTACTGATCTTTGAAAAGGTGAGAGTTGAGACAACAAAAAAGAAGCATGAACCTAAGTGGATATTAAAGAAATAATAAGATAAGCATGTAACTTTGAAATTTTCCTGGTAAGACTGAGATGTTTTAAATGTGTCTTTATTTTTGTAAAAAAAGATCTTACAATGAGTTTTGATGAGCTGTTTGTACAATAATGTATAAAGATTTACATTTGAAAAACATAACATTTGACAGTGTTGTAAGTAAAAAAGATGCTAATCTTGTCAATGAGAATGTTATCCATTATTACTCGCTGATCAATTTTCTATTTTGAAAGCCTTTGCAAACATGTCAAAACACAACAATTTGAAGTCCTTTTGGATCCTCATAGCATTATTAAGACTGATTTTTATGTGTCCAAACCTTTCCAAATGTAATAAATTCTCAGCCAACTCTGATGTTTAGATTATACTCAGACATCACACTGAGACCAATCAGCTGATATACACTACAGCAATAGTGAACCTCGAGATTATTGGCTGTAAGATAAACATCACACATAAAAAACAGTACTCTCTATGGAAACAGAGGCTAGGAACTAAAATTAAGGTGGTTTGCAGATAAGTCGGCTAGCTGTCACAGCTACAGAAAGGGTGTGATAAAGAAAGGAATACTTAAGAAGTGCAACCAACTGTCCATTCCTGAGGCTTTGGAAACTGCAAGGCAAAGATGGTCAGCCTCAGCTGCAATGCATAAAGCATTGTAGACATGGAGAGTAAAGGCCAGGAGGATAAACAAGATGTTCTGTATGGAACCATTGAAGGTGTAGTATTAATGGTAATGTAAAAACTTGAAGATAGGACCACCAAGGCTGAAGCCTTAACAGTACTGGTGAAGCATATCAGAGATAGAAACATCACATAATAACAATGCCCGGTGGCTAATGGATTTAATAGAAGAACATAAGGACCTATAAGAGTATCCAGTAACCATCACAGTGATGGACATATAAGACGGGGTTTCAGGTATGAAGAATAGGACAGCACCAGCCCTAACATGATGCTCACCTACTGGCTACGAAAGCTGACAACACTACATGACCGCCTGGAAGCACAACTAAACCAGCAGCTGATGGGACCCATTAGTGGGTAGCTGAAGGATGGACAGTCCAATCATCTGCCTCTGTCCAATATAGAATCTTCTGTCAGGCATGACAGCAGCTAATATGTGCAGGAACATTGATCAACACACAAGCATGGCCCATATAGGGATTAGACACAACCTTAGGGGATCAAAGCACCAGCCCTCTGGTGGATAAAACTGTCAATCGAGACAAGAAAGGCAACAACTCATGGCCTCACATATGGACACTGGAATGCTTGAATCTGTTTAACATGAACAGGTCACCAATAGCCTTCATCAGGAACTTAATGGCCACCTGGAAAACAACCCTGAAAGCCAACTCCAAATCAATTACATATTAGCCTTAAGAGCAGCATCTACCATGGAGTCACGCTGTCCCTGCTGGTGGATTTCAAGAAATATATGTGTCCAGATGAGTGAAGATTTTCTGAACTATGGGGATTGTAAAATACAACATATCAGAAGTAGAGGATAGCCACTACCTTAGAATCTCACAGACAAAGGGAACAAAGGAGAGGCCACCAGGAAAGCAGTAATTACCAAACAGCTACACTTAGTAAAGCAAGACCTGAAAACTCTGCTAAATGCCAAGAACAAAGTTTGGGCTATCAACACCTTTGCCCTGCTGGGCATTAGATAACCCTTTGGCATTATAAGTTAGTCATTTAAAAAGATGTAAGCCACTGACACCAAGAAAAGAAAACCCCTTATAATGCATAAAGGGTTTCAACCCTGCATGGTTTGTACCACCAGCAAATAGAAGCAGTGACTGATTTTAGATTAGAGTAGATCCTACAAGTGGACAAAGCTGGACTGAAAAAAACAGCAACAGTACAGAGGCACTACGCATGACAGTTCAGGAGCAGGCTCTAAGTACAGGATCATTAGAGACTAGGATCCACCACACCAAGCAGGATTCCAGTTGCAGGCTGTGCAAAGACACCCCTGGGACAATCTAGCACATAACAGTAGGGTGTGAGATGCTAGTAGGCAGGATGTACATTAAACCAAGTGACTGGCATAGTTTAGTGAGCTAAGTATGTAGTGGAAGTCCAAAGGCTAAGAAACATCTACAAAGATTGTTGTGATCAGTGTGAGCAGGTGGGCGTGGCTGACTTTTTCCTTGGTGCCTCCCTACATGGCACACCTGATCCTCATCTCATCAATGCCTTTAAATGCCTGAGTCTGTTGCTTCTCCATGCCAGATTATCACTTTTCCATTGCCCTTCGTATCTGTGGTCTTCCAGTCTATCTCTCTGATTCAGCTGCCTGTCTAGTTCTGTTCGTTGTCCTGTGAGGAATAAAACTGTTAAACTGCCCTCGGAGTCAGATTCTGCCTTGGGGTCCTACCACTCACCATAACAGGGATAGTTGAACAAGCTAAGATCATGTGAGACTTTCCGATGCAAACAGATAAAATGGCAATGGAAAACAGCGTGGATTTAGTAGGGGGTATCAAGAGGGAGAAGAAGGCTGTGAGGAGTGTAGCAGTCCCAAGTGAAAGCAACAGCAGGAAGAAGTGATATGAGAAGATTAGGAAATACCAAGAGCTCAGACATGAGCTGGAAAACCATGTTTCCTGTGGTACATTTAACACTTGGTGATTTTATTGCTAAATTGGGAACATGGCAGCAAAAGATTCCAGGAGCAACACCCGAGACCCTTGTCCAAAAAACAACAGTCCTAGGAAGAACTAAATACAACCCGGGACCTCAAGTTCCTAGGCCACTGAAAGGGATCAGACAGATAATAGAGAGAGTGGGGAAGTAATACGTAAAAGACCTCATCTTCCCTATGACATAGAAGGACAGGGTTCAAGAAACTTAGCAAGCGTTGTGCAGACTTTTTGAGGAACAACGCATAGGATTTTTACTTCTATTAAGGAAAGATGTGCTTTGCTGAATACCACAGTTCAGCTGTTTGTAAACTGTATTACTGTTTTGTAGTAAGTCGAAAAAAAAAGGTAACAGGAAAGAGCTCCTTTACTTGTGGAACTAGTGCAGTTACTTTGTTGAACAGTTTGTAGGCAATGCCGCATCTCTTAGGACATTTCTAACATCACTGGAAAGGTGTAGAAGCTTTGCACATGTTGGGAACTTGGCCACAGGCGCAGAGCGGTATCGGATATAGAGAATCCAGCATGAAGTCTTGCAGATTTCTCTGCAGCTGGTTGTACATTTTTCATGAGCAAGGGCAAAATATCAAAACTGCAGCTGTAGGTAGTAGAAGTCTGCTTGTGTATGCAGGTCGGTGTTTGTTAGGGAGCCAAAGTAATGTGTACGTCAGCTGAGTACTATCCGTTAGCCTGTCTGCTATGCACCCAAAAAACTAAAAAGAAATGAACAGAAGGAAAGAAATGGGAATAGGGCACTAAAAAATATACATAATTTTTCCTTTTCTTATCTGCTTCTCTCTTCCTTCTCTGCTAACAGTCTCATAAATAAAGAAGGGTGCACTACATGGGGGGCAGGAACAGAAAGAATTTGAGCTCTTGTATGCATATTAAAACAAAACACTTTATTAAAAAAGAAACATATAACATTTATTATCTTCCACCTGTTTGAAACTTTAACTCAGAATGAAATATTCCCTTATATTTTGAATAAGGAGATTATCTCTCTAATCCAAAAATGTTCACTTAAACAAAAAAAAAAAAGTTAGAAAAGGGTTTAGACACTGACAGTAGATGAGAACTGGACTGAGTGACCCCTAAGCCCTGGCGTTTCAAACAGGAAGTAGCCACTGATGCTAAAAAGCCAAAATCCCATAGACTTCTATTGAAAAATAAAGAGTTTTGACCCAGTCATTATATTTATCAGAACAAAGATTCTTGCTCTGATATACCTTTTTTGAACATGTCCCAACATGGCTGCTTCCGTATCGTGAAAAAATGGTGACTGAATTGACTTTATTTCGTTGGAGCCTAAAGTAAGACATATTTTATGGGTGACATAACAGTCCCTCGGTCCAGTTCTTTTATCCAATCTACGGGTTAAGATGATGTAGTGCTGAACTAAATGACAAATATAATGTATGCCTGTCAGAAAGGTTTACCAGAACAATGCAGTGTTTCGCACATTTCTGAGAGAACACCTTTGACAGTAATAGAGAATTGGACCAAGAAACTGCAAAATTGATGTAAAAAAAAAATTAGTGGTTTTTCACCGTTTTAAAAGCACTTCCTACCATAATATTGCTAATGTATTTTTTACCCTCAAACCAGGTTGATTTTAGTCTGAGAATTTGTCCAGAAAAGAATTCAGATGCAAATAAATTCAAAGAAACATGCACTGCACTGACGGAAAAAACAAACAAAAAAAGTGAATATTTTTGTCTGCCATTTATTGTTATTGAGGGTAAGCTGTTAATATAAAGGAGGAGAGCAGACACAAAGAAGCAGGATACAGTCAGAAAACAGCCTAGTTTATAGCACACTATCCAAACATTACTACAACTACAACTAGCGGACATTTGTATTTTATAGGAAAAGACAAGTAAACGTGAATTAAACATTACAAAGTCGATTATTAGTTTTGATGAATCTTTCTGAAACAACTTTTGCCTATAATTTCTTTCTTTTTTGCATCTTATCTGCTGTCATTTCTTTTTGAAGTTTGACATTCATTCTATATCTTCTGAAATGCCTGAAGTTTATCTTGAGCAAATTCTGTTTTACAGATAGAGTAAAAGAGTCAATGCATGAATCTTTCATTTACGACCCAGCAGTCAGTGTCATGTCAAAGTGGCCCAGTTTGCACAGATAAAACTCTGGAGCACAAAGACTTTTCCCATGCTGTGCAAACCCTGCAGACTGCCTCTCACAGGAAAACCCACCATGACAAACACACTTTGTACCAAAAAAGTAAAGATCACTTTCAAGCTTGTTACTGCTGTGCACCAAGTCTGTTAAGCCTATTTTCATCTCTTTTTTTCGCTCTTCCAAATCTTCATTGCTTTTTTGACCGAGGCCATTCTTCAGGCCAAAATCCTCGTCGTCATTTTGAAACCACATGTCTGGCTAACTCACTGTTTTACCTTAAAACTCTCTCATTATGCTACATAAAATGACTAAGATCAGTTAAAAATATTTGCTAGATGCATGCAGGTTCCTGCTGCTTTTATATCTTGAACCACACAGCCTGTTAAAAGTACAAAGAAACAAATAGAAGATTAAAAATGGAGATACAGAGATAAGTGTCACAATTGAAGAGTTGTGCCTAATTCACACGTACAAATTACAATTGGTGGGTCACAAGCTTCCCGCTCCGCTCAATTCTGCATTTGCAGACAAATAGATCCATGTGTGGTATCATTTTCCTCTCCAAGCTTGTTTTATTCTCCTGTTTTGTGTATGTATAACAGCAGAGGACTTTTTTATTTTACAATGAAAAACTTGTTTTAACAGAAATCATTTAGTTTTTATGGGATCCATATGTCCAAAAAATATTTCTAGGATTTGTTTTAATTCATAAATTTAACATGGCTTGAACAAAAAAAAATTCTTAAAACTAAAACTAAAAACTAAAAAAAGTAAACAAGTTTGTTTACTTGCTTGTGTCCAATGTTTGGCACAACAAAATGCATCAAAGAGACACAAAAAAATCTGTTTTCTTATGGCGCAGCACACAGACATTAAGTCCGCTCGTCCAGTTTCAGTTTGTCAGTTTCTTTCTTCGGAACACGCTATCGTTCATGCCTACACGCTCACGCCTGCATAAAGTTGCTCCTCTGTGTTCTCTCCTGGGAAGATATCCAGACTAATCACTGTCTACGACCATTAAAGGTGTTCAACCATCACAGAAGATACTGCAACCACTTTGTGTCTGCAGTTTTAAGTAGATTTGTTCTGCAAAAATGCTGAGCGTCATCTGTTAGTGGCCTCTTGTGTCCCATGTTCTGGCCACAAAGTGTATCAGGGTTCTCTGTGGTTCCGCTTCGAAGCAGCACACTATGACTAGGTTCATAAAGGCGAGATTTTTGTACTACAAGTATGCAGGTATGTTTGCCCCTGCTAAAGAGCAAAGGCAGATCTCAGATGAACCTTTATTCTGGAACAGATCAATGAAAGGGACCAAATTTAAAGTAGCACAAAGGAGAAGAATATCAGCTAGTTCTGCTTATCCATAACATGTGACTGTTTGACCCTCCTTACTACATACACCATGTGTCCCCATTAGATTTTTCTTAAAGGCCTTCTCCACTCATATTTTGATTTTTTTGTTAAACTATTCCCAGTGGCCTTTAATTATGATTATGCCATTTTTAGCCAAAATTACTGACATCATTTTTTTTAGGAAATAGTTTCTGCAGAATGGCAGGAGTTATTAAGAAATTTGCCTCTGAGCTGTGGGTGGAACTGTTGACATGGTGTAAGCCTGCCCACTCCTCCCATGTTTATGCTCTTTTCTGCTAGCTCACTGCACTGTACAACCCCAAGCTAACATTACTGGTGCAACAAAAATGGCAAGCAATATCAGAGCTAACCAGCTGTACTGTTTAGATCCAGATGTCAGCTCAGACGAGCAAAACAAAGACGTACGTGGATCTATTTGTCTACAAAGGTAAATCAGAATGGAGCAGAGCAGCGAGCCTATGGCCTACCAATAGTGGCACCTAGCTGATTTGATTTGATTTGATTTATTTCAAGCATTGTAGTCAAGGCAATAAAGAATTTACACATATTTATCAAACGCATTACAGAAATGTAATTTTTCAATGACATTTTTTTGTCTGCTCCTGATTATTTATGATTAAAGTAAATAAATACTCAGAAACAGAATTCTAAGCGTATGTTTCTATATATGTGTCCTCCGGAATCAGAAAAATACCACAAGAACCTGTTAAAAGTAGCAAAAAAAAAACAAACAAACAGTTTTTATTGGACTAGGCCTTTAAACTCTTGAAATTTGTGCCAGCACACTGTATCTTTAATTTCCTTCAACTCTTGTCGACAGAGGGTGCATGTGACATTACACCAATGTGAACTGGACCAATGGGTTCTCTGCAACTGAGCAAGATGACTCTTCTTAAGATAAATAGATCTTGTTTCGCCTGCTTTAGGTGAGCTTTTTTTACCAACCAAAAAATAGAAGCACTGGTGATGACCAAATGTGCAGATGGGAGTGTTAGCTGAAAGGTTTAACAAATGGTGATCAGAATCCTACAACTGCATATATAATCTCTAAGACAAATGTCATAAACAATTGTCAATTTTTATCTTATGCAGCCACAGCAGTTATGGTTTAAATCCAGCACTTAATCCTCACAGAAAAAACGTGTTCATATTAATTGATACCAGTAAAGACTGTTGGTTTATTTTAGATGCAAAAAAATAAAATAAAGATTCAAATAGGTTATTAACCGAAGGATGACATTTCCCATAAGGTCTACTAAGTCTGGCAAAAGCAAAAGTCAAAGATATTTATATATATATCAGTGACGTGCAGTCAGGGGAGGCAGGTGAGGCTGTGCCTCACCTGTCATTATGGGAAGAAAAGAGAAAAAGTAAATTCATTTATTATATTTAATCAGTAATTTGTGCTTTGCAGTCATTTTCCATTTAAATGTACCATTTTTGGGTGTTTTTTCTTTTCAAAATCGCTGAATTTCCGCATTTGCCGTTCAGAAACTAAGAAGTGACGTGCGATGAGGCACCAGCCCGCTGAGCCTCACCTTGGATTGCGCAATACCTATGCGGTCAGACGGTACTGCTGTCTCTCTGTATGTCGGTTCAATCACTTGTACTATGAGCTGAGTTTACATAATTTAGCAGATGTATATGATGTACAGTGTTTGTTTTTATAAATAACTGTAAATGTGAGGGACGTGTTTCTTGTGCTGAGCGCTAAACGCCGGCCAAAAAGCCGCTGGGTGAGGCCAGAAGTTCTCGTGCCTCATGTTAGGGGGCGCCGGTGAGCCCTGAGATTATGACACTAAAAAGTAATTGAAGTGATAGCAAGCGGCAAGTCATTTTCTTCAGAAGGAGCGGCTTATGGACTTTATTTACAAGTAAAGGTAAGATGATAATAACGTTTGTTGCTTTAGAAACGTTTTTTTAGACAAATAACTTCTGTACTGTACTGTCAAATAATAATTTTTAATAATCAATGTGAGCAGAAGGCTTGAAATCGCGGAGATTAGCCCCGCCCACCGCGACCCGAGTGCTTAGATGAAACGGGAGAAAATGTAAAATTATTATGAAAAAAATACAAAGTACAGTGGGACAAATAGTGACTGAGGTGTTGCAGCCGCTGCATCCTGACTTCTGAACAGAGGTGTAAAGTACTTGAGTAATTTTACTTGATTACTGTACTTAAGTATTATTTTTGGGGATTTTTACTTTACTTGAGTACAATTAAAAATCAATACTTTTACTTTTACTTAATTACATTTTTTTAGAAAAAAAAGTACTTTTTACTCCTTACAATTTTATTTACAGTCAAAAAGTACTTATTTTTTGGAGATCACTTCATTCTATTTTCCCTTGCTATTACCAAACCAATTGAATTGCGCTGATGCCCAGTTTAATTTAAATGTTATTTATTTTGCCTATGAAAATCGTTTTCACATTATATGAAATTGGTCAGACATGTTCATTGGTCCTTTGGAAGTGACGTCATGTCACATCTATTACCACAATGCACAGCACCTTGACCTGGAAATTAGGGAAATTATAACAGTCAATCAGTGGAAGAAAATGGAGGAAGTATGTGATTCATCAGCAGCTGCGAGCAGCACAGTCCAAAATCAGCCACAGGATCAAGAGCACCCGTGGCCGTATCTTCGCGAATTCTTTTCTTTAAGTGGTGTAAATAAAGATTCATTCAAGATGAAATGTGTCCTCTGTCTCCCGCTTAATAAAGAAATATCGGCCTTCAAAAGTTCGCCATCAAACCTAAGGAAGCATATTGAGGTAAGTACATTAAGTATTTTGTTTTACTGATAGTTTTTTTTTTTTTTTTTTTTTTTTTTTTTTTTGGGTGTGCATGTTTTGACGTTGATGGCGCGCCTTTTATATGTGTAGTAGGCCTATTTTCACTAATGCATGCGATTGACAATATAAGGCTCACGTAATAAAATGCTAAAATGCATTTGTAATTGGTAACGTTAGGTCCACGGGAAATTTGGCGCCTATTGCAGCTTTGAATAATCATTATCATTCCGTGCTCTCATTGTGTTTGAATTCATGCAAAACACAAGAAAACCAAGCGAGAAATTTTTTTCCAAACATGTTGTATTGTCAAAACGGTAACACTTTACAATGAGGTTGATTAGTTCATGTATTAACTAACATTAAATAACCATGAGCAATACATTTGTTACTGTATCTGTTAATCTTTGTTAACGTTAGTTAATAGAAATACAGATGTTCATTGTTTGTTCATGTTAGTTCACAGTGCATTAACTAATGTTAACAAGATATAAAGTATTAGTAAATGTTGAAATTAACATGTATACGTGCAGTTCATTATTAGTTCATGTTAACTAATGTAGTTAACTAACGAACCTTATTGTAAAAGTGTTACCATCAAAACTAATGTAATGAAATCAATTCACCCTGTCATGTCAGCCTTACAGTCCTGTGTTTTTGTCAATATAATCAGAAATAAAATTAATGTTTGATTGTCACTAAATGCTACTGTATTTCTAAAATCAACAAGTATTTAACATTATAAAGTGTGCAATTGGCTGCAAATGTCAGTTTTATTAAAGGGTTAGTTCACCCAAAAATGAAAATAATGTCATTAATGACTCGCCCTCATGTCGTTCCAAGCCCGTAAGACCTCCGTTCATCTTCAGAACACAGTTTAAGATATTTTAGATTTAGTCCGAGAGCTTTCTGTGCCTCCATTGAGAATGTATGTACGGTATACTGTCCATGTCCAGAAAGGTAATAAAAACATCAAAGTAGTCCATGTGACATCAGTGGGTTAGGTAGAATTATTTGAAGCATCGAAAATACATTTTGGTCCAAAAATAACAAAACCTACGACTTTATTCAGCATTGTAGCGTCACTGCGAAGTCGTGAACGCGGATTGACAACAGACCCGGAAGAGAATACAATGCCGAATAAAGTCGTAGGTTTTGTTATTTTTGGACCAAAATGTATTCGATGCTTCAAAAAATTCTAACTAACCCACTGATGTCACATGGACTACTTTGATGTTTTTATTACCTTTCTGGACATGGACAGTATACCGTACATACATTTTCAGTGGAGGGACAGAAAGCTCTCGGACTAAATCTAAAATATCTTAAACTGTGTTCCGAAGATGAACGGAGGTGTTACGGGCTTGGAACGACATGAGGGTGAGTCATTAATGACATCTTTTCATTTTTGGGTGAACTAACCCTTTAATGCTGTAATCAGAGAGTGTATGTGTAATTGTTACATTTATTGCATACAATATAAATATTTATTTGTTGTTTTTACAGAGAATGCACCCAAATTACCTCAAAAACTACTCTAAATTGACAGCACAGAAGAGAAAGATCGGGACCTCCACCCATGCTTCCAGCAGTAAGCAACTGAAAGTTGACTCAGTTTTCCCAGTCAAACATGTGTCTCCAGTCACTGTGAACAAAGCTATATTAAGGTACATCATTCAAGGACTTCATCCTTTCAGCACTGTTGATCTGCCATCATTTAAAGAGCTGATTAGTACACTGCAGCCTGGCATTTCTGTCATTACAAGGCCTACTTTACGCTCCAAGATAGCTGAAGCTGCTCTGATCATGAAACAGAAAGTGACTGCTGCCATGAGTGAAGTTGAATGGATTGCAACCACAACGGATTGTTGGACTGCACGTAGAAAGTCATTCATTGGTGTAACTGCTCACTGGATCAACCCTGGAAGTCTTGAAAGACATTCCGCTGCACTTGCCTGCAAAAGATTAATGGGCTCTCATACTTTTGAGGTACTGGCCAGTGCCATGAATGATATCCACTCAGAGTATGAAATACGTGACAAGGTTGTTTGCACAACCACAGACAGTGGTTCCAACTTTATGAAGGCTTTCAGAGTTTTTGGTGTGGAAAACAATGATATCGAGACTGAGGCAAGAAGGTGTGAAAGTGATGACACTGATTCTGAAGGCTGTGGTGAGGGAAGTGATGGTGTGGAATTCCAAGATGCCTCACGAGTCCTGGACCAAGACGATGGCTTCGAATTCCAGCTACCAAAACATCAAAAGTGTGCCTGTCACTTACTTAACCTAGTCTCAAGCGTTGATGCCCAAAAAGCTCTCTCAAATGAACACTACAAGAAACTCTACAGATCTGTCTTTGGCAAATGCCAAGCTTTATGGAATAAAAGCAGCCGATCGGCTCTAGCAGCTGAAGCTGTTGAATCAGAAAGCCGGCTTCAGCTTTTAAGGCCAAACCAAACGCGGTGGAATTCAACTTTTATGGCTGTTGACAGAATTCTTCAAATTTGCAAAGAAGCAGGAGAAGGCGCACTTCGGAATATATGCACCTCTCTTGAGGTTCCAATGTAAGTGTTTTTCCCCTCTATCGATGTAAACAAATGTGGGTTGTTTTTGTTTAATACTCTTTGATTATGCTGATTTCTCCTGTAGGTTTAATCCAGCAGAAATGCTGTTCTTGACAGAGTGGGCCAACACAATGCGTCCAGTTGCAAAAGTACTCGACATCTTGCAAGCGGAAACGAATACACAGCTGGGGTGGCTGCTGCCTAGTGTCCATCAGTTAAGCTTGAAACTTCAGCGACTCCACCATTCTCTCAGGTACTGTGACCCACTTGTGGATGCCCTACAACAAGGAATCCAAACACGATTCAAGCATATGTTTGAAGATCCTGAGATCATAGCAGCTGCCATCCTTCTCCCTAAATTTCGGACCTCTTGGACAAATGATGAAACCATCATAAAACGAGGTAAATGAATGCAAGCAACATACACTTGACGAATTCTAATCTGGGCAACCTTTGAGCCATACCAAAATTATTCTTTTATTTATTTATTTTTGCACTTTTTAGGAATGTTATATCCCATCTTTGGCTGTGATCTCAATATGAATATTGATGTAAAGTATTCTTGCAGCAGGTTGTAGTTATCCCTCAGTGTTTCTTGAAACCAAACTCATATGTATCATATGTGGTTTGGAAATGCAGTTAGATTTTATGCTAAAATAAGGGATTTGCATGATTTTAGATGTAGATGACTGCACGTAAATGTAGTTAATGACAAAATCCATAAAATTTGTTCCCAGTCAGAAGCCCCTCAACCAAACTTTTCTTTGTGTCTGCTCACTGTGCTTGTAGGCATGGACTACATCAGAGTGCATCTGGAGCCTTTGGACCACAAGAAGGAATTGGCCAACAGTTCATCTGATGATGAAGATTTTTTCGCTTCTTTGAAACCGACAACACATGAAGCCAGCAAAGAGTTGGATGGATATCTGGCCTGTGTTTCAGACACCAGGGAGTCTCTGCTCACGTTTCCTGCTATTTGCAGCCTCTCTATCAAGACTAATACACCTCTTCCCGCATCGGCTGCCTGTGAGAGGCTTTTCAGCACTGCAGGATTGCTTTTCAGCCCCAAAAGAGCTAGGCTTGACACTAACAATTTTGAGAATCAGCTTCTACTGAAGTTAAATCTGAGGTTTTACAACTTTGAGTAGCGTGTACTGGCATTAGATTGTCTGTCTTATAGTTTGATAATTAAATACAAACAGTTCTAAAGCAGGATAAAACCTTGTATGCATTTCATTTAATGTTTTTTGAGATTAAAAGCTTAAACAAGAATCTCTAGTTTTCTTTCTTGCTTTTACTTTTACTTCCTTAATACTCAAGTACAATTTTAATGGAGTACTTTTTTACTTTTACTCAAGTAAGATTCTAGCCAGATACTTTTACTTTTAATTGAGTAAAATTTTCCCTAAGTACTTGTACTTTCACTTGAGTAAAATTTTTGAGTACTTTTTACACCTCTGCTTCTGAAGCCGCGGTGCAGGTGTGTTTGTTCGGGAGAAGAACACAGTGATAGGCAGTTGTTGTCGCTCTTTTTTCTGCTTTGCAAAAACTGTCACTGATTGATATATATATATATATATATATATATATATATATATATATATATATATATATATATATATATATATATATATATATATATATATATATATATATATATATATCAGTGACGTGCGCTGAGGTTAATGGCTGGTGAGGCACTGACGTCATCAGTCATATTTACAAACATATGAACCATACTGAGTAACTTATTCACCATTTGATTGACAACAGTTAACGTGTTTTGTTTAAAATATAATTTCAACATGTTTTTTTTTTTCCATATACAGTGATCCCTTGCTATAACACGGTTTACTTTTCACGGTTTCGGTACTTCACGGATTTGCATCGTGCATTGTGTTCTGCATTCTGATTGGCTAAAAAATCACTCCGCTTCTTCTCTACCTGTGCGTCAATAACGTTGCAGTTTAATATGTGCACGTACGTAAAACAGCAAATTCTCTTGATGGTGGCATGTCAGTGTATAAGGATCTTTTTGCAAAGCAGAAAAAAGAGCGACAACAACTGCCTATCACTGTGTTCTTCTCCCGAACAAACACAGCTGCACCGCGGCTTCAGAAGTCAGGATGCAGCGGCTGCAACACCTCAGTCACTATTTGTCCCACTGTACTTTGTATTTTTTTCATAATAATTTTACATTTTCTCCCGTTTCATCTAAGCACTCGGGTCGCGGTGGGCGGGGCTAATCTCCGCGATTTCAAGCCTTCTGCTCACATTGATTATTAAAAATTATTATTTGACAGTACAGTACAGAAGTTATTTGTCTAAAAAAACGTTTCTAAAGCAACAAACGTTATTATCATCTTACCTTTACTTGTAAATAAAGTCCATAAGCCGCTCCTTCTGAAGAAAATGACTTGCCGCTTGCTATCACTTCAATTACTTTTTAGTGTCATAATCTCAGGGCTCACCGGCGCCCCCTAACATGAGGCACGAGAACTTCTGGCCTCACCCAGCGGCTTTTTGGCCGGCGTTTAGCGCTCAGCACAAGAAACACGTCCCTCACATTTACAGTTATTTATAAAAACAAACACTGTACATCATATACATCTGCTAAATTATGTAAACTCAGCTCATAGTACAAGTGATTGAACCGACATACAGAGAGACAGCAGTACCGTCTGACCGCATAGGTATTGCGCAATCCAAGGTGAGGCTCAGCGGGCTGGTGCCTCATCGCACGTCACTTCTTAGTTTCTGAACGGCAAATGCGGAAATTCAGCGATTTTGAAAAGAAAAAACACCCAAAAATGGTACATTTAAATGGAAAATGACTGCAAAGCACAAATTACTGATTAAATATAATAAATGAATTTACTTTTTCTCTTTTCTTCCCATAATGACAGGTGAGGCACAGCCTCACCTGCCTCCCCTGACTGCACGTCACTGATATATATATATATATTTTTTTTAAACTTACCCTGTCCAACAACTGGGCAGACAGATGACAACTGAGGGCCTCTTGTGTTGGACATATTTTACTTCAACAACAGGGGTTATTAATCTTCAGACAAACCAGAAGAATTTCTGAATAAACCCCTTCTGTAATTGAGGCCAGACTTTATTAATTTCAATCATATTTGAAAATCGTTGCCGTTGGACCGGACGGAAAAGGAAGAAGAGAGAGGGATGTTAGAGAGAGTGGGGGGATAGGAGGGTGATAATGGGGGGGGGGGGGGGTAAAACCATGAATATTTGTTTTTTTCAACTTATCAATCTAAATCCTTAAATTTGTAAATGTTCCCTTGGTTCTAAACTATTTTTCTCTCATGAAAGAACTTGCTTGATTCTCTCCCCCTGCAGGTATGTTTGCACATCTGCCCTGCCAGGCTGTCATTGGCTGTTCTCTATGTCCTCAACCTTTACTCTGTGGTATCTTCCATTATATCACCACGGTTTTGGCTGCCAAATTAAAATATAAACTAGTCTTGATGATGACTCCTCACCTATGCTGCATGTGTGAAGCTCTATTGATTCTCTGCTCCAACCTGTCATGTGACATTTTCACAGGCCGAGATATTACTGCATGTCACACAGCCGATATGCTGTGATTAATTTCTTGGGCAGCGTCTGAAAGTCTGCTGTTCTCACAGTCACCGAAAGTAGCAACGAATAAATAAAAAAAAAAAGGTCACTCTTTCTTCTGTCACTCTATTCGCTCCATAAATTCCCTTCCAGATGTTCCCTGTCTTCTCTCTCCTTTGAAAACTGTGATTGGTAATGTTTAGCAAGGACTAGGCAAAGCGTCCTCCTCAGAGGCAGCGACTGTGGGGCATTTAGACATCTCAGAGCAGAGAACACACTCGGTTAGGAACACAATTCTTACAAATTCCTGAACACAGATTCGTGCTCAGTCACAGGAGGAAAAAAAGAATCTGTGAGCAATGACCATGTGAAGATGTGCCGAATGGGTGGATGAACAGACAAATGGCCAAGTGGATAGAAAACACGCTTGATCACTTACCTTTTTGGTTGAACACGTCATGTTTGTCAGGCCAGAAAACCAAAAAAAGAAAGAAGGAAAAAGAAAGGAACATTAGATCACAACAAACAGCTGCAGATGTGCACAAATATTTATCCTTTTTAAACTTGGCAATTGAAAAAAATAAAACTTTCTGACAAGAACAATAATGCTTGCATCTATCAAGTGATGGGATGCAAATTTCAATTTTTCAATCAAGCTTTCATTTGACTGTTGCCCCATTTTACTTAATTTACCCTCAGAAGACCAACCAAATCATAGACACGAAAGCTGCAAAGGAAAAAAAAAACAATCGACAGGAAAGGATGCGTCAAGGGAAATGTCTTAGTTCCCATTCAATACCATCTAAGATTGATTATTGGGATTTACTGAGGGATGCCACAACCTGGGATGATTTTTTTAAGCAAGTACAAAACAACGCTCTAAAAAACAAACAAAAATAACAATGACCAGAGGAAGATTCAAATTCATGCATCTTTAAAGAAAGTCTTTCAAGAGCTGTCAGGAAAGAACTCACTTTGAAGGACTTCCTTTGGTGAGAGTTTGTTGTTGACCTTTTCTATGGATTCAATTCCTCCTCTGCAACTCTTCACAGCACACAGGCCTTTCGTTTGGCAGAACAAAAGGGACTTAGAGTCGGTTTATCTTAGTAGAATACCACTGGTGTACAGTAAAAAAAAAAGAAAAAAAAATACATATATATATATATAAAAATCCCACTAATGAAGAGCTAATGATCACGTTGAGTGATTGTTTGTCTTTTGTCGTCATGTCACCAAGGAAAATCTAACTAAATTACACAAAGGTGTTCTTTTTATTGCATACACAACAATGAACCAAAATGTGTTTTTCCAACTTTAGCATCTTAGGTCTAACCTGAACAGAATTGATTGGAACCCAAACACGATCTATATAGGCAGAACCGAAAGTCCAATGACATAGACTCACATAAAGCAAGAAAGTAGAAAAAGTCAGAAAGTAGCAGAGAGAGAAAAAGTGTGTTTGCATAATGTCCTCTCTGCAAAAGCCATCTTCTGCCAGCCTAATATTGAGTGGAACTTTCATACGTGTAAATACGTCTTGCCTCCTGCTTTACAATTGAATTCTTCAATCTCATTCACCTCAGCAAAAATCTTCTGCATGTGATTTATCGAAATGGCACACCAGCAATTTCCCTCCTGGACATTAGTGTGGTCCATTTGCATTCATTCTCTTCATGCTCTTCTAATGCACTGGCTTTGAATTGAATCAGTATAGAGAGCAGTGCTGTGCTAAGGGCTAATGGAAACCAATC
This sequence comes from Oryzias curvinotus, assembly GCA_023969325.1. NCBI lineage: Eukaryota > Metazoa > Chordata > Actinopteri > Beloniformes > Adrianichthyidae > Oryzias > Oryzias curvinotus. The sequence continues at coordinate 14,112,576 of CM043720.1, read as the reverse complement.
ACTTGCCACTAATGTTCCTTTCTTTTTTGCTGAGCAGCACTTGGGGAAAAAAAATCCAAACTGGGTGGTTGTTCAACAGAAGGGACTGCAGCATCATGTTTAGAAAACAGGTCTGGCCTGTAAAAATTATATCAAGTTCACCACAGTTGGATAACCAGTGCACAGCTGACATATAACCACAAGAATACACAAATAAGTCAGTCATCTAATTTTATCAGCAGCAGCTCGTATTCTGCAATGGGAGGGTGACTACAGAGTAAAAGGTTGAATGGAAGAAACAAAAGGACGAAACTTGTTGTTTGCTCTGTTGCTACTTTGTCTTCAAGTGCTAAACTCAGTATTTTAAACTGATTGATAACAGCAAAATTAGGTGATCTCTAAAATGAGGTTGAGCTTCTGCGATGGAAAGCTGTGGATAAAGTGCTGCCCTTGTTTCCACCCTTCAGTTTTGAAGCTACATTTTCAAATGTGGATGTATTTTTCTGCACCCTGAGGCCCCTTGAAGCTCAGTGGATGCTGCAATCCTTTGAAATCAACCGGGAAAAAAAAAAAAAAAAACGGTCAGAGAGTGATATCACAGGCTTGTTGGTGTGCAGGGAGGGTATCCTAGTTTCCATTTAGCAGATGACAACCTGCTCCGCAAGCTTATCTGACAGCCATCTCACTCACACACACATACGCAATAAGCAATGGCCAGACTTTCAATCCACAGACACCGCACATACACATCCTAATCCATAAAAAGTCTGCTCTCTGAAAGATGTTTCTGAGAAGTTGGAGGCCTACTTTTAAACTTTTTTTTTTTTTGCTTTTGCAGAACTATGTAATTTAGTGAAAAAAATGTTCAGATCATAAATGAATCATATCAAGGTTAACCTGTTAAATATTATTTCTATTCCTGGTATTGATGACACAAAAGCAAGGCAGGAACTGCATACTCTTTCATCCATGGATATATGGACACTATAAAAACTAAATAAACTTTTGCATTTTTGCAGTAAGAATTACTAGTACATGGAAAGAAACTGAATAAATATTGTTCAGCTAGCATAAAAAATATCTAAACCTATACCATCACTGAACTATCTCTTTTTTGTTTATTCTTTTCTGTTTAGAGCTTAGGAGGGTTCAAGATTTCCACAAAGTCTCTAATGGGAACATTTGCAACCCAAATTGTTTGCCTGTGTTCTGAACGTCAGCGGGAAAAAAGCAAAACCTGCAGCCTTACAAAAGAAAACAAATTGTTTTCTCTGCAGATGGTGTGGGGAAAGACATTTTGGAAGAGTAGTATTTGCAATTTGTCACCAACAGTCAGTCCGGGGAGCAGCATTTCTACTACATACCCATTAGGAAGCCACAATAACTGTACAATTCCAAAACCCCATTCCTATCTTTAAAGAAGAAACTTTTTAAGTGGTAGACCAATCCTGTCTCTTTTTAGATTGGGTTGCCTTTTAAGTTGATCAAAGCAAACAACTTCTGGTTGACATCTTTGCACAGTCCTTTACTAACCACAATGGGAGACAGATTCCAGGTAATCAACTGTCTATCAGTCAAATTGTTCCCAAAAGGAATAAAGCAGGTTAAGAAAACAAATGGAATTTCAGCTGTGAATTTCCGAATCTGTACCACTTTCAAATCTTTTTGTTTTTATTTCAATGTGTGTGCTTTTCTACAATTTCATAGCAATTACTTGCCTAAATGCACCAATTTCTTACGGTAAATGATGTTGTTTTCTTGGACAAGCACCAGGAAAAACCAATTGAGCATCGCTCTTATCCTTTTTTCACCCTTTTTGAACTCTGCCAGAAACGATACAGTGTATCCCATCCTTTCCTGTTTATGGCTTTTTTTCTTCTCAACAGTCAACCACTTTTACACGATGTAGTCCAAATAAGTCCCGACCTTTACCCAAAAACGTAAAAGTCAGCACGACCAATGAATGGATGAAGGTGTTCGTAATGCTAGAAAATAGTAAAAGGGCTCTGTGCACATATAAAAAGAAAGGTTCCACCCATCAGACGGGCTAGCAGGCTTTTATTACCACCTGCCAGAGGGAATTTTAACCCGCTATTTGGCAAGATGATGGGCGTTAATTTAGAAATCTGCTTCCAGTATTTCCATAATCAAATGACACAGAGACTGTTGGTAATTTCCCACCTTCTAATTTGGGAAAGGTAATCTACCAGGGAGACTTAAGTGGTTCAAAGTGGTTACATGGATTTTTTTTTCCAAAGCCAACACAGTTTTCCTGAAGATACGGAGAGAGTCACTTTCATTGTAAGATGGCCTCTTTAAATCTTATTTATGTTTCCTGCTGTGTCCCTGCAGCAGCTTCCTTCTTTCATCAGAACAAGATCAACAGGAGACGAGAGGACACTCACAGAAACACGCATGGAAACATATAGGGCGCACATATTGCAGACTTTCAAACACCAGACTGCATTTGGGTCAGTTCACTCGTGTGAAACAGATTATCTCTGAGGCATTTGCTCAGCTTTTTAAAATAAAAAAAAAAAAACGGTGTTAATAGCCTTTTTTCCCCTCGTCTTTAAAATCATAATGCCCACGTCGTCTTTTGTTCCAGCCCACAACGTTACAATATATTACAAGACGTAATTTCTTTTCATCATTAGTTTTATTATTGCATCCTGCATGCGTATCACCGTTCAGTGCCATAACTCTGTCACGTTCCTAACACCCTGAAAGCTCCACAGCAAGTTCTACAGCCACACACAGTGGAGAGGCCGTTATTCTTACAGCTCTGGTATAAATCTGATTTTATTGCAGCATCACAATGAGCACAAAATGACCCAATTTCTCTGTGCTAAAAACCTGCAGAAATTCTCTCATCAGTGAAGCAGGAACAGCTGATAGAAAACCAACCTGTCTAGTGGGGATTCTGTTTGTGTCAAGACACACATAAATGTCACAGGAGAAGATAAACCAGTAGCTAAACCAACAAACAGAAGGGGCCATTTAAAGCCATGCTAAGTGCCATTAGTTTCAGATTTTTTTTTGTGTGTTTAGCCAAAAATAGAGCAAAACTTCCAATATATTTGAAATTACCTTGATGCAAACCAACATTTGATCAAACATTTATATTTGTCTAGCAAAAACAGGCCCCTTAGAATTAAGTCAAAAATGATTCCCACATTGGCAAATTTTCTTTAAATAAGCAAAACAAATCTGCCAGTGGGGTAAGAAAGATGGTATTACCAACAAGGCTAGATATTAGCAAAAGCTATGGGGGCAATTCCCCCCTAAATGCAGTGACTACCCCCAAAGGCAATGGCCCACAAAAATCCACGAAAGCATAAAACATAAAAAAAAGTGCCAGTTCCAAGTTAATGCAGAGCGGTTGTGTCAGGAAGAGCATTTAACATCAAATTTGTAAGACATATCAAATATATTAAAAGTGTAGAGGGAGAAGATAGATCCATAGATTGATGAGTTCATTTGATAACATGGTTTTTTAAGCATTTTCTGAGTAACTGCACTTCTTGAGTAGTTTTCCTACACAATAGTTTTACGTTTAAAGAGATTCAAGATGAAAAACCAGTACTGCTGCAATTGGCTGTATACATCTAGTTATTTTTAAGTTACATTTGTAAAATTAAAACAAGCAAACAAAGAAATTCGGAATTGCACAATAATTGTCAGATAAATGTATAAAAAGTGCATCTTTCAGCGTTGGACAATATGTAGATTTCTTGCAGTAAATCTCGCCAACTTAGTTTAATTTGGACTTTCCAACCACAGTAAACTCATCAAAGCCTCAAACAAGTGTACCATTCGCTAAAGCACCACTTATGCATCACTACCGTTATTTGATAATCAAAATGTATCAGTACTGGAGAAAAGAAAAGAATTCATGCAATATCTTTAATAAAAGAAGGCAAAAGGTTAAATACTGATTATTGGTCTTCCCCCAACACATTTGAAGAATATTGGAATATCAGAATAGAATTTGCTGCATCACAAATATATTCTAGTCATCACTACAGACCTTGTCAACAATGGACTGTTTTTTTTTTATGTAGCTATAATTCTGTTTAATTAGATTAAAAATACCCAAATGTAAACTTTTTTTTCAATTAAAATAAAAACTTGTTGCATAGTACTGTAGTTTTTTTTTTTAAACCTTTTATACTTTTTTATTCCTATTCAAGTAATTACAGGATTGGGATGACAACATTTTTGACTTTTACTCTACTTCCTCCTCAAACAGACTCCTAAAATACTCTACCTGCTTCTGTCTTAAAGTGGTTTTAATCAGTTGTCAATAAATTGAAGTCTATGGTTTTTAATTCCTCACTGCTATGTCATGTCTTTACTTCTTTCAACACATCATATTCCAGGTTTTCAGGTGAACTTCATGTTTTAGTTCCTGAGATCTTCTCTTTTCTTTCACTAATTGAGGTTCTGCCAGCGGGCCGCTCACCTGGGTCCTACAACAGCCTCCACTCTGACTGCTCCTTTCTATTAGCGTTCAACAACATTTTTATGCAGCTGCACATGGTTTTGTTTGATAAGCATTGACAAGACCATTTTTATGCGGTTGCACAAATCTCACAGCATGTTGGCAGTTTCAGAAAAGCGTGGCGTTCCATCAGGATGTGTGTAAAAATATACAGAATGTCTTCAACTGCCTTTGACACTAATACTCTAGGCACCTCCATTTCTGTTTGAATGCTTTTGTGTGTTTATTCACAGATATATGTAAGTGTAAGTAGAAAGTAAACTGCAGCAGGAAAGTATGCTGGAAAGAAGTACATTTTTGCAATAATACTAGGCTCACAAACACAGAAGCAGTCTGGTCTCTTTGGATGCTCATCCCAGTAGAGGGGCGCCTTTGATCACACATCAAACAGATGACCTGGGAGACAACAAGATGCAGGACATCACATGCACAAGCCTACATGAGACAGAGAAACACTGAGCGCGAGCAGTTGTGTGCATCATTCCTGGAAGTTAGAGAACAGGGGAAGTGTAGAGAGGCAGGATAATGGATGGAAAGAAAAACACAGTTCCATGCTGAGTTTTTTCCCTCTAATTGGGTGAAGAAAAATCTAAGCAGTGTGTGGATGTATTTTTAGTCTTATGATGCACTCTTTGGCGGTACTGAGTGGTTCTTACGCACGCACGCACGCACTCACTCACTCACTCACTCACTCACTCACTCACTCACTCACTCACTCACTCACTCACTCACTCACTCACTCACTCACTCACTCACTCACTCACTCACTCACTCACTCACTCACTCACTCACTCACTCACTCACTCACTCACTCACTTTCTAAACCTGCTTTGTTGCTTTCGGGGTCACAGGGCTGCTGGAGCCTATCCCGGCCACTCATGGGCGAAGGCAAGGGACATTTGAAATATGGTGTAAAGTTAATACAAACACCTAAGATGTGATTTGCCTATGAACTTTCTTTTTCTCCTGTTTATAGACTCAAATACAGATTTAAACCAGCAGTGGTCATGCATTAAAACATGCATTTTTAAAAAGCTTTTTATTTACCAGCAGTACATTCCTGCTGCAGCTGCTTGGTTCTCCCACTTGAAATTCCAGATTCACGTATTTTAAAGTATCTACCTTCCATCTAAATTGAAAACACTTTCTCAGCAGCAATAAACAGCCATAAATAAAGACATGTTTACTGAACACCTGTCCGTTCACAGGCTGATGGTGGCCATGCAAGGCACTAAGCAGACCACCAAGAATGACACCAAGTGTTTTGCCCAAAAGCATTTTGACAAATGTTAAAGACAAGGCGGGAACTGAACCCGTAACTTTCTGGTTGGAGGTCGACTTCTGGGGCACATAAAGAGCATGTGGTAGGGACTTCAGTAGGTATTTTGTTAACCTATTTGAACTTCTACGTTTGATCTCAACACAATCCCTACATGTTTTCATCCAGATCTATGACTGACTGGAATTTTTTCTTCTAAAACTAAAAAACAAAATAAAACCAAAGAAAAAACGATTTCTTAAACACTACCTTACACCAATCCTTGTGCCCAAGAGCCACAACCGCTTGTATTCCAGCTCTCTTTGCCCAGCTTGTTCATGATTTAATGACTCATGTGATTCCACATCCTGACTGCCTGAACACACACATACATGATTTAGGTAGTCAGCATCAACCAGTCCAGAGAGAGCTAAAAATCAAGAAGGGGTGTGGCTCTAGAGGACTCGGGTTGAGGAGCCCTGGATGACATGATTTCAGGTGTTTTCAACTTCTGCCAGAAGTAGCAAGATTCTGGTCTCAATCCTGGATTTGAACAAAGAGACCTCCCAAATGGTCATAGAAGCTAAACTGATCTTGTTTATTTATTTATTTATTATTATTTGTTTCCGTGCTTTAATGTTGAGCAGAGCAATGCATCTTTTGTTTTTCCAACAAGTTGTGAGCTGTTGCAGTGAGATAATACGTGCATAAATAAACATTAGCTCCCTGTGTTAAATATTGGGACAAAAAGCATTTTAATTCAATTTCCATAATGCTGTCAAATGAAGCTTTGTGGCACCAAATAATGCAGAGGTCAGGTTTAATTTTGTAGTAGAGTAAATCTTTTTTTTTTTCTAATTTAAAGACCCATTATGAGGAAAATTGTGTTTTTTTGTGTTTTTAACTTGTATTTGTGGCAGTTTTCTTTTGATAGAGGACATATATAATGAAAAGTATGCTGAAAGTTGCATTTTTGACTATGTATTTAATCAAATTATTGTGAATCGGGAGCAGATGGACAAATGTTTAAATAAATAAAAAGCTTGCTTCTAAAAATACCTGGGCCAGCCACAACCCCCCTGCTCCCAGCTCTCAGCAACTGGGAGAGACGGGGTTGCTCCACACCAATGGTCCCAGTCGCAATTCAGAGGGGAATTTCTAATGAGCTTCTACCATTCTGGCTTTTTTTATTTGTTTGCTAAAACCGAACTAATCATAATTAAAAAAAAAAAAAACACTGCAAGGCTTTCACAATGATTGTAAAACCTGGTGCCATCTTTCAATACCAAAAATAGCCATTAGCATTTGTTTTTTCTCATCGTTGTCTTAAAATATAGTCTGAGCTTCAGGAAATTGTATTTTTAAAACCATCCCTGACGTTTCCCGAAACCCCGTGATCTGCTGTAGCTAAGGTGCCTTAACTTACTGTGAATAAGTCATGCCTAAACCTAAAATGTGCTTGTTGGATGATTAAATTGAATTAAAAACGAAAAATGGGTAACTGAGTAAAGGAAACATTGATCTCTACCTTTGCAATGTTTTGCTCATATCGTGTCGTGTTGGCCCTAAATCAGAACACAAGCATGTCTAAAACGTTTCAATATCTTTTTCATTATCAAAATACTTTAAAAATCATTATCAAAATACAAAATACTGTATGCACACGTGTTGTTTCAAAAAATCTACTATTTTCTTTTAATCTACTTTTATTTAATTCATTGATAAATGAATAAAAACTGTCAAACATACAAATAGAAGCAGCTACGGCATTCTGTGCAATTTTAGGCATGTATTCATCCCAGCTGTGACCTTGGTTATGAACAAAAACAGAACGAAAAGAAATCCTTCACTTTTGCGTGAAAATATTGACGGAACTTTGTGTTAATGTGTGTGTTTTTGTGTGTACTTGTGCTTTTTCCACATTCATACAGATATTTCAGCTGGTACCCAGTGGATGGTCAACCATGTGTGAGAGTGCATGCAATGATTTTAGCCTGCAAGAACTGATCAGACTCAAATCACTGATCAATGAGACACAGAAAAACAAATGAAATGTCTCACGAATATAAATCTGAACCATGTATGCTTAACTTAAAAAGGGAGGCTTGTTTCATTTGAAATGTTCCCAGCATTTTGAAAATGACTCAAAGCAAAAATATTCTGACCTGATGTTTTGTTTGCTGCTTATTATTTTACTTAATTTAATTTTTTTGAATAAATAAGTACATTTACTTTTTTTATACTTATAAACATGTATTTTCCTCCTTTCCACTTTCAGTTAATTCTCCTTGTAGCTGAAACCAACAAAAACTAAAAGTAAAGATACAAAAACATCAAATATGTGTTAAACTTCCTGCTTTTTTTGTGCCTAAAACTGGAGCTGTTTACATTAATAAAATTTCTCTATATGGCTGTTTGATTTTAAAAGAGAAATGATTAAAAAAAATACTGTAAAACCAGTTATAAAACCACACCTGATTTCTGTATTTACTTTTTTTTTTAATTAATCACTTGCCAGAACCTTGGACTCTTTTGGTGCAAAATCAATGCAAAGTGACAGCTGCAAAAGAGGATTTAAAGCAGAGCCAAGTGTTTGGTGGCCGTCGTCATTTGACAGATATATGTCAAAAATGTTGGGCAGAAAGCAAATGTATGTAAAAGTATGGAAGAAATGTTCAAGTCTTCTCAAATTAAAAATGTTACCCTGTCTTTTTCTGAGCAAGCATTCACATTAAAAATACATTTAAAAAAAATGTATGTTCTTCAATATTCCTAATTCTGAGAATAAAGCTGATTTCAAAAGAAAAGAATCTTTCATTGTCATTGTATAACTTATTGCTGAGGAATTAATTAGATTCCTTTTGTAGGTAATTAACAAATCTTGCAATACTGTGATACCCAGCAGCTTCAGTTGACTTCACAGTGGTACCATGGGCTTTAAGGAGATGGAAGGAAAAAAAGAAACTGACTTTAATTCAGTACATTTTAAAGCATGCAGTCCTGTGTAAAAGCTCGCTAAAGAATGGAGGACAAAGAAGAGACAAACCGAGCCACACTTCCACCTGCCAGGTGACTCATGAACAGATGGTCAAATCTAAATACAGCACAATGAGCATCAAAGACAGCGGGCCAACGCTGTGAGTGTATGCTCTAATGTGCTATCATGCATCTTCCCCTATGTGCTTCTGGAAGAGGTGTAGCTGTGAGCTCAGAAGAAAAGATCTGCCAGAAGCCCAGCAGGAGACATGTGGATGTGGGTTTGATTCCAGAAGTCGAGGGCCTGTGGGACATTGCTCACCCATTGTTAGCAGTGGCTCAGATTGGTTTGTAAAAGCATTTGATGCTCTTCTCCTCTGGTTGCTCATCTGCGTTGAAACAAACTGTTTAAGACTTTCAAAATAAGATGTTGATGAAGTTTCTTATTCATCCGGGTGAGGTTGTCTTAAGCTACGTTCACATTGAGCGAACGAAGCACATATTTAGCCCCTATTGTTCACACTGGACTGTTTCTACCTGATACTAGCGCATGAAACATACATGGATATGCATGAACACAGGGTTTTAAATGCGAAAGTCCAAAACGCGCATTTATGTGCTAATACATGGAGTGGTCGCTTGAGCGCAAGTTGCCAAGGGCTGTGTGAACATAAAGCGTTAAATGGCTGCACGCTCTGTACTTAGAGCCGGAAAATGGTCGTAGAAACATCTGTAGCTACGGGCAAATGCAACAATTTTGAACTCGTAAGCCAACAACGCGAATTTACACATGTTCACATAGACTTTTCATTGAAAGTGGTTGCTTGAACGTGTGGGAACGTACCACTTTCAGTGATGCCGCATTTGTACATAGGGGCCAAAAAAACGGTCATAGAAACTTGCGTAGCAACAAGCAAACACAGGAGTTTAGACATTATAAGCCCAAAATGCACATTTATGCGTGTTAACATAGACTTTTTTGTAAAGTGGTTGCTTGAACACGTTTTATTAACACCATAAACCGGCAGTGGTAAATATTAGTGGTTAAAATCTGCCGCGCACCAACTGAAGGGGACAGAAGCAATTGAACATCCAGGAAACCAAGTCTGAGACCTCATCCATTTCACTGAGAGCTGAAGAACAAGGCAACACTTGTTCTTAAATCAGGCACTCTTTTGCAGGCTCTGTCTATGACAACCTTGTACCTCAAAAAATAACTTCCATAAAACTTTAATCTCATCTGAAAAATAGACAACCCGTCAAAATTTATTTGAAAGAAATTGAAACTGCCTTTCATGAGAAAACGCGATCTCACTGACACATACACACGGCCTATGGACGGTTTAAATAGAAATCTGGCTCTGTGTGGCCAATCTGTGATCCCTTTTACAATGTCCCTTTTTCAGGAGGATTTTAAGATTCGGGTCAACTCCTATCTGGCTTTCTACTGCATGAAAGCAAACTTTACAGCGTCAGCCACACCACTGACTGATGAGACACAGCTATGAAAAAGCTGAAAATATCTGGGTTGAACCGCTAATGGTAAATCACATAGTACTCTTTTTACGTCCAAGACCTTCCCCAGCCAAGTACCTGGCAATGTTCAGTAATTTGTAAAGGCCATTAAAGTTGTCAGTGCTTTAAGTCCATCACAAATCTGCCATGTCACACTGTGAAAGCTGAGGGTGCAGTGATACTCCCGATCAGAGGCTAATCCAAAACTGCATTTCTCCAAGACAGCCTAATACTGCTATGTGAGGAGTAAATCCTGAAACAATGAAATCGAAAAGCCAATTTAGAAAAAAAGAAATAACAAATGCTGTCTCTTTCAGGCACAAGGAGCTTGGTAAACCTGTGTCCACTTGGAAGTTTGCTAAGCCCATATCAGTTAATTGGTGCAATTTAGACAAATGTTTGCTAAATCTTTTTTTTTTTTTTTTTTTGTCCTGTCCAGCAAACGAACACACAGATTGCAGCTGAGGGCCTCTTATGATGGACATGTTTTGCTTTTACAATCTAGATTGTTTGTTACTCTTCAAGTGTGTTGATATGAACTTTATTGTAAATGTGGAACTTTATTGAGTTTAAGCCACTCGGACAGAACAAGTAAAGGGGAGACAGAAAGAGAGACGGGAAAATAAAATGGTGGGGGTGGGGTGATAATACAAGGTCATGGGATAGAATGCGTGTGAATTATACGCCGTATTGCTCATACATACACGTATGTCTGTACAAATTTACAGTCTTTAAAGAAGATCTTTTTGTCACAAGTCCCTCAGACCGGTAGATTTGTTTGCGGCCAAATTTTACAGTAAAATTCTGAAATAGCAAACTGTATAAGATTCAAAAACAACCTTAAAGAAATGTTTTTATAAAATGATATTTGTCTTTTGTTTTTCTTTTTGTAAATTAGCACACCTCTGCAGATAGATAGATAGATAGATAGATAGATAGATAGATAGATAGATAGATAGATAGATAGATAGATAGATAGATAGATAGATAGATAGATAGATAGATAGATAGATAGATAGATAGATAGATAGATAGATAGATAGATAGATAGATAGATAGATAGATAGATAGATTCGTCGCTGTTCATATACTGTCACAGTCTACATCTACAATGAGATTGGTGCTTTTAATCTGTTTCATGTATTATTTACTCACTGTCACACATTATTGGGAGAGGGGAAAAACTATTTAAAGACCACTGCAATAACAGTGGAGTTTGGAGTTTTCAACATGTTCTAGTGGCATTTTTCTCATGTCGGAGGACATATGTAAAGAAAATTAACATCAAAATTGTGTTTCAGTCAAATCATTGTGAATCAGGAGTAGATGAGAACATAGAAGCTACAATACTGATGCATCCACTTGTAGACAAATGGATCCATTAATGTCTTTCTTTATCCCAGCTGGCATCTGGCTCAAAACTGTACGGCAAATATTGCTCGCCACTTTTGTTGCATCGGTAATGTTAGGTTGGGCTTGAACGGGGCTGTAAGTTGAAGAGAACGTCTAAACAGAGGGGTAATGGGAAATAGACGAGAGCTTACTCTGCCAGTAAATAGGCCGGCAGTTCCGCCCACAACTTAGAGGCGAGTATATCTTTTGAACTATTGCTGCCCTGCAGTAACTATGTCCTAGAAAACGACACAGGTTTTTTGATTTAGGCTAAAAATGGCATAATCATAACTAAAAGAACAACTGGGAATGCTCTAACTGGATTAGATCAAAAGATGATCCGAGTGGGACTTTAACCAACGAGTTACAACTAAAGAACACTAAAACTTGAATACCGGTAACTGAGATTTGAACCACCAACCCTTTTGCTGGTAGACAACAGATTAGGGAATTCCCTTAAATATGAAGTTTTTTTCTCTTGATTGCAACTTGCATATGGGAGTGAATTAAATATTTTTATGATGCTGCCTACATTAATGAACAATTACATGTTTCAAGCGTAAATGAATTCACGCTAACTCATGTTCTTTTGCTGTGAGTATTCCCATACTCAATAATTTAGGTAGTATTTTCACAGCCAGACATGGCTGATAAATCAGCTTACATGTGGCTTTGGTAATGAGCACCAAAGTATTCATGAGAAAGAGCTCCAATTAATTCTGTAATCAATTCAATTATGTAATTATCTTATTTATCAGACAATTTTGATGGGGCTGATCTTGACAAATGATAAAAAACAGCATGTATCTGTATCTGTTGGTGACAGAATCAACAGTTTTTCCCTTTCTTTCCTTTGTTTTTCATTTATCAGCATCCTACAGTTGCTGTTAATCCTAGTCTCCAGAGTGTTTAATGTATTGACAGCAGATGGGCTTTTTTTAAATCAAACTTCTGCAATATTTTCCTTATCTGTTGTTTATTTATAATTGAACAACTGAAATATTCACAAAGGCTGAGTATTGCTTAGAGTTGGTCTTTGATTTGTTGCATTTAATCTCAAACAAAACCCAATGTATGAAAAATATTCTTTCTTAGTAAAGGGCTCTCTCTCTATTTTTTTAAATAACAAAGTACTATTTGTTGAACACATCAAAGCATGCCATTGCATGGTAGACTAATTGTTGGACTAATAAATATTGCCTCCACACTACAATAGTACTGACTTCGTTTGGGCAGAGAATGCTAATAATTTCTAGTTTGTACGACACACAGAAATAGCTGGAGTGGACTAAACTGCCGGCCATCACAGGTCCAGAGGCCGCTCACTAAGGGGAGATGTCTAACCAAGACGCAGAAAAGCAAGAAGAAGAAAATCAGATAATCTCGCCATTCCTTTGGTTATAACATGTTATTAGATTCTCCAGAGGACCAGGGTTTATTTGTCCGGTTATCCAAATATTCAAATATGCACAATCTATTCCTGAAAATGTAAGTATGCAGAATGCTGCAGCAATGGAAAATACAAGCGGAACTCTTTATTTTTTGTCACCAAAATGGATTCAGTCCTTTATCTTGCTGCTTTGTATACAGCAAGCACATAATACAAAGTAATTGAAATCATTAATAAAAGTGCAATTTGGACTGAAGGTTTTGTCATTTTTTTAAGTCGTTTTACTCTAATATAATCTGATACCCTAATGTAGAAATCCGTTAAGTACATGCATAATTTAGATGACCCTCAGACACTTTCAACTTCTCATTATGATTGTTACGAGATAAAGAAGTATCAGTTTTGTAAATGAAGTGGCAAATCAAATGCAATTTTATCTAGCTGGAAAAAAAAGAAAAAAAAGTGCAAAGACAAAAAAGGGAGTGAGAAAAAAAACACTGAAACTTAAGACAGACACAATGAAAGTATATGCTGGATAGGAATCGCAAGAGGGGGGTGATCGTTGGAGCAATTTGTCTTTATTTCCCTTTAGTGTCTGCAAAATAGACCACACTGAAAGACTTGTGCTCTGTGCGTTGTCATTATCTTCCCTGAAACTCAGGCCTGAGCCTCTTAGAGTGTCCATCTCTGCGCACTACACTTCTGTCTTCACTTCCACTTGAAATCTCTGTGGAGGTGAACAGATGGCCTTTTTGACTACAAGTCTGAAAAATGAGCCTGTCTGTGACATATATAGACACATTCATTTAGGAGCTGTTTGGTGTCTTCTACAGGTAAAAAGAGATCCTGGAGCTGTCAAAAGCAAGTCGGACTGCAGTTTAAATTTTACACTTAACAGGATTGGTGCAATTTTGGAGCTATCATTTGTTCACAGTGAAGACAAGATGTCATTGGAGGGAAACTTTGGAAGTAAGTAAAAAGTATCTCGTCATGCAGAGCAGGGGGGAAAGAAATACTGCAAAGCTGAAGAATAACTCAGAAAAGCAATAAGGCTTTTTTTTTTATCCATAATTGAAACTGTAAATAGTCAATTAAGGATTCAAAATGCTCTTCATTCTAGCAAATTAGAATTACATTTTGTGTATATAAAGGTGATTCACAGTTCTTTTTCTTAGATTGCTTTCCTTAGAAAAGCTAACTATTGCATTTGAAATAAATCATAGGAATACATTTTCAATTGTCACAATTGATTATTACATATGACAGTTCAATCTTCTATAACAATAGAGTTATCTTTTTCATTAGGATGACAGTATTGTCTTGTAGAAGTCCCTGCGTATTTTCTGTCATAATTCAAATAGCATTTATTCTTTATAATTGCAATTTGACGACAGACATAAACGCATGTTTTGCCATTTAAAATACAATATTCAAAAGATGACAATTCATTATCCTGTTATTTTCAAATTCCTTTGAAGTCTTTTAAAATCACCTGTAATTAATTCCTGTCAGAAGCAATTCTGAGCCAGAGAAACAACACTTTTAGCTTGCAAATCAGCTGCTTGAAACCATGGCCACAGCGGAACATCAACGTTGATGCTAATCAAACGATCATCCAGAGAATGAAGGAACCCTAAACACATCGGGTGTTGACATACAGATAAGATAAGATAAAGATACTTTATTGATCCCATCCTGGGAAATTCGATTGTTGCAGCAACCCTGTACAGGCTCAATAACAAACAAACAAACAAACAAACAAACAAACAAACAAACAAAGAGTGACAATCAGGGAAACTGGTGTTAGTAAAAAAAAATGCACAAAAAACTTGAAAGAGAGTATCACACTAACTACCCCTCATCCCCGCCTCTTGCTGTTAAACATTTAACGAATGATGTAGGGAAACAGAAGCCCAACAACAATAAAAATGTGTGTTAATACTTAATTTTTAATAAATTAATTGATTTTTCAGCTAAAAACACATTCAAATACTCTATTCTTTTGAGATAGAGCTACCATCTTTGGCTTTGTGCTGAAAACAGCAAGTAAATTAAAAGCACATAAAGTTAAAGGTTGGGCTGTGTGGGGTTTGCATGTCCTCCTCGTGCATGCGTGGGTTTCCTCCAAGCTCTCCGGCTTTCTCCACAGTCCAAAAACATGCTTCATTTGGGTGACTAAGTGTTTGCAAATGTGTGAGCGTGTAGTTGTGTGTCCTTGTAATAGACTGGCAAACTGTCTGGGGTATACCCTGCCTTCACCCTACAGTAGCTGGGATAGGCTCCAGCGAGTGGATTAAGCGAGTGCAGAAAATCGATGGATGTTACCAAGGTGATATAAATAAAAGTTTCTATTTGACTTCAGAGCACCAATAATGCAAGTGAAGTATAGAACTAACAAATAAAAGTAGTTCTTTTCAACATAGTGCTTTTACTGTAGTTTTTCACTATAAATTGCACCCAAAGGCCCTGATTGTCTATAAAAAGAAAAAATGACAGCGCACTTTATAATCTGGAGCGCTTTATACATGTAACCTACGCAACATAATCTGGAGACACAATTGAGAACGTTCTGTTGCAACATGCAACATCGTCCAACATGATCGGTTTGGCAGTGGGTCAGTAATGGTTCAGGATGGCG
Organism: Oryzias curvinotus; assembly: GCA_023969325.1. Classification (NCBI taxonomy): domain Eukaryota; kingdom Metazoa; phylum Chordata; class Actinopteri; order Beloniformes; family Adrianichthyidae; genus Oryzias; species Oryzias curvinotus. The sequence continues at coordinate 14,096,924 of CM043720.1, read as the reverse complement.
TTTTTGTGGAGGGCTGCACAGCTCTCCATGTGCAGACCAGAGGTAGCGTGATGCCATTAGGTACCCAGATACGATTCTCAGACCTCATGTGAGGCCATTTGCTGGTGTGAATGGCCCTGGTTTCCTCCTAATGTAAAACAGTGCTAGACCTCATGTGGCTGGAGCGTGTCAGAGGTTTCTGCTAGACTGAGGTATAGATGTAATAGGCTAGCCTGCCCGTTCCCCAGAATTGAATCCAGTTGAGCACATCTGGGACATCATGTCTCGGTCCATATACCAACGCCAGGTTGCACCGCAGACTGTCCAGGAGTTAGTGGATGCTGTGGTCCAGGTGTGGAAGGAGATCCCCAGGAGACCGTCCGCCGCCAATCAGAAGCATATCCAGGCGTTGCAGGGAAGTCATGCGGGCACTACTGAGACTCATTTACACATTGGATCAGCCTGTAGTGTGTTTTTCCACTTTAATTTAGAGCAGGATTCCACATATTCAATAGGCGTAATTTGTATTGATAATTTTTGTGTGGTTGCCTTGTCAGCACATGAAACTATGTAAAAAAAATATATATATTTATATATTTATATATTTACACCGCTTTATATAAAAAATATAAAGGGAGATGCTGCTCTAATTCCTTTTAACACAACAGCTGACAAGCTAATTCTGGGCTCTTTGTTTCTCTGGTGGTTTGAAAAAATGTTTTTTAACAGATGCAGTGACATGTTTGCTATGACTGACATTAAACGCAAATCCACTCATGAGTTCATTTTTTTTTTCCTTGTACAAGTGCCTCTGTGGCCTATTAATTCTTAATTATGTCTTTTAGATAAAATGGCTCCTTACAGAAAACCAAGTCACTGTGCATGAAAATCAAAGTTTCCAGTTTACTGGTACCAGATGGTTGAGCTGCTGCTGGGTTTGGGAAGTCATGTATGCGGGTGTCTCCATGCACGCATGCCTGCACATTGCTGGAGATTGTGTTCCGAGTGTGTGTCCACATTCCTACAGAGACACACTGTCACCCTCCGGAGCCCAGGTGGCCAGGGTTATGTGAGTGCTGTGTGAAGGCGAGCTGGTGTACAGCATCCATCTGGTCTCTTCATACACCGCATGCGTGTGTCTAAGAATGACCTTGATTCCATTCCAGGCCAGCGCTTCATGGAGCACGCAGAATATTGCTTAGGGTTACAGTTTACAATTACATGCAGAAAAAATATTAACGTTTTATTTATAGGTTCAGATGTGAGCCTGTGCAACATCTCCAGCTTTCTGCGTGTGTAGGATGCTATGAGAAAGTCTAATTATGCAAAAACGGACTGATCACAGCCAAAACACTGTCAAGCCACTAGGCAGTTTGTCAAGCTTCTTCTGTTCCATCTGTCTTTCTGTGGACTTTAATATTCAAATTAGCTTGAGGAAGATGTGGGAAGGAATTCAAAGTTTAAAGTCGGTGATTGCCGCTCTGCCTAATTCACTTGCTGTCCACCTCTAATGCTGTAATTATCAACAGAACAAGCTCAATACTTTGACTCCTATTACAACAAGCATGTGACGTCGACCCATTTGAAGGAAACCATGCAGAATCACCCGGCAGTAAAAGTTTAATAGGTGTTCAGTCACATCGCACTTCCTTAATGCATGTGTTTAATTTGAGGACAAGGAGCGCACCCTCCCCCACTCCCATGTTATATCCAGCTTTCTTCATCAACACCAATTTAACTCCGTCAGATCAGCTCACATTTTCCAAGAACCAATTATCGCAGCGCTGCCAGATTTAAAACTCTTCTTGTGAACGTGTGATCTTTGCCTTGTGTCTTTTTTGACACCTCCTCCCAGCCCCCCCCTCCTTCCTCTACTTTGATTTTAAAAATATACCTCGCATTCGCCATACTTAACCCCTTTGTTAGCCCTTGCTTCTTTTCTATTACATATGGAGTCTGACCCCCCCCCCCGTGACCTACTTGCAAGCAGCTGAAAAAGTTTTTAGGACTTATGCAAGAGCTCGCCGGATCCCTCGCTGGCATCATGCTAAGCTCGAACTCACTGGCCAAGCTTAACTGATATTTAAAACAGCTAATAAATAAATCAGTTTGTTATTTACATGAAGTTTACTTCACAGTCTGTCTCCATTCCCATCCTGTTTTGCCCCTGTTCTGCCTGTCTCCACAAGCATATGGATGCGTTTATGATTCATTTCATGCTTCTGTCCCAGCGTAACAATAATTACCCACTGCACTACCATTTCTTGTGACTTTGCTGACGTTCTTTTTTTTTTACGTGCTGACACCTCAGATTTCCTTACTGTGCACAATCTTCTTTGGACATACAAAGGCGGTGGATCCTCATCAGCCAGGAAACAAGTAATTGGATATTTTTCATGAAAAAAATTGTCTCGGCGATGATAACGCATTTCATTGCACAAACATTGCAAATGTTCCTGCTGTGCTTACAATTTGATTTTCACTGAGAATGAAAAAAAAAGTGAACACTGAAAAAATATGACGATCGCAGAAGCTCTTTGGGGCTTAGTTGTCAGCTGATGGTGGGAAAGGTTCTTAGCCCTAAAGATAGCAGCAGGGACTTTAATTCCCCCAGAACAGATGCTGATGTGAAAACATGCATCCCATAAATCTTAAAATTCTGACAGCTTCATCTATCAACTTTAGATCTTTTGCTTTGTAGTCTGTGGTTCGATGTACCACATGCACTGTGCTTGTTGAAGCAGTAAGACGTCCATTAGCTTAATTTTCTCAGACTTTACATCACTAAGTCAATATCTATTTAACTCCATTGACTATATATGAGAACTGGACTGAGGGAGCTCTCCCCTTTGCAATTCCAAGTAGGTAGTAATCCCATGAAAACAAAATCTCATAGACTTCTATGGAGAAATAAACAGCTATTACTTAGCCATTTTATTGGTCTGAATAAACATTCTTGCTCTGCTACCTTTTTTTTTAACATGTTCTTTTTTTTCCATCTTTTTTTCTTTATTACAACTTGTTTAAGTTTCAAATCGGCCAATCAGAGGCCTCAAAAAATGTATGTGGCGCCCATGGGCCCCCATTTTGAATGTTTGAAACGTTTGTTTGACAGATTCTCTTGAACCCTCTTTCCAAGGAAGGGGTGTGGACTTCCAACAAGCTCACTCCAGACTAGTGAGAGTTGCTACCATAGAAAAATGTTGACTCAGACCAACTCGGACGAATCACTGCTTGCTGACATCATCTGGCTCCAACATGGCAGCATCCATATCACGCTAAGATGACTTGACTAAATTTGGTTGGAACCGGAAGTAAGCCAATTTCCATGGGTGATGTCACACTTGCTCGGTCCAGTTTTCATATATATAGCCCTTAATGTCTTTAATTGGCTGTTTGCCTGCTGTGGGACGAGGAACCTATTCAAAGGTCTGGATGAAAACAGAGTAACCAAGACAGTTTACCACATGTATCTTCTCGAGATACCGGGCTGAGGATGTAGAGCATGTGCCGGCTATAATAACAAACACAGTTAATGTCTATGGATAAGGTCAATTTTTTTCTGAAATCAAAGCTAGTAAAAACTTATGTTACAGACTACTGAATACAGCTGTATTTTAGTAAAAAATCTATGAGCAAACATCCAATGTTGCTGTTGCTACTTTTGTGGAAATATGATTTGGTTTTGTTTTATATGGGATGCATTATTTCATTTCTCATTGTGATTTATAAATGAGTTTTTTTTACAGCCCTTTTTGAAAAATTTAACAGTCAACCCAGCCAGGCTGCCTTTCAATCATTTCTGCACAAAGATGTTTCTTTGGATTCCACATTTCACTGCATCAGGTACTGATGTACCTGAGAGGAAGTGTTGCGAACAATTAAAAGATAAATTATTAACTACAGGGTAGTTGGGTTACAGATGGGGGGACGGAGTTGCCATGTTTTTGTGTACAATGACAAACTGGGCTCTGACACTGCATTCGGCTGACAGCAACAGTATGGATCTGGTTACTCAGAAATGCTGATGTGTTAAAAGAGGCAGACAAAGAAGATGAAGAAAAAAACATGAACATAAAGAGATACCTCAGCAAGCTTTCACAAACACACACCTTGTTTGCATTAAGAGACTACATTTATGACTCTTCAACCTGAAATCTTCACGTCACTAAGAATGATTTCCTGCTTCCATACCTTTGCTTTGTGTTGAAAAAACATGTATAAAACAGATCCAATGCTTGCTGTATTATTTAGAGATGCTGCTGTAAGCTAACATAAACTACTGCAACAGGAATCCAAACATACAGAAGATCAAATTTGTAAAACAAGTGTGTTTCACAATAAAAGCTCAAGGGAAAGGTTCTATCCATTCTGAATTGAGATAAAAGGATAAACCAAAAGTATGAGCTGATCGAGCTTCCTGCAAAATTCTTACATTTTTATACACCAACTCAAACAGTGTTGTGTTAAAGTATCAAATTTGCCTGTAAATTAGTGTTAAACTACGTTCACACTGTCCCCGGAAATGTATGTTCAATGAAAGTCAATGTAAATGTGCATTTCGGGCTTCCTTGTTCAAAACTCTCATGTTCACGCAGAGCTACACACGTTTTTACGACTGTTTTTGGGCTCTACGTACAAGACACGTGACCACTGAATGCACTTTGCCAGTTAAACCAGATTGAACTTTGACCAATGAGGGAGTCAGATTTGGTAATGACGTATGGATTTGGTTTGTGTGGTAGACCCAGACACGACGTAAAGCCTGACGACGGCTGTGTTTGTTTTTCAAGCAAAGATAAACCCAGGCCAGTTTCCTGACATGATGGTAATCCATATCCACCATTGCATGACACTAGCAATGAACCAAACCATTTGCATTTCATGCCCAATTTGGAAGATTTGCACCGTTTGGCACCAAGCCTCTTCCAACTGTAGGTGGAGGAGATGCGCTAGTACTCAATAGAAAAAGAAGAAGAAGCCCCTCCCTGCTTGTCCTATGTGAGCACTGTTCTTGAACTTGTCAAATGCTCGCTGTTTATGTAGTTTCAGTTAAAATTCAGTCAAAAGTCTCTTAGACTTATTGAGTGATTTGTATGTGGATGTGTACACAATTTAAGTTTTGTGTTTCCCAGAGGAAGTGACTATATATTTACTATTTAAGCAAACAGCTAAATTCCTAAATATTTTTAGACACAATGCAAATATTAAATATATTTTAACATATATAAATATTTTACCAGCCAACCTATGTGAATCCCATCATTTGGGGGAATTTCTTCCTCTGCTTGAGATGCATTTGATGACAACCCTTTTTTCATGAACAGAACTGTTAGAGATGACGTTCAAAAAAATCAAACATCCTGGAAGTAACATTTTGTAAATGCACTGAAGGAAAACTCAAGGTGAAGAAGTATTTAGTTCAGCAATTAAAGTGTCACATTAACATGTGTTTTCAAGGATTTTTTGTTGTTGTTTTTCTCCTTTTGTCCTTCTTCTCAAAGTACTCTTTGTTTTATCCCTTTCCTCTGAAATTGCATCTGTTCCCTGCAGGTTTGTTCTGACCAATTACTGCCACAGCTCCTTTTCTGGTTGGCCTGTCTCTAGGTCCTCACAAACAGCTGGACACCCCTGTGGCACCACTTCTGGTAATTATACCAGAGGAGGCAACACATTCACATCATGAACATGCACGCCGACAACTTTAGTTGTCTGGTTTCATCTCAAGAATTGATCATTAAGCTGGAAAGGTTCTGGTGCCATCAAGTTTCAGCTGTAATGTGTGTAGACAAGTGCATACTATTAAAGCCCCCAGCAATAAAGCTGCATCAGTGACCTAAACTACACCATCCAACTGGGATTTAAATACAAAATAAGAGTCAAAAGGATCCTATTTTCTTATAACAGTAGTTTTAGGAACTCCTAGGCAGATTTCCCAAAGGCATGACAAGAGAACAAAACATTTTTGCTGGTTGCATTTATTATAAAACAGCAAACATTAAAAAGGCTAAAAATAATAACAAAATTTATCCTATTTTAAAAAATATGAAACACGCAAGGATTAAATTATTATGGTTTCTTAAAAAAAGATATTGATTAAACTGATTTGGAGATGCCATTTTAATCAATATAATTCATTTAAATCCTAATGTGTCTGACAAAACTCTTAAGATCAAACTTTTCATTTGTTTACTGTAATATTTTCTATGTAAAAAAAGTAGTTAAAGCTACTTTCATTTTGAAAATTTCAAAGTGCTGCAAAAGCAGAAAAACTTAGTTTTTGTTTTTGTTTTACTGTGTTTAAAAATATATATATATGTGTTAGTGTTTTGTAGGTTTGTTGTGTTTTTTGTAGTTTGAAAACTGAAAAAAAACCTGTAATAATATTATATAATATGAATTATAAAACAGTTAAGCTAAAATACTTACTAATTTTCATTTTTTTATTTTTTTTTACAAGTTTGAAAATATTCTGCTTCAAAAACAAAATGAGATTAACAGTAGTTACTTAATGCTTATTCATTTTTCATCTCTTTCACTGAAATATGTCTAAATTTAGAGCCATTAACCTAATTTCTACCAGCAAATCAAACAGGGCTATAGCTAAAGGGCTAATTTATTACAGATGCAATTCCAAGTGAAATGTGGTGTTAAATGCGTAGCAGATGCTTTGAATAAAGTTGCTGTTTGTCGGCACATGTTGGCATGCATGTGCAAAATGCTTGGCTTAAGCTATCACTTTTTTAGGATTCCTCCCTTGCATTAGACCCTGGACAACAGGTCTGTTTTGTGTCACAATAACTTACTTTTGTGGAGTTACTGGGATTTTGTACGTCTACTATATCCAAAATTATTCCTACATTAAAACAAAAAAAAAAAAAAAAAAAAAGACCCAGTTCTTTTTCAGATGTATGTTTTTATGTCCATGTAGATTGTTCCACAAAATTCATCTTGTACCTCTGGTTTACACCAATCAGGAGTGAGGTAGAGACAGACCGAAGGCGAACTCACATTTTCATCACCTAATCAAGAGAGTTACACCCAACCCATTTACAATAGCATAAATAGATTACGGTCATGTGTAAATACATGATTATCAAAATCAAGGCAGATAGTGAAGGAAGCTATTATGTGATTCTGGAAGAGCATTAGACTTTTTTACATTCTCCCACATTTTAGACATTTAAATTTCCTTCAGAAATAAGTCGTCATCAGCCTCACAGAGAAGCTGCTTGTGAAGAATAATTGTGAAAAGCAGACGTGTAACAGTTTAACAATTCACTTGATCGTATAGAGATAAAATTGATGCCTCTTTTCCTACCCGAAAATTTTCATTTTGTTTATTCAGCCAGTGTTAGTAAATGATGCTTTTCCCTTGTTATAGTTTGAGGTAGAAATGGTAATGCTCTTTTAGCCAGGGAAGAAATGGCTTACTGTTCTTATTGTACCGGTAATGTTAGGTTGGGGTTGTGAGAGGGTGTGAGCCAGCAGGAAAGCATGTTAATAACAGATGATGGGAAATGAGGGCAGGCTTATACTGCACCAACAGTCCTGTCCACAAATCGGATGCGAATTCCTAATGACGCTCTGCAGAAACTATTTTCTGAAAAACTGTTTTTTTATTTTGGCAAAAAAATAGCATATATATACATAAATTAAAAGACCACTGGGAACACTTTTACAAGATATCAAAAGGTGATGGGAGTGGAATTAAAAAGATGCAAAAATGGTCTAAACAGATATAAGAATTTGCTTTATTACTGTGCTTTTGTCCTTGTCATTCTGTAAAATTACACTTTGTATTTAAGTTTGAATTAAATTGAAAAAAGGGGCATGGACACTATAAGTAGTTAATCATCATTCAAAGTCCTTTTTGAGCTTTATATTGTTTTATTTCTGTTTATGATGTTTATTTTTTTGTTTATCAGTTCAAAATAAATAAATAAATAAAAACATTCAGTCAAGCCATTTTAGTCCAAACTAAAAACAGCCAAATTCACAAGTTTTCCACTTGTTTCCAAAATATTTCTTAACATTTTGACTCTCTTTTGTCATTATTTACATTAATTCAATACAAACTCTTTGTATTTGTAACATTTGTATTATAAGCCGGGTTAATCAAGACCCTCCATGATGGTAAAGTTATTTTAAACATAAAAACTAGGAACTGCTGTAAAATGTGACATAAGGAACTTTTTTTTCCACCAGGATGCCCACCTCTCTCTTTCCAGGACATCTGTCACCAGTACATTCCATCAGTTGTCACAGCAACCTACCGACAGTATCGGGCCTCCGAGGGGACTTGCTCCATGCCAGAAATACTCTTCCATATCAAGACAAGCCAGCTTTTTAGTCTGACAAACAACTATCAAGCAGAGAAGTGAGAGTTGCAACCACAAGAGGAAGATGAAAAAAAATGCTCCACTGTCATCTGCATGAAAGAGGTGGGAAAAAAATCCAAAGCTAACAGCAGCATCAGCAGAATGGACTGACGCACACTTGAATGGAAGGGGACTCTCATAAAGCTGCCATATGCTACTGTATTGTGCTGCCTTGAAGGACAACTGTTAGACCTCTAATTGATCTGGAAGTTATACACAAAATGTAACAGAAATTCTTCAGTTGATAAAAAGAAAAACAATTCTGTGACATTCCTACATCAATGCTGTTTTTTTCTAACCTAAATTGACATATATATATAATGGTTGTGACATTTAGATATATAGACTTTAACACTTGTTTGTTAAAGGTCATATCCTGAAAAGCTTTCCGTGCTCTGGCCTTCACTCCAACTTCCATCTGCCTCTTTTGAGAATATATGCTTCCCTTCTCTTTGCCTTCCTTTCAATGTAGACTCAGTATCATGTTGTATTTTGCAATGCAACCTTTGCCAAATCCTCTTCTTAACCGTCATATTGTGTTTGGGTCAAAATGTACCCGTATTTTGATCCAAACACAATATGAGGGTTAAAACCAGGTGAAGAGTCTCTGGGATTCTAGTCAAGAACAAAACCAAAGGAAGTAAAGCCCAGCAGCTCCTCCTCCCATTTCTCCTGCCCTCTGATAGGTTGACACACGTCATTCTTTGAAAGAACTAAAATGTTTGGCAACACATCCAAATTTAAATATCCGATAAACAGGAAGCTCATTTGGCACCATAAAACTGACCACATTTACACGATTTGAGTGGATTTAAAACATGTAGTTTTATTTTGTCCTTCTTGCATGAAAAAGGCAAATTTACGTTTAGCAACATATTAGTCCAAAAATGACAAACTGTTTTATTCATTAAAAAACATTCATAAAAAACTAAATAAGTAGCTGGGTCTTACAAACAAAATTGAATTCTGTCCCAAAAGCTACACACAAACCAGGCATTTAATGCACGTTCAACAACACAGTGGTCGATAGGGTTCACACTGGACATGCAGGGATGGGCTTCTTCTTCTTTTTCTACTGTTTTCCAGTGCATGTCCACCACCTAAAGTTAGAAGAGGCTTGGTGTGAAATGTCAAAGTGATGCAAATTTTGCTTCAGATTTTTTCCTCCACAGCTTTATTCCTATAAAGGAAAGACTTGGTGTCATACAATTCTGGCAGAATACAAACCACAATTATTCATTTCTCCTTCATAATTAATTTTCAAACGGTTGGCACTTCCGTGAATTAAAAGAGACACCATTCAAACATCACTGCCAGTTAGTCTCTGACTGATCAAAGTTCAACCTGGTTTAACTTGCAATGCGCATACAAAGCCACGGGCTTTGTAGCCTAAAAACAGTTGTAAAAACCTGCGTAGCGATGCGTGAACACAAGCGTTTGGAACACGGAAGCCTGAAACACTTATCATAGACTTATATTTGGAAGTAGCTGCTTGAACGTGTTACTGAGGGCAATGCGAATGTAACTAACAGACCTGTTACTTCTTCTTTGAGGAGCACTTCTATGCTCCACTATTTAGTGGCACTTGACTGAAAAACACCATTCCCCGCCCGTAAACACATTTTTATCTCACTATTTTTTATTTTATTTTACATATCTTCTTTATTCATGCACAAATATAATTCACATTGCCATTAAAGTTGTAAAAATATGTTCTGTTATAATTTCTTTAGTCTTTTCAAAGAAGACCAGGTTAAAGAGATGAATTATTTACGTCTCCACATTCTCATTTTTTTCCATCACAAAAATATTTGATTGTTATATCTTTTCTCTTTAAAAATTCATGATAATTTCCTGAGGTTTATTAAAAATGCATTGCTTTTTTGGTGAGAGTTTTCATTTAAGCTTCTATTTCTGCTTCACTGCCTCTTCCCTGTCCCAGCGTTTAACCAATTAAATTCCCTGGAGTTTCCTTTAAATGAAGGCAGAATTTGAAGGTTGGCAGTTGTGTTGTTGTCTATGTCTTGGTTTTAATTACATCTTTACTCAAGTAACAATGAAAGGGCATGTAATGTTGAGAAATTTGAACTGGGAAAATCCTGAAAGAAGTAGAATCTAGTGGTTATTTTCAGAACAGGAGTTTCCAATTCCAGTCCTGAAGGGCCAGAGTCCTGGTTGTTTTTAGATAACGCTGTCCCATGTGGCACTGATGTCCTGAATTAGATAGGTTCCATGTATTGGCAGTGGGGAGAGTCAAAGTCTGGAATTTTACAACCCTGTTCTAAAGTCTGTTTTGGTAGAAAGTTTTGCAGAAGATTGACTTTTTAGGAGCAGAAGTGCAAAAAGGTTCAAAATCAAAACCTGTGCTTTTATTTCTATTTCACTGGGAACAATCTTGACAACACCCAAACCTTAGATAGGTTAGATCTAACACGTCAGCTTTCCTTAAAATTTCCATTCGCTCTCATGGTATACATGGTGGTGTGCATATATATAGATATATATATCTATATATATACATACATACATATGAAGTAACATCAAAGATCAAAGAGGGCTTGCAAGATCCATGTCACATTTGACAAACACAACATACACCTGATATAAACAAGCTTACTGTACCAAAAGATGCAGAGATTTGACCCAGTTCTGTTTGCAGTGAGACAATCTAGCTCTCTTCCAATTTCTGCTATGCATCAGGTGATGTTCCTAAGGAATGCTGGGAAGAACGAATACTCTCTTTTCAGTTCCTGAAGCATGTTATCTAAGCAATACTTTGTTCAAAGAGATGTGTCAAACGCAAAGCAAACACTGTTGCAGCTTGATCGGCTGTTTGGTTAAGCTGAAAACTGCACATTTCACGAAGGCTGGTTTGTTTCCGGTAATTTGAGCGGAGGCACGTTGGTACTTGAACATTTGGTGGCTGAAAGCTTGACGAAGCATCCGAGGCTCCAACAGAAGTTGAAGTAACAAATATTGAATCCCCTCGCTGGAGGTGGGGTGCAAGGAATTGTTTCTGGAGGTCTGAGTGGGATCAGGATGCAATAGGCACAGTGAATTGAGGCTCACTAGACAGAATTCTGGGTTTAACAATAAAAACTAGAGTGTCAAAGTTATTGCACACGTGAAGAGTTTAGAAAAAATAAAATAAAACTTAATGACCAGAAGGAGACTGAGGAAGTACGATAAAGAAGTAGGGGTGTAAGCATTCATTTGAACCATTCCAATATTGATCTAAAATTGATCTTTAGCCAAAAATTCAATCAGTGTGCCTAAGAGAGGAAAATAGAGAAAAAAAAAACAAACTCTTCTACATATTGTATTCACGACTGATACTGTTTAAGGCAACTTGGTGTCATACAACATCAACCCGGTTGAGTTTAAAACCAAATTACCAGATGAGCATGTTGTGTGTTACAGCATGAAAACAGGCCAGTCTAAAGCAGCAGTTGTTGTTCACAAACAGGGAGGAAGCGGCCTGCAAGGCCACAGATTTCTTTCATCCTCTTTGCTGATACCCCTGCTTTGATTCAGGGAATTCAACGACGTTAAGATCGTATCAGTGCTGTCATCCAGCTCCCTACAGGCGACCATCATTATTCAGAGGTCAAAGGAAGGCATTCATTCAGTAATAGGCCCATGCAGCCCAGGGAGAGACTTTATAAATGAAACTATGTGCAATGAACCTTCTGCTTTAAGTCTAATTAAACTGTCTGCTCCAAACTCAATTGAAAGAAAACGGATATTTGGATAATTACAAAAAAAAAGGCCAGCTTAAAGAAGTTACTAAAAGAATGAGGTGGCTAGTAAGCGGGACCTCTATCAGATTAGTCAAGAGAGTTTTTAAGCCAGAATTGATGGCCACACACTGACATGCTTGCAGGAACACATGCTTACAAGCTACAGCGTTACCGCCATCCATGGCAGCCCAAGGGCTTTGGCTTCAGAAAATGCCATCACAAAAAAGAGATTGCTAACAGTTTACACCACGCTGACACTTTCCAGCTGGCTACCCGCAAAGGTCAGGCTCTTCACCTGCAGGCAACAACAGAAAGAGAGAGGAGCTGACGTCACCACTGAGATTTGGCAGCCTCGCCAGCGAGCTAGTTCATCATTTAGTCTGGGTGTGGGCTGTTGAAGACGTTTTACTAATAGCTAAAGGCAAAGCCATTGGCAGCCTGGTTCTTGGACGTGCCAAAGAAATAGGTGGTTCCTGGCACAGAGATAGATTTCCTGTTTTAAATATTAAACATATTTCCATATAAAAGTAATAATTATTTCCTGTTTGAGAGAATTTCAGGGACAGTCTATTTTTCCCCTCGTGATCGACCAGTTGCTTAAACATGCTTTATGGAATTATGGAATTCTTTTGTATGAAAAATTCTGTGGGCTAAAATGATGGGAAGTGTGACTTTTTGCCAATAGGTGTTTTCTTCGCACCACAAGGATGAGTCAGAAAAAAAGTTAGCTGACCTGAAACAACTCATGGTCAGTTTTTTTTTTTTTTTCAGGGAAAATATGAAACTTACTTTTCAATGACCACTTATTTCCTGACATGCCTTGAAGATTAACTACAAACTGCAGAAATGATCATTGAATAGGCAAAATGATTCACCAGAAACAATTACGTTATGATTAATAACAACTGGTTTCAAAATTTGGGCAAAAATGTTTTGTCATTTTTTATTCTTTCATCTTTGAAGCAAGACCTCAGCAAATCACGTTTACAAGGGAATTATTTAGAAATGTTTCAGAAGGTTTTAATGAACAAAAAGAAAACAGTCTTGCTGTACTATTGAAAGCCTCTGCCTATTTAAAATGATTTACTCAAATAGGCTCAGAATTGCTACAGTCGCCACACCTAACACTAATCATTTCAGGAAGTGTAAAAATGTTGGTCATGTTTAATAATTAGAGAATAAAATAAGGATTTGACACCAAAAAGGATTTTTTTTAAACTATATTAAATCTGTGACAGGTCACAATATATCATTCCTTAGTGAGATACTGGCCTTATCAAAACTGAAAGAAAAAACACTGTTGTCTTGTTTAAAACATTACAATTCTTGCATCCATTTTCTGAACCTGCTGAATCTGTTTTGTCTCCTGGGGTTGCTGGAGCCTTTCCCAGCGACTGTTGGGTGAAGACAGGGTTCACCATAAATAAGCCACGCAACCACAGATGCTCATAAAATCATCTATTAACCTAAGAGGCATGTCCGTGTACTGTGAAAGGAAGCTGCAGTGCCTGCTGAAAACTCATACATGCATGAGGAGAACATGCAAACTCCACGCATAAAAAGTGCCAGCTGTGATTTAAACCAGGGCTTTCTCATTGTAAGGTGAGAGCCATGCAGCCCCATTAAATATAAAACCCTCTAAACTTTTTACTTATTAACTAACTTTTTAACTCATTATAGGTTCATTTCTTCTTTTGTGTTCTGAAATGTTTTTGAGCATTTAATGTCTAAACAAATGTCATGGTAATCCTTAAACATGTGGCAAAATAATTTCTAGCATTTAAAAAAAACCCTATATGCAGTTCACCACCGGACAACAAGTAATACAGTTTTCTATTTAGAGATCCATTCCTAATAAAAAAAATGTTTATGGTGCATTTAACAAGTTCATGTGGCCTTTTTCTGATGATGGAGGACATATATAAAGAAACTGAGCTTAAAATTGCATTTGTGAGTATGTCTTTACACAAATCATTGTGAATCAGGAGCAGCCTAACTACAGTAAGTGGTCCACAAGCTCCCTGCTCCGCTCCATTCTGATGAATCCGCTTGTAGATGACTAGATCCATGTATATCTGTTTTCCCCATCTGGCTCAAAACTACTTACCGGTATGAAACCTGTTGAGACGACTACTGATGTAATATTGGGTTATATAAATCAATTTGAATTGAATTGAAAACTATATGGCTGGATAGCTTCAATATTGCTCGCCATCTTTAAGTTGTGGATTATTCCTCAAGACAAAACTCCATGTTACATATTTTTTTCATTTCACACTATTTGCATATTTTGTAGTATGGCTGACTGCATCATGCTGATCCCATCCATCCCTTTAGGAAATGCTAACACATCAAAGGCGACTAAAATGAATAAACTCACGTGCTAGGGGGCACACTCTATGTTTGCCGATCTCCGTGTTGCCTAGGCTTGACATGTGCAGAGACACGCACCTGCACCCTCCTCCACACGCACTGCACTCCTGACAACAAGCAGGCGCACACAGGGTTGATAGTGTGTAGCGTTTGAAGGGCATCACCATTGCCTCCGTCTCTCAGGTATCAGGCAGAAAGCAAAGTAGCTGAAATGTCATTTATCTTGCTGACAGGGACAAGCCTCAGTGACAGCAACAGCCAGCCGAGCAGCACAGTACCAAGGCCTTTCCTTCACTGCCACCACCAGCTACACACAAATGCAATTTAAGAAAACACCACACATTGTTTTACACTCTATTATTTCATGTTAAAATGTCTCTTTTTCATCTACAGTGTTATGTACAAGTTTGTCTTCTATCTAATATTTTGTCCATTTGAACAGGCCTGTCAGCTTTTTTTGTCTTTAAAAAGAAACAGAAATGAAAACCCCATTACACACATGTTGATGAGAATAAAGTTAATACAAAAGAAAATTTTAAAAAAGAAGAAAAACTATGGCCTACAGGGAGTAACATTTATAAGACGGTTCATGAATAATAAAAGCGAAACCATGAAAAGATGCAGAATATTCACAAGATAATTTCCAAGTCAGGAAACAGAAATTCTACGTTTTGCTACTTTGTTTATCACATTGTGACACAGCACTGTAACAGTTGAACATTTCCAGAAGTCCAGATTTAGAAGTTTTTTTTCTGTTATAAATTGAATTTTATCTGCCCTCAAATGCTCCATGTACAGGATTTTTTCAGGAAAGTTGTCTTGCTTTTATAATAAAACTTTTAAGTCTATGTAAAGCGCATATATGCTTGTTTTTCAGAACTCCCATGTTCAGGTCTCACTATGCAAGTTTGTACAATCGCTTTCGGGCCATTGAACGTGTGTTGAAAGTTAAACCACGTTGAACTTTGACCAGTCATGAACTCGGATTTGGTAGTGACGTATGCGTGAGGTTTTTCATTCACAGAAGTACCATCTGTTTGAACATTCAAGGAGGAGTAAATTAATATTAGTAGATTGTGCCAAATGGAATTCTGTGACACCAAGTCTTTCATATATCAGAATAGAACTGTGAAAGGAAAAGCCTGGACCAAGATCTGCATCTCCTAAACATTTTGCACCAATAAGATTCTTCCAACTGTAGGTGGTGGACATGTAAACAGTGGAGAAAGAAGAAGCTCCTCCCTGCTACTCCAATGTGAACACCATGGGCTAAAAGCATGTGCAATAACCCACATTTAGCCCATTTTTGAATGTGCATCACATCCCTGGTGGGTTCGTAGCTCCATACTAAATACATTTGATCAACTGCAGTGTGAAACACTTCTTTTCAGTTCCAGTCTCCTCTAGAGGAAGAGTACAGACCTTTTTGTTTCTCATTTTTCTACATTATCTTCAGGGTGGAAATATTTAATAAATATCAAATGTAAATGTGTACTCAAGGAATAAAAAAGTATGAAAAAAAACAGTACAGACACCTTTTTTAAATAAAGTAAAGGGGAGTTGTATCCAAATATTTCCTTCTGAAAAGTTTTGAGTCAAAAGAGTTATTCAATTCAACCCCCGGGCGGCGGACCGGTACCAATCCGTGGGTCATTTGGTACCGGGCCGCACAGAAATAATAGATAACTTACTTTACTTCTGATTTATTTATATCGGAATCTGAAAGCCGTTTTATTTTGAAAAGTTGCCCGATTCTCTGTCACAATCATCTGTGTCACCATTAACGCAGGCCAAGGCGCTCTTCTCGGTCACGTGATTGGTTACTGCTAAAATAAAACCCAGGAACTAGCAAAATGAGTAAAAAACAAACGTTTTTGGAAAGTTTCTTTGCCATGGGGAAAAGGCCCAGCCAGGAGACAGAAGAGGAGCCTTCCACTTCCAAAAAAACAAATCTACATTTAATAGACCGTACTTCTTTTTTGCACCATTTTGTTTTGATTTAATTTTTGCACCATGAGTGTGGGAAGGGGGGAGGATGATGAGACCTGTGCGATGTTCTATCCATGTGTGTCAAATTTAAAGCTCGAGGTTTGTGTGGTCACATATCTGTTCCTCTTTCTGCGTGGCGTTGCTACAGTAATCCTCCACCAACATCTTAAAGACCGGTCCGTAAAATTGAAAAATGTGCAATAAATTTTATTGAAAAAAAGAAAAAAAAAGACCGGTCCGTGAAAACTTTGTGTGACGTTATACCGGGCCGTGACGCTAAAAAGGCTGGGGACCACTGATTTAATTGATTGCAATTTAGTTTGAAAGATATATAAAAATGGTTTATAACTCATTTAAGGGCAAAAAAATTAGAAAAAGACGTACCAATTAACTACTTCTATTATAAATTTCTCTATATTGTCTAATGTTTGCGGTAAGTGAACATCATGTTAGTAAAATGTATGAGTGTGTCATCTTTTATTCAGTCTTGTATTTGCATAACTCAGCATCCCAAAGTGTACATAATTATGAAGCAAAATAAACCATTCAAAAAGTTTTGGGGTTTTTTTGCTAAGTGATGATGCTGTGGTGCACATCTCTCCAAAAAACCCCAAAAGGCTACAAAAGTCAATACCAGCATCATTTCTTTTTGTTTTTTGTTTTGTTTTGCTCCTAAATTGCGGCACTTAAAGCATCTTCTGATGCAGACTGCTTGGTGAGTTCCATATACCATTGCATGTTGTCTTTGGGATCCACAGTGTAATCTCTGTTACATGTTTATGAGTGTTCTGTGACAGCTTGTGTGAAAGACAACAGGAAAAAAGCTAGAATTTGCATGTTGGCTAAAAACCAAACCATCCCCACCTCTCCATCTGGGCTCCACATCTGTCCTGACTGTGCCCTCCTAGGCTTTACGTAAGGAGATATGAAGGAAACACACACTGGAAGACAATAATACAGACAGAGGGGAGCAGGACTTGAAAGAAAAAATTTAAACTACGTAAAATTAAGTCAAGATGACTTTTAAAAAAACTTTTTCTGCAATGAAACCAAACTGGATGAATAAGAGTCTTCACAACTAGTGAAAAAAAAAAAAAAAACGATTGCAAATAGGAAACCCTCATGATCTTACAAACTATTTTTAAATTGCAAATTATAGTAAACATTTTTTTTGGGGAAAAAGCGGTTAAAAATAAGCAAGTAATCAATTCTCCTTCATATTCGATCACTTCTTGTGTTTCAGATCTCTTATACTTTATCATCCACTGCTACATTCACACTGGGCTTGGAAACAGGTGTTCAAGCGGCCACTTCCAAGGCAAAGTCCATGTAAACATGCATAAATGGGCTTCTGCATGCACAACTTCACATGTCACTACACAAGTTTAAGTCTGTCTTCTGGCTCTTCTACAAAAGGCGTAACCACTGAATGTTCATTACCAGTCAAAGCAGCTGAACTTTGACCAATGAGGGACTTAGATTTGGTAGTTACGTATTGGTAGTTGCGTATTGCCCAATTCAAAACACAAACGCGGTTCATGCCTGGTTGGAATTCTATGACACCAATTAATTTATATATTGGAGTGTAGCTGTTCAATTGCCCCACATTTTGTACATAGAGTCCGAAAATTGACTTATAACTTGTGTAGTGACACATGAACATGATAGTTTTTAACGTGGAAGCCCGAAACATGCAACAATATGCCTTTACCTAGACTTTTTATTGGAGGAAGCTGCTTGAACGCACATCTTTGAGCCTGGTGTGAACGTAGCATCAGAGTTAAAGGAATCCTACCTAAGATCCTGCTGGTTTCTGTGATGTTTGCTGCATATCACTGGATTACATTATAATCAAGCAAGTAAAACCTCACAACATCTCTTAAAAAAGACATGTCCACTGGTCTGCAAGCCTCCTATCATAACATCAATGAAAAGCTGCCACCAGCATTTTATAAAAGCTATGTGCATGATTTAGTAATTGTGGTTTGCTTGTTCTTTAGTCAATTTGTATTTAATGTTAGTAAATTAGTTCAAAGAATTTCAGGCCAAACGATCGACTCTCAAACATTTTCACCTCACCAAATCCGATCTTCTTTACAAAAAGTTTGGACACCCCTGTTTTACAGATTAGAGAGTTGCCAGATTAGTCACCAACTTTTTTTTTTTTTTTTTAACTTTGTACACAGAAGCCAATATCTTATGATAAAACACAAATGTTAGGCAGGCTGGAATGCAAATTAAATAAGATTCAAATGATTTAATACTCGCTACTCCTGTTCTTTGAAGCCATGGGGTTACAATAATCTGAATGTCAGCTCTTTACATGGCTAATCAAGCCTAGGGTGGTAAAAGTCTGGACTCCTTCAAGCATTAAAAAGCTGAAAAGTCACTTCGAATAGTAATTTAGCAATTTGTCTCAGCTAGTTTGGAAACTTTGACAAGTTTGACATTTTAACTTTTTTCTCTCTCCTGCTGCTGGTCATGCATGTGATGTCTCTTTACATTTGTTCTGTCCTCAAGCAAGTAACATGTTAAATTGTATAACAATATTTTTGTCGTCTCTATCCCAAAAGAGAATAAAATCATCTGACACTAATGTTCCCAGAAAATACTATCCCCCAGCCTTACTGCTGGTCAAAAAGCTTTTTAAATTGCACTCTGTATTTCCTCACCACCTGTTTCCCTGCTTAATAATAGTCAGTTGATGCAATTGTCTATTAAACTTGTTGGCCCTGAACTCATCCAGCAGCCCTGCTGGCCAAATTTGAAGTTCTGGTTAACAGCTATTTAAATATGAATGGTTTGGTCTAAGATATTCTTAATTCTTCTAAAAAAAAAAAAAAAAGAAGTTCAGTTTATCTTCTTTTGGACATACTTCAAAAGCCTTGACCAGTGAGTTTTATCCAGTTTTATTGAAATAACAAGCAGGAAAAAAAGGGGTTTGTTTCATCCTGCTTTTTATATTTTTTATTTTTCTACCTGTAACATTTCTTGTAGGTGAAATAAGGCTCTACATAAAATTCGTCGCATTTGCCTTAAGACCCACTGAGATGGAAATCCTGTTTTTGAGTTCATAACATGTTCTTATGACATTTTTCCCATGATGAAGGACATAAAGAAAATTAATCTTAAAATTCAATTTGTGAGTATTTCCTCATTCAAATTGTTGTGAATCAGCTTGAAAAAAGCTTGTGATTGTGACAAACAAGTTACTACGGCAAACCTCAAGCTCCCTGCTCCCCTTTATTCTGATGCTTCCTCATCTATGTATGTCTTTGTTTTCCTCGTCTAAGCTGGCATTTGGCTCAAAACCGCACGGCTGGATTGCTCCAATATTGCTGGCCATTTTTTGTTTGACTGATAAGGTTAGGTTGGGGGTTTGAAGGGCTGTAAGCTATCGGGGGACTGCCACTCTGCAGAGACTTTGTCCTAGAAAACGACACATTTCTTTTTTAATTTGGGCAAACAAAAAGACATAATCATAAATAAAAGACCACTGGGAGCACTTTCAAAATGGATCAAGAGATGATCGGAGTGGGAATTAAGTAAGCTTCTATGCAGACTTCCCAAATGAGCAAATTTCAAGAGAAAGGAACTCTAATCCCTTCTTTATTATTTTCAAACTAAGCTGGGCCATCTTTCATGAACACAGACTAGAATCCAATCCCATCATTAGTGAAAGAAGCATTTAAATATTCTAGTCCTGAAATTTTGAGATGTAAATAAACAGCAGCACACACAATGTGATTTGTCAAATATGAAACAGGAATGTGGTGACTGCTTGTCATCTCTATTTAGCATTTCTGAAAGGCAGATGTTAGCTGGCAGACATCCTGAAGGGTGACAAAGGGAGAGCTCTGGGGCTCCTACTGTGAGTGAACTGCTCCTGTCCCTCATTATTGGTCAGAGGCATCTCTTCTGACAGCCCCCGGCTTGTCTCATGTGCCAAGGTTTTTTAACAAGCAACTTTTCTTTGGTTTTGCTTTGTTTAATATCTTGCCACTCCCCCTTGGTCTCCTTGATTTGCCAAATGCAAGTGCAAGTTTTGTTTGCCTCTCCCACTAATATCTATTTTTTCTTTTCGTTGCCTTTCTTGACCCAACCCTTCTGCATTTACGCAGACATGGGAGGTAAGAAGGAAAGCTCCTGTTGTACGTTTTTATTAATTAAAGCCCGAGGCAGATGGAGATGGTTTGGAAACAGAATGGAGAAGATCCAAAAAATGTGTCTAGTTTTCTGCTTCTGATAGTAAGCTCTGTGCGCACTATCATTAACCTTTTGAAGGACTAATGACCTGAAAATGAGACCAAGCTATCTGATACTGCTCGAACTTAACGCTAAAAGTCCAGTGGTCTGCTTCTTTGGTCTGGATCAGACCAGGGCAGACTTCCTTTTTGGTTTGATTGTATTCTCAACACTCTTTTTGTAAGTGGAATCACATTTGTAAAGGAAGGTGAGTGTCTGCCGATCACTGCACCCAATGGGGAGAAACTGTGAGGGCAGAGCAACGCACCTTCAGAAAACAGGTCTTGGAGGTCTTACATGATGCAACTCTTGTTGGGGTAAATGTTTTCTTGTTTCAACAGTTTCACTCTGAGCTGATCCTTTTTAAATTTCAGGAGCAGCAAAGTCAGTGTTCTGATTGCTTTTTTGCTACATAATAACATGACTTGTTGAAGTCTAGTCTGTAAGACAGTTGGTCGTATTCCAAGTATCCCTGGTTTGTTTATTTTTTCACATCTGTACACACAGTCCAGACTGATTTGGAAGATGAACTCAAGTCCATTATAACCAAATCAAACAAGGAAGCAGTGAGCAGATATCATAGTCACAGTATTGTTGGTTTCAAAGTTACAAACATGGTTTGGTGTTTTGTCAATGTGCCAATGTGGCTAACATGTGGCAGGTTCAGACTGCTTTTTAAGTTTTTACATGTTCCAAACCAAGTTAGGAAGTAGCGTGGTCACAGTAAAGTTTGCTTAAGTGCTGTCAGTCTGTTGTTTTACGTTCTGCAAACAAGGTTGGGAGTAATAGATACTGTGAATACTCAAACGTGGCTAATGTGTAGCGTGTTACAATGTTTAGATTTACTGTGAACACAATTAATGAAGTCTGACTGATGGATTAAACACTGACTATTTTGTATCGCCAAATGTGTCTTGTAGTTCACTGCGCCTTATATATAACATACGTTTGAAAAATATGGTATATATGAAGTCATTTATACAGATTGCTTAATTATTGTATAACACATCATTATGATTAAAAACAAAACAAACAACAAAAAACGCCGAGCAGAAGTTCTTTGAAGTAATACTGTTATCCTCTATCCAACAAAAGGGAAAAAGTCCAGTGTTGTATGTTCGATAATCATAGGTTACCTAGAAATGGTTACTGTTTTACTTGGCTCAATCTTTTACATTGTGACTTTTGAGTAGTAACTTATCAGTAATCCAGCAGAGAGGCCACTTATCATGCTAATCAACCATCTGCATGTGTGTTATTCAGTCCCCTATGAAGGCATTGTTAAAAACTCCTATCGAGCCTCTCAAGTTCAACTGCGTAGTTAGGCAAAGGCCTAAGGGACAGCTGGAGTGTAACAAAGCCCATTTAATGTGATATTGTAGCCTATAATGAGCATCTCAGATGACTGTTTTCACTTTTTTACTAGTTAGCGAAGAAAACTGTCAGCGGTCCAGTAAGGCCTGTTTACTCCCCAACTTGATGACTCCATATATCACTTGTGTGGGAATACATGAGATGCATATATCTCTGCCTAAATGAGGGAGACGGAGAGCATAAGGAGCTGGAGAGCATGAAGACGGAAGATGCAGCACACACTTGCGCGTTCATCTGGAGGTACCTGCTGTCTGCGATGGACCTCAGGAGACTGCGGGCTCGAAATTTGCATTGCAGATATGCCACGTATTTTTCATAGTTTTTCCCAATGCACAGTTTAATTTCTCCTTGGTGTGTGTGAGAGTGGCTCTACTTAGGAGGTGTCACGCGTCTGCTGGGAGGGCAACACCTATCAGATATAACCTTTATCCTTGCCGCTGCACAAGGCACTTTGCATGCAGAAGAGCGCATCTGTGTGCGGGGATCTTGGGCGCCATTAAAGAAAAATGTGTGCAGAGGTCTTGTTGCTCCGATCTGGCTTTCTTTCTCACACTTCTCTGACGTGAGCGGAAACATTTGATTAGTCAAAACAAACATTTTCTAAATGACTGGAATATATATATATATATATATAAGAGCAATGAGCAGAGAGGTGAGGTTTTGTTCCTGCAACATGTCTAAAAATAATCCCCCTGATGTTATCCGAGTGTGTCGTGAATCGGCATCTGCGGCGAAAGCGATAAGACCAGAAGGAACAGCAGGAATATTTAGGAAATCATTTTCTGCAGAACACCCTTGAGGATCAGACTGAGGTGAAGTGCTCTGCAGCCAAGAGGCTTTCTGTCTGAGATTTTTTTTCTTTCTCAATACTTTTGTCCAGAGAATCGGGAAATGGGTGTCATTTTACTTCAGCAAAACCATCAAATTGATGAGACATTGAATACAGTTCACAAAGTATGCATGTATTTGTTCCTAAACAGTGATTCAGAATGATTATAAAATAACACACTAATTTAGTTAGGTCTGTCAGTTTCATGCAGTAATGAGCAGTGCTCCAAGGTTGGAAGAAAAAGCTAATTAAGTTTTTTGTCTAGTTCATTAATTCATTGGCACATAAAATAAATACATAAAAAGATGGAAGGTATTCTACTTTAAATAAAAAACAAACAGGTTTCACAGTCTGCTGCAACACTTGCAGGTTACTTACGCTGGACAGGATTTTATGAGGAAAATCCTGAAAGCAAAATCATTGCAATTGTGTCCTAAAAAGTAGTTTCTATGAAACATATTTGCAGACTCAGACATGTCAAACACACTCTTACTCATCCATAATTTGATACAGGTAGTAGCCCAATGAATGCCATTTTGTGCCGATAAAAAGGACTTTTGGCCATTGGATTTTATGGAGGAACCAAATAAATAAATAATAGTGGGAAGCACTGAAGGAAAAAAAAAACCTGTAAATAATTCAACAAGCTGATTTTCTTCAGGAAGCTCCTCTGATAGAGATTTCCCCCCACAATTGCTGGATTATGGTACAATTTAAATAAATAATGCCATGTATGCTGTTCTTGTATGGACAAACCTAACGTCACACAAGAACTACATTTAAACAGATGTCCTGCCTTTTCACACAGGCTTCCAGATGGAACCACCAAACAGTACACACAATTTTTTTTTTTTGGATGGAATTATTGTAGGTAAAATTGTGGGAATAAAAAATTCCTTTCGGGAAAAAAAAATGTGGTTATAAACAATGAAAGGTGGAGAAGGCAAGAATAGAGAGGAGAAGGGAGCAGCTCAGATGCCGAGGTTTTCCAGTTCAGTGCTCTGTAATATGAGTCAGCATTAGGATCTCCTCAGAGATTGTTGAATAAGACATTCAAAATGGAAAGCTGTGTTATGAGTGCCTGCTCACAGACCCGGAGGCAGGGCCGTTCTCTGTTTTTGTTTCTTACTTTTGTAAATGGAACAACTTCAGTGCAAAAGTCAAGCATTTCCCAGATACGCACAGTGAATGATGTTTTCTCTGTTTTGTATTTGTGCAGTCATATGATGACCAGGTAACCCAGTGAGCGCATTGACCTCAGGAAAATCATGCTTTATGCTAGGCTAAATAAAAATGTTTAGTCTGATGGGAAAATATTAGATAAAAAAAATAGCAAGATATCCATTTATGAATCGTTTGTCTTTTCTCAGTTATCTATCAAAGTACTTCTACTGTACTCATTGCCCTGCTCATATATTTTGATTTGTGCCTGCTGGAAGTCTTTGAACACAAAAACATTTGTAACAGAAACAGCAAGACAAGAATAGAAAACAAAATGTAAAAAAAAACGTGGTGGAAAATATATCTTGAGGCAAATCATGATATGAGATTCAGATTCCATAAATTGTAATTTAATTCAGAGTGACACAAATTCTTGATCATTTTAGCCAGTTTGCAGCACTAAAAAAAATTAAATTCTGAGCTAGTATTAGATAAGATCACTATGGGCCGGACGTAGAGCGGTTGACCTCTAATATAGGATTGCAGGATTCCCCACTCCGCCTACTTATGTGTGTCAGAGAGCACTAGGGCAGCATGGAATGGGAACTTGGTCAGAGGTTCATCCAAAAAATCCCACATCGTCCAGAAAACAGAACTTGGGCAGAACAAAATAAAGTTTAAAGCTCTGTTACTTTCACCCATGTATCCACACACTAGCTAATCATGACAGCTCACCCCTAATAATGCATACATTTGAGCTTTATAAAAACTGCTAAGTCCCCTTATACTATGGTCCGGGTGAATACTTGATTCTGATTGGCTGCTGGGTGTGCGTTAAAACCTGACAACCTTTTGCTTCATAATTTGGACAAAAACAAGCGGTAAGAGGTGAACTTTCTCTCTGAACTGATGCTTTATTCAACCCATCGGGACGATCAGCATATATGTATCGCCGAATCTTAATGCAGCGGTGGTGCAGTGCGACGCGGACTATTTGTCACATGATGCAACGCCATGCGCTGCATCATGTGACAAATAGTCCGCTTTTCTCACAAAAATCCAAAATCCAAATCCAGAAAAACAAGAATTAAGGACTAAAAACTGGTTAATATTTATTGCTTTTGTATGTGACCATGGAATAAGTGGGTTAATGGCCTTCGAAGTGCGCGTTATTACTTTGTAACGCACTTCGCGGAAGCAACCTCTGCTTCGTGTCGGACGGTTCAGGCTTCCACGGCGTGCGTTAAAAAGTAATAACGCACACTTCGTCGGCCATTAACCCTTACGTAACACACACCGAGTTGTCGTTAATTAAGAGTAAGGCAAAAAAACAGACTTATCCTTGAAACAAGACTTAGTATGTTTATTTTGTAGGTACTATCTAACAACATATGAAAGCCTTTGTAAGGTTGGGAGGGCTGGGGAGCGTGAAGGACCCAAAATGCAGAGACGGGAGGCACACGATTCCAGGGCAAGGGGTTTATTCAACTAACAAAAAGCACTGCCGAGCAGGAAAACAAAACTAAACTTGCTGTGGGCTAAACATGAACACATGGCAGAAGGGAAGAGACTATAATGGACCAGCACAAGAGGAAGGCAGAGACAAGACTTAAATACATACAGCACTGACAAGACACAGGTGAACATGATCAGGAGAGATTGGGACCAGGGAAGTAAAACTCAAAAGCATGACACAACAGTAAACTTTTCAAAATAAAACAGGAAACAGAACTCAAACATGAAAAACAAGATCGTAAGCAAAAACCAATAAAAAGAAACCCATACCAAGACAGCCTTGGTGTCATCTTTTGATCTATTGTAAAAGTGTTCCCACTGGTCTTTAACTATGATAAATCTGTTTTAGCTAAAATCAAAACATCTGTGTTGTTTTCAAAGACATAGTTTCTGCAGAGCAGCAGAAGTTTATTAGAAATTTGCCCCAAGAAAATTTCCAAACACCAAAATATGATTTTCATTGGAGTGGGTCATCAACATGGCATTCAACATTGCTTCCTTTCTGCAAACTAATTCCAATAGTTTTTGAAGAAACTATAAATGAAAGTTTTTCCTTGTTTGTCTCAAATTCAAAGAATAGAATCAAATCTTTACGTTGCTTCTGGAGTTGGGTCTGTGCCTTGCATACAAATATGTTTATCACAACCCACAAATCACAGAAGTTATATCTATAATATCAAACATAAAGTTTTTATTGTTCAGTTAAATCAATATTTTTGGGGATCAGAAAGATTTTAGCTTAAAATCTTACTCACATGACTGTAATTTGTTCTTATTTTTTTTATCTCCATATGTCTTGAAAGACGCTTTCACCTCTGGAACATTGCCAGATCCCTATTTCTGTTTTCAATGTCAGTTAGATTTTATAGGTTCCCAAATTCTCACAAAATTGTCTCGTATTTCATATATCTTTATGTCTTGATATTTGCTAAGAATCCTCACTGAGGCGAGAGGGTAATCTCTGAGAGGATTTGTCAATCAAGCACTGATAGCACATCAGCATCTCTGGATCATCCTTTTATGGAAGTGTTGGTGAAGAGAGATTATTAAGTTACACTTAAATGTATAATTAATAAATACTGCTGCAGCTTCATTACACTTCACTGGCAATTTTTTTCCCCAGACTTGACCATTTTGTTGGATTTATCACATTTCAAAGACAGAATCGTGTTTAAAATGCACCAAATGAATTTGAAATTTCTGACCTAGTTAGGTTTATGCTGTTTTTCTTAGGAAAACTCTGACAGAATATTGAGAAAGCAGCATAGAAAATACAGAAAAATAAGACATGTACAGATTCTTTGGCCATGAGTGAAACATTGGTTGTGTTATGGTTCAATCAGTTAACTGTCTGTCAAGTCTACCTTTGCATTTGTGGAAGAAATAGTTTGCAGCTATAATCCCTTTGCACTGATGCAAGTTTGCACGAAGCTGTGTATGTAAAAATTGCGTCATATAATATGGAAAACTATTCACCAAATTCACAGAAAGTGCATGGTGGAAGTTTATCATAGTCGCTAAAGACAACTGAATCGCTTAGTTCAAAAGGGGCGCAAGTCAAAGAGGTGTGTATTTTTCCAGGAAATGATTTTAATTGCATAGCTTAAAGGGAGGCTACACCAAATGATTCACACTTTACCCAGATTTAGCACCAGTTCATAGCTTACAAATGCTATAATATGAAGCACCTCACTTTTATAATTTCAGAGGACAAGCAAACTAAAGTCTCTGGTCTTGGGCACTTAAATTAAACAGGGGCGCTGCCATATTGGATAACTAGTGCTGCCATCTATGGGACATAGCTAAACCCATGCAAGAGAGACCCAAGTCCAGAAATTTTGCACTTACTGCATTTTAAATGTCAAGCATAGTCAATACATTACAACGGACTTGAGACTTTTTTTGCACATAATCAGATAGCTTTTCCCTTGAAGACCATAGAACATATAATTTCTCTATTTTGAAAAGTTGCGGCCCCTTTTGAACTAACTGATTCAATTGTATGGTACTGTCTTTTGACCATAAAATCATTCTTGGCTCTGATAAGCATCCCACATAAGCAACAAACCTATGTTAACCAAGTTTATGTGCATTGGAGTCGTTAAACTTGTTCAAGCACATGCTGGATTTCTAATGTCTGCAAAAACACACGGCACAAGCCCTGAATTCAGCAAATTCTTTAGCAGAAAGGGGTTACTTTTTTGGGAGTACATGCAATATTATTTCAGCACACAAACACATTTCAGCACACATATTCACACTCCTGTATTCACACATGCTGCTGTGCACAAGCTGCATTTGTTGGTAATGAACACAATTCAGTGAGTTGTGTTCGTCTGCCCTCTCACTTGTGTGTATACAGACACATAGCCAAGTGAGCGCCGATGTGGTCGATGAAGAATAAGCAGAGCCATGGATTTAAAAGGCCCCAGCTTTTAAGATTATGGCTTTAAAGGACGGTGCGATTGATTTTTTTTTTCCTAGATTTTATAATCCCAACCAACCACTAAAGATTAATGCTGCCATGCCTCATAAAACCTCTGGACATGAGCAGAGCCTTACAACTTGCCAATTAAGGTGTTAAAGGCAAAACATTACAGCTTAACAGTTGTTGTTTGAAAGACACAAGACAAATATTTTGCATTCATATTAGGTGAATAACCAGGTGTTGTAGTAAGCGAGTCAAATCAGGTTGATTCAGCTGATTTTGATGTCTCTGGATGACTCAGTTGGTAGAGTGTAGGAGTGGCGCCATACCAGGGTTTGTTTCCCAGGGGGTGCAATGAGCTTCTTCCTTTCAGTTAAGGCCCATTGTGCTTCTGCCAAGCAATACCCCCAAATCTGAGCCTCTCTGTGCCGGTCACCAGCCCGGATGAAATACAGGGTTGAGTCAGGATGGGCTTTGGTCATAAAAATATTTGCCAAACAACCTGTGCGAATCAGTGAAAGTTGATTCATTGTGGCGATCCCTGAAGGGATATGCTGAAACCATCTTATTTTGAAAAAAAATCGTTCTAAATAAGATCAGCAAGAATCATAATTTATATTAAAAATGACTCCTATGATCATATTTCTCACTATATTTGCTCCATATCGGTTTGCTGATAAGTATTAACTGTTTTATTCAGTGTTTGGCCAGATCCTCTGATACATTTTTTATCAAAGTGCTGACATGTCTGATTGGCTTAACACCCAAACGGCCTCGCAGGACAAAAACCGGGAAGAAACAAAGATGCAAAGTCACAAGCTGCTGCAGACTGCAGGGAATGTAGCCGAACAGCCTCTCCTCAGTTCACCCTGAGATTTGCAGCTCAAAATTACCTAGTTAATTGGACAGGAAAATTATGCTGAAGAATCACCTGCAGGGGCAGCGTCTGGCTGCCTGCCCCAGGCTGTACATCAGTGCCATCCCAGTGGTGGAGTTTCCTCTTTAACAGAACTGCAGAACTCAAAGTAGAATTAAAGACTAAGACACACAACACCTGCTGCTTAGAGCCCAGCCCAGCATACTGAGCCCTTGGCTGATATTTCCTACACGCTGTTTTCTTCTTAAGATACAGGAAAGTTGATTTGGCATCTAACAAAATGCCATCTCAGCTTAATATTGTTTATCAGGAAATATTCTAATCTAAATTAAACTTTTTTAAATGTTTGATTATTTATATAATATTAGCATTTTCAAGTTGGCTTACCTTTATACTTTGTGAATTACATTTTTATCCCCCATAAGGCACACTTAAAAGCTATAGTTTTTCCAGGCTTTTTCTCTCGCGACTCTATTCCGATATATGAAAGCCTTGGTGTCATATAATTTCAGTCGGGCACAAACCGCAATTATTAATTTCCTTCATGATCAAAAGGGTTGGCACTCCTGTGTATTGAAAAGGACACTAGCCATAGTCGAGTCCCTGATTGGTCAACTGGTTTGACTTTCAATGTGCGTTCGATTGCGATGTTTGTGTACGTAGAGCCCGCAAACAGACTTAAAAACTTGTGTAGCTGCATGTGAACGCGAGAGAAAACGTAAGTCCAAAACGTGTGTATGCATGGCGCTTAAATAGAACTTTCATTTGAAGCAGTTGCTTGAACGCGTGTTTCCAAACCCTTTATAAAAGTTGCATAAGTTAGTTTGGCTGCAAAATATTTCTTTTCAGTTCCTATAAATCTTGACATTTTGTTCTTTTTATACTGTATATGTGTTTTTTGTTTTGTTTACCTTGAACACATGAGGCCGGTGTGAACTAGTTTTGTTACAGGAGGAGTAAAGGTTGCATTAAAACAAATCTACACGTGCAGCCCCCCCAACTCAGTGGACACAGACCCACAAAGCATTAAGGGGATTCCCAGTCATGCATTATTGAACTCTTCCTGTCCTCTTTCATTTGTTAGCTTGAGTGAATCCACTCTTCTGCTTTGTGGTAGCCCTCCTGTGAGCTACTGGAATGTGTTGCTGCTGTCTCTACTCTTTTTAGCACTAAGCTACGTTTTTTTCTTCTTTGCTCGTGTTCCGAGTCCATCCTTTCTCTTGCTTTGTCAGTTAAGAACACTTCTTTTCATATTATCTCCCTCTGTTTCCCGCAGGGTGCCCTGTACTGCTTCCTCATCCCCTTTATTCTCACTGCAGGAGGGGGCACAGAAAAGACTCTCTGTACATTGGAAGCACATCTGGGTTACTCATGTGCTGCAGCAATAGATAGAGTGGGCGATGGGGGAATCGGTGTGCTTTTCGTTGTGCACACATACACACATGCAGGGGTGTGTTTATGGAGGGGAGCGATATGGGGCAACCGTGGACATTTGGGCTCCAGCTGGGCCTCCCTTGCTGCATCGTGTGAAAGCAGCTTTGCAATGTGTTTGTCTGCTTTTTTTTCTCCTTTTTGTCTCTGGGCTCCACTGATTTTTTAGTGAGTTGGTGTGTTTTACTGGCACATTGTGCAATGGGAATTTATCACTTCTACAGCTCATTGACAGAGCCTACGGCCTGTAAAACAAGGACCTTTTACATTGTGTGAATACATTATTTCCCTTTGCCACAGGCTTGTGATGAAATATCATGTGATACATGAACGTTACGTCTACAAATACATCTCTAAGACAGACCCTACTATGGACTGACAACCTGTCCAGGGTCTACCCCGCCTGCCAGAAGTCAGAGCTCTGACTCCCCCACTGGTCACCAGCGGGGACCATCTCCAGAGTCCTAAATGCACTTTAAGTGCACAGTTTCTGAATGCAACACACCTTACTCTCATGTACAATCACTGACAGTATACTTAAGCACTGCACAGAGCTTCACTAAGTGCGAACTATTGTTTGTGCCACTCTACCTGCATTACATCCATACATGATCTTCTGATTTCCTGAGCCTCTTTTGTCTTAACTCTGTTTGCCTGCCCCGAATCTCGCCTGGATGCTGATTACTCTCAATTCCTCTCTGAAGCTTGTTGTTGATCTCTGTTGACCCTGATTTATCTTTGTGGACCTTTCCTTGAGCTAATAACCCTGCTACAATTGGAACCCGCCATCTGCCTGTTTTGTGACACCACCTTTGCCCAACAGTTGCTGGGACAGGCTCCAGCAACGCCGTGACCAGCGGGTTCAGAAAATAGATGGATAGCTGGATGAATAGATTGATTGATGGATGGATAGTCAGAAGAACCATCCACTGTCCACACAAAAAAAAAGTCAAGGTTCTCCTCTTTTATCTCTTTTGTTCAGGCAGCATTACAAAAATGAATCAATTGGAAACAGAGATCCATACAACAAAGACCCTCCATCTTGAAATATCCTCCTCTTATACATGTAATTGGCTCTACCAGTTCACTAAACCAACACTGGTACTAATTTCTTAGCAAAAATACAAAGGGATAGAGAAAACCAGAGCAATAGGTGGGTCCACTGGATCTTGCAAGAAGTGCTTTTAAGGAACCAGGAAGTAAACTAAGAAAACATAGTTTCCTTGACTACTCAGTACATAGTGCACTGCATGGTATGTTTGCCATTTTGTAGGACTGTCTGACTTTACAAATCCAAAATCCAGAGTCTTAGAAATTTCCCAGAAGTCTCTGCAAAAAAACAGACTGCATTGATGCTCACCATTAGGCAAGAAAATATGGACTCCAATGCACTGCGTTTGAATGATTTTTAATGTAAAAAATGTATTCTTATTTGTTTTTAATAAACCAACCAAGTTTTTATCTTCAGAACACAGTGGATTCATAAATAGTCTTCATAAAATGTTCATATTTGTTTGGTTTCTACAAATTGCTTTTAAAATCTAGGGGGACTAGATAGTCCTGCATGATATAGTTTTTTAGTAGTTAGCGAATTTAGACACAACTTGAGAGCAACAAAAACCAGGTGACTACAGACACAGAACAAAGTAAATCACAATTGATCGTAGAACCATGCAGCTGAGTGTACCCACTTACACTGTCAAAAACAAATCCCGTTTTTTTATTTATCGATAACAGGCATAAGTTCGTCAGAGGACAGACA
This sequence comes from Oryzias curvinotus, assembly GCA_023969325.1. Classification (NCBI taxonomy): domain Eukaryota; kingdom Metazoa; phylum Chordata; class Actinopteri; order Beloniformes; family Adrianichthyidae; genus Oryzias; species Oryzias curvinotus. Next base: position 14,064,840 of record CM043720.1, on the reverse strand, counting down.
GGATGGTCCAAATACAGGCAAGGGGCAGGGCAGGCAGCAGGCAAACAGAGACAGGAGACACAGCTCCAACTATAACACTCAGCAAGGAAGGCAGAGTGGCACTAAAATACTTTGTACTGAGCTCAGCTCTGTGCAGGGAGTATATACGAATTCCCACCCTAACCCCTATAAAGTGCACTATATAGTGCGTTCGCCATTCTGTAGTGCTGTCAGAATCTCCAATTCCAAAATCCAGTGCCCTGGAAATTTCCCAGAAGTCTCTGGGAAAAACCAGTGTGCATTGGTGCTCACTGGATCGGGGAATATAGACCACAAGGCATAGGAACATTTTTTACCAAGAAAATGTATTTAAATGTTTTGTTTTGATAAACCAGCAACGTTTTTATCTTCTGAAGACAGTGGACTCATAAATGATCGTCCCAAATCACTCATTTTTATTAGATTTTAACTTATTGAAATTGATGAAGTTTAAAAAAATACAAATTAAGTAGTGAGCATGGTGTCCAAATTTCTTTAAAAATTCACGGTAGTTGGGGGTCATGGTGAGAATTCTGACACAACCAGTGTTTAAGTATGCTGTGGTTGATTGAGTGAAATGAGTCAGGTGTGCAGCATCCAGGAAGTGTGGTTAGAACTCTGGACATGGTTCCCGATGGCGACCAGAGGGGGAGACAGAGTTATGACAGATTCTTATAATATTGCATTTAACAAAGAAAAGCAGGGATCTAAGTGCAAGAACAAAATGTATAGAGTGCAATAAAAGAGAAAGATTTACTGCAATTTGACAGAGCATTGTTACATAATAAACACATTTTCACTTAGCTCAAAATGGAAATATTTTGATATGTCCATCATTTATATATTCTACATCTGTGAAATAAAAATAAAAAAAAGATTTCACAGGTTTATTGCACAACACTGAGTTAATGCTAACTGCTTTATTCATTGCTTATATTATGAGTCTGTCATAATTAAAACAGTGCAACTGGACAAGAATAAAAAAAACAAAAAAAAAAAACACTTCAGGCGATATTTTCTTCCCATACAGCTTCTGCTTGGAAAGCTCAAATCTTTTGTGTATTTATGTTCAGAGTCCCCGTTGATGCAGGACCGTGAGGAGATCCAAGGAGAAAACCCTGGGTATGATTTTAAGAGGGTAGGATGGTTTTCATTACACTGTGGAGCAGCAACATGACAAGCTTCTACAAAGGCAGCTGACTGGTCGCCAGAGGTGAACGTGGATTTAACAAGAGAAGACAAGCGTGCAGCAGATAAAGTCCACGGATCGTGGATTAACCGGAATAAGAAAGTGCAAGGATAAAGCCTAAGGTTGGGTCACATGACTTACTTTTTTCTGCAATTTTTCTATTTTACATGTAGATTATTTTATTAGCTGACCATAATTGAAAACAATAGGTTTCAAGATACGTATAATGTTTTGTTGCTATATTGCACTACAGCTGAGCAACATGACAAACCTTCTAAAAACAGAATTTGGTTGCCAACAATTGAGGTGCGCTCTGGCCTTCAACCTCTTCAACAGCCCGTCATATACAAATGGCCTTTCTCTGCTCTTTGGGTGAGTGATGATGGCAGAGGAAGAGCACAATTCCATCCTTCACATGTAAGCCATTTTGAACGCCGCACAGGTACACACACTTTCCCATCTGTGCAGTCATGACCTTCTATACAGTTTAGTGCACAATGATTTTAGAGGAAACATTTGACATTTTAGCACTTGGAGGGGAAAAGCATTTATACTTCCATGTTAGCATGCTGCACAATATGTTTCCCTGCCTCTTTGTTTTTGTCAGTCATCTCTTTAATATTAGTGTTCTATTTTTGTTTGCCTCATTAGTTCAGCCATGGCTAAATTAACACTATAGTGTGCCTCGGGCAAGCATTTTTCAAAGCACTACTACATTCCAAAGGAAATGGTCAAACAGGCAGAATCATTAAGACTTTGTAGGCTTTAATTAAGTGTACATGCATGATAACTTATACATCAGTCCAAACATTGGTATTTTTTTAGCTAAACATTTAAGAAACATACTAAAAGCTAGTAAAAGTTGAGTTCCAAATATCAAATGTCATATTTTCTCACTACAGTGAAGAATTACAATTTTTTTACTTTTTGTTTTTTCTTTGATAAAAATCCTCGTAACCTAAACATGTTTTTGTTTCTCAATGGTTTGTTTTTTGGGAAACTAAGTCTTCCACTGACATTTAAGTCATTTTCAAGCTCTGACTTAACCAAAACTGAACTCAGGGATTCACTGTTTAAGACTAACAGAAAATGACAGTTCAAGAATATTGTAATAGTTTTCATTAATATTGATACAGGTAGGATGCAGGTCTATACTGTGTCCTTTCTACATGCACAAACTCTCACTTGTGGTGTTGACTACAAAATACAATCCTTAACACATGATAAATGACATTGCAGTACACCAATGATACTGAAACATCACAGCAACCATCAACTTAATCGAATTACTGAAGTGACAAAAAATATTAGAAAAGCTAAATATCAAGATGCCCCTCGCCATGCTGCTTGCCTTACAGTGTTGGTGGGCGATGCCACAGAATCAATCTAACAACAAGTAAACACAAGCAAAATACGGGCAACATCAATTGAATACCAATACTTTTAGACAACATCAAATCAATACTTTCCCCCAAAGGACTTCTTTCCCAGCAGCATCTCTATACCTTTCTGAGGATTCACCACAGCAAGGCCACGCCCCAAACATGTCTCAGCACTTTTAGTTTTACTAGTTTGTTATTGTCTTCTGATTGCTCGTTTGCTAAGGATTCTTTTTTTTTCTTTAGCTCAAAAACATAGATAGAGAATTCTCATGGATTGAGCTTGTGACACACATATGTAACACCTCAAATTACCCTTTAATTTGATACTATAGAGTTTAACAAGAGCTAATAGACTTCAGTAATAAAAACATATACCTACAGATAGCTTATAAAAAATGTGTCTGTATGTATGTGTGATTGACAGCATGTTCAAATACACAATTACCATATTTTATACATTTATGCATTTGCATACATTTGTTGCAATGTATCTAAATGTATATGGCATATATGACAAATACATTTTTCTATAGAATTCAAAACAAAAATAACAAATGTTAAAAGTGATTATGTTTACCCTTACCACTAATATCTACCCTAAGCAGAGCTTCTGGGAGTAAAAGTTCAACCAACCGATTGACATAATGGCTGGGTATTGATTCATATTAATACTACCGTTGGTATTGATATTATTTACTCCTTGTATAGCCATAAAATAAAACATTTTCATTTTACCAACATGGATTGATCACACGTATTGACTGGAATGATTCTCGTTTACAGCAGGCAATGCCCCGCAAGTACATCATGTGTTTTAAGGAAAAGCAGCATCATTGCTCACCTGCAGTAATCCGTCTTAAATTGAAGGTCACTCTCAGAGTCAGGGTCCCCTACATATCTTGTCCCCCTAGGTAACTGCCCAGTTACCCAAATGGTTAATCCGATCTTAAATCGAACCCTTGCCACATAAATGAATGGCTCAGGATAATGATTATTGCCCGTTTAAAAAAAACCTAAACCTCTGCGAATTAAAGGCCCTTGACATACTCCATTATACCTCATGCGCTACCTGAACCGCTAAAATATTCCATAGATGTGATAGGATAATAACCCACATCACAGTTCAGGCGGCTGTTAGATATACGATACATATGGTGAAGTGGATAGAGATATAGAAGTGACAGCAGGTTATCAGAAGGTAAGATAATAGGACAGAATGCAAGACTGGGAGGAAAAAGGTCAAATAAAAAAATGTACAAATGCAAGAAATTATTCAGATTCACAAAACCATGGGGTGTTTTTACTTAAGAATACCAAGCTGTGGATGTTCTCCTCCTACACGTTATACCGCTGTAATATGCTTATTTTAATGAAAAAATTGTATGCAAACACTCACAGGCAGCTTTGGTCAGCCAATCAGAAAACAGACAATGGAGACGTCAGGAAGGGAAGGGGAAAAAATAGCATGTTTAGCTGCTACTGACAGGTGTAGCGCACTGTAAAAATCTGTTGTTATGGTTATCTAATAAAAAAAAAAACAGGTTGAGAAACAGGAGCATTTAATTTCTACAAAAAAAAAGTTTGAAGAATTTTTTAAAAATATTTCAAAGTCAAGACAAAAACCTGGACATCTCTTCACTTTCTGCATGTTTGTGTATGCAAGCGTCTGTGCGTTTGGTGGTAGTAATGTTTTCCTTCACAGACAGGCAAGAACATTGCCACAATTTCAGAGACTTGGCACTCTTGTCTGGAAATGCTCCAGAAGTCAAGTTACCACCAAAAAAGAGGCCCTTCTGATGATTTCCTACACTTTAGTTGATCGTAAATGACTGTACAATCGATCTTTTTCTTCAGTAGGCGTCCTTGAGGGTCGACAGCTGCTGACAGTGAAGCGCCACATCTTCAGCTGCAAAGCTGAAGAGAGCGGATCCATTTCAGGCAAAGACGCCATCAACTATTTAACTCCAGAAATATTTTTTTTTCTGTTCAAAAATAAATAACTAATAAAAGGATGTACATTTTTGTGTGTCACATAAAAGTTGCAAAGTCAAAACATGTCAATGTGTATTTTTATTCACACACATCCTTCCGTTATGATGAGTATTCTACACAGAAGAAAAAAAAGTATTTTAGATTTAAAGCTCTGCGCCTTTTAGCTTATTGAATTATATATATCAGACAACTGGCTATTGCCCCATTAAAAGGGCATGTAGTCAGTCTCACTCTGTTATTTTAATAAATAACTTGACAAATACCGACAAAAATTAACAAATCTGTGCACAAATCTGTTTTTAGGTGTAGTTTCTTTTATTTTTTGCCCCCATATGACTAATTGTTTTGAGAATTTTAGGTGGCTCTCACACAGTTCTACATCAGGATGAATCTCTATAAGAATAGGAACATCCGTTTTCACAGATACTGTCCCTATAAGTTCAGACATTTGTGTTGAGTTTTGCACCTGGTGTAGGCATGCTTTTTGAGCGAAGAGGCCTTTATAAATGAGGTCCCAGATGTCCAGGTTCTTCTGCGTTCATGTGTAATTAAGACTGAGGCCCTAGGGCCTTCACACCCCACATAGGAAAACAAGGAGAGGGATTGTAGAACTAGGTCTTCCCAGAACATTGTAAATCACAACTCACAGCAGCTCCTTGTTCTAAAGTGCAGAGCAGCTGGCTCCCTTATCCTAAACTGGAGTTTTAGCTTCTTGTAAAGTCTGTTCATGCCTCTTGGATGACCAACACTAAGAAAATGTCAGCGTATCCTTAAAGTCCCACTCTGATCATCTTTTGATCTCTTTATAAAGTGTTCCCTGTGGTCTTTTAATTATGATGATGCTTTTTTTTATCAAAAATCAAAAACCATTTGTCGTTTTCTAGGACATATTTTCTGCAGAGCAGCAGTAGTTCATAAGAAATTTGCCTCTAATTTGTGGGTGAAACTGTTTCCATGGAGTAGGCCTGCCCCCACTTCCCGTCATCTATCTATTTACAAGTTCTCCCGCTGGCTTACACCCCCTCACAACCCCAACATGACATTACTGATGCAACAAAAATGGCTCAGACGATGAATAGAGAGACATACATGGATCTACAGTATTTATCTACATGTGGATGCATAAGAATAGTGTGGATCAGGGGGCTTTTGACCCGATAACTGTAGGTTCTATGTCAATCCTACAAGCTTTTCAATTCAAAATTCAAAAATGGTGAGAAATGCAATTTCAATATTAGTTTTCAAAAACAAGATCTTCATTAGAGTGGATCTTTAGATATTTCAACTCCCATACAAGCAATCTTTTCTTTTTACTCAAATTTACAATCACTTGGCCTTTACATGGCATATCTGGTTGTTCTAACTGATTTTGCTCCTACAGGGACCAAAGCTAAATGATTTCTGATCAACTCTGAAACCTAAAAGAGGGTAATTGAGCTTAGAAAATGTAAAAAAATGTCTACATGTTCCTAATTTGTAATGTATGTAGAACATATATGAGCTTACTCTGTGAAAGACTGGCAACCTGTCCAGGATGTCCCCCTGTCTTCGCCCACAAGTGGCCCGGGTAGGCTCCGGCAGCCCCGTGACCCCGAAAGGGAATAAACGGTTAGGAAAATGAATGAATGAATGAACATTTATGAACCTTAAACTTTTATTCAAGCTTCAAATATATCTTTACGGTAAATATGTGAAGCCTTTGCAGGAACACAAGAGGGGAAAAAATAAATTCAGTATCAATATTATTTTTCCCACTTTATCTTTTTTTAAAGGCACATTTGACCACGATTCCATCATGACATCAAAAGAAGTGTCCTCTAAATATCCAGGATCCAGTTTTTGGAACACCTCTCTCATCTGTCCTTTTCTGTGATCATACCACTCTTCTAAAACAGTAAAAACCAAAGGGGCTTGGAAATGAAAACTAGAGCTGCCTTTCTGCTTAGAGATAATTAATAAATTATTGAGCCATTCAGGGGTATTTAAACTTTCATGGCCAGCCATTAGCATCTAAGCCAGCTGAGGTAAATGAAAAAAAGGCAATGTGCCACACTATACCTGCTGGATGAACAATGAGGGAGAAAAGGGAATTGAGACAGAGACTGAAAGGTGCTGAGGACAGAGATTTAGATGGCCTAGATAAATAGGCTGTGCCTTTTTTCTTTTCTTTTCCTTGCTTCTCCGTGTTCAAGCTTCATTATTACCTCTCATCCTCCTTTTGAATGTCACAAAAATGTCACAAAAACAAGATTTTGTTTTGCATGTAGATAACCAGCACACTATTATCCTGTTCTTTGTGCATTTATAAAAGAAAAAAAAAAGATGTGACAAAAACAAAGGACTTGGAATGAGGCAGATGGTCCTGGAAAACCAGAAGGGAAAGGTTTTAATGCAGGGAAGTTTGCGTCAGTGTGTGAATATAGTGGAGTGGATTTACCTTACTCATCCACTTATAAATATGAAAAAAGCTGCATTGCTGGTGTATTGCATTTACCTAGTTCAGGGATTTGCAACCTTCAACCTTCCTAATAATAATAATAATTCATTAAACATTGTTATTATTATTATTATTATTATTTTACATTATTATTATTATTATTATTTAAAAGTGCCTTTCAAGAAACTCAATGACACTATATAAATAGCAAAAGTCAGTGACCACAACACAAAGACTTACTTCACTCCTTGGAAAATGAAGGTACTGATTTGTTTTTATGTTATTGTTACCATTATGATACATACAAATGAAATATTAGTTTTAGCATAAATAAAATACAAAATAAAAATAACCTTTTTAAAAATATGAAATAGTTCATGATTTGATTTTTTTTTTTAATAAAAGACACTGTGCCAAACATCATGATAATCTCAATGCAGTAAATATAGTGATATACTGTAATGTCAGCAGTGATACAAAAAAAGTTTATTTTACTGTTCTGCCAGAAATTCAGTTATTTAACAGACTAAAATTAAATCAGAGCTAATTCAATGACTTTTATAATAGTTTTAAAATCTCATGGCACAGTTAAAAATCCCTGGTTTTATTCAAAAATAGAAAATCCATCTTAGCTTTACTTTGGTAAACTACAAAGCTGAACCACCTGATGGACTGCTGGAGCATTATGGGTACTGTTGGCCTCCCTGAGTGCAGTTTTCAACACTCCCAATCCCTCTTTGCTTTAAGGTTTTCTACCTGGATTTTGTACCGTCCATGAAATGTAAGATTGAGTTAAAACCGTTGGAGTTACTCTTGGTCGAATGTAAAAAATGACTACATTAAAAAGGCCAAGCCAGGTTTAACCCACTTTAGATTATTGGTTTGGAATAGTCTTAGAAATAATCAGGATGGAAAATTTGACATCACTTAAGAATTCAAAGACATCAAATTCTATTACATTTGGCACAATTGGATTTTATCATATAGCCCTGTGACACCACTTTTTTTTTATATTACTGGTATTTTTTATCCTTCCATTGCATTTGTTCTGAACAAATACAGCATTAAGACCCCCTTTGTATATTTTATTTACTATTTGTTTTCTTTAGTGAGTCACTGGGTATAATAAACCTAATTTGTGTACTCTAGACCCATTTTAAACAGACATGGAAAGACTCCTCTTTATGCAGTTTATTATTGCTGAAGATGTGTGTTCTCTGTTTGAGTCCATTCCAAATAGAAATTAAAAATGCAAAAAAAAAGCAAAAAAGGGCAATGACCTATGTGGTTTCTCCTAAATGGCTTATATCAGAGAGCTTATATCAGACCGTACCATTATGACAGAAATAAAGAAAAACAAACTATCACTGGTTTTCTCTGATAGTTAGAATATTATTTTGAGTTAAACCAACCGTGACGTGTTGTGTAGGACAGTGGGAAGCAGCGTGTTCTGTTTGTTCTAAAGAAGCAGTGAGAACAGTCTCCTCATGTATTTAAGCACAAATCTGTGAGCCATTTGGAGTGTTGGAAGAGCCAAAGATTCAATGCAATAAAAGGAGTGGATGTGAATAAGACGCCTGGCAGATCAAACAGCTTAAAATGATCTGCCGCTGCTGCAGGGTTGTCATTTTAACCTCCCGAGATTTCAACCTTTGACCTTTGTTAGATTATGGTTGATGTAATCCATAAACTGCCGCTTGGACTGTGTGCAGTATTTTTGACCTAAATTGTACAAATATAACATGATTTTGTGATGGTTAATGTTACGAGCCCACACAGCGAGCACCTTTAATCCGATAAGCCTCACAGGAAAAGATTTAAATTTTGCCATGACTCGCGTGTTTAAAAAAAAATGTAACCAAACCTTACATCTGTCGCCTTCCTCTAAAGGAGAGTAAATGTTTAAAGTCTAGTAGGGCTCTGAATGAAAACAGATTATGTAATGTTATCTTTTTCTATATGTATATATTTCACATAAATGCGTGTGGGAGATGATACTCAGGAACAAACAAAAATGTAGGCTGCATCTTTATTGGACTATCCTGAGGCCATCCTGATTGGTCAACATGAAAAATGAGACCTTTTAATAGTGATAATATTGTTGTGACTCAAGTTACTATAAAGATAAAAGCATGGACTTGCATTTTCCTCTTATCCAGATATGAGTTATTACATAGGTTTTCCCAAACAGTAAAACAAATTATTCAAATCTCCTTGCATGAAAAAGAAATTATGTAGTTTTTACCTGTTTTGATCATCCAATAACTCTTAGGCCAAGCTGTAATATTGTTTATTAAAATTACAGACACCCAGTAATTTATTCCCAGTGAATTTTTTTTTTTCCTCTTCTCTTGAATGTAATAGGAAGTTTAGGTAGGCTTGCTAACCTGGTAGAATATTGTACTTCCCTTGGTATCAGTTAAGAAAATATTGCTTTTGGTTCACGCAACATCATTTTTTGCAAAAAATCTGTTTTTACAAAATATATTTATTTATATATATATATATATATATATATAAAAAAAAAAAAAAAAAAACGCCTCTCTCACCCTCCGCGGGTGGTTTCTCCTCAAAGCTCGGGTCCTCTACCAGAGGCCTGGGAGCTTGAGGGTCCTGCGCAGTATCTTAGCTGTTCCTAGCACTGCACTTTTCTGGACTGAGAGGTCTGAGGTCTTTCCAGGTATCTGTTGTAGCCACTCCTCAAGCTTGGGGGTTACTGCCCCGAGTGCTCCAATTACCACAGGCACCACCGTCACCTTCACTTTCCAGGCTTTCTCCAGTTCTTCTCTGAGTCCCTGGTATTTCTCCAGTTTCTCATGTTCCTTCTTCCTGATGTTCCCATCGCTTGGCACTGCCACATCCACCACAACGGCTTTCCTCTGTTCTTTATCCACCACTACGATGTCTGGTTGGTTCGCCATTACCATCCTATCAGTCTGGATCTGGAAGTCCCACAGGATCTTTGCCTTCTCATTCTCTACCACCTTCGGAGGTGTTTCCCATTTTGACCTTGGGGTTTCCAGTCCATACTCTGCACACATGTTCCTGTATATTATTCCAGCCACTTGATTGTGCCGCTCCATGTATGCTTTACCTGCCAGCATCTTACACCCTACAGTTATGTGCTGGATTGTTTCAGGCGCCTCTTTGCACAGCCTACACCTTGGGTCTTGTCTGGTGTGGTAGATCTGAGCCTCTATCGCTCTGGTGCTCAGGGCTTGTTCCTGAGCTGCCAGGATGAGCGCTTCAGTGCTGTCTTGTAGGCCAGCCCTTTCTAGCCATTGGTAGGACTTCTTGATATCAGCCACTTCAGTTATGGTCCGGTGGTACATCCCATGGAGGGGTTTGTCCTCCCATGAGGATCTGTCTTCCAGCACTGTATCCTCTGCTCTCCATTGCCTGAGACATTCACTGAGCACACTGTCAGTTGGGGCCTTGAGCTTGATGTACTCATGCATCTTGGATGTTTCATCCTGGATAGTGGCTTCTACGCTCACTAGTCCTCGGCCTCCTTCCTTGCGGCTAGCATACAGTCTCAGAGTGCTGGATTTCGGATGGAACCCTCCATGCATGGTGAGGAGCTTTCGTGTTTTAACATCCATGGTCTGTATCTCTTCCTTTGGCCATCTTATTATTCCTGCAGGGTATTTGATAACTGGCAGTGCATAGCTGTTTATTGCCCGGGTCTTGTTCTTGCCATTGAGCTGGCTTTTCAGGACTTGCCTTACTCGTTGAAGGTACTTAGCTGTTGCAGCTTTCCTTGTTGCCTGCTCCAGGTTGCCATTTGCCTGGGGAATTCCTAGGTACTTGTAACTGTCCTCAATGTCTGCTATTGTTCCTTCTGGGAGTGAGACCCCCCCTGTGTGGACTACCTTGCCTCTCTTTGTCACCATCCGGCTGCATTTCTCGAGCCCGAATGACATCCCAATGTCATTACTGTAGATCCTGGTGGTGTGGATCAGGGAGTCAATGTCACGCTCGTTCTTAGCATATAGCTTGATGTCATCCATGTAGAGGAGGTGACTGATGTTGGCCCCATTTCTGAGTCGGTATCCATAGCCAGTCTTGTTGATTATTTGGCTGAGGGGGTTCAGACCTATGCAGAACAGCAGTGGGGACAGAGCATCACCTTGGTATATCCCACATTTGATGGACACTTGTGCAAGTGGTTTCCCATTGGCTTCAAGGGTGGTTTTCCACAGCTTCATTGAGTTTCTTATGAAGGCTCTTAGAGTCCTGTTGATGTTGTACAGCTCCAAGCATTCAGTGATCCATGTGTGTGGCATTGAGTCATAGGCCTTCTTGTAATCAATCCAGGCTGTGCACAGGTTGGTGTGTCGTGACCTGCAGTCTTGGGCGACTGTTCTGTCGACCAGGAGTTGGTGTTTGGCTCCTCTGGAGTCTCTACCAATGCCCTTCTGTGTGTTACTCATGAATTGATCCATGTGCCTATTTATCTTGGTTGCAATGATGCCTGACATGAGCTTCCATGTTGTGGAGAGACAGGTTATTGGCCGGTAGTTGGATGGGACTGCACCCTTTGAGGGATCCTTCTGGATCAGGATCGTTCGCCCTTCCGTTAGCCATTCGGGGTGAGTCCCATCTCTTAGCAGCTGGTTCATTTGTGCTGCCAGGCGTTCGTGGAGTGTGGTAAGCTTCTTTAGCCAGTAGGCATGTATCATGTCAGGGCCCGGTGCTGTCCAGTTCTTCATACCTGAGACTCTTTCTTGGATGTCTGCCACTGTGATGGTTACTGGATTCTGTTCAGGGAGGTTGCTGTGTTCTTTTCTCAGAGAGACCAGCCACTGGGCATTGCTGTTATGTGCTGTCTCTTTCTCCCATATACTTTTCCAGTACTGTTCAGTTTCTAGCCTTGGTGGGTCTGCTCGGCTGTTTTGACCCTGCCACTGAGCGTACACTTTCGCTGGTTGAGTTGCGAACAGCCTGTTTATTCGTCTGGCCTCATTGTCTCTTGTGTATCTCTTTAGGCGGCTACTCAAGGCTAGGAGCCTTTGTTTGGCAGTTTCCAGGGCTTCAGGTATGGGCATCTGGCTGTATCTCTTCGGTACTTGCTTTCTCATTGTACCTCTTTGAGCCTCTGTTAGCTTACTCACATCCTTCCGAGTTGCCTTGATTTTGGCCTCTAACCGTTGCTTCCATGGTGGGTATTGTTTTCTTCCATGGTTGCTCTTATAGCCAAGCATCTCAAGGATCACTGCTGCTGAGGTGTAAACCAGTTCATTGGTTTCTGTGATGGTTGTGGTAGGAATTGCCCTCAATGCTTCATTCACAGTTTCCAGTAGACTTTTAGGCAGTACATCACTTAACCGTTGTAGCTGGTGTCGGGGTTGCCTAGTGTTCATTGTAGACATTATCTTGTTTTTCAGGTCAGTTGCTGCCTCGCTCAGCGTAACTGTGGTTGTTGGGGTTGTGTACCCAATCTCAGGGTGTGAGTGTGGTATAACCTCCTCTCTGACCTGTTGTTCCGGCTCTCCCATGGCATTGTACTGTATCACTTCAATCTCAAGCTGTGATAGGAGTTGGCGTTTGTGGATATTCGAGCATTGGGCTACCAGTTGTTTGGCAGTTAGCCTTGATTGTGGGTTTCGAAGCATCCATTCATTCCACATTCTCTGCATGTACCCTCTCTGGGTTGGATTACTTGAGTAGTAGCATCCTAACAGATCCTTGTTCTCGCATCTAGTCCATTTCCGTCTTGTTCCAGTAGCCCACTTTCCATCAGAGTGCTCTGGTCCCCCTGCACCTGACGCAGACCTTGTTTGGCCGGGCGACGTCTGAGCCGGCATGACATGTGGTTCATTGTCTCTCATATAGTGAGGTAGGCATTAGCGTTAAGGGTCTTGCCCAAGGACCCTCACTGGGTGATGTTAATTGCCCGTTATTGTTATGGCATTTGCCCCATTTCCATTGTTATGGTAATTGCCCCGTTCCATTAATCACCATTGATTGTTCGTTCCGCCGTGGGAATCGAACCCGGGTTTCCAGCATGACAGTCCTGCGCCGGTTATATATATATATATATATATATATATATATATATATTTATGCATATTCGCCAATAGACCAATAGACCAAACCTAATAATAGTAAATTCACTAAAATAACATCTCATTTAAAATGTACCAAATAAATATCATAAAACTGTAAATATAATTAAATAAGACAAAATAAAATAAAACTAATAACGTCATTATTCAAAATTTTTGCAAACCTTAAAAGACAAGCCTTAAATAACTCTTAGATTTTGTCTAAAATGTTTATATAGCTTAATATACAGATATTTAAGGGTGTCATTTTTTTTTTTTTTTGCATTAATCGCGATTAATTAATTACAGACAAATCATCTCTTTTTTTTAATAATCTTATTTATAATCTGTAAATATTATCAGTTAGATAAGGGATCATTCCTGATGAGGTGTCCGATGTCATAAGTTGCAGGGTGAAGTGGAGGCCTGATCACATCGGACTGTAACTTTTGTGAAGTCCAGTTATGTTAATGCACACCTCATTGTTCGAGATTTAAAAAAAAATTCCCATTGGTGGTTTAAAAGTAAAAAAGATTGTATTAATAACAAAAGTCACTTTTTAATTTGTATTTTGATCTTTTACTGTGCCACAATGTCCCAAATTTAAATGAAAATACCTCAAAATGAGGCGTTTCACAGCAATTAGAAGGTTACATTAAAATATTTGAATTAAAAAAAGGTCATATTTAATGAACCACATGACAGCACTGCATATATTTATTTCGGACTCTTTCAGTTGGGACCTTCAACCCTTAAATGTGTAGAACAATGCCTCACCTGAGCTGAAACTTCTACTTCACTGAGATGCTCCTCCTTTCTGAACAGGAAACGGATGTAGAAATGTAACCCAGAAGCCAATTACATTACATCCCAAGAAAATGTGACCCAAATCATCTTAGCTAAATGTGTCTAGAAGTAGTTGGAGGTTGGATAATGTGCTTCTTTTGTGCCCACAGAAACTTGCAAGACCCTTTTATGTATTTTTTGTCCACTGTGCCTGAACTTCTCTTCAATAAAAGATTTTATGTCCATGTTTTGCTGCCTGATATTCCCCCTGATGGTGCGTGCATATGTAAATGTGCGCCGGCGGGAAGCCTCCACTCAGTTATGTGCTGCTCCGCCTGCTGGGACCATATTTTGGACTTCTTCTATTTTGGACAATCACGCTGTTTACTCCAAGACCAGGAAAGCAATAAAAGTCCAGGAAGCGTTCTGTTTGCTGGTGACTGGAATGATCAGTGCCTATCTAGCCCTCTGTTTGCCAGTGGTGTATAACTACATAAAACCATTCTGTTATTCTGGAAGATATTGCCGAGATTTGTGCACGCCATCCTGTTTTACACGAGTTTGTTCACCTTAGTTCAGAGATGCTACTCCTTGCGCCAAAGATAACTTCATTTTACCTACATAAAAAAAAAAAAATCACAGGAAATAAACACCACAGCTGTTTAATCCCTTTAAAAGAAGAGCTGCCTGAATCCTTTTAACCAAACTGCTGGTGACCAAGTTTCTACTTCTCCTTTCAGTGGGAAAATGATTGAAAACTTTATTAACCAACATTTTTTTTATATCTCTTTTTTAGGATCTTCCACAGATTTCAGTCAGGCTTTGGACCAGCAGGCCTCAGCCTTATTCACTCCACAGAGCATTTGATGTACAATAATATTGAATGGATCAGTAGGCTGTAATATGTGGTAAAAACCTCGCCTGCTGTGGGGATTCAGTGACTGAGGTGAATTGTGGGAGTTCCTTCTTTTTGACACTGTTCTGCATAGCTGTAGTTGAAGCAGTTCTCCTTTCCTTCTTACATCTTTTGTGTTGTTGGACTGAGTTTAAGAAGGTCATGGAGCTGTGTTGTCTACCTGTTGGTCAATTCAAAGTCTGTAAAATGAAATAAAACTATTGGACTCAAACTATTTGGGTTACTTAGCTGTTTAGACTTTGAACTTAGTTTTAGAAAACGTGCTAGCACTGGACTTCACTTGTTTTGATGGTGCATGAAATTTGTAACAAAGCAAATTCAGGGAAAGCGTGCTGGGGGTTAAACTGGATAGACCTGTTCATACTACGGACCATAGAATTCCTCCTGAATAGTGTGTGAGATTATCAAAACTGGTTCTCATCTTAAACCTGTACATGCAGATTCAATCAACAGTAATAGAGTTTTCTATCACATATATGCAGTTGATACTCAATTTCACAAAGATCCGTCACCAAATGATTCTGAATACTCAGTTTCTGTTGCCTAGAGCAAAATATATCCTGGATGCTGTCACATTTCTTTCAAATAAACATGAAAATAATATATCTTCTTGTTTTTAAGTGTTGCTGCTGCTTTATTAATTACTGAATGGTGAGAGGTCCAAAATGTCAGAGATCTATGGAAATTGGACAAATGTGGTACACAAATAAAGCTACCTTGTGTATTCAGCAGGATTTGTTTCCTGTTGTTTACTTTTGTATGTAGCAGGTACTTCTGATGTGTTTACTTTGAGCCACTTCTGTTTAATCCTTATTTGTATTCTTAAATGAATGGCTCACATGTATTTGAGTGGCTTGGTTATATATTACAAGAAAATGAAGATGACCTGCTCTAAGTATCCTCTTGAAAACATAGGATGCCTTTAGGCACATGTCAAAAAGTAGAAGGTTTTAGATTAAAGACACTTTAAAAAAATCCAATCAAACTTCATTTGTAAACTTTATTGTTATTGTTGTCATTATTACTATTATTATTATAAATTTGTATAATGAAGATTGTATTTTAATTATTTTCATGTTTGAAAAAAAATAGCACGAAAAAAGTGTTTATGGATTTCTGGAAATATGTACAACAGTTCAAGAGAAAGGGAGGACTTTACATAATTTATGGGATTAATTTCACTAGAGATAAAGTTTCCCTACCTATTTGAAAGATTTTTTACTAATGATTTCTCCAAAAGTTGGACATTCATGTTTCAATGCACAACAGTGACATTAATGACATTAACAGTAACATCCACAAACTCTGAAAGGAACTGAAAACTTTCTATTAGCACTGCCTTTCTTAAACAAAAGCACTTAGACCTCAGAAATGAGCACAACAGCTGTTGTAGCCAATTACTGTACTGTAGTTGTTAAGTAAGAAACAGAAGGGAAATGGATAAAGGAGAGCAAAAAGAGAAAAGAGCCATTGGGGGAAGAGAAAAATGTCCTATAATGGTCTGTCAGCAAATGCTAAAGGATGGCTATTAGTGAAACACCACTTTGCAACTTCATCAATAATTCACAAGCATGTCAAGAGCTCTGCACCAAGCTCCCACACTCCCACTCTCCTTCGCTTTCAATGGAGGAGAGAGAAAGGCTCATCTAGCATGAGGCTGCGCAGATAAACTCTAAAAGCAGATGCTTGGTTGACTCTGTCTCATTATGCACAGATCTGAATGCACAACCATGCACAAGAATATGAAAAAGTCACCACCGTACCCTTTTCTGAATGGCCTCTTGCCATAATTTAGTCCTCAGGATAAACGCGCATGACTTCCTCTTGATTGTTCCTCAGTGCTTGGATGTGACCCAACTTTTTATTTGGCCTCCAGTTCATCAGTCAACACAACATTTCAACGTCCCACATAGTCTGTGAATAATGTGTGTGAGGTCTCCCATAATTCCTATGTAAGCCTTATCAATTTTACTACCACCATTTGGTCCCAGTTTTCTCCTCCGTGTAAATGAAATTACCTACACTGCTGCGCAGATGAAATAATTGTTTCATCCAAATTGAAAGCAGTCTCAGTATAAACCAAGCAGAAATCCCTGTTTTTTGCTTGCCAAATATACAACCATAATTCCATGTGTCCCACATTTATTCCACAGAGGAGACACATTACCAGCAATATGGGTTGCATCGAAGAGTATTTTTACGTGAGGATGGATAAAGGAAGTGTTAATCTAGCAAGTTGTTTTGAAAAGGTATATGGTTCTTTGGATGGATATACTAAGTTTATTCGAAAAACAAGAACTTACAATTGGACAAAAAACTCAAATTTATGGTCAACAGAGATGTATTAAAGAGAAACAAGTTGATGCATTCCAACCCAAAATGTACGTCGTCTATCAAGAGCTTTCACAATTTCATGTGCTCCTGTTCTTTTTTTTTCTTTTATACGTTGTACATTTTTACCAATACAACTTCTAGGTTTTTTGGGGGTAATAGTTACTTAAATCTGTATTCCACTGGCTCAAATATTGTACGATGAAAAACAAATTCCAACATACTAGCGTGTATGCGATGGCCATCTCTGTTTGGAATCAGAGTTGGCCAGTTAAACTCTGGACAGCCAGACACTACAGTCTTTATCATCAGAATGTTTAACATCTGAACAGCATAGATTCCTAGATTGACTTTTTTAGTTGAATGAGTTCATACCTAGTCCAGAATTCCCTTTAAGTACCCTGATGCTATTTCAAAAGAAAAGAGCTCTAAATGAAAGTGCCAATAAAGTTGCTCCAATATGACATCATCTATTAAAAGAACTTAAGAACTTTGAAGGTTATCAGTTTCTTCACATTAATTCTGCATATAAAGTGTTCGCCCGCTTGTTCGTAGTTTTTTTTTCTGCCACGTGACTCCTCCGGTTCTTCACTAAAACTCAACTCAAGCCGCTCGAATGAGACTTTTGTGTCCGAAGGAGGTGCTGCGAGGGAGGAGGGGAGCTGAGAAGAAGATCACGCCAGCCCGTCGGCTTCCTTGCTGGCTGCCAAGCAATATTTCCACCAGTTCCTCAATCGTTTTTACTGCTCTTACACATAAATCCCTGGGTCAGTTTGAATTGAATCCAAAAGCAGTGGAAGTGATGGACCAGAGTATGGATGCTCTTAAAGTGTCTACAGACACTTGCATGAAAAGCCATAGTGAAAAGTACACCACAATTGGTCCTTAATCATTTCAAATAACTAACCTTAATATGGGTGCAACCTCATTGCAATGATCCAAAACAAGGATATTTCCATATGCCTCCAAAAAATGCATAACACTGCCTATTCCAATGCAATGCAAAAATGCTAGCAACCAGGGCCATTTAGCCACAAAGCCTTGGTTAAAATAATATTGCAAATAGTTAAATGTCTGCTAGTCAGCTTAATTGAGTTTGTTTTTGCAATGGCTGTGTTGTGTCATCAGTAAAAAGAGATATTAAAAAGAAAAGTCCAGACTTGATCCTCCTACGAGACTTTGAATGTTCAGCAAACTTTATAGCCATCTGCCTGCAGGATTAAATGATGTTTTGACAAGCTATTGACATTTTTTTCTAGTAGTACAAGAGAAAACGTCTTGGATTATCACAAATGAAGTATTGATTCTTTGAGGATTATCTATAATCTTCAGAACGCAGTAGGCCCTTTTTTCCCATCCTAATTAGAAATGTTGTTATTTGGCAATTTAACTCTGACAGAGCTTCACCATCTCTTTTGCAGTCATCTACAACACAAAATCCTCACAGCTAATGTTTGTGCATCCACTGAAAGATAGCTATGCTCCAGAAAAATGCAAACTGATTGCATGTCTAGAAGATAAAAAAGCAAAATTAAAAGTCAGACAGGTAATTTTTATAAGAAACCCTGAAAAGCTTTATTTGCTATGAAGGTCAGACAGATGAGATGAGTCAGATAAGAAAGGGGTTTAGGTGGAGAGATGCATTGAAAAACCGGCATGACCTTGAGGAGCTGTCAGGTGCAGCAAAAAGCCAAAGAAGGGCAGAGGGCAAGCAGAGAGAGATGTTTAATCACCCATTTGAACAAAATCCCATCGCTCTCAACAATGCTGCCTTGGGCTCTCTGCAAACCAGAATCTCTTGTGTCCATAGCTCAGAGAAACTGGCATGACTCATGTTCCTATGACATCAGTAAATGTAAATGTAGAAACCTCTTATTAAATCACAGATTGTAGGATATTCATGTAAAACCTGACACAAAACTGAGATCCTTCAGTAAGCTGTGTCCGTGAGGACTGATATACACTGACAGTTTGTCTGGTGATGTTGCCGTAGTAACTTGGAGCTCCTCCAACACTACAGATTGAACAGGAGAAAACAAAAAAATCTTTTTTTGTTTGTTCTTGTTCTACTCAAATGAAAGAACATTTAAAGACCATTTGCTGGCAGTGGATCCCACCTAACTGCAACATACTGAAACGTTACACTATTAGGCTTGAGCATAACCACAAAGTGCATTTTTACTTTACATAACAGATTAAATATTACAATTTGACAGTATCTGCTCTTTATTGGGACAATAGCATGTTATAGATTTGAACAAATATGCATACTGTTTGCATGACTGCTCGGTAAAAAGATAAGCCGTTACAATGCATTGTTTATATTACGTAACTGAAAAACATAAGCCTTGTAGCATAGAATGACATCAGGACAGTGGAAGCACCTATCTGTGGACTTATATTCCTTTTATATGTAATTCACAGTTGTAAAATGATGTAAATAAGTTCTGCATCTGTCAAAAAAAACAAAAACGTGTATGAGTTGCTGATGTGTATCAGCAAGTGCAGAGTAAGTTTTTGTTGGTCTTAATTAATGATTTTCATTTTCTTGTAACAGCACAAACACATGCAAATAAGTTATATTTATAATGACTGCACACAAACAAGTCATAAGCCTCTGTCTTTTTACAAAAAATACTTCACCTAAATTCATCAACCAACTTTTCACCCCAAATGGATGTTACACCTCTTAATAGCCAATTAGAAGCAGAGTTCTACACTGATTGACTCTAATGGCTCCTTCCCTTGTTCTGGTGGTTCATTTTTGTTACTGAAACATGGACTTACTTTCTCCTGTTGGTTGATTGTATCATCATGAGAAACATTATGTCAGCAGTGAACCATAAAAAGAGGTCTGTCAAGCCAGATGCTGCTGGAGATTACTTGTTGTAGATTATCTGATGTGAGGGAACAACTACATTTTGCAGTACTATTGCAAGAACGCCGATGGTTCAACATTTAAATTCTTGTTTTCAGTATTGATCTTTCATTTGGCATTAGTTACATTAGACAAAAACCCAAAAACAACCTCAAATCTCCTTACCATGCTACTGAAATGTAGATCAAGGGTGGATATAGGCATAGGCAAGGTGGAGCAATCCAAATGCTGTAAACCCCCCAACCCCACCCCACCCCCAACATTTTGGCCCCAAAAATTAAAAATTAACTAAAATAGATTTTGAAAAAAATAAAACCCCAAACAATTGAAAGATTAGAAAGAATAAATAACAAAGACGAAAAAATATAAGAATTGATGGCTTGATGGATGGACAAATGAAAAAAAAAGCATAAAAAGAAAAATAAAGACAAATGCAGTCTGAACATGGGCAAAAACCAGTGTCCTGCTTGTACTTGTCCCAAGTAGGTAAACACAAATAGTAGTTTCAGAAAGAGCATTTTTTTTATAAAACTTTATAGATATATCCAATAGATCAAAGGGGAAGATAGATATATGGATGGATGAACACACATGATGATAGTATGGTATTCAGTGCATTTTAGGGGATATGACACCCAAAACTCTCAGCACACGTAGACTTGCCCCAATGATATTTTACTTGTGCTCATAGTGGCGCTGGCTAAATCTGAGTTTGATCATTTTGATGTCAACTACTGCATTTACGTATTGATTACTTATTAATAAATAAGTGCATGTGTTACTTTTAAATATTTTTGGTTTATGTGAGTTTTTGCTGAAACACCCCCAAACCACAGCATATTGAACAGCTCTATCAGTCACGTGACCAGACGAAGCGTAAGTTCTGCATGTTACCCTTGGCAACAATGCAGCACGACATGAGTGGGTTTCTTTAAAAAGAACAGTTTTGCATTTTTAACCTTACGCATAAAGGTTTTTGCCAGTTTTTGATGGTATCTGTCTTTAGGATAACAAATAAAATGATAATCACCAGTAACTGGTATCAAATATTTTATGCAAAAGTGATTGGAATTGTATCAAATCTTGACGAATCACTACTGCATGGAGAAAAATACAATAAAATATAAAGTTTTAGAGAAATTCATGCACAAAATCAGATATTCTGTACATAATGCCAATTTATCCAATTTCCACATTTAATTATGAACTAATCAACGGCATTTTTTATGTCATATTATTTAGTTAAAAACTCATGACCAAAGAAGTGTTGCTTAGGAATAATTCTGAATCAAAGGAGGCCACGTGATCCTTTTGCAAACCAAACTGAGCCCAAGTGAAAGCACAAGTATTATAAAAATAAACTCAATTGTTGGAGACCTCTTTCCTTGACTCTGTCATCAAGCACTGTATTACAGACACATCAAAAGGTTAACAGTGAGTGATGCTGAAGGGCGTCTGGCTTGACAGACCTTTTCACCGTTTAATTCACTGCGGTCACGACTGCATGTTTCTCATGATTACATGATAAACTGACAGTAAAAAGCAGCCTCATATTTTATTAACAAAAAATTAACTACAAGAAATTAAGGAAAGAACCAATTTGCATTAATCAGTGTTACACTTTTGCAATCCAGTTGGCTAGTGAGAGGCGGTGCGCTAATTGGCTGCTGAAAGGAGGATGGGGCTGATTGCTGGATCACTTTAGGCAGAATATTTGTGCAGATCTGTGTGAGCACTCCTAGAAAGAAGAAATACACTCATGCATGTGTTTGTGCTGTTATGGGGACTTAAAAAAAAGATTGCTGGAGACAGATAACATTTTACAGCCGTTAATCCAATGTGTGGACATCATTTTACAACTGCTACGTTCTTGTGGAAGCAGTATAACTCCACAAGACATTGCATTTTACACTAAAACACACATCTACTCATGTCCCACCATTCAGACAGTGTGTTAAGCATTGGTTCAACCTTGCGTATCATTGGCTTTTGGATGTGCTCTTTATGCTCCTTGTGCAATTTTCGGAGGGAAGGTTTAAACGTCAATGTGACTACATAAACAGGTGAAATCTGGCTCTGCTCATGCCAAAAAATACACAAATAATGTACTTCTTCAAACATTGTCAGAGTTGTTGTGGGTTTATTGAATCTACTATAGGAATTTCATCAGTTTAGTCTGTCACCGTGCAAAAGAAAAAGTAGGTTCCAGTGAACTGTTATACCTTATACAATCCTGTGAAATAGTTTGATATTTACTGGACTGGACATAAACTGAGCCCAAGTTAGGCAGAAAACTCAGCATTGCAAGACAATGTATTTTACTACACTGTAATGTATTTCCAAAATGTGCTGCCTCACAAAGTTTTATGTAGATCGTTTTTCAATCATCTTTAGAAAACAGGGATGATTAAGTATTCTGAAAAGTTATTTGAACATTTTGTAAAGCAAGGAAGTGATATTCAGAACAGGAAAACTGACATGGGTTATAAGTCATTTGAGATACTTTTCTAAAAGCTCTTCCTATTCACCCTCAGCACAGCTATTAAAAATAAAAATTCCAAAAATGACTATGACTGTATGTTTTTTCTCTTAAAGCTTTATTACATGAATTGATTTGAGTAAACTCCAACCTGTATTTCTCCAAACACAATGCTATTTAATGTTAGATGATATGTTATGGCATTTAGTAGTCATTTTAAAATAGAGGACTGATGTTGTAAGTCTACCAAATTACACACAAAGGTCTCCAGGTTTCAGACATTTTTTTGCAGGTATGTTTGACCCTGTCTGCACTTTTTGCTTCTCCTAATTTGTTCAACCTGGAGGCCAGGCAGTGGAGGGATCCAACTCTTTGATGGTTTGTTTCATCAAAGACGAGAGCAAAGAATGCCATACAGAAGACCAGTGACATCGAGCAAACATTTCCATGCTAGAACACAGTCTAGACCTAACATAACATGTCAAATTTTTACTCTGAAATAGACTAAACATGTTGTATACTACCAGCTATTCATTACAATGCTCTTTCAGTGTGAGATCCTATTGGACACTTTTGTCAAAGACTAAATGCAGGAAGAACCAGAGCTAAACAGATTCATCAATATTCACTTTTGTTTACATAATGTTCCCTTTAGGTGAACAGAAGCTTTCTTCCTGCTTGTTGTGTGCTCCTGGCAAGTGCTGACTATTGACTGCGCTCTTACCTCTTAGCGATGTTTCACCGTTTCAGAAGAAGCTCAAGTGCAGTTGGGAGCATGAAGAGCTCTTTTATGTTGTTTCCCCCCTATATTCTCAGTGGGTTGCTAAGCTGTTGGCGAGGCCTCGCCACGCATGTATTAGTCACACTTGTTGCAATCACATACTTTTGAATCGATACCACTGAGCAAAAAAAAAAAAAAAAAAAAAAAAAGCAAAAATAGAGAGCATTGGAAACAAAAATCCCAGCTGCCTCTCACATTCTGGAGCAATTTTCCGATGTGGTTTTGTGTCCTTTTTTTTGTTTTCTTTTATTTGGATTAATTATTTTCTCTAATTGTAATGACCACCCTTGTAATTATTTCCTGATTCTTAATGTGTAATCAAGCCTTTGGATATACACAAACAAGACAAAGAAAAAACGAGAGGCTACCTGGAGCTCCCTAAAGTAAGAGCTTAAAAATAGACAAAAGGTTTTTTAAACTTAACTTGTAATAGTGGATATAGTTAATTTATAAACAGGTGGCAAGAACAGTAAATGGAAACAAATGAATTAATTAAAATAACCACAACATTTTCAGACAGGGCTTAGTATGTAGAATTTACTACTTATGAAGTCACATTGTTTTTACTCATATTCTGCAGACAAATATATATGATTATGTATGATTATGAAAAATAAAGAGTGGTGGAATCAGAGGATTCTATTGTGAACTTAGCTATATGGTCGTAAAATTCAAAAAGTGAGTTCACTGGTTCCATAGAAAAATTAAAACCTTTATTTCCAGCAGAACCTAAACCACTTTGGCCTCAAATCTTTTTTTATTTTGATTTGATTTGATTTGATTTGATTTGATTTGATTTGATTTATTAATTTATTTCAAGCATTGTAGTCAAAGCAATAAAGAATTTACACAAATTTTTAAAACTCATTACAGAAATGATGAAATGCATAGATTAAAAAGACAGAAGATAAAACAAAACAAAAACATCACTTAGATCACATTTGCTTAATACAGTGATCATTAACTAAAGGATAAGTGGAGTTTAATTTATTGTTTGTAAAGAAGTGGGAAGAAGCAAGCTTATATAATCCCACCCCTACTGAGTTCATTCATTTGATTTTAAAAAATTGATTCAAACCTGTTAATAATCAGAGTACAATCTATATAATGTAAACAGTAAGGTCACAATTAAAATACCAACAATAACAATAATGTAATAAGACAAAAAATCTTTGAAAGGACGTACACAAAAGCTTAGCTTATTTAACCCTGCTACTAAAAATAAAATAAAAATACTACTACTATTACTGATAACAATAAGAGACTTCAATAAATTAAGGAGAAAACAAAATGAAAAACAAAACGAGCAAGGCTAGGATTTTACTCTCATCGTTGTGTGGCCTTATCAGGTGTTCTATTCCTATACACACTGTGTGTATATATATATATATATATATATGAATAGTGTGTGTGTGTGTGAGACAGATAACCACACTAATCAATGTTTTCATTGAGTCATACGTGCAACAATCTTTCTGTTTCAGATATAAAGTACAGTGTGGCTGTGTCACTTCAAAGACAAATTATTTTTTCTATACCTTGATAAGAAAGAAGGTAAACAGCATTTAAACTCACAATAAGTTAAATGTGTAAAAGAGGAAATCTCATGTGGTTAGGTAGCTGTTTAAAGTCTGGAAAAGGGAAAGTCTTCAATGAAAAGTAATTACAGACCCCCTTGGAGATGCTTAGCATTTCGTGAGCACTGTAGTGTGCTGAAAGCAAATGGAGGACCATTATAATTACAAGAAAGTGTTATTGTAGATATGGAAATGGAAAGGTGCACTAAGTCTCAAAGTCTGTATAACACTTATCATATATTTCATTGTTTCACTTGAAAATGTAATACTGTTCTAAAACAAGATGAGTTGCACTTTACTTGTGAAAGTTACACCATCCTGGTATTAGATACACTATATTACCAAAGTATTGGCTCACCCATTCAAATGATCAGAATCAGGTGTCTTAATCACTTGGCCAGGCCATAGGTGTATAACATCAAGCTCAGGCATTCAGACCATTTTTACAAACATTTGTGAAAAAATGGGGGGCTCTCAGTGAATAGGATGCCACCTGTGCAACAAATCCAGTCATGACATTTCCTCACCCCTAAATATTCCACAATCAACTGTCAGCTCTGTCATAACAAAATGGAAGAGTTTGGGAACAACAGCAACTCAGCCACAAAGTGGTAGACCACGTAGACTGACAGAGAGGGGTGAGCGGGTGCTGTAGCGCATAGTGCAAATAGGTCGGGGACTTTCTCCACAGTCAATTGCTACAGAGCTCCAAACTTCACGTGACCTACAGATTAGACTAAGCACAGAACGCAGAGAGCTTCATGGAATGGGTTTCCATGGCTGAGCAGCTGCAACCAAGCCAAACATCACCAAGTGCAATGTAAAGTGTTGGATGCAGTGGTGTAAAGCAGACCGCCACTGGACTCCACAGTGGTGGAGGCGTGATCTTTGGAGTGAGGAATCACACATTTCCATCTGGCAATCTGAGGTTGCCAAGAGGTTATCAGAAGAACGTTACATTTTGGACCGCAATGTTCTGAGTGTGAAATCTGGTGGAGGAGTAATTATAGTGTGGTGTTATTTTTCAGGACTTGGGCTTGGCCCCTTAGTGCCAGTGAAAGGAACTCTGAATGCTTGAGTATACCAAAACATTTCCTTGCTCCCAAACTTGTGGAAACAGTTTGAAGTGGACCTCTTCCTCTTCCAACATGCCTGTGCACCCACTGCACAAAGGAAGATCCAGAAAGACATGGATGACAGAGTCTGGTGTTGGATGAAATTGACTGGCCTGTACAGAATCCTGACCTGAACCTGATAGAACAACTTTGGGAGGAATTAGAACTGAGACTGAGAGCCAGGTCTTCTCCACCAACATCAGTGTGTGACCTCATCAATCTGCTTTTGGAATAAAGGTCAGAAACTCCTATAAACACACTTCAGTTCATATGTAAGTCAAGGCAGGTGAGCCAATACTTTTGGTAATATAGAGTATGACTTGGCGCACTAAAGATTTAATTACTGTCGCCAGTGACATCTAAATAACACATGCTCTTTGACATACTGTAACTCCTTGACCATTCACAGGGTCAACATGCATCCCGTAATTTTGACACAGAAAAAAGTTATTTTTCATATCAGCTTAGCACTGACATTACTAACGTAAAGTATTGGATAATGGCACAAAGCCACTTTTCTCCATGACAGAATTAGCAGATTTTCATTGATTGCATAAACACTTCACTTCTATACAGTGTTACATTCCAGCGTAAGGCTGCTTTTCTCCGCTTCAGAATCCGCTGGAATTATGTTCATTGCATAAATGATTGAAGAGTTACAGTACTCTAAAGAATTTCAACCGTGGAACTAAAGCTCTAGTGTGAAAGGGTTAAAGTCAGCATACAAACACAGTCTTCGTCCAAGTGTGTTTTTTTGGACAGTTGGGCATGATTTAAATATCAGATTACTTGTGATAAAATCCTAATTGTTACACACCTGGTTGTGTAAAATTTGTTCTCTTCAGTTTCCTCTTCCCACTGGGTGAACGGTGTGTTTGGATTTAAACCCACAAACCTCCCAGTTTCAGGGTGGCCACTTTTTCACTAGAACACCAAGTTGTTTTAGATTGTTTTTTCTATTGGGCAAAATAGTAGAAAATCAATTTGTGACACTTTCTATGAATGAATAACCGTAATACAATATAAGGAAACAAAGAAAACATATATGTTCTGCTTATATTTAGAATACCAGAGGCAAAGGTTATTGAGACAAAGGCCATTATTATTCCAGCGCTGCAATTTTTGGACTTCTGGATGATTGAAGGTCAGCTATGGAACAGTGATAGTAATTAAAGATGACATCAATTATGTATTTCTATTCTATTTCCCATTCCTGCCAATGTCATATTTTCACCCTGGATGTTTGTGTTATGCACTGTCTGCTCTCCTTTGCATCTCTCCCTTACTTTTCTTCCTAGCCCCTGTTGATGTTCCCCAGGGTACCAACAGATGAGAGCCCCAACCATTGCTCGTACCCCATCTTTGATCCTCCTGAAATGCTGTTTTTGGCCAACTTCAGAGCACACATAGACTAATCAGCTGCAGAGTGTGTGATGCAGTGGCCTAAGCATCCCACCTCGTGCATGACTGATATGCTGCAGGCCATTCATATTCTGCATTGCATTCATTTAACATGCACAATCCATTGGCTATATCTTCATTTAACTTCAGCAGTTAGTGCTTGCTACATTTTTATGAATGTGCCCGTGCAGGGCTCGGAATATAGGAACCTCAATGTACTACATATTTGTTAGTGCTACTCATTACTTGTCATAGGCCTTGACTCAGACATATAACCCTCTGCAGGAATGACCTGATCTAAACCAAGAATTACACAGTCAAGGACACCACCCCACCATTCAACGACACACATCTTCAATGACTACTCTACCCACCATTGTATTTCTCAACTGTCATTCAAGATGCTTACCACCAGAAGTATTATGGTGTGTTACAATTTTTATCTGGTCTGTTGCTGACATTTACTCACAGCAAAGTCTTGTCAGTCTGCACAGAGCATATCAGGCTGACACAAATAATTTGATCAATCTTAAAAAAACAAAACAAAACAGAAACGATTCATTGATCTGTAATAACTGATGCGAAAGGAAAAAGAATGGACATGTGGACATGCCCTGTTCTCCTTGTGCATGCATGCGTTTTCTCTGGGTACTTGGCTTTTTCCCACAGTCCAAAAACAGACTTCATAGGTTAATTGATGTCTCTAAATTGCCCCTAGGTGTGCATTTGAGTGTGCGTAAGAGAATTCAGGGTGTACCCCGCCTTCACCCAACAGACGAAGCAGGCTTGGCTTCAGCAACCTCATGATCCCAAATGGGATTCAGCAGGTTGTAACGATGGATGGATGAATTTTAGCCTGTGATCTTCTGACACAACTTTGGCAAAATTCACTAATCCTACAATAAGAGCTGAGGTTGAGCTAAGAATAGAACAAATGAAAGGAGCTGTGGTGTGTTCGCACTGTCTTTAGACTTTTTTTGAAAAATGCAGTGAGTGAAACACAGTGAGCTCATAATGTGCATGTTTAGTTTTGAGATGTGCCATATCTAGTAATCACCGTAGTCAAATGATTGCACTTAACTGAAACACTGTTTACATGGAAAGCAGACATTTTACTCTTGGTACATCTAACATTTACCAAAGTCTCAAACCTTTTCATAGATTCCTGTGGTTCGGCTGAAATCAGCTTTCAAGGTTTCAGCTTCGTTTGAATGTCTAATGCAGAACTAAAAATTTCCACCATTCTTATTTGTTATACATTGTGTATTCCAAATCATATTTAGCTTTAATAAACTTGACAATTGTTAAAATGTGAATAATCTGGCATGCTAAAGTAAAGTTTAACCTCAGTTAGGATGTTCCCTTAATGTCGCAGATTACCTGCATAATCAACCAAACAAATCCACATTTTCTGTTTCACTCCCACAATGTTTTTTCCTCAAATTTAGAAATCAATAAAAAAGAATGTGGAGCACTCAAAGCTTAGGATTTGTGTTGGCCTTCCTCATACAGGAACCAGAAGAATAATTACTTACCCCAAGCCAACAAGAGACTCAGCTATGCCAGATGCACTCTAGTGACATACATAAACATGCATTCGTATCAAGTGAGGACAAAAACACTACCTTTGGTTTGTGCAGAAGGTTATAAAAAACATTGCCATCCTGCTGAACTACCCTGAAATAGAAGATTTTAAATTCTGTGTTTTGTGGTTGTATTTCAGTTATTTTTTATAAGGGCCTGTGTTTAAGGATTAAAGGGGTATATAATATATTATCATTATCTGCAATTTAATAGGATTTAAGCTATTCTTGTTGCAGTAACTGTAAATCCACATCCACACCGCTCTAAGCAACACACGTTCAAGCGACCACTTCCAAAGAAAAGTCTGTGTAAACGCACATTTTGGGTTTCCGTGTTCAAAATTCCGATGTTCATGCATCGCTACACAAGTTTCTACAACTGTTTCCGGGCTCTACACACAATACGCATGATCATTGAGCATTGAAAGTTAAACTGGGTCGAATTTTGACCAATTACAGACTCAGATAGTTACATATAGGTGGCGTCCCTTTTAATTAACCATTTAAAAACTGATCATGGAGGAAAATGTAATAATTGGGGTTTGTGCCTAGCCAGAATTAGGTGACACCAAGTCTTTCATATAACCAAATACAGCTGGGAAAGAAAAAGTCTGGAGCAAGTTTCACAAGAACTGGACCGCTTTGACATTTCACACCAAGTCTCTTCCAACTGTAGGTGGCAGACATGTGCTAGTAAACAGTAGAAAAAACACATACAATGTGCTAAACGCGCATTCAAGAACATGGATTTTAGCATGTTTTAGACCGTACATGTGTGTAAATGCAGCATAAAGATTTTTTGAATAAATATGAGAAGATCTTGCTAAAAAAAAAAGCCACCAGCAATAAAGCAGAGCTTGGCCTTCCTTTTCTGCTGGTTGTTCAGTGTTTGTATTAAAGCACGACGTGCTCTGCTGCTTCTACTCCATGCCTCATTTCTGCTGCTCTTTAATACCCAAGGCTCTTGGGGTTCTGTCTGTCCTAAATAGGTCTGAAAGCCCCTAAGAAGTCATTATTATTCAATTTGAATAAAATGTATACCACATTTTCCTTGCAAGCATCTTAAATATGTGAATAAATAGAAAACAGAGTACGGGCTAATGAACATGGAGCACATGCTTCAAAATAGTTTTTTTTTATGTTTCTGTGGGGCTGCTAACACATTTTCCTTACACAAAAGGAAACCTTATATATCTTCTGGTCGCTGAAATTATGACTTTTTTTTAATGAAGCATCCAAATTATTTGAAAGAAAACTACAAACAGCTAGCAGCAGCGTCCTAACAAAACTGGAGGAATTGAGATTACATGTCTCTTGTCCCCATGGTTGCCAGATATGTTGATAAGGGTGAGTGTGTACCCTTTGAGGTTGAAACTTTCCGTTTGGATTAGATATTCCTTAATATAAATTATTCTCCTTTTCAAATCTTCTCATGCCCTCCAGTTTCTGTTTTTAATATTTTGGATCTTTGTTTCTTGTTCCTCCTTTTACCAACTTGTAATCATCTCTTTCTTTCATTCTGATCTTTATCTATAAATCTTATCGTTAGCAGTTTCACACTGACTCATGAAAATAAAAGAGAAAGCATTTCAATCTTCAAAAGAACTTTGAGTTCAGGTGCACAGTATCCATGTTGGATTTAGCTGCATTTAGTGGTGGAATATGACTCACGCAGAAGAGAAACTTTCACGATATGATCGTGGACAATATGATCAGGCATCTTGCATTCAATCTGACTCACAGAAAGACTATGACAGCAGGGGCACTCCTGATTTTTTGAAACATTTAAAAAATGACAGAGACATACACACTTATCACAGTGAAATCTGCTTCTGTGAAGTGTGTGCTGTAGGAGGTGCGAGGGTGCCACATAGTGTTTGCTCATTAGGGTGTATCATGTGCAAAACTTTACTGTTGCATTACAAAGTTCAATGTGAATTTGTCACCGTGATATCTACTGTACGTAGAGCAGTATCAATCAAGTTGTGCCCTGTAGCCCATTGAGTCTTTATCTGTAGCTTGCTGTCTGTGTGGCCAGTGCATTGGACAGACCCAAAAAACATGTTGCTCAGAATCTAATATGCCTCTCACAATGTAAATATGAGCGTAGTACATCTTCATCCTATTTGGTGCTAAAAGGGCAGATTGGTAATAAGACTGTTTTTCATCAGATATTAAATGGCGCATGGTAATTGTTACTACCTTCTTAGTAGGCTCAAAGCACTTTACAGTCACAGTCCCATTTACCCATTCACACACACACAGTCACACACTGATGGCGACTCAGTTGCCGAACACTGGACTCCAAAAAGAGCGATGTGGGTTTTAGCCACATTGCTCGTGGCTGAAATGTGTAGGAATTGTCCTTCGATCTTGCCCAAGGACACTTCAACACATTTATGGGCGGGACAGGAATCAATCTTGCGACCTTTCGATCAGAGGTCAACCACTGCACCACGGTCTCTTGATTATATGTAGAAAAATTCTACAAAAGTAATTGAAATTCTAACAAAACAATTTCCTTATGCAAATATTTTGAGTGACTGATTCATGAAAGAAACATTACCCATTACATTCCTTGCATGGAGTATAAACTAGTATTTGGAGTTCATTTATTTGTTTGTAGAGTAAAGATTTACACTGATTCCTCGTACATGTCATTAAAAAGAATATAAAAAAAATCTGATGTTTAACAGGCCTTATGCTAAATCAAACCTAATTGGTTAAAATTTGAAGTTCTTTATGAACATTTTGCTTAAAATATCAAGATGCCAGAAGAAAAAGTATGGTATACTTTACAATTGTTAAGAAAAAACAACAACAAAAAGACGACATGTAAGAGCTGCTACTCCAGTGTGCCTTAATTACTTGGTACCAGCAAAGACTAAAAGCGTATTCTTTGGTGGCTTACTGGTCTGGAACGTTGAGATCGGTGTGTTGACAGAATGCCCAGAGGAAAAAAACAAAGTAGTGAAAAGCAAACGAAGCACAAACAAGAAAAGACTGTTTAGACTGTATTTGTACTAAACTGAGGGGCTGTAGCAATAAAGAACGCTGTGTGAAAACTAAATATCTAAAGAACTAATCAATCGATATGTTTTGTTAAGCTACTTTAGTTACTTCTACTTTTCCCATCAATGGTCAAACCTGAGGTGATGACTACGCTAAAAACACTTTATATGAAAAATAATTTTCAAGTTGCTTCCACAGTTTCCTGTGTGGATGACATTGCTATATCGGTAGTGCGTGCTTTCCTCCAGATGTCACAACACTTGACTTGACCTACTTGGGTCCAGGTTGCCTGTGGGTGGAGCTTTGTCAGTTTCACTGCCATCTATTACAAGCGCTTCTGCAAACAGAAACATCTGGCCCCGCGAGAGCTTCTCCACAAACATTTTTTTTTTCAAGCCAGTGTTTATTTTTTGCCATAGGGACATGTACATGTATCAATGTCTGTGTGTCCCAGAAGGGTGCAGCAAAGATGAGTTTGGGAGGGTGGAGGGGGGGCAGGAAATAGGGAATGGAACAGATGTGCTCCCCTGGGAACCTCCATTCAGCTTGATCCACCCCGGCTCAGCTGAGGCAAGTGGTCGTTCGTGTTAAGCCTCTTAGCACGAATTCAAATGATGCCAGGCAAGAGCTACCGCCGCAGATGCTAATCAGATGTTATCCATCTTCATCTGTTTAACTGCACATGTATGACATCAACAGCCAGCAATGAAAAGAAGAGACTTTGGCCTTTGGGAACGCTGTACATCGACAGTTTAAAGTGTTGCACGAACAGGCATACCTTCAGAGAAAATCACAGGAAAGAAATACTAATCCAATGAGGTAAACTAGATCTGACATCAGATGTTGACAGTTTACTAACAAGGATTAGAAGCAATAAAGATCCGAGATGGATGGTCAACAGGGTGTGTTTGTTACATAAGTTTTGATCATGTAAAATATTTGTTACATAACTTGTGCAACTGATGACAGCCTGAGTGATCTGTGACATGACACAACTTGTTTAGTTTGTATCTCTGTGCAGGGAGACACGTAGACAATATGTAGATGATCCAGTGACTAATTAAAGTATACATCAAAAATCATTTCAAAACAAGTATGCACTATGAAAATGACTTGCAAAGCAGATTGTGTGCTATTTGTTTGTGCCAGAATTATTCTAACCATGATTAACTGGAAGTGGCATACAGTCATTTGATGTACAAGCAGTTGTGAGGTCCTGACATCCCATATTGACATTAAACACGCATAATGACACACGCTCTGTCAGCTGTTTGTTTAGACCGCAGGCTAACTAAGTCAGTCTCTCAAATTTGACCTTTACAACTCCGCCCTGACTGTTATCCTTATGTGATCAGATGTCATTTTGGCGTCTGGACATCACTAAAGTTTCTGCTCAAGGTATCTGCGGGATCCACATGAGAGATGGTTTAGAGAAAAACATTTGAAAGCCAGGTATACACAGCTGTCCATATACAGCCTCAGGCACCCTTTCTGATGGTCAGCAGTACCCACAGCAAACCACAGCCTCTGGCACTGATATAAACTCAATTGCTTATGTTATATTCTCTGTGCAAACATTAAAACAATCCACCAGTTGCTGCAGTAAGTCGATCTGGACTTTAAACCACCTTCAGCATACTTAAAAAAAACACACACATGTATGCATGTCCTTGTTTAGTCTCTCTAAACTTGATGATATGCTGACAGATACACAGAAGTGCACAACTTTCTATCCACCTATTTATCCGTGAGGCTGCTGGAGCCTATCCCAGCCACTGCTGGGGAAAGGTGGGAAACACCCCGGACTCTCCGCCACTCCATTGCAGGCCCATACAATCCACACACTTTCATTGACACCAAAGAAGTTAAGCTGTGGGGAGGACATTGCTTGTTCTTGGGGTGACACAGGTAAGACACGATTTCTGTTTGTATTTTTTACCGCATTTATTAAAACTCTCACAACAGAAAATTAAATCTTAAACGTAAATAAAAGCATTACAAATGAGAATTCACATAATATCACAGAGATTAAAACAAATTGTGACAATATGCCGCATCACTTTTTATTGAATCGTCTAACTAGGCCCTGTTTGGTTTCCATGAAGTATGGAAACTGTGTTTCTCTCCAGAGAGGCTCATTTTTGAGTCCCACTCGCTTTTGTTTAAAAGTGAATCAGAGAGCTGCTGCTGCCGTGCAGTGGTGAAACTTCCAAAACAGCAGAGTGGAGAGGCAAAGCTAATATGCTTGTCACCATTACTGCACTTACCTCACAGATGCTGAAGTAGTTTGGGTCTTTTCATGCACGCCTGTGCTTTTTTAAACAAGTTCTAATGTCAAGTTTTAGTCATTTGAGGATACGACAATACCAAGTTCAAAACTGAAAGATTATTATAGCAACCTGTCCAGGTGGTCTGTGTGTGTGTGTGTGTGGGGGGGTCCCACGGGGGGGTCCCACCCATCAGGCACTGGGCCTGATTCACACCAAGGACAATTTAGATTTGTCAATTGACCATAAATGCATATCTTTTGATTGTAGAAGGAAGCTGGAGAAAATCCACACATCTACAAGGAACATGTATAAATTCAACGCAGAAAGGACCATGGGCTGGGATTCAAACGCATGAGTAGAAAGTGCTACCCACTGCACCATCATGCAGCCCCATGCACAACTTTCTAATAAGTACACTTTCAGGTACAGCACAGCTATTTATGTAAGACACTCTGTTACTTGTTAGATGTGTTTCAGTTGCCAATTTACTTGTCGTTGTCAGCTTTGACAGCACAAACAGGTACTCTCCAGCTGAGCCCCCTTCAGCTCCACTCGTCTGTCTGCTCTCCCTGTTGCGCCCAACAAACCTTTCACTCATCTATTCATTCTTTTGTTTTTGCAGACGATCATTGTCAAAAATAAAAAATGGATTTTGAGCGAGACAACTTGACAGAAAATAAAGGGAAATTGATATGAATTGAATAAAGGAGGCGCGAATTTAACAAAAGGAAGTTCAAATGACCTTTATCAAGTAGATGTATATCAAAAAAATGTGAGTACATGCTTTGCCTTGTGGTCAATTTAAATTTTTTTTCTACTATTACGTCTTATTCACATGTTTTAACCGTGAGACGCCTAATTTATTTTTGTTCTATAACAGTGTCATGCTGTATGACTTGGCAAGGATTTTTCTCTCCTACTCCGGCGGTTCACATGAACTAGCAATTTGAGAGTAGAGACATAACAAATGCTATGAACCTAAGTTGAGCCTTTACTGCACAATGACTGCCTCAAATGGGTTAAAAGGGTCACAGGATACTGCTAAACTTTTCTTTACCCTTTTTTGAACCCATTCCCATTGGATTTGAGGCAGCAAATTAAAAAGAAATCTAACTAAATGAGTTACTACAACTTCTAATTTCCCCTTGAGGTTCACTAAAGTCTTTTTGAACTGAACTGAAATAGTCTGGAATACAAAATAAAAATTGCATCAGTGAAAGAGGGAAATGTGTGCTTTTTTCCCTGCCTCTTCCTTGATTCTACACTTTATATCAGCACATAGTTCACTTCAGAAGCCCCCCTGCTTTAGCTTGTCAGATCGAAGCTTTACTCTGGCTGGCAGGGGGGGACTCCTTCCATCTCCCGCGGCAAGAACCAGGTTAGACTCATATCACGTTTCAAGCCATGACCAGCTAGGTTGAGCCTCGGGAAGGGAATGACTGGTGGAGGAGGGCGGGTTAGAATGGAAAAGAGATGGCCTGAGGAACAGCTAACCATCACTCCTTGGCCCACCCTGTCTTCACACTGATGATCCACTCTAACAGTAGGCAAAGAATGTATGGAGAAGACCAACCACAATCTGGTGGGTCAAGAACAAACACTGATAAAAAAAAGATAACATTTTCTGGTATATTTAAATTATAAGCCTTGGGCAAAAACATAGGATATAAAATCTAAAAAAGCATGTCACATAATAGATAGAAGCAGAAGCCTCCTGGTGATGGTAATTCTATTGTTTGACTAGAGGATTTGTTTCAAACTAACAAAGAATGCTTATAAATTTCATGCATTGATTTAGTTTGCCTTCTACCTAGCAGACTGGACCAAACTGAGTGAAAAATGTTGCAGTTTTAACAGATGCTCGCTTACGGGCAGCAAACAGGCTCCCATAAAAAAAGAATATATATATATATATCCATATATATATATATCCAAACATATACATATACATACATATCCAAACAATGTTTATTAGAGTGTAATTTCTACGATACAACCAGATTGATCTGTAATTGTTCATCAAATCGACCTATACCATCATAAAATTGTTACAAAAAAAGAAATAGATTATACTGTTCAGTACGTAGAGATTTATTTCCGAGTCCCACTGGTTGAACATTTTGGCTAATGATGTCCTAGATTGATTCTAGGTCAGTTAACTGGATTGTTCAAAATGAACCAATGTCCACTATGAATCATGCCATCATCCACAAATTAGGAAATTAATTAAATTGTTGCACCCCAACGATATATTTTCCAACTTTTTTCATGATTTACAATTCCCAGCACTTGTTTACTGGGCATTTATTATTATTATTATTTTAGTTTGCTTCCACTTTCAGAGAGTCCATTTGCACATGAAGCTGCATGAAGCTGCTCAAAGTGTCTGTACTAGAGTTCAGGTGACTTTCCCAAAAAATTCAAACTCTCCAAGATAATGAATCGGGATGTTAATGAAACCTGCTAGTGTGATCGCTCTCTAACAGAGACTGAAGGTAAAAAGTTGTTCCAAAAACACTCTAGAAGCACTTCTAAATCTTATTCGGAAACTGCTAGCATGCACATGGAAGCTGGTTTTCTAATTGAACACTTAAAGCAACTCCTGTAAGTAGGTTGTTTATGCTGTAGGATTTCAAATAGCATGGGTCCTTCTGCACTGCCTGTGACGTAACTGGGAGGGAATTGTCGAGCCAGGTTGTTAATTAGTCTTGTTCAATCAGCATCAGTCAAACACGCTGAAATGAGAAGCTTTTTCCTCTTCAAGGTGATGAGCTTAATTTAAGTATGAGTGGCATAAAAAATTGAACAGCGGAAGTGTAAGTGATTTCCACATTAATTTATAATCAGAGAGGTTTCAAGATCTGTTTGTTGCATTTTTTAAATGTTTAGCTTTTTTTTCTGTGAATTTTAACATGTTACTGGGGTAGAAATACACAAGATGATGTCAGACTATATGACATTTATGAGTAATAAATTGCATTACTGCAGCTAACTCACAATATTGTGGCTCTTTAAGGTTTGTGATTCAGTTTTATTAAAATTGCTTGAATAATTGTTTAACTGCATTGGTGTACTGGAATGAAATAATGATCTGCTTAGGTAGTTCTTGTTTTTTAAGGGTATTTTTAAGGCTGCAGCAGACAATGTCCAGAAGACGTCAGGGTAACAATACATTTAATTCTTCTTGTAACTTTTACACATTTGTGAGGCTCAACTTCAATGAGCCTTTTACTCTGGCTGTCAAAGCTTTACTGTTCAAAATTCAATGTGCTAATCCGCCATGGGTTTAAAATGGAAACTTTCACAGCGGGGGTCATCTTCTTGCAAGCCACCCTGTCAGTAATATGTTATGGAAAAAAATGCATTTGTATTTTTCACAGTACATAGTTTTCACAAAACTAAAGAAGAAAACTTAAACTTAAATAAGTCCATTCTTTACAGTTAAGATAAAAGGATCAAAATTGTGCATTTAAGAATTTGATGGCACAAAAAAAGTCTGTGTTAAATAAGAAATTCATTAAAAAAAAAGATTGTCAGCATTACCTGCATTGACATAATAAAAGCTGCTATTGTTCAGTAGCTGTTGCTGGATTAAAGTCTGACTCACCAATTAGAAAACAATCTTTATAATTTAAGACATTTCTTTTAATCGGAGCAGTGAATTTTTATTTGCTTTGCAACTACTCAATGCTGTGCTTGAACATTTTAAAAATGTACAAGTTTACTTAAAATTTAAGTGAAGGAAATGTTGACCGTCCTTAGACTTCAGAGAAATTAGAACAACAAATGAGAGCTGACGCAATTTGGAGCTTTGCAGTGTCAAATGATTGTTTGCATGGATGCACATTCTCGCAGCATGACTACAAATTAGGTGCCAGTGTGCAGAAAGGCATGCAGAGTTGATTTCTGGACATCCTGATTCGTGCATGAAACAAATACATTTTCATGTCATGTTTGCATGTGAATGTCTGCCAAAAACTGCATTTGATGAGCGCTCATGATGCAAGACATTTGGTTCAAAGCTCGGACACTTTTGAATTAGCCTCTTAAAAAGAGCTGACTCTTCTGGGTATCTACGGGAGCAGTTGTCTCTCAGCTGGCAACCCAAGACCCATTTTGAGGTGTCCTTTGGCAAGAAACTCAACCATTGGTTGCCTCTGGTGAGTTGTTAAGCATAGCTGGTCCCCTATTATTGCATGAATATGTTTGCACTAGTCTGAGTGTATGGGTAGATAAAAAGCAGTGGGAAGGCACTGTAGGAGGAGGGGTGCTTCTTAAGTGTGGACCATTTACATCTCCCAAATGATTTTTCATAACACCCTATATAAATATGAAGCGACTCTAAAGGGTTTGTGTGTTAGTATTTCTTTATTTTTAATTATACATTTGCAATGCACATTCTTTCTTTAAAAATAAAAAAAACAAAAACAAAACAAAACACACAAACAAACAAAAAAAAACACTGGAACAATGGAATCTTAAAAAGGTTAAAAAAAATAAATAAGAAAAACTTTTTTCTTTTCGCTCTTGGAAGAAAAAAAATCTATGCAAGAAAGTTTTCCAACAGTAAAATAGTCATAGTTGAAGAAAACACAATTTGGTGACGAGAACATTTTTTCTTAAAATTCTTTTTAACCTTTTGGACACATTTTTCCACTGTTTATTTTATTGACCTAGTATATGGGGCAGTGTATTAAGTTAACAAATCACTCGCAATGATCACAGAAATGAGTTTTGCTTCATTTGATCTAAGATTTTGAGCTTTAGCTCCATATATATTTTATCAGTCTAGAAGAGTTTTATTCAGGGGGATCTAAATCAGTTTACTTTGAAATTTAAGACATTTGCTTGAAAAGAGAGAAAAGTGATCATTGAGTGAAGGAGGCCTGACTTTAAAAAAAGAATCAGAGTAGGAGGAAAAGACAGACTGAAAAGTAAATGGAATTGTAGATTTTCATTTTCCAATTGCATTTTATTAAATTCTGTAAAATATAATCCTGAAATGTACAGGGAAATTTACTCTATGGTAATGGTACCATAACAATTTTTCGGCATTTAATTGATTTTTTTTTCTAAATAACAGGGCACGTAGAATCCTGAATTCTTTATATATTAATTGATTAGCAACTGCTATTTTGAATTGGGTGTTATTGGGAATGAGCTAACGTTTCTAACATGTAGCGATGTCTGATTGTTTTGTTTTTTTCGTGTTACTAACAAGGTTGGAGTTAACGTAGTCACAGTAGCATATGTTTTTTAACGATATTAGTCTGTATATCTACTTGATGCAAACATGGTTGGGAGTTACAGATACTGTGAATACAATACTGTAGCTAACACTTCTAATGTAAATGTGTAGCGTGTCACAAACAAGTTTTAGAGTTACTGAAAACACAGTTAGTACAGTCTGACTGACGGACTTATCTCTTACTCTTTTGACTCGCCTCATAGTTTGGTTTGTCCCATCTATGGCATAAATTAGAAAATAGACCATGCATTGACGGTACGCCTTATGATTCTATGTGCCCTATATTGAATAAAATATAGTCAACTAGGGGAACATTAAGGATAAAGTTTCAAATGGACAGATTCATTTCTGTGGGACAATGGGGTTTCATTTTCCAATCAAAAACTGCTATGAACCTGGGTGTGTCCAGAAGGACTAATGATGCAGATGTATACAATAATATCCACATTACAAATTTGGGTATCAAATTGACAAGTGGCTTTTGAAATGATTCAGACAACACATCATTGCATGTGACAGCTTCTCTCCATTCTTACAGTATAATAGCTTTGCTGCTGAGTCCATTCTGCTGGTTTTGCATCTCCACAATGAAAGACAATTAAAGCCATTACAGCAAACAGTCAGGGTTATGTGACACCGTCTCGTCACATCCACATCATGCTGTTTGTTCAAATGGATTGCAATGCCGGGAGAAAATACCAATGATTCAGCTTACACCAAGCATAGAAACGAAGCCTCACAGTTGACATTTTATTAAAAGTCGTACAACAAACAACCACTTTTGGTTCTATTAAAGCAGTTTAGTTCAGTTGATGAAAATAGAAAGTTATGCTACATCTATGCTACATCTTCTTGCATCACTCACCTTGTACAGCGAAGATATACAGCACTACAGAGAGAATGTATGGTACACTGACACTGTGGGGCCCTGACACGTCAAAGAAAAGCCAAAAACAAACAACAAGCTGTTACTACTTAGTATTAAAGGACAGCCTATTGAATGCAACAAAGACTAGAGAAAAAAAGAGAGATGGTGCAAGGTGGAGATATCAAAGGTCAACAGAGGGGTTAAGTTAAACCCTCTCAGGACCAATAATGTCTCTGTAGGATGAGACATCTACAATGCAGGATTTAAGAAGTGGTTCTCAGTCTTAAACTCAAATCAGGTGACATTTTATTTTGCTCAAGCAGTGATTGGATGTCTTATGACTGGAAAATAAACAAATTTGCATTTTAACAGCATCTATATAACATGATCACACCCTAAAGATAAGTTGATCCATCCATCCATCCATCCATCCATCCATCCATCCATCCTAGCCACTGCTGGGTGGAGGCAGGGTAGCACCCAGGATGGTTACCTTTTGATGCAGAAGTGTCTAATGACTACATCTGCATTAGATTTGGTATTAAGCCAAAGGACCCAAAAGACATGGAAACATCAATTGAGCTGTTCTTAACCATGGTCTTTCAGATAATTCAGAAAGGAGCAGCCAGAAGTGCTGAAATGCCTCTGAAATGCAACCATTCTCTCTGTTTGCTGGAGATCATCCTGGCATTGCCCTGCTGCTTCCTGATTAAGGAAATGTTTCTACTTGCGCAAGCACAGCAACCTGAGCAGACAAGTCCTCCCTGTCGCTCTGTCTTGGCTCCTGCCATAGACTTCTCTGTTCCGTCTTTAAGCCCTCTCGATTGACCCCTGTTTTTTTCTTGCATGTTTTCTGTGCTACCCTTTTGGTGAACTGGTGCTTTATAAATGAACTGAATTGAATTAATAAAAAATACACAACAGTCATGAGTCATAAGCTTTAAAAAGAGTTCATTTCTTAGATAAATGTCAGCAAGTGGAATTATTCAATTACTGATATTCAGTAAAGAAAGAACATTGGCCGAGCGGAATAGTTTTGCTTTCATTAAACTAAGATTTTAAATTGCTTACTTCATCATAAAGTTTTTATCTTAAGCCCTTAATCTTACAAATACAGACTCAACTGTAGCTAATTTCACCAGACTGTGGTATGATTTAACACTCTTCCAAAAATGTAGCTCATTGTAATGACAAAGTGAGTAAAAAAAGCTCATCTAAGACTGTACCACTCAGAGCAGCAAACAAATGTGCTTTGCAACCCTTCAGTGTTGTTGGTTACTTCTTTATTAATGTTTTGGTGTCAGTTAAAGTTTAAAAGCCATTTGAGTGGGTTTCTTCTGTGTTCTTTTCAAAGAAATGATACGTGTTCATTTGAGGAACACCACCAAGATGAGCTGTCAAATGTCAAAGACAGGGTGTCGTCAGAATGGGGTTGCTGGGAGATCAAGTTTGTTGAATGTAACTTGTGGTTCACTTGAGTTCACTTATTGCATGTTTCCAAAACAAACTAGCTGAGGCAGAACGACAACAATAACATGAATTTTTCATAAAGACACACATGGAAAGGGAGGGATTCTGGTGAGGAACTGGTTTCATTGTTGTCTATGCAGAGCTGAACCACTCCGCATGTGTCTGTCTTACTTTTACTCACGCTAAATATCTGTATGTCCTCTGCAGGATTACATATACTGACATGGAGGTCTTGACTTTTGAAAATGGTCAATGCAGCTGAGTGTAAGATATTAGAACAAAGCATTACAATCAAACAATCTCCACTTGCCTTCTTAGCCCTTGTTATTGGGGGATTACTGTCAGTTTTGTTTGAATAATTTGTTTTTTTCTTAATTGCTGTGAGACGGATGTCTTCCCCGTATCATGATGAAGTGCACACAACAGTGTTTTTATCATTGTTAGACACTCAGCTTAGCTTAGAAACAGATAATTTACTTATCCTAGGCCAACACAAGCTAAAACAGGCCCTTTAACCTAACGAGGAAGATGATTGTTGACTCAAAACCAATAGAAAGGGAACACATTGAATAGCACATTGTGAGGCTGAATGACAGATGTGTCTAAAGCAACAGGAATTACACTGTTGGCAAACACTCAAAACTATGTATTTGACTATAGTATTTGATATTTCTATCAGACTGAAGAAATATCCAGTAATGCAAATTTAACTTAAATTTCTTTATACATATCCATCATGAGGAAAATTCTATGAGAACATGTTAAGAAACACTAATAAAACAATTTTTACTGGAGTGAGTCTTTAAATAAAATACATTTTATGAAAATGTGTTGGTTATTGGAACTATCAGTTGGAAAATCAGTAAGTTCTCTACTTAATAAGTCAAACTATAGTGCAATTTTGATAAGAAATGTCTACTCCCCTTCAAGGTATGCAGGGTTTGTTGCTTTACTCACTACTTCCTTTAAAACTAAAATAGTAAAATAGTGAAATTGCCTGCTTTACCATCTGATCCAGTCATATTCATGTTTTCACCTTTTCATTGATGGATGTTCTTTGCATTCTAGACAGTTCACTAACCGTCCTCCACCGTGTTTTCCACCAAGGTCGATGTTTCAACACGGTCTGTCCCTTAACCTCAGTCAACCTCTCAGCTCTGGGGTTTGTATATATATGGTCAAGCACACAAGACATCATCGGCCCAGAGCCCAAACGCCAAAGATTATGGACTTATTTCATGCTCATCGTTCTGTATCACAAACAAAACTTAACATGCATTTCTGAGATTTCCTCTTATTGAACAAAATACCTAAAAGCAAGCAATGATATTGTTTTGATAGTGTGATTATAGATCAATAAATCAAGCTAAATAAGCATCACTTGACATAAGGAACTGAGATGGGTAACTATCTAGAAGATAGGTCTGTTGGGTCTCTGCTGTCACATTTGCAGCTGTTGGACACTTCAACAGCCCTTTGCACTCTCAAAGCTTGTTTGCCTTTGAACCTAGCGGAAGACAAACTAGTTGTCTCCCTCCAAGGAGCAGGTTAATCAATAATAAATGATAAGAACAGACTCATTTTCAAGTAGGCCAGACCAAAGGGGAAAGCTGCTGTAGAAACTGTTACAGTTCATTTTACAAATGTGGGGTTTTTGGTTAAAACTCATATTCTTTTCCAATTTCTATAGCTGGCATGCATTAAGTGTGCCACCCTGGCCTCTACTGTCATAGATTATGGTGCAATAAATATGCTGCAGCTACTTTAATGCAGGAAAATCAGGGAAACACCTTTTACATTTAAATAGAAAAGTTAAAAAAATCCTAAATCCTTGCAAGTCACCTAGCTTTGTAAAATGATGCTAAACTAAGCAAAAGTCTGTTTTCTTTAGGGGGCAGTAAATAAGACAAGCAAACATATAGGATATTTTAACCCTTGTGCTATCCTATGACCCCATCCCTTACATTGACGTGTTATCCCTACCATGACAAAGGTGGATAAAGGTGGAGAGGATTTCATGTAATCCATGGACACCAGTGAAGATCACAAATCATTGAAGAAAAAAGGTTCCGCACATGTCTAGTGGGTCTAGATGACCCAACTCCCAATGTTAAAGTGCCTAGGATAGCACAAGGGATAAATAGAGCAACGTCTCCCATAGTCTGAGAAATTCATATCCAAAATGCTGTGACTAGTACTGGATAATTAACATCTGATCTAATTGGTGCTGAGCTGACACTTCACATGTGGTTCATTATCTCAAATAAGAAACTGATTCCATGTCACTGCATCCTCGCTGACAGACCCTGCCTGTCCATCTTCCTGCGTTCTTCGGGCACATAGCCAGAGAGTGTCACATCCCAGCTGTCTGTTGTGTGTGTGCACACGTCTGCATGCGTGCACGTGGTCAAGGCGTGCTGCAGATGAGCGTGATTCTTTTTAAAAGAAGGAAAACAAAAGGGTGGGGGCGAGGGCTGCCTCCAGACATCAGTCACTTCTGACAAGTGGCAAATGGAGTGCTGACAGCTCCTGACTCTGATGTGTTCGTAATGATTCACAACACAAAACACACAGGATGCACAACACAAGAACAAGAGGTCCAACAATTTTTCAACCAAAATGCTGTGCATGCAAGCATGGAAACATTTGTTCACCATCAATAGTGGACCAGATGGGTTTTTTTTTTTTTTTTTGGGTCAAACGAGCTCAAGGTTTTACACTCTTGACACAAACACCAAGGTCTAGCCTGTTCTTTAGCAAAAAATACCAAGTAATGTCAACTTCATACTCTATTTATCCACAGAATAAGATAGCATGAGAACTGAGAGGAGGCAAGCCAGTATGGGCTTTTCTCAGGAATGTGGTGTAATCCCTACTTCTCTGGGTCTGTTTGCATCATGTGGCATTATACCGCGATGACGTGTGTCTCTGCACCATCTGTGAGAAAAAAGTCTGGATTGCACAGGGTTCTCCTTCAGTATGATATTTCAGTGTACAATGCAGGAGGACAGACGGTAGTCCCTCAAAGTCTAGAAGAAACAGCAGGAGAGCCTGGTACAGGTTTCCTTGGTAACAGAAAATTGTTGACTGGTGTTACTGAAAAGGGATG
This sequence comes from Oryzias curvinotus, assembly GCA_023969325.1. Lineage (NCBI taxonomy): Eukaryota > Metazoa > Chordata > Actinopteri > Beloniformes > Adrianichthyidae > Oryzias > Oryzias curvinotus. The sequence continues at coordinate 14,019,951 of CM043720.1, read as the reverse complement.
TTTAACAAAAACAAAACATTTAACTTTGCTTTTTTTTTTACTGGTATAGTGAAACATTGGATTTTTAATGTTGTTTAGCTTTGGAAGCATAAAAATTGATTTGTTATTTTAGTTTATTTATGATTCCAAGACCAGACAAAAGATGCAGTTCTTTTAGCATCTATCAAAGGGCATCCATGATGTTTGGCTTACTTGTAGCAAATCCTATGATTTTGTCTGGCTGCCAAAAGCAGTTCTATGATGCTAGTTTCAAGAACACGCTAAACACGCATTCCTGATTGCATGTTTCACACTGGACTGTCACTACCCAATACTAGCTCCCAAATACTAGCTCCTGAATCCTAGCGTATGTCTGCCACCTACAGTTGAAGATGATTTGGTGCGAAATGTCAAAGTGGTGCAAATCTCCGCTTTTTCTTTCATAGCTCTATTCTGATATATGAAAAATTTGGTGTCATAGAAGTTTGGCCGGGCACGAACTGCAAATATTCTTTTCTCCTTCATATTCAATTTTCAAACAGTCACACTTACGTTAAATAAAAGGTACATCATCCATATGTTGCTACCAAATCCCCGTCATTAATTGGTCAAAGTTTGACCTGGTTTAAAATTGAACATGCTATCAATGGTTGTGAGTTTTGTACAGCCGTAGAAACCTGAAATGTGTGAACGCGAGAGTTTTAAAGTCCAAAACGTGCTCTTAAGACTTTTAGACATACACTATTCGTTAAAATCGTTAAAAGTAGCCGCTTGAATGTACATTGCAGGGGGCAGTGTGAACATATAGCTTAAGGTGCAGGTTTGCAGGTCAGGACCGTGTTACGGTGTGGTAGGTTAACTGTTGAAAATGACTGTGAACAATTTAACTGAAAAAAAGGTGTTTGACTTTTGTTTCCAATAAATATGCTGAAAGTCTTTTTTTCCCTCAATCACATTTTCCTCCCTCAAGCTCATCGCTGGAGAAGCTGCAGAGCTCAACAAGAGCCTTACCATCTATCACTCCCCACCAAATAAACTCCAGCTGGGTGTAATGTAAATGTAAATGAACTGAGTAGGCAGGGGAAGATGGAGGGAGAAGAAAAGGAGGACTCAGTGTTATTAGATGAATAAGAGAGTGTGTTCACATTGTCAGAGTGGAAAGTTTCCTCTCCAGCTTATTCTCTTGCTTCACTCTCACTACCTCATTCCTGCAATCATTCTGTTTCCTTCATCGCTTTTTCTCCCATCCCTGCAGTGGTGCAAGATGGAGGGGCGTGGTGTTCGCAAGCGACTCAGGCCGTCGCTACTGCTACAGCATCAGACATTTATCTCAGCCAATATGAATATGAGGGATTGAGTAAAAGTAAAAATGATAATTAATAATAATAATGGGTTAAGGTTATTCAAATGTCCAAAATCTATTTCAAAACTTGACCCATTTATACAAATATTTTGGTTTAAAACTATTATAATATTTAGGACTTCAATGTGTTTTTTTTATTATTATTTTTATTTTTACTGTCCATTTGCAAAGGAAAGATGCCACAATTTAGTCCAATTGGTGAAAATTACTATTGGAATGCCTTGAGTGCATGTGCTGAATTCCAGTGCCAGTCAACAAACCTTTTGCTTGTTAAATTGTGTGATTTATTTTTCTGTCAGTTTCAATTTTTGATGCATCATTCTGATATGGTTGTTTATGGCGTTTTCGGGTGCACAGTCAACTGAACTTTGGGAAACATGCAGCCATCAGACTTTAAACTAAATGACTGACTGTCCCTAACATTTCTAGAGGCTTCATTAAATCTTTATTGTATTTTTATAAAATTCCCGATGTAATAATCCTCTACTAACAGTTAGTTTGTATGTACGTTAATTTTTCTGTGGTAACAACTGTGATCTTATCTTTAAATACTAAACAAAAGGCATGTAATGATGTAATCCATCCTATAAATGCTTATTTGGCTGGCCCTCTGGCCCAGTGGTTTTTAGTCAAAAAAAAACAAAAAAAAAACAACAAAGAGCAGTGTTGTTTTCTTAATATATTTTCTGTAGAGCAGCAGGAGTTCATTAGATGTTCACTTCTAGTTGTAGATGGGTCTGCTGGTGCGTAGTAAGCCTGCCTCTATTTCCCATCATCTCTTTGTTTACACTCTGCTTACAATGCCTCAAACCCCCAACTTAATTTTAGCGGTGCAACAAAAACAGTAAGCAATATCGGAGCTATCCAGCTGTACAGTTTTGAGCCTGATACCAGTTCAGATGAATAAAAGGAAGACGTACATGGGTCAATTTCTGCAAGTGGAAAATTTTCTTCACATGTCCTCCATCATCACAAAAATGCAAGAACAGGTTAAAAGACATAATTTTAATCTCATTGGGTCTTTAAAATGTCATGACTGTCAATGTATTTTTTTTTTTGTTTTATTATTATTTTTTTTTATAAAGTTATATTTTTGACATTATAAAAAAAAATAAGTTATAGGTTATATTTTTGACATGAACAGTGGTAAACTGGCGATTGATTTGTTTTCCAGTAAATTTAGGTTTTATACCTTTGTGTTCCCAGCTTCTGCCTCAACTTCTGTTGTGGTGAAAACTTAAGGACTTTAGGGAAAATCCATCCTATATTTAAAGATTAAATCTGAAAACCAAAATTAATTGAGACTATTCAGGACTATGATAGTTTGGGTAACTTGATTTATGAGGATTTGAAGAATTCCCAATTGTTGATTATTCTTAATCCCATCAATCCTTTCTGTCCCAAACACCGTTTTTAAAATCTTCTTAAATTCCTAAATCGTATAGCACTTGAAAACAGGAAGGTAAACACTCTAAATTTTAAGTAAGCAAACATTTCATTTTGTTCGTTGAGGGTGAAAGAAAATAAAAAAATACTTTTGTTTACATACTAAATCCATGCATCTATGAACTCCATGATGTCAGTGGCACCCAGTTTTTTTTATTTCTCTATGAAAACGGAAAGAGATTTTTCTGTTCTCCATAGAGAGACAGAAATGGAGCAGTGTTTTGACAGAACAGTGCATGTCAAGGCCTGACTGGATGGAGTGCATTTAACACCAGCACACACACACACATTTTCCAAGGACAGCTTAGAAGACATTTTCTAGAAACTCTCAAGTTTCTGTGTGTTTGCCTGTTCGCCTGTGTATGTGTCTGATAGACAAATGCTCCGCTTCAAGGTGACCTTCTGGAAAGCCTCCTGTCACTTCCTGTTATTTCGTTGGGGTAAGACTCCGGCGTGATAACATCATTAATGAGAGATCTTATTTCCAAGAAACAGCCAGTAAGATTTAGGACTGCTAATGCTGAAGTCTCTGATGGTTTTTCTTTTTTTTTTTCTTGGCATAATGAGATCTAGTAGATGTCGGCATCCCTAAAATGAAACAAACAGAGCACGGTGCATATTTTTAACTCAGCTCAACATCCTAAAATCTTCCCTAAGTGTAATGTTTTTTTGCCTTCAACACTAAAGTCGATGTCTCTACTGCTTCCTTTACCCTATTTGTTAGGTTTCCTCCAATGCTGCTAAAGCCTCCACAAGAACAGCAAGCAGCCTCAAAGAGAGAAGCTGGCAACGATCTTTGAAGCTAAAAATAACCGCAGAAAAATGCAGCAAGCTCGGATAATCAGAGCCCGCGCCTATATGCAAGCCCGCCTGCTAGAGGGTCTGTTTCCTAAACTGCTGAGTGGCGAAAGACCTGGATACAATCACAACAGGATCAATATCCTGCAGAGGGCAAAGGATAGATAAGGTGCCTCATATCGTGAACATGAAAAATTGGCCACCAGATGCTGACACTCCTACATACACAGAATCAATCTTTGACTAACCAAGAGGGAGGATCTCACCGTACCGATGTGAAAGTTAATAGGAAAAAAAAAAACGATTGGAGGTAGGTTTTTTTTCAGGTTCTCACAGTTTCTCTCAGTTGTCAGCGCTATAAGGCTCTATTATTTTTCAATTCACTTTATCCCCATGTAGAATTTCTACATTTATTCTTAGACTTCAATAAATAAAATTACATCAACGATTATCAGGTATGTACTGCATTTGAAAATGGATCTGTTCATCATTTCTTTACAAATAAAAGTATATTTCTGACAATTTTAACTCAAAAATATGGAATGCTTAAAAATTGGATTCCAATTGTGAGCTTATTTTAGGTTAACATGATGAGTTGCTACACAAATAGTTGTTTCATTTGTTTTACCTACATATTTCATATTTGGAATTGATATAACCATTCAATTTAAGTTAAATGTTAACAAAAATTCCTATTCCATATCTACATTTTTATGTAAAAATGATTAATTTTGCTTTTGAAAACTGCATTGTCTTTAATATTAATGATAAATAAACATGAAGTGGGAAAAAAACCACAAAAGCAAGTTTGGAAGTTTGCATAGTAAGTTAATATTAGAGTCAATTTGACTTAAATCTGTATGACATTTGCTTTAACAAACAACCTTTAACATAAATCTATCCATGTAGATTTGGGTTGAAATGTGCAGGAAAAAAAAAGGCTTGTGACTGGAGATTACTGACTCATTTCCATTGGTCCACTAAGGCTATCATTCAAGTCTTTTTATCTAAGGGATTTGACAAAAAATAAATATTTTTCAAACTGTTATTGATTCACGATCTCAATCAGTTTCAGTTCTCCAAATATAGATTCTCAGCTTAAAGACCAACTCCGATGAAAATTGTATTTTCGGTCTTTTTTTCATGTTCTTGTTCGTCTTTTTTTTCCTCGTCTAAGATGGAATCTGGTTCAAAACCCTATGGCTGGATAGCTCTAACGTTGCACGCCATTTTTGTTGCATAATTACAATTGAAAGACCACTGGGAACACTTTGACAGTAGATCAAAAGATGATCAGAGTGGGACTTAAACAGATGTAGAATCTCAATGCTTCCAATAATAGTGTGTGGTGTCATTTGATAACATGTGCTGTAACAACAACCTTTGTGAGTCATTATAGAGATGAAAAAAACAAGTACTATAAAGCCTTAGTGTTGGGGTTTGGGTCCCAGTGACAGTGTTATTTTGGGTTCACTGCTGGAAAAGGTAAGTCCTTCATGCCTTTTCTTAAGCACCACATAACATTTAGGAATCATTTTCCCTATGTATGGTAACAAACATTTCTACACATTACTTTTATATTATTTTACTGATGCATATTTATGGTCATTCATTTAAACAGAACTTCATACTTTCTTGAGATTATTATTCATTTTTCATAATCCCACAGAGAAGAAGCTGCAGGAGGCGCTATTGGCGATGGCTGAACTCTAAGCAGTCTGATATCTGTTTTGTGTTAAACGGTCTGCTGCCCAAGGCCAGCCGACAAATTCATTCAGAGGGGGAACCGATGTGGACCGTGGGAGAGAAACTGAAGGAGGAGGAGATTATTTCCTTTTTTCAATACCTCATCAGGTTTTTGTGTTTTTAAAAATATTGAAAAAAAATAGATCAATACTGCATTAAAAGCAGCCCTGACAACAATCAGTGTAATAGCAGTGTGTAAACAGTCAATATATTAAACAAGCCTTTTCAGGGAACTCATGATGGGACTGTAAGGAGACATATTTTAATGAGAAGAGAACAACTGCGATGACAAAGCTTCCAGCAGCTAAAAAAACATCTGCTAATGTCAACAGAAGATAAAATAGAATCAAAAGAAACCTTGTTTCCTATCAGAAATAGGGAAAAAAAGCTCAGAAGATGTGAGATTGGAGCAGCAGGGTAGAAGCTGACAGCTTCCTGTGGAGAACCTGCACGGGGAAGACATATCCCAGAAAAGGTATTCATTCTCCTTACATCTCATCAGCTTTACCTCCCTGCACTGCCAGGTCCAATAATATGGTCTTGATTTCAGAACATAAGCCTGAATTCATTATCAAAATGCCCCTCTGAAGTTAGCAGAGGCAGTTAACCAGTTTTCACTTCATCTTGTGGACCTAGGTGATATGCACTTTGAAGAGGAAGAATAACAGGGGCGAGAGATTAAGAGGAAATAAAAAAAATCTCTGAAAATAACCTCCCTTGACCTGCTTTTACTTCACAGCTCCCTAAAATCTCATCCTGTATGAGAAACGAAGGCATTTAGAGCACCTCCATTCTGGGAAGAACCACCTTCAAGCAGGAAATCACTCAGCGCTGGATAATTTGCAAAAGGGTTGTGGTGAATTATTTAAACTTTACACTATATTTTGAACATGTTTCTCTTTAGCATCATTAAAATTTCACCGCCCTCCCACTGCAGGAAGTTTCATCAGAATGAGTCAAACCGACGTTCATCTTGTTTGACGCTGCCAAGACCAGATTAAAAGTCCAACTCGGACGACAGCTTTTTGATGTCTTCTGTTTGTGGTAAGTTTGAAGTTTGGAGTTGGAATTGACTAAACTTCCTGTCAGTGCAACAGGTCACTCTATTTTCTAATACTCAAACTGTGTTCCACTAAGAAACTTTGAAGAGTTTGGAGAAGAAGAATTACATTTTTACATATAAACAATTAAGTTTAAAACTGTGTTTCTGAGTATTTCTTTACTCAAATCATGGTGTATCGGGAGCAGAGAAAAAAAAAAAAACTTGGAAAAGCTTGTAGCAGTAATGTAGAAGAACTACATAGAACCAGGTACGTCTTTGTTTTCCTCGTCTGAACTGGTATCTGGTGGAAAATTATACAGCTGAATAGAGCCAATATTGCTTTTTATTGCCCCAGTAATGTTAGGTTGGGGGTTTGAGGGGCTGTAAGATAACGGGAGAGCGTGCCGACAAAGGAATGATGGGAAGTGCGGGTAGGCTTACATCAGGCCAACAGTCTCGCCCACAACTCAGAGTAGTATCTCATAAACTACTGCCAGGCTACAGAAATTATGTCCTAGAAAACTATACAGGTTGTTTTTTATTTTTGCATTAATCATGCACATAATCATGAGTAAAAAATCCACTGGGAAGGCTTTGAAAATAGTTTAAAAGATGACTGGCATGGGACGTTAAAAACCATTAGTTGTGATATCAGTTATTTAAATTTGCATTACATTTATCTCTCTGCTGCCATTTCTTTAGTGCAAGATGTCTAAATAGGACATGCAAAACCAATCAGGCTTTGCAGAAATGAGATGTGAACCTAATTTAGAGCTATTTCAGGTCTGCAGTGGAACTTTGAGGGTTTTCCTTATTTTACCATGAATTCGTTTAGCCTTATTTTGCTTAGTATGGAGCATTTCTATTACCATGTACTTTTTAAATCATTACCAGATCATTTTTCCTTGATGGAAACTTCTTTACTCGTTCCAATGCATTCAGATCTTCTATCTGTGCAGCACCCCAGCTTTCTGTAGTGTTTTTTTCCGGTTTACCTCTCATTTTTGTGGTCCTGCATCTCAGCATTTCACCGCCACTCAGCAAGAAAAGTGCACAGCTCACCTTGAATTCAATAGTAAGTTTTTAAAATTAGTTTTTCAATTTCTTCCTTTTTTCCCTGACTCAGCAGGATGTCAAATATTAAAAAAAAAAATAATAATAAAAAAACCCAAACCTTTCTGCACTAAGCTGCTGTCAAGTTGCAATGAAAAGCCCTCCAACTGTGTGCAGCTGTCATGTTCCTGTTGGTAATGTAAGCATAAACTAGACTCTTCACGGTGCCCTTGAGGGATCCTGAAATCAGCCAAGAAAAACAGTCTGACGTCTCGTCACCTCTGCATCACTTTGATGAAAAAAATGTACAAATCCAACCGTTACGTCTTCATGAAAACAATCCTTTAAGGCTGCCCAATGGAAGCCTGTGTGGGGTTTGTGTGATGAGCAGGTGAGCTGATGCAGGTCTCCTGTTTGAAACTGGGAAACAGCTACTCACTCTAACTTCTCTGTGTTCAAGTTTAACAGTCAAGGCAATATTCTGTTAATCTGGGTTTGTGTTTCAAAATCACCAATTGCCCTAACAAAATCCTGCTGAGCCACTCAGCAGGAGAATTCATAACCTGCATTACATCTTTTTGAAAATTGGACCTACTCATGTAATGCTGACCCGTTAATATTACAAATTTTGTACCCCAGTCCCTATTAGCATTGTCTTTGATCTACTTGCTGCTTGTAAACTGTATTTTTGAATTATAACGTACAACATTTGCATTTTATCATGTCGTGTTTTGTGCTTATTTGCATTCATAAAAGTGGAATGTAATAGTGGATGATAGATGATATTTTTATTATAGATAGATGGTAGATAAATAATGTTCCTTGGATTTGGCTGGGTCAATGCTTTCTGAAGGAACATGTTGATGTTAAGATTGAGATTGCAAAATTTTCAATGTAATTTAGCATGCTTTTTTTTTTTTTTTTCTACAGCGCACTGTGTTCTGCATCCTTTTTGGCTGTTGACGTTGTCAATCAATCTCCTCTGTGTCTCTTGTGCGGAATGCATTCAGCTTGTCACATGTACATACATCTTCAATCCCGAGCAGGTCTTTGTTCCAATTCTACTATACTGGACCTACGTTTCTATTAAAGTTTGAACTTTGAGAGTTTAACCCAAAGGGAAAAATGTAAAAATTTCCATGTTTGTCTGGGAAAAGTGTATAAAGTGTGTAGCAAGGGGTTCTACAGCCTTAAAACATCTGTAATCATACCTTGTAGATTTTACCTATCATGGGATATTTTTATACCATAACCCTGCTATAAATGAGGGACCATTGTCTACCCAAAATGTCAAAAGTTAGGTGCTGGAACTCAAATATCTACACAAATATTTTCATTTTTATGCTTTTCTGCTCTGTTGCAAATCTAAAGCTTCCCATTTTGTGTCCCTGCTAAAGAAAATATCACCAGATTGGAGATTATTGTAGAAACTCTTCCCACTGATTACAAGAAATGCAGAGAGAGAATAAATATATTATTTTATCAACAGGAGGCAAAAATGGGACCCATTTATCTTCATCTATTTTTTTAATTAACCATTAAAAAAAGAATGGCGTTTATTCAGCGACTGTTCATGAAAGCTATTAAGCCTCTCTGATGGATATCCTATGGAAAATTGCTCTCTTTCTCTGGCTTGGAGAGAAGGTTCTGCCACGACAGCGTACCCATTTCGTTCAATAATCCCAAACACCCTTCGCCCTCCCAGCCCTTCTGCTCCGCCACCCACATGCAGCTTTGATTTGAAAAGGCCATCATTTTCACATTACCTGTCCATTATGTGTAAATGCTTTATGCGGTTTATAGAATTGCCTGCATGAGTTTGTACACAGAAGCGGGGAGAATTTAAGCATAGTTCGCCATCTGTGTGATCTTATCAATGCCTTGCCTGTCTTTGTAGGTCGCATAATTAACAGTGACATAGATTTTTATATCCCACGGTGACGAAGCTGTCGCTGGTCCATTAAGTGAGCAAAACCAGCTCATGCGACATCTATCCAGAGGCAGAGTCACATGAATGACTGTATTACCCCGGCTTGTCTCTCCTCTTTTCTACAAGGCCTGATTTATTGTTTATGTTAAGGATCAGGATATTGATCGGCGGGGGGAGCACGCATAGCTTCATTTTATGCTAATGTTATTCTGCTATTTCCATTTTGGTTATTGATAGAACATTTGAAAATTCTCTAATGAGATTACTAATCATTTTCTTACTTCACTGCTTACTACAAAAAAATAGGTACTATCAGAAATTGGCAATACTACAGGTGGTACTTTTCCTTTTTACCCTCAATGCTGAACTTTTTGTGTGTTTTACATGGTGTTTTGTTACGAGCTAGTTGATTTATTTTCACTGTCTGTTATTAAAGCCGCTGAATTCCTTTTGGGGTCACTGGGTTGCCAGAGCCAACCCAGCTTCTATTGGGCAAAGGTGGGGTACACCCTGAACATGTTGCCAGTTTTTTGCAGGGCTGTCATCGAGTCATGATTATTCACCATTTAATGGTTATTAATTATTCTAGAATGCAGCAATTGCAGTTTCGTTCTCATACCTGCAATACCTTTCTCCACAGTGACTGGACAAAGCCTGATGGATGGCATTTGGATGCTTGTAAACTGAAAATAAATATATATTGCATTTGTACAATAAAAGAAGAGGCTGTGATGCTGGAGAATGGAAGCAAAAATATGACTGCAAGATACATGTGAAATGATATCTTAGTGATAATAATACTGTGGTACGCTAAGAACAATTGACAAAGACATTTTTATTGAAGATGCAATTGAATCTTTGAGTTAGCTGAGGTTTCAGTTTTTTGCTAACACTCAGGTTATTAGGTCTGTGTGTTGCAGATCAAACACAGTGTGGACACAACAAGATAAAAAAACAATGATTCGTTGCAGAAAAGACAGTGATCCTCTCCTCAACTCATAGAGCATGCAGGTGTGCAGAGAGAAATGCATTGACACTGATGTTTGCACAGATTCCAAATAGAAGATTCTGAATAACTAATCTGTGATATTTTATAATATTGGTTCTTGTTTTTTTCCTCAGACCAAGGGCCAAATTTTGAGTCTGCTTTAATGAAATAGTTGTGTGACACCAATGGTGTGGTCAAGAGACACACTATTTAAAGTCAACATATCACCTGCAGAGCACGTTCTGTGCTTCAGATGGAGAAAAGCAAAACTGTTGGCCCAGGTTGATGCAGATTTAGTGCATTCTTACAACAGTACTGCATATGGTACTACTGGTGATACCCCATAATATCTAATGTTTGGCAGGCATCTGCGGCTCCCAGTTGATGTATCACTAGGGGTAGGCCCTACGCCAGTGAAATACAGTGGGTGGCTGCAAAAACAGAACATTGCTTCCTTATCAATAGAAAGAAAGGAAACCTGAGCAACATGGCATGTTGGATATTACTTACATACATGTGCAATGAAAACAAACTATGTTTCCGATTTGAGAAACAACATATGCCCAAGACAGCATCAGGAAACACAGCACTCGGCAGGAGGTCCAGCACATAACATGACACCATTTTGAGAGCAGAGTCATCTATCATGGTGGGAGCTGAGTGTTTACACGTGTGTCTGCGAGTTCGTGTCCGTGTTTGCAGCAAGAAAATCCCCCACAGTTCAAATCAATAGCACGCACATTTGCATTGCTTGATTCAAGGACAAAAGGTGGTATAAATACACAGAGAGAACAGGCACCCTCAATTAATGAATGTGACTGTTGCTTTTCAAGTCAGTCAAATATAAAAAAATGCAATCATGGATTTTCTCCCATTGGAGACCCCGCACTGAAGTTACAAGCCTTCAGAATAACGGACAGTGCTTGTAGAAATGTGTGCACTTTTCGCCTACATTTTTAAAGGATCCTGGGAGGCAAACATCTCTCTACCATAAATGTGATTCTAAGGTTGCAGAGAAACAACACCACTCTGTGTTCAGACGAGATTTGAGCATTCTTGAGGTAATAAGACCAAAGTTGCTTTAAGAAAAAGGCAAAAACAAGTCATAAATGAAGGCTACCGTTGCAATCTAAATATTTTCTAGATGAAACTGATGTTTTGCAAGGAGAAAATAACCTTTCAATAAAAGTTCAGACAGCTGATACCTGTTCTGCAATATTTGCCACCAGAAGTGTCCTTTCATCAGCAACCAACTGAAGTAGTCACACACACTGACTGCCAATCAATGTTTCAAGTAGAACAAACTAAAATCAACAAAGAAAAAAGCAACATTTATATATAATATAACAATAAAAAACAAAGAAACCCTTAGCAGGGTTCACATTTTTTTGCCAAACCACAGCAGCATTGCAAATATTTCTAAATTTACAGAAACATTTTCATGGAAGCACTAAAAGATGAGAGACTCACGTGTTTTGCGATGGCCATACGAACGTGTTGTGATAGTGGTGGAGACCGCCTCCGTAGTGGTACGTTCCGCTGTCCAAATTTGTGTAGAGTCATGGAGAACTGTTGGGTTGGGCGGAGATAAGCTAGGACTTCCTCCTCCAATTAAGTAGGTTGTCCAAGTTGCTACAACAGTTGTAGTAAAACCTGATGGTCCGCGTCCATTACGGTTTCCAGGATTCCGAGGGGTCACCAGACTACCGGAGGCTCCGCCCTCTCTCGGATTTAAAGTAGTGGTGGTAGCAGTAATGCCAGTCCTGCCTTTTGCCAGTGTTACAGTTCTAGGTGTGTGACTCCTACTTTCTACTGTGGGAGTAGTTGTAGTTGTTGTAGTTTCCGGATTTTTGGGAATCCCACTTGGCTTTGAAAGAAATATCGGATCTTGACCTATTCTATTAGCATCCACCAAGTCTGTTGGCACATAATCCCGCACTGTGCCCACAACAATCCATTTGAGTAGCATCAGGCTTAATCCCAGACCAATGAAGCCAATAAGCAAAGGGACCACACACAGCCATGTTTGCTGACGAGGCCAAAAAGCACGGCGAAATGGGCCTCTATCTTGAGCCTGGCCCTCCCCACGGGCCCCAGAGGGCCCAGAACCCTCAGGCTCTTCCATGATTACTCCTCCAGACACAACTGCCCCAGAGCACTCACTCATCCTCTTCAGGGGTTACCTTTATGACAACGCCTGGTTTCCAGACAATGCCAAACATGTAAAGACAAAGAAAGGGAAGTGTATAGAGCAACCAAAGCACTCTGACTCCTAAGACCAAGTTCACAAAGATGTATTTAAAGATACGGAGGGGCAGGGGTGTGGGGGATCCATGCAGACAAACGGTTAGAAATGCAAAAGCACAAACATTCACACACCCATGGAGATATAAGGAAGCTAATGAGGAAGGATTATCTGTTGATTAGTCCCTGTTTAGTCCTGCTTTGCTCAGTCAGTCCACAAGGCGACTCTGAGAATGTTCACAGCAGAGGAAGCAAAAGGAGAGATGGAAAGAGAGATACCTCTTGCAGGAGAAAAAGAGGGATACAAACAGAGCGATACGCAAGAAGAAACGCCTTCAAAACTGTACATGGGCTTAATCCATAGGATCCATGCTTAGACAACACTGCAGCAAAAAAAAATCTAGATTTGCTGTTTCTTCGTTATGACCCCCCCCCTCCTCCTTTCACAGTCCACGATGGGATGGTATAAATGTGTGAAACTTGCAGGGTGGGTCCTCTTGCTTCCCCATCCAGTTCAGCACCATATTTCTTTTCCTAAATGCAGCTTGTTCCCACACGATTAGCCAAGTCAGCTTTCCAAAAATATGTATTTCTTTGTAAATGGGACACCTTTCGAAATAGGGACCCAGGAGAGACTTTTTGCCTATGCATATATTCTGCACTCTCCCATGATTATCAGTCTTCAGCCTCAGTTTGTTTCGGCCCTAATTTATCACCCTTTTAGTTTCAAATCCATTCTGTTTCCTTAGTGACATTTATTGAAGTAAAAATGCCAAAAATTAAACAGCAGAATCCACTTATTTCCCAGATCCACTCTAAGAGACTTAAGATGAGGAGAGGATGAGGAGAAAAAGAGAGGGGTGTTGTCACGCAGTATCACAGGGCGGATAAATCTGCAACTGTGATGAGTGATCCCATTCCTTGCCAGCTGTGGATCAGATTTCCCCAAGCTGTCCACTCAGCTCTCCGCTTTATCAGCGTAGCCTTCGTTAATACTGCAGCAAAAAGCCTCCTCTCTGGTTTTTGCAGGAAACATTCCACCACAGAAGTATGAAAAATAGAGGGAGATCGATGAATCAGTTGAATCAATGGGAATAACAAGGGTGAAGATGAAAAAGAAATGTAAACATTGGCAAAATATAAAAATATTCCATAGAGTCTGAGGACCGAAGTGGGAGTGTGTTCTTCAGTCTCTGGAAGCTTGAGCTCTTTCCAATCACAGCCTGTGATTTGTTGGTCAGGCTGCTGGGATCCGCGGCATTTCCATTTCTTCGGGATCCCTTTTCAGAGCTGATTAAAAATGTGCGCCCCACTCTAGGATAAAGATCTGCAAACGCAGTGGCAAGAGCTCATCAATCCGCCGCAGAGTAGCACACAATCCAGCGGTGCAGCTGTCTTTACCTGTGGCAATGGTGATGCAAACGCACATGCAGCTGCTTCCCTGAGCTGCCGCCACAGAGACGGAGAACGAATGAGAGGAAAAAAAAAAAAAATCAGACAGAGCGGAGTGCACACTGGTAGAGCAAGGAGAGAGGAATAGGGAGGGTGGGAGGGAGGCAGGAGAGAAAGAGGCTGCACCTGCTGGATGCACCAATACTGGGAAGCTTGCCCGCCTCCGTTAGCAGGAAGCGGAGAGAATAAAGATGCAGGAAGGATGCAGAAAAAAAAGAGAATGGAGGTGTGTGTACAGATGAAGATAATGAGAGAATGAAGGGGGGACAGAGAGCTCTGCAGCGGCTCAGAAGGCAGATTGAAGCCAAGAAGCCCAAGACATCTGAGCCTAAGCACTAAGCACAAGTTGTCATTCATTTGCTCAGCCCCACCCACAGTATGACATTGAGGAAGAAGAGTAGTGTGTGTGTGTGTGTGTGTGTGTGTGTTTGAAAGGGGCTGGGAGGTTAACTTAAAACCAAAACAAACTTTTTTTTTTTCTCTTTTTACCATTTTTGCTCTAAGGATAAGACTGTAACAACTATTTCAAAGTAATAATGTTGCTTTTAAAGACCCGCTCCAATGAAAATTGTGTTTTTAACATGTTCATGTAGCATTTTGCTGATGATGGAGGACACATATATAAAAACGTAAAAAATATCATAGTTGCAAGTGCGACATAGGAGCTACTACGGCAAGCCACAAGCTCCCTCCTCTGCTGCATTCTGATGCATGCACTTGCAGACAAATAGGTCCATGTATGTCTTTGTTTTCCTTGTCTGAGCTGGTATCTGGCTCAAAACTTAAACAGACGGATGATGGGAAGTTGCTGCAGGTTTACTCCGCACCAGCAATCCCACAACTCAGAACTCTCACCACAACTTAGAGATGGATTTCTATTCAACTTCTGCAAACCAGCGGAAGCAAGTTTTACAAATAGATGTTTTGGAAATGATTTCTTTTTTTAAATTTTTTTAATTTTGGCAAAAAAAACACTATTATCATAATTAAAGAGAGCTGGTAACACTTTTAGAATAGATCAAAAAAAGATGATTGGTGTGGGACTTTTAAAAGGATTTCAAATGAATGCACTACATGCATACTTGTTCTCCCCCCTCCAAGGATTTCCTTGGCTCTGTAGGTGTGTATCAGCTGTTCATCTTGCATGTTTTTGGTTTGTTTTTGAAAATTATAATTCTGTTTAGAGTATATTTGGTTGGTTATAACTGATGAAAATGGTGTTCTTGTTAATATTGAGAATGTGCTTTGTAGGGATAAAACTAGATTTTTTAAAGTCTAATAAATTTTCTTACTCATTAGGGCTAAGTAATATTGCCAAATTAAAAAATCTCAGATTTTTTTTACACCAAATTTGATTTCTGATTTCAGATTTTTGTTCTCCTCCTCTTTACTTTCTTTAACAAAAAACCCCCAAAAAGAATCCATATAACAAAGCATATTTAACAAAAGATGTTTTATTTTAACATCTCCATTTGGCAGTTGACCTGAATACAAAATTCAGCCAAAAACAAGCTGTAAAAATGTTAATAAAACAATGCGGCAGGTGTTTTGTGAGCTGCTGCTAGCTTTAGCATCTCGTAAAAAGGAACAGTTCTCACAGTCGACAAAGTGCTTCTGTTTAAGCCATTGAAACAAATTTGTCAAACTCCCACTTTTGGTAGAAACAGCCTTCAAGCCAGTGATGTGCAGTCGGGGTCACATCACTGACTGCACAGCCGTTCCACATAACGGGAGAAATTTGCTGCTTTGGCAGCAAGCTCCTCTTTTCTAGCTGCCATTTTAAAGTCTGCGCATAGCGAGAAAGGGGCCGGCTGACCTTGCCCTGACCAAGGAGGCCCAAGAAAGCAGCGTGTTGGCCAAATAAAGTCCAGATTTTCCCCCAAATAAATCTTCTTTACCAACAAATTCGAATTTATCGCTAAAACTGATTTATTAAGGATTAAAAAAAATTTTTTTTTAATTTTGTCAGCTTACATAGAACAAAAATTATGCAACAAGATCCACAAGTCAGGCAGAACTAATGTGAAAATAGGAACAAGCAGGAGAGAAGTGGTATTTTATGCAGGGCATCACTGCTTGCTTTGAATGGATGAGCAGCCGTTATTATTGGTTTTAGGACTTTCGGGTCTGTGTGCTGCATTTTAAAAAATGTATTTGTGAGGCCAAACACTTGTTTTAACCTATGCGATGCAAGAGCAGTAAACCGTGCTCTTTGCTGTCTCATGCCTTTATCATCTATGTGCAGACATTTTATTTGTGTCACTTTTTCACCATTCTCCTCTAATTGAAGCTTGAAAACTGCAACAGTTTGATTGCTATTATGGGATATTTTGCTGTTATTTATTCCTCCTCTTTCAGAAAAGTTGAAGATAGTAAACTGAACAAACTTACACAATACCAACAAATAAACAAAAAGATAAACCTTTCCAGTAGTGATTATTTAATATTACATTCATCCAAGTGCATGCTGGGATTGTTTTTAACCTACTATGACCCAGCTCAGGATTACTGCAAAATAAGCACTTGTATGGGGGGGTTGGCTGTGCTATTCATACATTAAAATAAGTGGTAAGCAGTATGCAAAGAGAACTTTTGAATATCAAATTATAAAAAAAAAATGTATAAAAAATGCTATACATTTTCCACATTTAATCTTTGTATAACTGAAGAGCTGAAGCAAAATAAAAGCTTAAAATAAGAACGATTAAATAACTCATCCTAAGACCAAAAATCTCCTAAGAAGAAAAAATTTGGCTTTGCAGCAGTTTGGGTGGAAATATCATTAAAATGTAAATTCCCAGCAGGATCAGGAAGAGAATGGCAGGGATGGGGGTGTCTCTGGATAGGATAAGGTTATTTCTTTAAAAAGCTTTTAGGGTAAATCTTTTGTTTTTGGTAAAATCCTATATTGTTTTCATCCACTTTTTTTGCCCATTAGAAAGTTTGTACTGTATAGATGCCCTCAGTCAATTTGGTCATTTAGCATCCTGTGAAGAAATGGAGACCTGAGGATGTTCAGGTAACACCCGCAGAGGTATTTATAGCTGAAGACGGGGTGTCAGGTCTCCCCTCTCCTTCTAGATTTTTGTCTCCTTTGGGGCAATTTATGTTCTCAGCATGTAAAATAATACAGCGTTTCATCATTTGACGCAGGAGTTATGTTCTAAGAATAACCTGGAATAGGTGTAATCCGCAAAGTAGGATTATCAATGTTATGATGTAAAACCCTCACAACACAGTGTATACTCTTTTCTCAGACAGACATGATCATTTTTACACTTCTCTGTATTGTTTAAACTCTTAAAGTTTAAACTTTCATAGTAAATTAAGACCAGTATTATAGAAAGGAAAAAAAAAATCTGCTCGCGATTGAAGATTTATGAAGATATAGTAAACTGAACGAATCCTGTACATTAGACACTAGATGGAGGAGATTGATTGACAAGGTCAACGGCCAATCAAAATGCAGAATACAGTGGGCTGTTAAAAAATAAAATAACATGCAGAATTACACAGAAAAAAAGTCTGTAGTGAAAAGAAAGTGAGACAGCAAGAACGCGAAAGGCGAGTCGTGACAAAGCATTGAGAAATGAAAGATCAGCTCCGATGATAATGGTGTTTTTTTGGTGTTTTTAACACGTTCTTGTGGCATTTTACTCATGATGGAAGGACATATATGAAAACTTACACTTCCAAAATTGTTTTTCTGAGTATTTATTTATTCAAATCCAGAGCAGGCGCATGAAAGCCATTTGAAAAAGCTTTTAGCTGTGACGTAGGTTCTACAATCGGTGGGCCACCAGCTCTCTGCTTTGCTGCCTTCCAATGAATTCACTTTTAGCCAAATCGATAGAGACACCCGCGAATAGGCAGAATCTGCGAATACGGGAAACCCCGAATATTGAAATGTGACTAAGCAGGAGAACACTGTACGTCTTCATTTTCCTTTGTGCAGCTGGATGGTTCCAATATTTCTTGCCATTTTTGTTGCACTGCTAATGTAGTTGGAGTTGTAGGTGGGAGAAAGTGTAAACAGATGGATGATGGGAAATGGGGGAAAATGCAGAACAAATTCCACACATGTGGGTGTGTGACAACTAATGGGACCTTAAGTTTAACATAAAAAGCCAGAAATCCTTTAAAGCCCACATAAAACTTGGAGAGATGCAATGACAGAGACAAACTTACATTACCTCTCTGTACTTTCTTTTGTGTCACAGTTGCTGTGACTGTGGTTGCCATGGTTCCTCCAAATCCCATGGTTCTACCAATGAAGTGGGAGAAATAGTGTTTGTTCAGTGATATAAGTAGCTCACCAACTTGATTCCCCATTAGGGATGACCAAAAGGGATTTTTAAGAGGTCAGACAGCAGGTAGTGAGTGAAGGAGGAAATAAGAGATGTTCATGTGGGGGAGAAAACAGCAGTAACACCATGTGGAATTTTTAGTGAATATTAACAGCATCAAATTATTAAAATATAAGAGAGAGAGAGAGACAAACGTGTGTGTTGCTCTTGATTTGTTAGATGTTTATTATGGACACTTGTTCATTATATACAGCTGTTTTGTTAGGAAGAGGTGCAGCGATGTAATCTGTTAATCTGCCTAGTGCAATAAACCACACAGAAATGGCAACTATGATGGCGCATCGGAATGAGAAAAATGAACTGTCAACACACAACCATCTGTAGGGTTTAAACAAAAGCAAGAAAAACATATCATTAGGATTTCTTCTGCACTTTGCATTTGAACAATAAAGGATCAAAGAGAATGGAATGAACCAGCTCACATTGTCGCAGTGTGCTTGCTGGGCATAGAGGATCTCCCTTTTTTCATGACTTTTAGTATTTAATGTGGATAAACTGGACAGGTGCGGTTGTAAAGCAGTTGAGACACTGCTGTGCTTGCCACGGTGCTAAAACATTGAGTCTATTTTTAGTGCTACACAGCTGAACCGTGTAAATTTGCATTAATTTGATGGAGCAGACAAAGTCTTTGAGGGACAGAGAAAGCCAAACATCATAACCCTATCAGAATCTGCCTGAGTTTTAAAAGTAAAACATCGAAATCAAGCACCTGTTAGTCAGATGGTTAGCCGTATGAGTTCATTATCTTCTTCATGTTTTTTTTTTCTTCCTGCTTACTGTTTTTTTCGGGCAAAACCACTCCCAAGTGAGCAGCTGCTAAAACTACGATGTTTTATTTTTTTCAAGCCGTTCAGTCCATTTTAGTCTTTGGTTCACCCCTGGGAAGGCTGTGTGTAAAAGCAAACCAAGCCAAACAAAGGTGTGACCTTTATTGGCGTTCCCTGACCATTGAATCAAGTCTACTGGATTTTCCTTGTGAAAAAAATAAAATAAAATCTCACATGCCAGGTGTGTCTAACAAAAAGAACCCAAACGACTACACATATTGTCTGTATAACGACCACAGACTGGGCCTTTATTGACATTTCATACACTAAATAATCCCTGACATTACCCTCAGGTTTTTGCCTGGTGAAAATGATGCCTTAAGTGCCTCATTGCCATGATTTTAACTCGCCCAACTTAATGTCTCAAAAACAGCAATTGGACAAAGAATAGTTTGGAATTTTGTTTGGATCAGCCATTAGCCAAACCACCAGTAGACTGAAAAACACCTTAACCCTTTAATTCCCTGCTCAGCCGAACAGCGGAGCACATTTTCAAACAACATTCTTAAAAACATCATTTTGAACATTTTTGACACTGGTGATGATACTTATTACTATTGTCACCCATGACAACAAGCAAAGGAAAGTAAATGTTTTGATTGATTTTTACCTCGATGGTAGTTAAAGGGTTAAAATGAACATGTGTTAGCTCTAATAAAAAAATCAAAGCTAATCCCCTCCCTCTTTCATTAAGTTGTCATGAAAATCAATATAGTAAAACATAAACAAAGCTTAAATAAACGTATTGTTATCTTGGGTGTAGAGTTGGAATATTGGAAGTCAATGGGGACTTGCTCAACCAGTCTTTTGTGGTCTTTGAAGGAAATGGAATCTTTGAAGACATTGTATAGTTCAATTGTTGGTGATTTTCTACTTTCGGATTCTTAAAATAGAAAATGTTCAAAGCTGTGTTGTTCACCGTTCAGCATATCCCTTCAGCGGTCACCACAGCGCATCAGCTTTCACTGAGTTGCACATTTGGCTTCGCAGAGATTTTTACACCAGATGTCCTCCCTGACACAAGCTTGTATTTTCTCTGGGCTGGGGACCGGCACAGGGAGACCCAGACTTGGGTCCCCTCGTGGCTTCACAGTTTGGCAGTAGTGCAAAGGGTCTTGTGTGAGGACCCACACTGGATGAAGCTTACCGTGTCCCCTGGGAAACTGGGAAAGGAATCCTAGCTTCCCATACGCAGTCAATGGAGCCATCCAGCCATTTGTTAGGGGGAAAAAACAAAACAAAAAACAAATTATAAAAACTTGTTTTTTCTGGTTAAGTTTCACTTCCAAACCAATTAGGTCCCACCGTGTTTAATGTCAATATTGAACACAAGAAAAAACTGTTTAAAAAAGAGGATGGAATATGAGCAGGGGAAATTGTTCATCAATTAAATCTACATAAGCATAAGTCTAATGAACTTAATTATAACATTTTGAATAAATAAGGGATACATCTATTTTTTTAATTATAGGGGAGTTTAGTTTCAAGAAAGATTTCACTGAAACTCATTTTTCAAAGCAAAAGGCAAAAAGATTTTAGCCGTGGAAAATATTGCCATATCATAATTTACAACAACAAAATAACATAATAATTTCTATTATACCATCTTCTTGCCTCAGAAGATAAGAAATGGCACAGGCCCAACATGTTAACACAGATGTCTGCCATGTTGCTGATGCAAAATCTACTCTTGTTTTAAATTCACTCTCATATTAAGTCTATTTCAAGGAAAACTCTTTCAAGTCAAAGCCATTTAGTGAAAGAAACGAAGACAGTGGAGCTCTGCGTCAGAAACATTTACCCACTTTGATCTCCCTGAAAGCTGAAGCGGTGAAGGTACGATGTATGTGTGTAAAGAAAAGGAAAAGTGGATGACACCTCGTGCTCAGAGAAGATCAAAACCCAACCTGGTAAGTGATGTTTTTTTCACAATTATGCACAAAATCAATATAGTTTATTTAAGTTTATCTCACTTTTGCTTTTAGTTTTTTTTTTTCCCTTTTGTAGTAGAACCTGGCCAACCTGGGCTTGTCCACATTTCATGGATTCCTTTTTTATTTCTTTCTTCATCTTTGATGATAACACATTCTGCTTTGTCCCAGTTTCCTTCTTACCCCTTTCTGGCTAATTCAGCAGGAATATGTTCGTTTTTCAGTCCCCCAGCATTTCTCTGAGTTCTTTATTTCTTGCTTCAAACCTACTACACTCATTTTACTTTTATTTGTGCTTTACAGAGTGCTACAGTTACAAATTGTTTTGCAAAGGTAATGCAATATATTTTTTAAATGTTCTATATAAATCTCCAAAATGCTTTGTAATGTTTTTTTTTTTTTTTTTTAAATACATACATAGTTTGAGCTTTATTTAGGTCCAATCTAAAGCTGTACATTTATCAACCTCCATTCTGTGCATCACAAGACTAACATTTGGCATGATATAATAAGCCAAAGAAAGGATCTGTTTCATGTTCACGTTAATATTTTCATTCACTTATCTTCTTAACCCATTTGGTCCCTTTTTGGGGTCACAGGGCTGCTGGAGCCTATCCAGATCACTCGTGGGTGATGGCAGGGGACATCCTGGACAGGTCGCTAATCTGACGCAGGGCCACAATCACCTGAGTCCCCTGAGAAAACCCATGCATGCACAGGGAGAGCATGGAAACTCCGTACGGAAAGGTACCCCATTGGTGTTCTTTTTCAGGTCCCCCAGCCGAGACTTGAACCGGGGGTCTTCTTGCACCACCATGCAGCTAGCATTGATTATTCATTTTTAATACTCATATGCAATGGCACCTGTGCTTCCCACTGTCATATTCTTTTTATAACACTGGGTGGTTACTGCCAAGGTGGAGCCAATTACTGTTGCTCATGTTATCTCCTTTTAAATGCCAAGTTCACATTGAAAGAATCAACTGCAGCAGGAAATCGTTTCAGAAGTGTCCACTCCAAACCAACAATCACACCTAAGGCATTTCTGAGGATCGTCTTTTTTTCTGCCAGTTCAATTTCTACTTTTGAGGATTTTTTAACATGAGTGTTTTGGATTGTGCAATATTGGAAATTTCTCCACCTTAAGAATAAAGTTTCTGTCATCCAAACTGGAATATTTACAGATGTTCTTGCATCACGGAAGTGAGGTCCTGTACAAACATGACATGTTTACATCACGGTCATGTTTGAAGCTGCTTGCCTTGGTTCTCCAGTAGTAGCTTGTGCTCCAATTTGTTCACAAGACACAGCATATCCTCACTGTAAATGTTCAGATCTACTTTAACCCTTGTGCTATCCTATGACCCCCCCCCTTCCATTGACGTGTTCTCCCTACCATGACAAAGGTGAATAAAGTTGGAGAGGATTTCATGTAATCCATGGACACCAGTGAAGATCACAAATCATTGAAGAAAAAAGGTTCAGTGCACTGTCTAGTGGGTCTAGATGACCCAACTCCCAACGTTAAAGTGCCTTGGATAGCACAAGGGTTAACACTTTAACAGTGGAGCTTTAGCTCCAGTTTTGACATTCTTGCTCTAACTCTCTAAACATTAATGCAATTAATGTGAGTCCAAAGGATTCTGAAGCTGAGGAAAGCAGCTTTGCGCTGATATGCAACACTTCAGAGAGGTGAAATGTTTATTCAATCAACATTTAAGTGTTTCATATTGGCTCAAATCCACTTTTTCCACCTCAAAATGAACTTTTTTTTTTTTTATTGAATGCATAAATGGTTAAAGAGTAATGGTAGTTCAAAGAGCGAGTGATATTTTGATTGCCAGTGACAGCTCCAGTGTTAAAACAGCTAAGTCACATGATATGATATCCACGCACGGTAAGCTAAAAGTGCCAAAAACCCCGAATAAATATTCCATAAAAATTTGTTATTTGCTGACCTGGAAGGAAACTTTATCATTGATGAGTATGTCTGACCACTCTTTCCAGGAAAGAAAAGTAAGAAGCAAAAATGTCCAGCCAATAAGATATGGCAGAACATATGATGATGAGAAAGGTTTGTGCTGAGAGTCACACCTCCATGTCTTTAAAAGTGTTTGGGTTACAGCAAATCAGGGTTTTGGATCTTTGACTGGGTTCAAATCTTCTGTTTTATTCTAGAAAAAGCAAACACTTTGAGCAGAAGTGAGATTCCGACTCCTTTCTTTTTTCAAGTTTATTTTTCCTCAACAGTTTAATAAAAAACGGTTTAATTATTGCGTGTTCTGAGCAGTCTCAAAATGCACAGTGTGTGTTTAATTTAGTATTTTCAACTTTGGGTTAAAAATACAGATTTAACACGTTTGTGCTCTTCTAACTGCTAGTATTGCTGTAAGTGACGTGGTAATTAAAACAAAAAAAGAAATAAAATCAAACACTGTAACATTACTGTGCTGTACGGGAGGAGAAGGAATATTACGTTCGTCCTTTTAAAAATTGCATTACAAGCAGCATTTTTGATTGTTGAAATGTTTTCTAACATCAGTTTTGGTCCTTTTTGCTTGCTACAGGGCTGCTGTGGTCAGAGATTCATATGTCAGCGCACTCTCTTCTATCTCTCTTCAATCTATTTGTCTTGTATGTTGGGTTTTATTTTCTCATTTTTGATTTTTCCCTTTTCTTCATGGAAAAACATTTTCACATTTTTCAAGCAATGAAACAACAACGGTACAACTAAGCTTTGGGGTTGTCAAGCAGTACTCATCCCTATACAATGCAATGTAATACTTAGACATTGCATGAGTAAGGTTTTTTAAATCTAAGTATTTACTCAGTTTAAACTCATCTTTTATGCAAAAAAGTAGCCTCTGGAGCCAGTTGGTGATAAAAGCTATTTATGTCTGCTACACCAAAAATGAATATTAATAGGTTTAACTTTTATATCATTTCTCACCCTGCCTTACTAACGTTCATTCGTCCTTTATTATAAATCTAAAAAGATTAGCATCTTTGAGATTAAAGGTGACCTTCTCTGCATATCCCCTCTTGCGTGATCCAATCATCTTTTAACACCAAGAGAGATTATAAAGACGAGGGTGGCATATGTAATCCTGCAATCAAAGACAAAGTTCACAATTGTTCTAGCAAATACTCTCTGCATGCTTAAAGAACTTAAAGAAAATCCTCAACAAGTCCGACTGTGCTGCTTCTAAGTGTCCTGCAGACGGGGTTAACCGACAAATGTCCCCATCTTTAGTCTGCAGTCACATGTTATCTTGCATTTTTTATGCCTTCTCGTTTGTCAAATTATAATTTAGGTTCATTTTGTAATATTAACTTTGTTTTATTTCTAACAGCCAATATTGCTTTGAGTCCCTCCTGCCTTCACTGTTGTGAAGGTGTTCTGATTCCTTTATCTCTGGTGATCCTTGCTGAGGATCAGCCATGGGAACAAAACTTCTTTTGAAGAGCAAGAAAAGCAACAATGTGTTTTGCTGAAACATTTTATCTCAAATTTGATTAGTTATTCCTGCATGTGTGCAGTCTTATAACTTTTATATTGGGACTAATTTTAAACATTCTTACTTAGAAACTGTTTTTCTTAAAGCTAAATTCCATCCAAACACATTAAGTCAACCAACCTAAACTAAAAGAACTAAAATGTACTAAAATGTCCAACTATGGTCAATATATTAAATTTAAAAATAACCAGATAATTTAGTTTGATTTATTCATAACCGCTTTATCCTTTAATGCTGTCAGTGTCCTAGTGGTAAAATGTCTGCCATGAGGGTGTTGGTTCAAATCCACATAAAATTCTGAGTGACACTCAGCATAAGGGGTTGGATTAGGGCAGGCATCTGCAACTTTTATCGCTACAAGAGCCTTTTAATCTAGTTCCTTTTTTTTTACAAAAAAGAGTCACATAGTTCCACTTTCCTGTTTAGAAAAATACACTTAAGATAATTTATGTGTTTGGGACCATCAAACCATTCGTTTATTTACAATAATTGCATTATAACTTTAATACTTTTCTTTTTTTTTTTTTTTACTTTTGATATTAGCATATACAAGTTCCTTTCAAAATAAATTACACCCTGTGTCAAATAAGAGGCTCCTGCTGCAGACAATTCATTTGAAAAACAAATGGAAGGGACACACACTCATGCAAACCTATTCGAGAATTGTAAATCCACCAGTTGACCTATGAAGCCTGTTTTTGGACTGTGGGAGGAAGCTGAAGTGCCTGGAGAAAACATGCATGCATAAGGAGAACATGCAAACTCAACACAATAAAGTCCCAGCAAGGATTTGAGTTTAGCAGTTCCTATTGCTTCAACATACACTTGGAATTGCAAATTCTGTAAGTTAGCCAGAATTACTTAAATATATATATTTTTTTTCCATAAAAGGTGATTCTACTCAAAACATCCTGAGAAAAACACAAAAATATAGTCGAAGAAATCAAATGACGTTCTCTCAGTAAATCCCAGAGTTCTCACTCTGACTGCAGACCTTGGAGTGCCTGCATGGAAACAGAATCTGATTTGGAAAAATTACCTTTTTGTGCTTAGGCTTGCAGTTCTAATAAATGTTTAAATATGTGGTGGTTAAAGTGAACTTTTATTTTGGAAGGTAATTCCATCCATCCATTTTCTTAACCGCTTTTTTCTCAAAATTATAGGATTTGCTTCACTTTTGTAGAGTTTTTGTTTGAGGAAAATTATTTGTTAATTCTCTGCCAAGTGTTAGTTTTTAACACTTTCCTAAACAGCACATTATGCACAAGCTAAAGAGCTTATGCATGAAAATAAAGTGGATATTTGTTGGATTTGTAGGGGATTTTCAAAGTCTGACTTAGAAAGAAATATCAGGCAAAAACTAGCTTGTTTAATAGGAGAATATAGAATTAAAGTAGAAAGTAGAATTTTGCTGTAACAAAAAAAAAGGCGGCATGTTCCGGCCATTGCAGCACACACTTGCAGACACAGGTCTGCATCAATGATGCCCTCGCAGGAGGGATCGAAGATGGGATTTACGTGCACTGGTTTGGGCTTTCGTCAGCTCTCAGATCGCAGCAGCTGGTGCTTGGAGAGGAAGAAGATAGCAGGAGACATGTAAATAAAGAGCAGACCTTACAAAAAAACAAACAAACAAAAAACAATGTCAAGAGGTAAAATGAGATTTACCAAAAAAGAAAAAAACGCAAGACAAAACAAATATTAGTTTGAGACACCATGGCGGGCATATATTAGCCCCTAATACATCCAGAAAGCACAAACATTGCAAGGCTGGATAAGAGTTAGCCTAGGTTTTTATGTTCTTTGCCTCTGGCATTTCAAAGTGTTTACATGAGCAGAAAAGATGTCTTTTCTGCATTGTTTTTTGTTATACCAATGTCTCCTCCTCACTATAGGCATTTGTGTGTAGAGTTGTTTCATTTTGCACCTGACATTCAGATGTAAAAATCGCAAAGTTAGGTATAAACCAGCACCGGTTCAGCTGCTCTCTCTATGCAGATTTAAGTTTTCTCTGGGCACTACGGACTCCTCCCACAGTCCAATAACATGCTTCACAATGGGACTCTATTAGAGATTCCAAATCATCTGTTCGGTG
The DNA here is from genome assembly GCA_023969325.1 of Oryzias curvinotus. Taxonomy (NCBI): domain Eukaryota; kingdom Metazoa; phylum Chordata; class Actinopteri; order Beloniformes; family Adrianichthyidae; genus Oryzias; species Oryzias curvinotus. The sequence goes on along the minus strand of CM043720.1, from coordinate 13,993,172 downwards.
TGACATGTGATGGACTGGCAAAGTATCCTGGGTGTTCCCAACCTTTACCCTAAAGCAGTGGTCCCCAACCTTTTGAGCGCCACAGTCCGGTATGACGTCACACAAAGTTTTCACGGACCGGTCAGAGAATTATTGTACCATCGCTACGCTGAAGGAGGAACATGATACATAACTAGACGACTCCTGAGCTTTTGTTTTGACACGTATGAATTAGTACATCGCACAGGTCTCATCATCCTCTCCCCTTTCCACACTCATGGGGCAGAAAAGAAGTACTGTTTATTAAATGTATTTACTTTTTTGAATTGAAGGCTCCTCTTCTGTCTCCTGGCTGGGCATTTTCCCCTTGGCAAAGAAACTTTCCAACAGACGTTTGTTTTTTACTCATTTTGCTAGCTCCTAGGCAGGGGTCGGGAACCTTTTTGGCCGAGAGAGTCATAAACGCCACATATTTTTAAATGTAATTTCAAAAGAACCATACAATTATGTAGCGTCCCTTTCCCACAATGAATCACGGAGACTTAACCTCTTTTAAGATTCTTAATTCTGGTTACTGTAGACCAGTGTTTTTCAACCAGTGTGCCGCGGCACACTGGTGTGGGAGATGGTCAAGTGTGCCGTCGGAAATTGCCCTCATTAACTGATCTAAAAACATTTCCCATCTCCAGGAAATCAGCTCTTTGTTCATCCAAACAGGCCCTGATAAAACACTGAGTAGTTAGGAATCTAAAAGATCATAAAATTATTTTTTCTTTGTGTTTATTTGATTCCATTAAAGACATTTTGATAAGATTGACGGTACGGCGATTTAGCTGCAGCTATAACTGTTTGGGGGAAAAGTCCAGCCCTTTTAACTGTCTCCACCAATCATTCTTGAAGGCTTAATCATATGTCATCAGTCTGACCAATCAGAAGTGGTTAAAGTCTTCACTTCCTTGTTTAGATTTAGCTCAAAAAGTCGCTCAGTTCTAACAAAAATACCAGCTAAAGCTTGTCTTTAGCGGTGTAGCTTTCCACAGAATCTGGTGTCAGACCGTGGAACAAGTGAACAAAACCATGAAGCTCAGAGACGCTGGTCTTTCTGCGGTCGCAGATTCTCAGCACTACATCTCCCATGATGCATTGGGTTACAATGACTGTCTTAGCGCACAATGAGCCTCTCCTCTTAACGTCTTTAAACAACGAACACACATCAAACAGTTTTGGAATCTTTTAACTTAACTTTTAATACATCTTTTAGAAAAAAACTACTGCAGCTTCCAGCTTTTTCTGCCACAATTATCACAAAAATGCATGTGAGATTGCAGAGGGGCTGTAGATCAATACAGACTGGGTTTTTCCTTTTTTTTAAATTCTTTTTTGGATGCTGGTGTGCCGCGGGATTTTTGTCAAGGTTAAAGTGTGCCGTGGCTCAAAAAAGGTTGAAAAACACTGCTGTAGACCACAACCAACACCGTACAACTAATTCAGCAACTCCTCAATCTCTCCTGCTGAGAGTGCTTCTCCCAAATTTATATTCTCCCCCCCTACCGTACCAGCCCTCCTGTTTCCCTTATTCAATCCATGGCTGAACCCCATTGGTCCAAACTACCCAACAACAGGCTGAGCGACAGAACTGAGAGCCAATCAAATCTCTGCTTGATGCGTTCAATGAACTCCAGAATTTAGAACGTGACCCAACAACCACCACCCAGTCCAACTCAGTCTGCTACAATATGTTTAAAACTATAAATACAAGTGAATGTGAGCATTTGATGTAATTTCAACACTTTTAAAGTACAATAAGTCTGTGGATTCTTTTTAATAACATAAATAATAAATGATGAGTATTTCTCGTGGTGGTTTTGCTGATGGTCTAGTCTGGTTGATCCGTGGTGAGTTTCTGCTTCATGCAGGCGCTGAGACTTTAAACGTGATCGTAGGTCTGACTGTTCTGTAGATGTGAGAAAGACTGCTCACATGCAGACGTGGAGCCAAAAACACACTCACACGCTGCAGTGAGTGATGGGCAGCGGGTTTTAAGTTTGGACAATCCCTGCGCGATTCACCTTGCTGCCTGTGCCCCCCCTTCTTTCTCACACACCCCGTCCCTGCAACTGCATGCGCGCTCTTTCTCAGAGACGGGAACGCACAGCTGCTGGGACGGCAGTTCACAGGTTTCAGGCTGGTACAAACTCTGTGAAAAAATAGATAATAGTAAATTGATAATGGTGCAGATTTTTTTGTCCAACCCCAAGCTCCACTACTACTATTTTAGCGGTAACCTATCCTGTGACCGAGAAGAGCGCCTTGGCCTGTGTCAAGAGTGACATTAACGGATGTAACAGAGATTCGGGCAATTTTTCAAAATAAAACATCTTTTTAGATTCCGAAATTAATAAAACAAAAGTAATGTAAGTTATTTATTCTTACTGTGCGGCCCGGTACCAAATGACCCAGCCCGGGGGTTGGGGACCACTGCCCTGAAGTAGTTGGCATGAGCCCCAGCAACCCCCTTATAAGTCTGCACGAGGCATAAGCAGGCACAGAAAATGAACAGATAATTACACTTAATTTAGTAAACCTTTTAAAGTATGGTTTGTTTTTATCAAATTATCCATTCTTAACAGCAATACATATTCCACTTTGGAATATATATCAAACTTTTATTGAAATTAAGTAATCAACACAGCAATAGAAAAAGAAAATTTACTTAATAAATCAGTCTTCTTAACAAATGGTATGGTGGAGGATGGAGCAAAAAAAAAGAAAGATTAGATTAAACAGATTAACCATAAACTAATTAGGTAAGACAGTGAGTTTGTTTGTGTAAAACAGAGGAAACAAAGCAAACATCCTAAACTCTAAAGCTATGTTCACACCGTCCTCGGAAACGTGTTCAAGTGACCACTTCCAATGAAAAGCCTATGTAAAAGTGTGTTGCAGGTTTCCACTTTCAAAACTCTTGTGTTCAAGTGTAGCTACACATATATTTAACCCTAGAGCACTATTGCTGGGTGATTTTCACCCGAGCCAAACTATTTACATGAATTTCAATAAGTCGTGTGTCAATTAGTATGTGCCTTTGAAGTCTCACATGTCCCAGGAATGGATGGACCAAAGGCTAAGTTTCTGATATCATATTGTGTTGAATTTTTTTGTTCTCAAATTCCAAAATTGTCAGTAATTTCTGAACATGTTTTCTTCCTATGTTTCTTTTTCATTTTGTTACACATACCACAGTTGAAAATAAAAGAAAACCACTCTAATTCATTGTATTGTCATGTTTTGATCTATTATTGTAACAAGTACTTCTTGTCGGGTATGTTGTATCGGGTAAAAATCAACCGGCAAAAGTCAAGGTCTAACTTTTTATAGCAAAAGTGTTCTTGGGTTAAGATTTTTTCTGGGTTCTATATACAAATTCCACGGACATTAATTGCATATTAAAAGTCAAACTAGGGTAACTTTGGCCAATCAGGGACTCAGATTTTTCTCCAGTCGGAATTCGACAAAATTAAGTCTTTCATATATTACAATAGAGCTGTGAAAGAAAAAGCCTTGAACATATTTCGCAATGTTTGCACCGCTTTGCCATTTTACACCAATCTACTTCCAACTGTAGGTGGTGGACATGCACTAGTAAACAGTAGAAACAGGAAAAAAAAAAAAAGAAGAAGCCCTTTCCTGCTGGTCTATAGGAACACTTTATATAAACACACATTTTTTTTTTTTATGTGTGTCACATGCTTTGTGCAGCAAGAGATGCACTGAGGTGGTCCCAAACAAGGCCTAACATGAACAACATAATGATAAGGACCGGAAAAAATTACCATCACCATTAACACAGAAAAGCAGTATCTCTGAAACATTTTGCAAGACAAAGAATTACACAGTATAAAAAGAATAGTTTAGACATGATTTGTTAAACTCTTAAACGTTACCAAAGAGAAACTGTTTCTGGAGTCAAAGGAAGCAAAAATAACTTAACCAAAGAAGTGGGCTGACCAATACAACAATTAAAAAAAGCAAATATGAAGTGTGGAAAATAAGACTTGCAAACAGTACACAGCAGACTCAGCCTTTCCTTTTAAAGTTGGAACTGCAATCATAATAATTGTTTCAGTAGGCACATATTTTTCCTTTGTAACCAGGCTCTGGCATCTCAAATTCATCAGCTGTTCCTGTTTCCAATTGTTCCTGTTCTAGTGTTTGTCAAGTAGGCCTTGAATCTGGGGGTTTGGGTTCCAGCATAATTATTAAATGCCATATTTCTTCTGTGTATCTATCTCTGAAATTGGAGCAATTACTGTTGTGCAACGTTGCGTGCCACTGCTGCAAACTTAAGTCAGGTATGTTAAACACCAAATTCCCCTTCTGTCCCACTCAAGGAACGTGCTAAGACTATAATGAGTTTGCAGGATGTACTGGCTTCTCTCTCTTCAGTACACTACTGTGCATTTTGGGGGTAAATAAATACTTACCTACTTGAGGCATCAAATGCTTTTTTTCCTAACTAAACCCATGTGTTGAATGCGTGTGCTGTGATTGCGTTGGGCGCATGCTTTCTGCCTGTACTTTGCAATCGTGCACTCGCGGCTAAACACTGTCCGCATTTAAATGTGTTGTGCAGCTATATGGCTCCGGTTCCTTTCTGCTGGCTCCTCTTATGCATGCTTTGTCTCGCCTGGGTTGCTACCTGCAGGCGTGCCGTTGGGCCACTTCGGATAAATGTAAAATGAAGTTAATGGGAGAGTGCGCTCAAACCATGCTGAGCTTTTTTTGATGTGTGCGTGCCTGCTACTGTGTGAGTTTACAAATACGTGTCTGCATTGGTTACATCTATATTAAAATTTCAGACTTATTTGTTTGTGGTTTGATATATCATGTTTAGAATCTGGATTTAGTTGGTGTTTTTTTTCATCACTTGTTAATTAGATTTTTCTGTTCTGAAGATGTTGGAACAAGTGGTGCTTCTTTAATTCTTTTGTTGTGTTTGATTTGTGTTTCTGCACACTGCATCGTGTGTGTTTGTGTGCCACTGGGTGTCTCCCTTTCTGGTGTGAGCACTATCCTTTGGTAATTCCTTTCACGGGTGGGTTTTGACATGGGTACACTGCCCTTCTCTTAATTTTTGTATTTTCATGGCGTTAATGTTGTTTTTCTTTAAAGAAAAGTATGTTTTAAGTGAAAGCCTTCCTACTTGTCTTTTTCCCTTTTGCTAACCTACATTTTTAAAACCTTTGAGGGGTATGTTTGTCCATTCCACAGCAGTTTTCTGGGGACACAAATTGTAAAAAATATTATACTTTATAAAGACTCATTTCAGCCCTGTCATGAGTAGAAAAAGTATGATCAGCTTCACAAATTCAAAGATCTTATACTATACTTAAATCTTTTATATAAACTATATAAGAAACAATCTTAAATAAATACAAATCCTTCTTTTGGAGCAAGAACAGAATGAGGCCAAAAGAGGACATCCGTTAACCCCTGCTTAACTCTCAATCAAAACTTATCCTCAATATTGGTTCACCCGGGTTGGATGATGGTTTGCAGATCATCAAAAATCATAGTACAGATGCTGTGCTGGCATTGGATAACACATATTTCATATTTTATCTCCCTGAGACAAGCTGAATGACAGAGCCCTGGTAAAGTGTCAAGGAAGTAAAGTAAAAATGTACGAGGGGAATTCTCTTAATTATCTTTTTTTTTTTTAGTTTTTTTTTTTTTTTTTAACAATTGTTCTGTCGAACAACTTAGCAAACAGATTAGAGCTGCAGGCCTTTTTTGTTTGGCGGGTTTTACTATCACAAAAAGAGGTTATAGAACTTTAGAAGCCAGAGTGTAGATTGAGTTAACCCCTTTTTGTTGTATTATTTATTTCTTTATTTGTTAAAAAAATAAATAATACAACAAAAAGGGGGGGAATTCTCTTAATGTACCAAAAAGTACACTAAAATCAGAAATATATAAAGTTGTTCACTCTTATAAGGCATCTCATCTCATCTTTTGCAGTCGTGCTCTTTCACAGCTTTTTCAAAATGCCATTCTCCAAGCTGATCGCTGATCGCTAATCCATCACTCGAGTTGCCTTTTTTCTGCGGAAACTCAGCTGCGGCTTCTTGACTTGTTGAGGTTCGTTTTCCAGCTTCTTCCACTTTTTAACCATGGATTCATTCATCACGCCGGGTCGGCTTGTGACTGGAAAATGGTGAAATGGGAATGGAGTACATCCTTTCTGGTGATATCCAGCGCTGATCAGGTCTTTGGTGTGGAACCCACTGCTGCTCCGTACGGGATTTGTGATCTTTGTTGGGATTAATTGCAGATGATTCACAGGTCCCTCTCATCTGCTTCACCGGTCCGCCGGGTTAGCCGCTGAACCTGTCAGACATTTGTCACAAAGGTCAATCACGTGGCCGGCGCTCATGGGGACTCGGAGGCCTTTGGTACACATAACTTGTATTTTTCCCTACCTGAAACAGTAACTGGTACTCAAGTAGAAGTTCACTTGTTTGTTGTGTTGTTCGCCCCATGGGCTGGGTTCTGTGAGTGTGAGGGTTTATGCATGTGAGTGGGGTGTTTTTGCTTTTCTTTGAGTGACCAGCTTTTTGCAGGTGGGCTCTAGGCCTCTAGTGGTTTTATCCCGGGTGTTTAATTTATAATAAATCTCCCTTAAATTTGGAACCACATCTCTGCTTGGTTTGAGTCCCCAGTTTTTAGTGCATGCCTGAACCGCTCGTGTCCCCACACACAGATCATTCTACAGGTTCCAAGATGCTTTTAAAAATGTGACACCATCAGGTCACCCCCCAGTCTTGTTTCCCTTATTCTGTCTTATTCTGTGTTTTCATGTGTCGTTGTGTAATCTTGGTTGTATCCAGATGGTAGAGGAGACATGAAAAGGGGATATGGGATGCGGACCGTTTAGCCTGTGTCATGAGATTAAAGATACTGAAGATTGCTCACTGGAGGGATGTAGCTTAACAAGTTGATAACATCACATGCGGTGAAAGCGTCAAAGTGGTTCCTGCCACAGCTGCTCCCAGGATTCTTCACCAGATTAAACAAGTAATAAAACTGTTAAGATTATCAGAAACAACACTGCTGTTTTGTGGTCTGCATAGACTTCATTTTCTTGTTCCGAACCAGACGAGGCTTGGAAAGCAGCGACTGTGATACAATTTGATTTAGATGATAAAAAAGGCAGGAAGCATAGAGCAATTTTAATTCATTTACCATAAGTATAATGTTTGTTTTTTTTCCTACTTTAGTGGATTGTGTTAGGATTCAAGGATTGTATTAAGTAATGAGAAGATTAGAATGATGTAATACATTTGCCTAAAAAACTTAAGGGATGGTTATAAGGCAGATGATTTTAACAAAATATTAAGACCGCGATTTTAATCAAATGAAGTCTGGTGTCTCTTTTTATTTAGCATAATTCAGCATGACCCCCCCACCCCACCCCTAAGAGGGTGGGGACTCGTCTTAAGAGGTAATCCTAGAATCACTCATGTTCATCAAACTGTCTATGATCTTCCATGAGTTTTTATTTTTTTATATTTTTGAAAGAGGATGAAACTATAACGTAGACACTTTTCTTTATTATAGATATCAATTCATCCATCTTCTATTCTTTACTTGTATTAAATTAGTGACCAGCATTTGTCACTTTTGGTACAAGGAAAAGGTAGCCGGTGAAGGTGTTAAGTGAAACACTAGAAAAAACACATTAAACACACAGACACTTAAGTAGATGTGAAGATCAATATCAGGAAACGCAATACCAGCCAATCATCCCTTCTAGACTTGGTATCATCCCTATAAGTCCCCTTTTTTGTTCACCAGTTTTCCCTCCTATTGTTAGTCTTATCTGCCAAGGGTGGATTTTGCTTTGCTTGCCGACTTCCCTCTTTATCTGATACCAAGAGCTTTAGGATAACTGACTGCCCACAGTCCATAACTGGTACTTCAAATGCACATATCAAGCTTCTAAATATACCACGCAACTGAAAACATGTAAAAAAAAACATATAAGAGTCCGAAATTATTAGAATAGTAACTGCAAAACCAAGTTTTTCCAGAGTAGAATTCCTTTTGGAGTCCTCAAGGGATTGTACACACCAAGTTTTGGATCCGTCTTTTTACTCAGACTATCTCTTTAAGACCTCGGCTCCCACTGAGGCTCACAGGTTGGTTAGAAAGTGGTTTCATTGTTTAAGAGTTCCAGTACATGCCCATAGAGATCGAGATGCTAGAAGAGGTTTATGCAAAATCATGCAAAATGCATCACTTCCGCTTCAACCGCCTACCAGAGCAAAGTTTCCCTGGACAGATCACCTCTTCAATCTACAAAACCACCATTCATCACCAGGCAACTGAAGAACATCCAAACGTTATAATGTATCACCAAAAATCTCAGTTACCGAGGATATTTGTTTGCTTGAATCAGAGGATCCAGTGATGCTAGTGGGTTTGGGTTGCTGGGCATCAGACATGACTTTGTGGCTTTTTACTGTTCAAAGCAAAGAATGAGGGCAGCAGCTCTGCTGTGTCAAGAAAGATTTAATAGACAAGCGTTCCAGTGTAAGTGCGACAATTAGTGGATCTTCCTGATGAGGCATAGCAAGATACAAGATTTCTGGATCACAGTGATGGGAAATATTAAATGGTATATATTTATAGCGTGCTTCTACCTCTTCAGGCCCAAATCTTTTTTCAGTCACAATCCCATTCACTCAAATACACTGATGTTGATAGAGCTAACCAGACCACCAGGAGCAAATAGAGGTTCAAACTAGCCAATCTCCACAATGAGTATAAAAGACAAGAGTGAATGATGATGGCCATTTCGAAGCATGCTAATGGATCACTGATTTTTTTTTTTTTCATTTATACCACCTCCCACAATTTAATTGGTTGCATTAACAACATGAGTAAGTGCACTAGATTTACCTTTTCAACTCTAGCTGGAAAGAAGTACATCATCTTTCACACAGCAGCAAACATGGTTGAGCACTAAACTCCCAGGTAATAGCAACTCCAAATGTTTGCATTGTTACATTACATTTGTTCTTACTAACTAATATACTTTAAAAAAAAAAAAAAGAAAAAAAAAAAAGAAAAAGATAATAGGGGTTGTGATTAATCAAGTTTTGTTTGGTTCCACCCTGTTTCCAGTTCAATTTTCCTGGTTCAGGAACTAGTACGACAGAGTTTTAGGGCCACCAACAAAATAAAATAAAGAAGTAGAATTACGAGATTTTAAGTTGTAGATTTACGAGAAAAAAAATCTTACATTTACGAGAAAAAAACTTGTAATTTTACGAGATTAAAGTGGAGGTGAGCATACAGAGCAGCAAGTGAACGCTGCAGAGCAGACCAACTAAACTCAATGGAACAGGTGAGCTGAATGTTTATTGATAATGTTCCAAATGTTTGGAAGCTCATTTGTTTGATTTATGATTTATCAGTGTTTTATTTATTGATGGGTGGTTTCCAGGATCTCTGCAGGCTGATGAAGCCCTCCATATCCCTGCAGCTGTCCACTTGAATCCTTTCTTCATCCATTAAAGACAAGATCTCTATGTTTGTGTGATGCTTCTGTCTGAGGAGGAGCACTTTTTGTTATTTTAAATGCTCTTATGCTAATATAACAGACTATTTTTTCATTCTTCTTTATTGTTTTATCCTGAAACGGGACATTTCATCTGGAGGAGGGGGCGTATGTAACACTGTTTACTTCCGCATTGGTGTTCGGATGACAGGTTCATGACGTAAGGTGACAAATGAATTTCATGGTGTGTGAATGAAAAGGAGAATAAAAGGTGCAGGGGTCCTCTACACCCAAACATGTCTCTAAACTCTTTTTTTTTCATATGAAACCCCGTTTTAACGACACAGAATTCCGGAAAGACGGCTCCACTTACAGTAATTTGATATTGAATTGGCAAAAGGTTTAGAATTTCTTTGTTTTTTAAACCTATCTGGAAATAAAGCTTCACAAAAGACTCCACATATTTTATCTTTAAGCTAGGCTCCGATAAACGGAAATCTTTGGTGTTTTTTCATCGTTAATCTATGACTTTCTTTCTCGTAAATTTATGATGTAAAAGTCATAATTTAAAAAAAAGTCCTTTTTTGTAAACTAGCCCTAAAACTCCGTCGTACAAAATCCAGCAGTTTTTGATGGAGACTTTCATAAATTTACTTGAATAATGGCAAAGGTAGAAGCAAAAAGGGTGACAAAGAAAGAGACCTGATCAAGCTGAATTGAAAAAAACAGAGACTTAAGAAGATTGACCTAAATGAAGTCAGCTGTAGATAATTAGCAACTTGAACCTGGTGAGACCGACAGGGACAACACAAAACCTGAAAGCAGAACATGAAACAAGAAAAACTGAATGGAGAACAAACCAAACGAGCATACTTTGTGTGCTTTTGAAGTGAAATTGAATTTACAAATGCTGTTCATTTATGGGAACACTGGAAACTTTTGTATTTACTGTATCTGGCTTTAAATCCAACTAAAATTCAGGGTTTTCAATGTTGTGAAGCAAAGTAAGCGTGCTCCAAAAGTAGGCAATATCAGAAAGTAAACCAAAAATGAAACAAAAATATAAAGTCAACAACAGTTTTTTGTTTTGTTTTTGTGATTTGATTTCACTGGATGGAAATTCCTTGAAAAGGACTGTCATGCTAAAGAAATGACGAATCCTGGGATATAACATTTTAGCATTTTAAAGCCGGTTCTAGTGTCACAATATGTCTGCAGACTTCTGACCTTTGCCATTCACAGTGACAGAGGTCCTTGAAGGATATTGCTCCTATTCAGCTGACATGTCAACAGGCTCTTAAGGCCTCTATCTTTGTGAGCTGTATCCTTTAATGCAGCAATAGAGGGCACGGTCCTGTTTGTATGACATCATGTCCTAGTTGGTTTAGTAAACTGGCATTCTTGCTGCCCTCAGACCTACTGCAGTCCCAAGGCAGTATGTTTCATGGGATCCTCCATCTCTATTCTCTACCAGTCCAATTCAATTTAAAAGAAAATTATTTGTTAAAAAATTCCACAGTGTGTGATTCAAAAAAAGAGATAACTGTATCTTTGTGCATGGAAAAAATTGACAGGTAATAAGGGATTTAAAATGTCAATTTTAGCAATAAATAACTGTGGACTGTACTTAATTGGAAGAAATAAAATAATGTGCAAAACATGCTTAGAACTATGAAAAATCAACATTGGGTGCCTCACAAAACAAATATTAATTTCCTTATTTTTTTCTTTTTTACTTCAAAATCTTCATTTTTTCGCTTTCCTTTTCCCCAAATAAATACAACAATCAAGCTATTTGTAATCTCTTATATTAGGTTTGCTCCATAAGTTCCACATTGTTTCTACATTAGCACTAAACTGTAAATATTGTGCTTTCTGAAATAATTAAAGTAGAATTTCTCAAGACATTTTGTGTTGATGCAATTTGCATGTAATTAAGAAAATGTCTATTTTTATGCTTGGAGGAAGACTTTTGTGGGTATGCTCTAATGATCTATGACATTCCGCAGTGCTGTATTTTCTCCTGGAATCCTATCAGAAAGGCTGTTGTTTGGAATGTCCCCACAGCAGAAACAGTTAATTGAGTATTAAGTGGGGGAAACCATGCACTGATTTACTCTTAGTGCAGCGAATTAGTGAGAACAGAAATAGAGACGCAACACTCTTATATTGAAAATATATGTGGATTTCACTGGTGCCAACACCTGTCATCGTGTGTCCTGATCTCAACTGTTATAAATTATATTCAAATTTGTGATGATCCTTCCTCCCACATCTCTGTCTTTATTTCTGAAGGTACATAAATATAACTTCAGGTCTTATATGTAAATGTATAAAAATGTTCCAGCAAAATTGTTACAGTTCAGTTATTTGTTTTTAACCTGATAACACCTATTGACACAAATTTGGATTCAACCATTTCTGCTCCAAACTTACTTTAATTTTGCATCCACAAAAGAGCAAAAACACAAGTGACTTTTATTTTTTTTACATGGCTAGAAATAGATTCAAGAGTTAAGTCACATTTTAGGTTGTTGTGTTTTTGTTTAGATCCTCAGTTCTGAGTCTTGATGCTGGTATTTTTTGTTGTTGTTGTCTTTACGCTTTGTACACACCACCCTGATAGTACAACGAGCATTCAATCGGCGTCTCGCGTTCACACTTAGCTAAGCGAGTTTCTACTGCCGTTTTCGCTCTCTATGTACAGAACGTGTGGCCATTGAGCACACTTTCAGTTTAACTACGTTTAACTTTGACCAATCTGAGACTTGGATTTGGTAGTGACGTATGAATGATGTCCCCTTTAATTTACAGGAGTACAAAGCGTTTGAAAATTGATCATGAAGGAGAAATTAATACTTGCAAGTTCTGCCCTGCCGCAATTATACGGCACCAAGTATTTCATTTATCGGAATAGAGCATGAAAAGAAAGAAAGATTAGAAGAAGAGAGCAAGACTTGCTTTGACATTTCATGGACGCGTGTCCAATGCCCGGTGCTGTGTACGTAGCTTCAAAGTTCCCTTTAATGCCCCCCCCCCCCCCCCTTTTCATTGATTCTCTATCATCACCATGCTTAGCAATTACTGCCTTTATCTTAAAGCAACTATGTCTGATGAATTTAATGTGAATTTATTGTAAAGCGTTTATATACACATTTATACAGTGCTTTAATCTGTAATACTTTGCTCCTTCTCTCCCCAAAAACAGAACAGTCCTATGGAATAAAAAAAAGCTTCGACCTATACCTTTAAACACAGACAGACATCAACAAGTCGACTTCACCGAGTTTGCAATGGGCTTGTAGGCTCTCCTGTTTATCAGTATCTATGTTGGCTTGGGGTACATCCACTTTTGTTGGCAGTGCTTCTGGGTGCAGGATAATCTGACTATAAATCTGACAGACTATTGCCCTGAAACAAGAAACAAGAAACGGTCTCGGAATTATGTTCTTCTCAGTCAAAGCTGCAGGTGTGGGGAAAGATGTCCGATTTTCCCCTTGTGAAACATTTAAGATATTCTTGGCAGCAGTTGGGTGCACAGACTAAATCCATGCTTTGAAATCCTACTAGTTGGGCGGTTTGCCTTTTCTCAGGTCAGCATTTTCATCAGTGCATCAAAAGTATATACAAGTGATGTGACGTACACACGAGGCATGTGTGGCACAATCAAGAATGCACTGAGTGCAGGTTTTTGCACACGCTTTTAGGATATGGTGTTCACACTGGACGGTACATCTGCAACTGGAAGAGGCCTTGTAGCGCGAATCTTGCGAATCTCACTCCAGGCTTTTTTTTTCACAGCTTTATTTCAATATATTAAAGACCTGATGCCATCAAAGAGATCAAGACACATACAGCCTGAAAACTGGCCGGATAAACTTGCGTAACGTGAGTTTGAAGCGTGGAAACTTGAAACATGCAAATGCACACATTTACAATAGACTTTTCAGTAGAAACAATCGCTTGAATGTCCATTTTTGGGCCCGGTGTGAACATAGCATCAGATGCAGATTCTTATCCAAATTTAAACGGATCACTCTATTTTCCTGTCCAGTTTGACTGGACTGGCACATGTACTGCAGTGTGGAGTAGAACTGCAGAATATCAGGGCAAGTGGAGAAACATTGTGTTTCCAACTCATTCAATCTTTTACCTTGTGGGTTGTGGGGGCTAGAGGTGTTTAACATCAATCCCATGGGTATGCTCCCTGAAGCATCGCTGCTGAACTGTTCTGCATCCTGTCTGGTATTCAATATTAAATAAATGTAGCTCTTGCGCTTAGTTTAGTTCCAAGGCTTGTTTAGAAGAGGTGGGAACAGAGATGTTTTTGTTTGTTTTGCGCCTTCTGCCCTGTTCTTCACTCTTTGCAGCTTTCTATTGAAATTTGCTAAGACATACGTGACCTCCATGCTACTAGATATCCTCAAACACGAAGGAATCCCACGTCTAATGTCTCACTGGAACTGGTGTGTGTCTGCTCCATGTTATGACCGGCTGTTTTTGATGTAGCTGTAGTGCATCGGCTCTTGCAGCCACTTAACAGATGACATCTCCACCATATGGCGTCTATCTTGGTCTTTGATGCTGGAATCCTGTCTGTTTCCGCAGCCCCATCACGTTCTTGGTGACTGTCTTTACTGTGCTCCAAATCCTGTTCTTTTAATTTGTGTAGTCTTTCACCATGGTTTTTTTTTTAATGCATAATAATCTTGTCCATACAAACACTTCCTCTAGTGCCTTTGGTGCTCCTTTATTTCACTTCGGCAGATTTCAGGTCATCTCAAAGGGAATCTGTTTGAAACGTTTAAGATTCAAATGTTTTTTTATCCAGAAAGGAGGGACGCTCCTCTTATATTTTATTTTTGCCCATTAACATTAAAATATTACATTCAAAGCTCGCCCCTGACTCAGAATAACAGCATTGACGTCAGTGTGTTTATGAAAGAAAGCAAACTTTTTGAAGCATTTCTCTGGCATTCTTGCATGACTTGGTATGAACAAAACTAAGGCAGGCTGTGCAAAAAATAAAAGACTGATCACCCATTAAAAAATTGGTTTTAGTAAAAAACATTATGTCTTTCGCCTTTTAGTTGAGGCGATCATGTCAGTAACTATCATCTTTTGTTAGTGCTAAAGGTAGAGGTGGTGTGACAGTGTTAATGAGAAGTATTCTGAGGACTGTGCCTTATAGCTTGGTTTGTTTTCATCCTGTTCTGTTTTGACATTTTTTTTGTTTATTTTTTTGTCTCCAGTCAGTCTTCTGGTTTTATTCAATGCAGGACTTGTAGTCCTAAACCTGCTTTTTGTATTTACTGCAATTGTCGTAATATTTTATCTTTCTATATTCCTGTTTTATAAATTTACCTTGATTATATGTAAAAACCGAAAAAAAAAAACCTGGAAATCTACTAGAGTCCAGAGTTATGTGTTGCTTCAGCAGCATGTTTTCATTCTGCAGTAGAGTTTTTTCCTATTTAATGCTACAAGTGATGGCGACGGGGGGGATAAGGCAGCAATTATTTGCAAACGACATATTTTGCTTGTACTAGCAGCCACAGGTCCAATATGTAGCTTATCTGCTGACACCTCGCCCAGTTTCTCAGTTGACAGCACAAGGAGGAGAGAGTCAGGTTAGAAAGATTAACTTCTTCCCAAAAGCTTTGAAACGTCGTCTCAGAGGAAAGTCGGGCCGAGCAAAAGCCATAACAAATCAAAGGGAGCATTTCATACGGATAGATATGCAGCCTCGTGCAGCAGAGGACACAAGATTTGATCAAAGCTCTTAAGCTGCAGATGACTCTAAAACACCTTCCCACTGAAAAAAAATAGAGTATTAACTCTGCAACATTACCATTCATTAACAATTAAAAAAATATCTACATGTTTCCACTTTTGTTAAACCATTATCATTTGCTGTTGTTACTTAAAGAGAATTGTGTACACTTTTTTTGTGTTCCGTTTAGTTTTTTAACCCTGTAAAGCCCACTCCATCGAAGAATTGACAGAAAATGCAATTTTTTTGGGAATTAAGATCTGGTTTTTGACAAATCTTATTTTTAACTAAGGTTGTAGAATTTGACTTAATCTCAAATGTACAATTTATATATATTAATATATATATTATATATATATATATATTATATATATATATATATATATTATATATATATATTAAAAACATAGATGGCCTACATTCCCAAAATAGTATACAACAAATCGGGGGCTGCACCGGTTTGTCTAAGGATTGATAAGAAGGTCGTAACAAAATGTGGGTATCCTAAATAATGAATAAATGGTTATAATAAGGGTTGTTTACAAAGTTCCACAGAAAATTTCATGTTTTAAGCGACAATCATTTTAAGGTTCGACTGGTGGTTAAGTCACAGAAAATCAGAGACATCATTTTTAAGGTTCGACTGGTTATTGAGGTTGCCATCCAAAGGGCATACGCAAACTAAACTTACTGCCTCACATCAACAGGGAGAGAAGTTCTGTTTACCCATTGTTGTTTGCATTTTTGCACTTTAAAGTAACCATGATATAATGAGACAAGCTTGCCATAATTATTTCAAACTCATGATGATCATATTGTTTTTTCACAAGTGCAATCCCAGAATAATGAGCACTGCATTTGCCACCAGTGCTAAATAATGAATCTCCAGAGCATGTATGATGTATGACACCATGTGTTTATCTTAGACACATTAGGAGATTCAGTAAAATGCCAGCAAGTTATGAACTGGAAACAAGCATACGATGAGTAGTTGTTGGTGAATGTATAAATAAAGGATTCACTTAGGAACAAAAGAGTATAAACAAACATTAAATCTGTTCTCTTTGCGTGTTTTCCAATGGGAGTAAAGTTTGTTTCAGACGTTAAAATTATGAAAATATATTTCAGGTATACACTAGAATTTTCTTGCTATTATACAGTGTTCCCTCCCTGTATCAGCTTTCACACTCTCACTGTTTCACAGTTCTTTTTCAGCAACCTTTTTCAGCAGACTGTTTTCTGTGTCCTAATTTGCTTTTTAATTAATCTCCTCTGTGCCGTGTCTCTATACTTAGTTTGCCAGAATTACATAAATCTTTAATCACGAGCAAATCTTTGTCATAGACCTATAATGCTGCACTTATCAAGGTTTAAACTTTGAGAGGTAAAACAAAAGAGAAAGTGTAAAAATGCTATGCTGTCTCAGAAAAGTGTATAACGTGTGTTGTGAGGATTTTTACAGCCTTATAACATTTATATTCCTACTTTGTGGATTTCACCTACTGTGGGTTATTTTTGGAACGTAACCCCGCACTAAATGAGGGAACACTGTAACACAAATTTACATGAAATTCTTTATCTGTAATATTAACAAAGAAAGTGAGAAGTTGCTTCTTGCTGTCACAGGTCAGAGCTCTGTCTCCCCCCTCTGGTCACGGCGGGAGCCATCCCCAGAGTTCTAACCACACTTCATCTCCCAGCAACCTCAGCGCACACTTCCTGGATGACGCACATGTGACATTCACTCACTCAACCCCAGCATACCTAATCCTTGTGCTATCCTAGGCACTTTAACATTGGGAGTTGGGTCATCTAGACCCCACGAGACAGTGCGCTGAACCTTTTGTCTTCAATGATTTGTGATCTTCACCGGTGTCCATGGATTACATTAAATCCTCTTCACCTTTATCCACCTTTATCATGGTAGGAAGAACACATCAATGTAAGGGTGGGGTCATAGGATAGCACAAGGGTTAAGCTATGCACTGAGTGAAGCTCAGTGCGAAGTATCGTTTGTACCACTCTGCCTTCATTTCCACGCGTTTTAGCTTGACCTGATCTTCTGTCTCCTGACCCTGTATCTATCTAACGCCAGCCCCGACTGTCACCTGGATCCTGACTACCTTGTCTCTGATGCTCTCATGCCTGTTTTTGACCTCTGCCGGCCTGACCCTGATTTAGCTTTGTGGACTTTTAGCTGAGCTAATAGACCTGATGCATTTGGATCCAGCCGTCTGCTTCTTCTTCCTCCTTGACCTATTGTAAGGTTATGCCTCTGTACCCAACTTATGCAGAATCCTATGCAGAATCCTTGTGTCCCTGCTTAGATTGCAATTTAGGGGCAGGACAGTGTTTATGACATCTTAGTGAAGTCAGTAGCCAATGAGTGCTGCAACAGTACCAACCAATCCAACATCCAGGATTAATTTACTTAGCTTTGATGGAAGGACCCGCAAATAAATGCAGATGGAAAGAAAGGCAAATTAAGTATGTGTCCTCCTTTGGGTGACATTTTTAAAGTGCAAGATTGTTTTTTTAATTGTCATTAGTCTAAACCTACAAACACACACTGATGTTTACCGTTGTAATCAATATGAAAGCATTTGGACGTAATCGATCGGATCCCTTCATATTTATGATAAATGACTGCAAAAGCCTGCAGTCAAACCAATCATAGACTGTTGTGTTGCCAAGGAAACCTTGGTTGCTCCTGTGGTGACAAATATATGCAGTGCTTTTTTATGGTGCCATATTTATAGCATCATTGCTGGTGAGAGAAATTCACCTGAATGCTTTTGTATTTTTTTTTTTTATTTCTAGGTTGTCAGGTGTAGCATTATAATGAATAATGCAGCAAAACTTGATGGAAGAAGTTTGTCCTTTTTTAAGCATTTGAAAAAAAAAAAAGCTAAGAATTTACTGGCAATTTTACTGCTGTCTTACAAAGGGGTGAGTTTTATTTTTCTATTACCATTTAGAATTTCTATAGTGAATTGCCAACGTATTGAAATAACATATGACATGTTTTCAAGAACTATCTGTGATTAACCCCTAAAAGACCACTAAACTTAGTTGTGCCGCATTAATAAAATCATGCATTTACGAGAAGGTGAGTGTTCCCAAGTTTCAACAGACCCTTGTCACCTCTTGAAATCAATTTGCCAAACCAACTTTTCTGATTCAGCTAAACATTAATAAATGTACATCAAAACAAAAAATTCTTGCAGGGTGGGTAGAGTCATGACTTTGCATACTTATAGACATAAAATTACAAATATCTACTCGTGAATCAATCAATCTCTATTTATATGGCTTATTTTATGACTGGTAACACAAAGTGCTGTGCACTGCTGAACCCCCCCCCCCCCCCCCCCCCTCCTCACACACAGACCTCTCACCCCTTTAAGTGGTGGAGATAAACATTGGGAGTCAATTAAAAAAAAAATCTAATTTAACCAACAATGTCTGGATTATTGGATGTTGCATGTGTGTGTTTGGTGAAAAACAGTTTTCTTTCAGCATTATCCTGTTTTTAGAATAGAATGGAATATCTTTAGCACTTTTCCCAGAGCGATTCACAAAGTGCTTTACAAAGAGCATAAAATCATATCAAAACACAAAAAAGTAATAAAATACAATAATAATAATAGATAAACAAAACACAGTAAAACATAGTAAAACAAGGACTAAAATAAACTAAAAGTTCTCCTAAATAAAAACGTCTTGACCTGAGATTTGAAACACTCAACGGAGTCGATCTGACGGAACGACAGTGGGAGGGAGTTCCAAAGACAAGGAGCAACGGCTTAAAATGACAGATCTCCTGTAGTCTTTAAGTGGGTTTTTGGAATGCTTAAAAGATTCTGGTTGGAAGACCTCAAGGGTAGGGCCGAAGAGTATGGGGTTAAAAGGTCAGATAAGTACGTCGGAGCTAGACCATGCAAGGCTCTAAAAACTAAAAGTAGAATTTTAAAATCAATTTGAAATTTGACAGGTACACAATGTAAAGCAGACAACAGAGGAATGATGTCTGTCCTGTTAAAAGCCTTGCTGCAGAGTTTTGGACAAGCTGAAGACGGTTTAGGGAACTTATGTTAAAACAGGTAAAAGGAGAGTTGCAGTAATTTAAACGAGAAGAAATAAAAGCGTGGATAATTGTTTCAAGGTCAGATCGAGACAAAATACTTTTTAATTTTGCCACATTCCTCAGATGATTAAAACAGTTTTTTACAATCTGTTTTAAGTGACCTTCCAGGGACATAGACCTGTCAAACAACACGCCAAGATTTCTGAGGCTTGACTGGACAGAGGGACTCAGACACTCAAGGTGTTGTCTGATGGAAGGGATTTTATGTTCAGGGGTAAAAATCAGCATCTCGGTTTTCTGGATATTTAGGACTAAATGATTACTGGTCAGCCATGTTTTAATGCTCGTTAAGCAATTCAGCAAATTCTGTAGATTGTAGTAATCATTTTCCTTGAAAGAACAGTAGAGCTGGATATCGTCTGCATAGAAATGATATGAGATGTGGCTGAATTGATTAATAAGTTTCCCAAGAGGAATCATATATAAAATGATTAAATAGGGCCAAGTACAGAACCCTGGGGAACGACACAAGTTATTTCTTTAATTTCAGAGCTTGAGGAACCGACAGCCACATTAAATGTCCTTCCACTAAAATACGATATAAACCAATTTAAAACTGACCCAGAGATACTATAGTCATTGTGAAGATGTTCAATTAAAATGTTGTGATCCACAGTGTCAAAAAGCAGATTTCAAGTCTAAAAGCATGAGGACAGTATACTGGCCCAAATCAGCTGCCATAAGCACATAATTTGAAACTCTTTGGAGAGCTATCTCTGTGGAATGGTTCTTCTTAAAGCCAGACTGAAAAGTATGTGACATATTGTTTTATTCCAGGTACATATTTAGTTGGACAGCGACCACTTTCTCCAAGATTTTAGAAATAGAAGGAAGCTTCGAGATTGGTCTGAAATTTTTGGGATCCGACTGGTCTAAATTAGGCTTTTTCAGAACAGGATTTATTAAAGCATGCTTCAAGAACTCAGGGACTGATCCTGAAGTCAAAGAAAGATTAATGAGGTCAACAACAGTAGAACTTATACTCTGGAACACTTTCAGAAAGACAGAGGTGGGAATTGTGTCAAGAGGGCAGGACGAGGGTTTGATCCTTTTCAGCAGAGAATGAACGTCCTCCATGAACGGAAGTCAGGCTGAGAAAGCTTTTGGAATTTAGAGGCACAAGGTGAAACTAGAGAATCTAGAGTGTTGAATACAACCTTAGGATTTTTCCTATTTGTAGAAATAAGTTTAGAAAAGCTTATCTGGCCAGTCTTATCATTTCATTTAGAGCACAGATCAGATCTTTACGACGCAACCTTTGTACTTCCAAATTAGTTGATTTCCATAAACGCTCCACCTTGCGACAAAGCCTTCTGGAGCAGCGGATTTCTTCATTTATCCATGGAAAAGAGATGAACCTTATCATTCAATCAAATATATTTCTGCCTGTCCATGTATGATAGTTGCACTGTGCTTTTATCCTTTTTAACAGCCTGTCACCAAATAAAACAAAAACGCTTTGCTTAATCAGTCTCCCTCTCAAACATTTGTGCGCATTTGGTGCAGCAGCGGCTGGTGGCAGTGAGGTGACTGAATGTAAATGACTTTACCGGGTCCTGCTGCTCTATAGGGTCCTTTGGGTCACACTAGCATGTCCTGCGGCAGCAGAGTTAATGGGATAGCCCTGAGATTGCTGATCAAGCACACTGTTGCTACACACTCCTTTACACACAGCAACAGCAGTGTCGCTGCTCCATGCAGTAATGCACTGGCACAAGGTAGACCCATAGTAAATAAATAGAGACTGTCATTAAAGGGTCTTTTACAAATTTAGACATACAAACATACACAACTTCTCTCAAGGCATCCGGTCTGCTCCAAAAACTTCTGCTACACTTGTTCTAATACACAAATAGAACACGATGTTTGCATGACTGCATTCAAAAAACGAATATTCCCACACAAGCCATGACAGATGCAAACTGACAGCAAAGCTGCAGCACTTTAATTCAACACTTGACTAATGTTGCAAAACATGTTTGTCATTTTTCAACTCAACAAAGTATACATATTTTATAGAAAGTTGATGCTTTTAATAAGACAAAGATTTTGCTCAGCAACGTGGTGTTAGGTTATTGTAGAAATTTTATTTTATTAATGTAATAAACCTTGTGAGCTGCTCTGAGGTCTGCACTTTCCAAATTTGGTGTGTTACATCACCCAGAGACCTGTAGCACCTTGCTTGAGTCCTTTACATCACCCAAATTCTGTAGCATCTAGTGTAAGTAAAGTATGTCACTTAATGGACAATATGTACTTCTAGGATAAAGTACTTTATTTTTTTTTGTTTTTTAAGGCAGTGCTTGGACTTTTGCAAATCTACATCTGTAACTTCCTGTCACTAACTTTAATTCTTTTTTTTGTTGTTGTTTAAACACTCTCAGTTGCTCTCAGTTTCAATGTTTTGTGCTTAAAGGGTTTTTGTTCTCTATGCACCAATGCATTTTGCAAAGTGGGACTGAACTGAGTTGATGCCTTTGAGTTCTCTTAAATCCAAGTAAAAAAGCTTGAAAGGCCAAGTTCACGGCCAGCAACTGTTTTTATAACCTGTTTGTCTCTTTCTGTTATTTTCTATTTGTCTGTGTAAGTTAGTAACCAGTTTTTTTTTGTTATTTGGTGCAGCCTTTTTATCATGTCTCCCTTGCAGAATGATTTTTGAAATCTTAATTAGACTTTCCAAGCTAAATTCAGGTTAAATAAAGTTATTACTTTCTTTTTTATCATGGAGGAGATGTATTCGTTTTCTGAATTTAAATTGAGTGGTTTTAAAATGTATGCTTTGGGTTTAAGGATTACATTTTTCCACCTTGTTTGACAAATCAGGCATAGATTCAGCTAAATCAATACAAAATAACATATCATTTAGATCTACGACATTAATCCTTTGATATGTAAAGACACTTCATGCTCTCAAAAGGCAGGAGCAAGCCAGCTGCAGTCAGCAAGTGTAGTGAGTGATGTGGTTTGTGGGAACATGGCAGGCGCACCAGGCTTTTCCTTATGCTGTGCTCTCTGACAAGAAAGTGCAACAAAACACTGAAGAAAACAGCTTTTAAATTACAAAAGGCTCCTTGATGAACAAGAAGTATCAACATTATTCTCCAATTTGCTTTTGCTATGTTTCAGTCAAGTCTTTGTTTCTCTAAAAAGCTGACAATAGTATGCTTAGATGTGACCCAGTGCTATTAATACCAACAACATGACCTGAAACCTCTGGAAGCATCACTTGAGTCTGTGACCAAAATATTTTAAGATTCTAGACTTTTAATATCACTCCTTGCCATGTAACAAGTAACTGGATAGGATATGATATGATATGATAGGATTTATGACTAAAGAAAATGCAGTTTTGTCAATTACTTAGAAAGAATGGTGCTGCCTTTTAAAACAAATTCACATCTGCTCAAAGAAATATGAGGAAAAGGTTTGGTTTATCTACAAAAGTCACAAATAGTTTGGCTACCTTTTTCAACCCATCTTGACATTTCAACAGTATTAAGGGCTCATTTCCTTCTTATTTAAACCTACTATTTTTATTACACGGTGAGAGAACTGAGCTCCAGCTTGTCCTGCCAGAATTTTAAACCTGTGTTGGAATTGAGTCACTTGTGGAGGTGTTTTTTGATGAACCTGGAACAAGATTTGGCTTTATTAATATTCATTGTAGAGAAATCTGCCTCACAGTTGGTTATAGTAAGTACATAGTTATATGGAGTCAAACACGGTAAAGGTGTACAGAGCTCCTCTGCTCAGACTTGGAAAGATGTCAAAGAACCAGAAGATGAAAGGATCTTTATCTGCTTTCTTTGTTCACATTGCTCTTAATTTTCTTTTCCCTCATATAGTGTTTCAGTTACTGCATTTCAACCAAATTTAGCCAACTTTTAGTGATTGTTTGAGCAAATTGTTAGAAGGTAAATGAGTGGCTTTTATCTCCAAAGCTACGTTCACACCACCCTCGGCAGCACGAGTTCAAGCAGCCTCTTACAATGTAAAGTCTATATAAATGCACGTGTGTGCACGTTTTGGGCTTCTGCGTTCAAAACTCGCACGTTCATGCGCCGCTACGCTCGTTTCTACAACTGTTTTTCAGGCTCTACAAACAAAACATGTGGTCATTGAAAATGGGTTTAGAGATAAACCAGGTCACACTTTGGTCAGTTAGGGACTCCACTTGGTAGTGGAATATGGATGAAGTCCAATAATTTCATGGAAGTGCCAACCATTTGAAAATTCATCATGGAGGAGAAATGAATAATTGCTGTTTGTGAAAGAAAAGGTCTGGAGCAGGATTCATGAGATTTGCACTGCTTTGACATTTCACACCAAACCTCTTCCAACTGTAGGCAATGGACATGCCCTAGTAAACAGCAGAAAAATACAAATAAGGAGAAGCCCCTCCCTGCTTACCCCGTATAAACATCATGCACGTTCAGATTCTAATAGGTATGTTGGTTTAAAACATGCTGTGCATTTTAATAGGTACTGCTGTTTCTGAACATACAAGACACTCAAGTTTAGTGCTCCTGAGTACGAGCTAAACTGAGTGTGTCCATTCCAGATTAAATACTTCATCCATGCCATCAACATGTGTTTTTTTCTGAAGAACGCCAATTGAGTCTGCCCTTTTCTTTTCTTCACTCATCTTATTCTCAACCTTTTGGTGTTGTCATGTCTGTTTCTCTTTCTAATGAGCACTGCCTTTTCTTAAATGCCCCCCATGTTGAGTCATCGTCAAAAGCTGGTGCAGTTTTCTGAATCTCTACCTTTGAGGCATTTATCACTATTGTCTCTGTCATGGCTAGCAGGCTAGGGCAGACTCAAGTGCTGGAACCCGGAAGGACACAAGGCAAGCAGAGAGGTAAGTGTAATTGGTTTTAATGTAGTAAAGGGGATGAAGCTGAGTCCCAGGTTTCCTGTGGTAGGCAACGGAGGTGGTTGGAGGGTCTTGGCGGCGACAACCGTTGAATCCAAGGTGGATATCCAGAGGAGCGACAGGAACGTGAACAGGGAGACGTGAGCAGCCACCAGAAGGGTCCAAACGGAGATGTAATCCTGAGACGAGGTAAGACAGACCAGGTTAGTAGGGAACGAGGCAAACATGAAACAAGAATTATACGCGGCCAGGAGATGCACCGTGAAAGTACAACGAACTAGCGTTGATTGCGGGTCCGAGGTCTCCTTAAGAACCTGCGGCCAGACGAGGATGAGGAGGTGCAGCTGGAGGCATCAGGTGTAGCTGGTGAGGAGGAGGAGTCAGCCGGGGGCACCGTGACAGTCTCGATCTTTTTAACCCTTGTGCTATCCTATGACCCCACCCTTACATTGATGTGTTATTCCTACCATGACAAAGGTGGATAAAGGTGGAGAGGATTTCATGTAATCCATGGAGACCAATGACGAAAAAAAGTTCAGAGTACCCTATTGTGGGGTCTAGACGACCCAACTCCCAATGTTAAAGTGCCTAGGATAGCACAAGGGTTACGGTTTAAGATGGGTGGGGTAGTACTGCAAAAGTCTAATCTTTGTGTCACTTGGTTGATCTTATTCGACCAATAAATTGTGTCTGATAGCTATCGATTCTTATTTCTGTTCTTATTTAGCAAATTCCAGGCTGGTTCTCTTGGAAACCTCTTGCTGATGTGTGGCTTGCATCTTCTGGTATGATTATGACGTCTTCTGGAAAAAGTAGATTGCTTATCAAGTATCACAAAGAAATTGTGTTCAGTTCAATCATTGTGAAGGGACGCTCTACAGCAACAACACAAACCTGCAAGTCACATGTTCTTATACGTTTGCCAACATAAAAAAATAGATGGGTTTAAACGAACTGTGATGTCTTCCAGGTTGTCTGTCAGGTTCGGATGTAAATACCTGGAAATAAAAGCTCGCAAGTCTGATAGTCTGTTTTTGAAGTCTCACCAAAATGTTTTAAAAACAAAGCGCCTGGCCTCACTTTCCCCAATACTTTTGGATGGGAGTGTATATGCAGGTGCAAGCTAAAGTGCCTTTAAAATGGCAAAGCAGGAGATGGGATGGCAGCTAAAAGCGGCTTCACCCCAGATCTGACAAGTATTTTGGCTCCATACCATTGAATGATTTATTATCTAGCAGTAGCACTTTAAATCAAATCTATATTTAGCTGATATCAAGTTTAGGGAAAACAGGATTTATGTAATGCGTTCTCTCAGTTCTGGGCAAAATCCTGACGGCAAGCCTTATGAATGACCTGCAGCTTTGGAACAGTCACTTTTGGAAAGGGAGACTAAAGACTGTAACAATGGTCCGACCCAGCGATTTGTTAAGGGGCTACCTCACAAGCTTTTTGGTCAAAAGAAAAAATATTTTAGGACTTAAAAACTATGTTGTCACAAAACGAATCCCTTGTAAAATTATAATTATAGCAGGCTTTGTGTTCACACATTAGTTGTCATGGCAGAGTTTTAACCAACTCATTGTTAAGATGATTCAATAATGAACACATTCCAGGTTGAGAAACAAAGTGTTTTTAATTGATTATTGTTAATGTCCGTACACAGAGGCTCATATTGAAAAAGCTACTAACAGCTACTTTTTTATGAGCCAAACTAAACTGCCAAGTCTCTGATTTAAACACAAAGGCAAAAATGAACAAATATATTAAGAATTTGCTATCTGGGATAAGTGTATTAGTGTTCCAACCCAGCTCAGTGACATTCGAATTAGCATAGTTGTGTGGGCTTGGCTCCACTGAGCAGATCCTGCACCGAGCAGATAAGGACTATCCAGACAGCATAAAGTGAAGGTCTGCTGAGTACTCCCAACACACACGCTTTTGCACTCAGCTGAATGGGAGTGAGTGGAATAATGGCAGACCCGGAAACATCCAATAGCCCAGAGGAGAAAAGGCACAATTGCAATTACAAATAATATATAACATCCACAAGGGGGTATTTGTGTACGCCCAGACGCATTTTTTAAACCCGCGACCTTTCTCTAGCATTTACATTTCCAAACACCATCCCTCTACATAATGACTGTGAATTGATTGTAGGAAAATGGGGCTGAATCTTGATTTTAAAAAAGCTTTTCAAAGTGGTTGCATGGGTTTGTGGGTTTACAGTATTGTACCATCATCAGTTATTTGATTCCATTCTGGCAAAGGTAACAGTATATAAACTCAGGTCAGAGTAGTTTCTAATTTGTGACCTAATTTAGATGCTTCTCTAGAAACAGCAAATAAGACCCAGTTCTATTTCACAAGGTAAATGAGTCTCTAAAATTATAATGCCATCAAGACCAGATTTCAAACCTTTTCAGACTCTTTTCAGAGTCTGTTCATTTTACACAAACAAAGGGCCACTCGCATCACTGGTGACGCCGAAAGTTATTTTGACACCTTTGTGCATTTTTGCCTTAATGCTTAAGTTTAATGACAAAGTCGTTGATTCAATAACTCTCAATATTACCCATCCAAACCAAAATGTGAATCAACCATCGAGGACTTTTGCTGCTGCTGTCCATGAAGCTTGACAGGTGTTAACAGGTGTTGTGTAAAAGCACTTATCAACTGCCAAGATCAGTGATCTCGTCACAGGAGTGCGCACAAGTTCAGACACCACGGGTTTAGGTCGTTACGCTCATATTTGGTCCCGAAAATTGTCTGAAAAGAGATTAAAAAAACCCCAGTCTTCTTTTTTCTTTGGTGGATGAGGCTTTATCAACCATGTTTAACTGAATTATTAGTGTTTTAACCCAATCAAAAATGCAAGTCCAGAGTCATTGCCATCACAAACCTACGGTTCTAAAAAGGAAAGAATATCTTATATCAAAGAAAACAAACATGTTTAGTTCATGAAGTCAATTAGGCTCCAGTGTTGCACTCTGGGAAAACTGGATTTAAAAGCCATCAGACTGTTTATATAAATATTCAGCGTGAAACAACAGCAGCAGTCTGCTCGAAGGACGGACATTTGTCAGGCTAATCTGGGCTAATAAATGCAATATAAGAAAATTAAAATAACATGGAAGCATTTGCCAAAGAACAAATAATATGCACAATTATAAATTATTGAGCTAGCCTATAACGCTGTTTAAATAGAAGAATAAGGCTGGACAGCCATGATTTCAAGTAGAAGGAGGTTTTACTTTTGCTGAGTGACATAGATTCCAGCATGATGTAAAAATATAACTAAAATGCATCAAACATGTATTTATATCATTTAAAATGTGTACGTTTGCTAGTAAAACATGGACAGACTAAAGTTCTATAAATAAAATGTTAGATGCTATTTTTTATTTTAATGTATTTGTGTGACTCTGTTTTACCTCACATGAACTACTACTACTACTGGGTTTTTGTACTTGCTTTTACCATATGGTGTTCATACAGGTCTGTTGCTACCTGATTACCTGATTATAGCGCATGTTCTAAGTTGGAAGATGCTTGGTGCAAAATGTCAAAGCATTGGAAATCTTGCTCCAGGTTATTTTTTTTTCCACAGCTCTATTCCAATATATTAAAGATTAGGTGTGATATATTTCTTGTCAGATACAAACTTCAATTATTATTTTAGCGTTCATATAGCAGGACCAGAATAGCAAAACTGATATCTAAAGGAATTTAATTATAATGCTTGTACATGAATAAAATTCCAATTGCTTTCTTTCCTTTTTATGTCTTAGCACCTTGAGACAAACTTGGTTGTGCTTTATCAATGAATTGAAATGAATTTTGTCACATCAGTAAAAGCTGGGTTATAAACTTGAACACTGAGTACATTACTTTGCTTGAGTGGCCCCAATAAAGGAAGAGTAGAAAAGAAAAAACCTCCACAGAACATAAATACTTATCATACATTTCTTTAGTGATATTCATTCCATCTCTCCAATCACTTGATATTTAGCTTTGGTCTATTGCTGGTTTAATCGTTGAACCCTGTTTGTTTTAAAAAAACAATTTTACTGTCATCTAAAAAGGGAAAAACTGTTTTTTAAATTTGTTTCTGTGTGTACATTTAAATTACATTTCTGCCAAATGTGAAACTTTAATCCCTCGCTTTGCTTAAAGAAAATTGTCCGCATGAGCTCTGTCTTGCTGTGGCCTCACAATAAATGTTCATTTGCATACAATTTAAAGGGTTTGCAGAGGCATAAACACTGTGGATATTCCATTAGCTGTGATTTTACCAATATTGGTTTCAGACTCTGTAAAATCAGAGTAAGTCATTTATAAAGCTGACAGATGGACTTCAAATTAAAAACCATCAATTTAGAAACCATTGCTTAGTAAATATTCAGTTTGATAAGAGGTAAAAATGTCATCCAAACATCTTGATGATAAGATGAAATAGATAGAGACTAGGTTTATCAATAAGTAACTGTGCTAAAAACACAGATCTGTTTTGCTTGTAGCTCAGTTGTTTAGTCTGATAGCAAACATTTACGAGGAAATAAAGTCCTCGAGAAAAGGTTTGAACTACAACTGTCGTATCAGCATCCTTACATATTAAATTTACCATTTCTTTAGTAATTTAAATAATTATTTAATCCTTGAAAAATGTTTTTATTTCTGAAAATATTTGGGGACGTTACATAAACTCAGTTGTGCCGCTGCAGTAGTCAGATTTGTACCATTGATTTGTTCACACCAATCTTGCAGCACACATTCAATTGACTATTTTCCATGAAAAGTCTATTTAAAAACACGTAAATGCGCGTTTCATGCTTCCGCATCCAAAACCCGCGTTTCAGCCTCACTAAACAAGTTATAAAGACCATTTTCGGGCTCTACTTAAAAAACGTATAGCCATTGAACGCACGTTAAAAGTTAAAGCAGGCTGAACTTTGACCAATCAGGGACTCAGATTTGCTTGCGTCAGACTGGCCCCCTGTTCAGGATGTACCCTGCCTTCGCTCATGAGTGGCCGGGATAGGCTCCGGCAGCCCTATTATCCCGAAAGGGACAAAATAGGTTTTGAAGATGGATGGATGGATGGATGGATGGATGGACTCAGATTTGTTACTGATGTATGGATAGCATAAGCTTTCAGTCAGATAATTGCCAACTGATCAGGAGGGAGAAATTCAGTACCCGTCGGAATTCTATGACACCAAGTCTTTCATATATTGGAATAGAACAGTGAAAGAAAAAGCCAGAACAAGATTCGGAAGATTTGAATTTGTTGTCTGTGTGTATGTAGTATATAAATTTGATTAATTGGAGCAACAGGTAAACTGAAATACAGTGGGGCAAAAAAGTATTTAGTCACTCACCAATTGGCCAAGTTCTCCCACTTAAAAAGATGAGAGACCTGTAATTTTCAACATAGGTATACCTCAACTATAAGAGACTAAATGTAAAAAAGAAAATGCAGAAAATCACATTGTCTTTTTTTTAAAGATTTTTTTTTTAATATTGAATTATGGTGGCAAAAAAAACAGGGTTGGAACGCTACAAAAAAATTATACTTTTGAGAAAGAAAAGGCAAAAGACAATTTGAATCAAACTTTTATAGGTTCTCACACAAAAAAGAAATCCAAAAGTTAAAATCATAGAGCGTGAAATATCCTCAGTGTTTTGTGACCTTGATTTTCTTTATTCTTTGCCGTATTACTCATTCATTTGTTCTTTGTTTGTTCTGCGCGTTCACATTTTGCTTTTGTCTGCATCAGAACTTTCTTTTAGTCCCCCATTCCCTTGACATTAAGCCTTTGCAGCCCTCTTTTGTTAGAATTTGTTCGTTTAATAAAAAGACTTATGAAGATAGTGCTATTGAAGACACACGGGAAATTGTTTCGCCGCACGGTGACTCACTTTTCCCTCATTTGTTCGGCCCTTCTTTCCAGTTTCTAAGTCCTTATTTTAATTAATCGACGGTCTTGTGTGGCACTGATGTGTGACCCCCCCCCCCACTCAACACATTTAAAAACAGTAGCGCTCTGAAATGGCTGAGATGTAAACCTTGTGTTTATAGGTGATGGATATTGTGTAAGTAGACAAATTAAAAGCCATCCAACCTTTGTCTAAACGTTTACCTAAGTCACTGGTGTCTTTAGGTCATGTGTCTAGAATTTTAATGATATTCCAAAGACCCGCATATGCAGCAACCTACTACAACATTTATACCATAAGGGTGTGTTTCAAAGAAGAATAAAAAAGTAAATATTCCATGTAATTATGCAGAAAGACCCCATTCTTGTTATCACGGCAGGATTCTGACAGTAAATGGCGTATACTTATATAGCACTTTTCTACCATCCTTGACGGCCCAAAGTGCTTCACAGTCACAGTCCTATTCACCCATGCACACATTACCACAGGCTCCTCTGCGGAACACTGGCACCAACCTATAACCACCGGGAGCAATGTGGGGTTCAGTGTCTTGTCTAAAGACATTTGGACACATGGGTGGGAAAGGCAGAAGAAACCAAACCTGCGATTACTCAATCAGAAATAAAATGCTCTACCTCTACCAACTCCTTTTAATACTTTATGGTATCAAAAGAGTGGAATGGCTGCAATACAGCAGTAGTATCAGAAACTAACAAACACACTGCAGTAGCATAACAGGGGGTGTTATTGTGGCAAACATGAGCCCTCTTCACTACATCGCAATCACAATTAAGGATTTTTGTAAAGTCACTAAAAAGTTTATAATACAGGTGAGTCATGCACAAACTGAGACTTGAATGAAGCTGAAAAAATTGATAAATCTATCAAGTCCTTGCTTTTCGTGAATTAAAGTTTTTTTTCCTCCTTCATCAGACTTTGTTTTTGTTTGTGATAAACAGTACAAAATGCTTCTTTAAGTACATAATTATAGGTTGGATACCCATATTCATTTACATAAGCTTGGTAATAAACTATATACATCCACCAATTGAGTCTGTTAAATTATGCATCGTTGCCTGGAAACAAAACCAATGTCTGCAAAAACCAATGTCTGCTTTCTGATCAGAACCTTCTCGCTTACAGAAAAGTCTGTCTTGAGAGAAGGCTGCACTTTACAAAGTCTAACATAACTGATGGGAAATTATACAAATTTGCTGATTTCATTTTAGAAAATGTAAAATACACATAGATTTCTGGTAGTAGAGAATGAAAATCAACACATTTGGTTAAACTTTTCAAGTTTGCTGCTGTTGGTGCACCTTGTAAATTGTACACTAATCTCAGCTTTAAAGTTTTAGTTGTTATAGTGCTGAAGGGGTGCCTCCTTGCTGTGGGTGGAAAGAAACTTAAGCCAGATTCAAACACAATGAAATGTAGACAAGTAGTGACTCCAAAAAGCAAGACAGTTGTGATTCACACAGGTGATTTGGCAGAGATTTTTCAATTTAGTTATTTATATAGCCCCATATTACAACACAGTTGTCTCGATTTACTAATTGTACAAAACATACAATCGGTTACATCATACAATAGCTGATTGCTAAACGAAGCTATACAGATTAAACTAAACTGGGTATCTCTGCCCTTTAGTCCCTCCTTCTTGGTAAGGAATAACTCCTAATAAAAGATTCCGGGGGAAAAAATAAGGAGAAACCTCATGGATGTCCACATGAAAGAGGGATCCTCTACCAGGACAGACAAGCAATGTGCCAGGACTGTTAGAGAAGAGTTAACTTATCTCTACAACTCTAGAACTACATGTTTTAATAGTGTAGCAGATGGCCTTTCCTGACACAACCTTGTATTTTATCCTGGCAGGGGACCAGCACAGGGGGATCCAGACTTAGGTAGTAATGCGAAGTGCCTTGCCCGAGGTCCCACACTGGCTGGCATTATGTTTTAAAGATACTTTTCACTGTTACAAAATATTGTCAGACTTTTTTCCCCACTCGCAACTTCATTGGTGTGATGGTGACGTTTAGTGTTGAAACTTCAATGAAGTAAAAGAGGCACAAAGATTAACTATTTACTAATAGTACAACAAAAACTTACTCAAGGTTTGATTTGTATCTTGATACTTGGGTCACAGATTGACAACAGTTCGATATGTGTATTGTACCAAAGATGAACAAACAAACTTTTTTTCCCCACAAATTATATTTTTCAATTTTGCTAAAAGGCAAAACAAACCAAAACATAAAAATTCAAGTGCATAACTCTTACTTAACACTGACAATATTGTAGAAAAGCATCTAAACAGAACATGTGTACGAACTTTAAATGATAGGGGTGTAACAATTAATTTTAACAACAATTTGATTCAGATAATAAATTGTGGTTGCCAATGCAATTTAATGTAGATATTGATTCATTATGAATGATCTGATTTGATCTGATTCACTGACCTAAAATCAATTCAGGACATCTTTGGCCAAAAATATAACTTGTGTGAATCAGATATAAATACTGAACAGTGCAGGTGAAGTTTCTAGATTTATATTATTTCTTGCAAGCTAATCAAGTTTAAATTAAATATGTGTGCAAACAAAAAGGTACAGAAGATTTAATGGCACATCCATTCAGATTTTAGTTACATGTAGTTCAGCCTACTGTTGTTTGTCTACATCAAAATAATACAAAGCAAACATTTTTAGAACATTCTAATAATGTGGATATTTTGTTTTAGAAGTTTTTCTTTACCGAGAAGGAGGGTCAAAGGGCAGGGATGCCCAGTTTAGCTTAGTCTGTTTAGTTTAGTTTAGCAATCAGCTATTGTATTTTGTAATGGATTTTATGTTTTGTATAATTACCAGTATGAAGCCTGTTGAGACAGCGGTGTTGTTTCCACACACTGGACTGGATGGACTGATCCATTCTATTCTATTTTACCTGTAGAAGCTTGCTTAAGCATACAATCAGTTTGCTGCCTAAAATGAATACTTTATAGAAAGTACAGCTGACAAAATAAAAATAAATAAAACTTTAATTTATTCATTGTTAGAAAAGAATAAATATATTAAAACATTTAAGAAAAACTACTCTTTTTCAACTGGCGCCAAAAACTAAAGTTTCTGAGTGAACAATGCAAATGAGAAGTCCTTATAGTGTTTTTAATACTATAAGATAAAGATAAATGTAAACTATAGACATAAACAGCATTAAAGAGATAAAGATGTTCTTTAAAGAAGATTCATTCTTCAACTAACTGAGAAATCCAACAACTGAGTGAGCAATATTGGGAGAGACTGTGGCGCGAGAACTGCTTAGAAGCTCATATTTTGACATATTTTTCACCTGGCTTTCCCAGATAATGACTGTGAACAAGCCATTGCCCTAACAAGCTAATTATTGTTGTACAGCTCATCGTCTGCTCATGGAAACAGAAAGTTTGTTCTTGCTTGCATGTGGCAGCTGAATGCGTCATTGCGCACAACTCTTTCATCAGCAACATCTTTCACAACGGATGTGTCCAAAATGGCAGAGGGTCACTTCCACAAACTAGTTTGTTCAATTATGCATGCTCTGACTCAGCAAATGGCTTAAATAATGCAAAAATATTATGTCCATACAGAATCGTCTCTTTAAGTGTGACAATCTAACAAAACAGGCTTCTATGATGCTGCTGAACACCACTCAACAGTCTTTCGACTCGGGAAAAATCACTTTTGGTTTCATCACTGGGTTAATTAACGTGATCCATAGTGGCGGCATCTGTCTTGGCATGTTCTACAGGACCTGAGGTCAGAACTTTACGTCATTGTGACAACCCCCTCCCTCCAGGGCACCCACAGCAGCTGCCCCCCCCCCCTCCCCTCAGCATCTTTGAATCGCCCTGCTGTTCACCAGCTTGCATGGGGGGAAAAGCTGCATCAGCTACTGAGTGAAATGATGATGTGCATTGTGGCTAACAATTTCCTCGCCATAACCAACATCTCCACCTCCCTTCTCCCTTCTCTCTCACACATGGATGCACACACACATCTCTTCAGTAAATCTGTCCACACACTTCAGCTGCAACCTTCGGAGGCTCAAGAACACTGATTCGATCTGTATACACGAATCCTTCATTGTTGGCTAGAACTCAAATCACTCTGCTGTGCTGCTGACGGGAAAATTACCACCTTGAATGCCAAATACACACATTTTTATCTGCATAATCATCTTCCTCCACAGTTCTTTCACTGCTCTTCCTCTTTTTACCTCTCAAGAGCTATTTAGCCATTCCTAATAGAGGCTTATCAGCAAACATGGTTGAAGCGTCGCAGCCCACTCACATGCTTATGTTTCACACTAATATGTTTGAATTTTTCAAGGTGAAATGAATCAGCCGGTTGGTAAGCTGGCAAGCATAACGGCTCGCTGAACGGCAGCCATGGCAACCTAAAAACTTTCTGTTAAGAAAATGTACCTCATAATTTCTACCCAGATAGACCTTTAAAAACATTTGAAAAATATGACATTGCAGATTTAGTTAAGTTTATTTTTAACAGTTCCAAGATGAGATGAAAGCCGAACAGCTTTAATTGCAGACAAAAATCTGAAATGTACCAACCCTTGGAGTTGAATGTCTCACATTTAATAAGCAGATGGCAATTTTTTCTTTGTCCTGCTAACAAGTGGTTTGAACATATCACATTTAAGGTGATCTCCTGAAACAAATGTCATTGGATGCACATATCTTTAAAGTTGACAAAAGGAAATGCCACACTATAAATGTTCCTGCAGGAATGGCAATTACAATATATTTAGTTTACCAGCAGTGGCTTGTGTCACAAAGTTGTTGTTTAACACACTTAATATGGACACTTAATATGCAAGAGTGATTTGGACACATCTGTGTAATTGGCTGTAATTCACCCCTGTTAATGTAGTTCAAGAGCCTGAGTTATCCTAGAGGCATTTGTCTGTCTTCCATTGCAGACAAGTCCTAGATGACAAGCCAGACTGAGAGTTATTCAAGATTTCATGTTGAACAGGAGTACAGAGAACCCAGCCAAGTAAATTGGCTCAACTCACTTTACTCCGTAATGATCAGGTAAAGGCTGACTTGAGTGCACTGCATATATTCCCCAACTTTCTTCTAGAGGGAAGGGATTTTTTTTTGCCTTTTGTAAAATTTACAGTGAGAATCTCAATTAAATTGTATTTTTACATATTTCTCAATTCAATCTCCATTTTGCACTCATCACCCTCCTCTTTTTGTGTCTGCCTAAGCAAACAGAGTGAAGCTAAAAAAACTTTTGTGTTGGATCGAGTTTTCCATTGGGTTATAAAACTTGGAAAAACTATAATCAGCAATCTGGCACCATAACAAAGACAGAAAGGTTTATAAAGACCACTGTAAACTATTGACACCTGTGTTTTTTAATTCTTCAAGCTCCATATTAAAAGAAAGTGTATCTATTTAATAAAAAATACCAAAAAAACGAGTGATTCTCAAAATGAAAAAGTCAAATTCTATGTAAAATGCCAGTAAGGGGGGATCCTTCTCTGAACACATAAATGTTCTTTTTTCATGGTATGGTCTATATTTGCAGTCACTTGAAGTTGTAGCTTAAGGTTATGTTTGCCTCTTTAAATCCCCCATTGGAAGATAAGTTTAAGTACTTTCCAATGCTTCAAACTATCCTGGAGTGACCATAAAAATTGGAGCAAGCTGGCATGTTTTAGAGAGATCAAATGCTACAATAAAAGTCAAGTTCTTGAATAACCCAAGACCACAGATAACACTGTGCTAGACTCTTATAGATGGGTGCAAAATGTTTGTCATAAGAAATGATTTTATGAGGAACTTTCCAATGTTGTTTGGTTCGTATCAATTAATGCACTTGTTACAGCTTTACTAAAAGCTGAAAAACACGTGCTTTAGGAAATAAGAGATGTGCCTAATTGATTTAAAGACTTGGCTGGGATTGATTTTGAACTGTATCATGTTTTTTTTTTAAAACTTAAGACATTTACAAAATGGAAATTAATCCAGAAATTGAATTGAATTTTGATGAACAAGAATAAAGACTGGGAAGATTGTATATGCACAGTAATCCTATAAGCATTTGTCTTCTGTGTCTGCAAGTATCTGTAAGTGTCTCTGACAGCAGATTTAGAGACTCAGCTGCAACGAATGAAGCGTGCCACTAATGGTCCTTCCTGCCACGGCTTTAATGGACATGGCCACAGAGCAATGAGCAGACAGCACCGCCAACAAACTGAGGGTGTGAGGTGGATGTATGTTATAAGGAACAGCATTGGGAATAGGTGAAGAAAAAAGAAACAGGAAAGATAATGGATCTGTGATGGTCCAGAGGAAATTGGAAGCCTCCTGTTTGGTCACCATCCTTTGAACCAAATGTGCTGACACAGTGGAAGGAGACATCACCTTGCCATGGTTTTTGAGTTTAGGAATTTCCCTACTGTACATGTTTTAACTTAAGGTCACCTTTTGTTCTAACTGACACAAATCAAGATGTTGCAGTTCCAACAAGAGCCACTTAGGGCAGAAGTGAGCAATTTCCCACCGACTTGTGTTAAAGACCCGCTCAGAATAATGGTGAATCAGGAGCAGATGAAAAAAAGGCTATTGGAAAACGATTCTGATGCATCAACTTGCAGTGGACTAGATGTAAGTCTTTATTTTTATCATCTAAGCTGGCATTTGGCCCAAAACTGATGGCTGAATAGCTTCAAAAGAGCTTTTCTTGCAGATCTTTGTTAATCTTTTGTTGTGACCGCTTGACTGTTGGCCTTGCATCAGTTCCGTGTTGTTGCCAAGACAAAATAAAGGGCTGCAAAGTCTGCCACAGATCAGAGCTACCTGACTCAAAATGTTCATTACCGAGTCTGCTGGACTCTGTCCATTTCTGTTGTTCCGATCCATTGTTTTCTGTCTTCATTCTATGGAAATTGGTAAAACGAGACGATTGAAATTTAAGTTTTTCGGCTGTGATAATCAATTAATCAATCAATTTATTATTTGTATAGCACTTACAAAAGCAGAGGCAACCAAAGTGCTTAACATAAAATCAAATAAAATCAGGAACAATATGATACAATAGAGAGAGAATAAAATCAAATAGACAATAAAATAAAATAAAAATAAATAAAAGTAATAAAACAATAAAAGAATACAATAAACAAGCTGACCCACTAAATCCGCTCCCTGGAGTTAAAAGCCTGAGTAAAAAGATAAGTTTTAAAAGTGTCTTAAAATTACTGACGGTTATGGCAGACCTCACAGAAAAGGGGAGAGCATTCCAGAGTTTAGGAGCTGCCATAACCAACGACAATGGGTGTATAATGATGAAGATTTTGGTGGCTATTTCTCATTTCCTCTAACTCGAAAGTAACCTTTTTTACCTGTTGGATGTATCAAAACAATGTGTCCACTTGTCTCCCAAAATAGTGGACAATGTGTGACGTCTACAGTACACTTTATGTTTTTTTGTTTTTTGAAGCAAAGACTTTTTATCTTTAACTTTTTGTGAGATTGTCTTTGTGTGGATTTTTTTTTTTTTGCATTACTTTATCAAACCAGAAAATATCAGCTCTCTGCTAAACGAAATGCTTTACTGTTAATTGTTGGCTTAGTCATACTGGCCTCTCTGCTTCTTTTCCTGCTCATTAGTCACCACTAAAACTGCCCTTATAGTTCCCTTTCTATGTTTTTTTTTTTTTTTTTTGCTATACACCATTAAAATTCGTTCAAACTTTTATTTGAAACAATTATTTGATTCTTCATCTTGTATTTTCATCACTAATATAATTGATTTTTTATATTAAACTTAGAAAAAAAATCGCTTTGAATATCAGCAAGGAAAAGAAAGAAAACCATGCTAGTTCATCAGTGTCTTCAGACAGCTTTTCTTTGACAGGGTGAGTTATTTCTGCATTCAGTAAATGAGCCACTTTTCCGTGTACTGGAGGGAGTGTTGTCATGACACCGAGATGCCCATGTGTGGTTCTGGCGGTGATGAATAGCAAAGAGTTTGAAAAAAAAATGTAAAGTAACTTTGTTTCCGATGGTTCATTCTGTTTTTCTTGTTTTGTTTTTGTATGAATGCAGAAAAAAATGTTTTAGATTAATAAAACAAAGCGGTGCAGGTTTTCATGCAGACTGCTTCTCAGCCCAGGGGCTGATTTAGAAAAATCACCTCTCAATCATGTTTTTTTTCAGATTAAAACAGTTTGTTATGTTCTAATCAAAATATTTTGCTGAACATATTAAAGAGGAAATCTAATCACTTTATATAAATTCCATCTTCTTCAATTAATACTCCAAATTATTTCGGAATCATGCAGGAGTGTGTCCTGCAACAGATGGATGGATGGATGGATGGTCACTAACTCCTTATGTGATCATACACAGTTGATCAAAGCTAAAGTACCGTAAAGGATAAATAATAAAATATCTAAACAGACAGCAAGAATACAAAAATCAAATAAATAAACAACCTGGCATCATCTTCTTTGCCTTCTACCCTGTGATTTCACTCTTGTCAGCCTGATGTGAGTATAGTGACCTTTTGTTTGATTTTACTTGTGTTTTTTTGTTTTTCATAATCTTTTTTCAGGTGTTTGCCTGACATTCACACCAGCTTCAAGTTGTCTTCTATCCAAAGCTGTCTTCATTTAAGTTAATCTCTCTCAGTGTTTGTATGTGTCTGGCTTCCAATTTGTAGTGACGGGCAGGTGAAGCTTCATGAAGCATCAAAGCCTTTCCTCTAATTGGATCACTCCAGTGCAATGCTTTATAAAGCTTAATTTGCTCTAGCAGGACATCTAGAGCAGTGTTTTTCAACCGGTGTGCCGTGGCACATTAGTGTGCTGTAGGACATTACCCATTCACTGATGTAAAAACATTTACCATCTCCAGGATATCAGCTCTGTGTTCATCCAAACAGGCCCTGATAAAATAATGAGTTAGGAATATAAAAGATCATAAAATACTCGCCACACGCCCCGAAGCCTCAATACGGAATGTCACATCACCACCAATTTGTCCTTGTGGCGTTATTCATTGATTTATTATTTTTTCTTCTGTATTTGTCTCTTGTTTGTTCATTCATATTCATGCTCAGGTACATTTATGAAGGATTTTAGTTAGGTCATCTGTTATCTTGAGTCCTTCACTATAGTTGACTGACTGTGTGCCATTAAAAAAAAAACACAACCATAAAACTGAACATTTGTTCTTCCTTGCCATCTGGAATGTTTTGCATTTTGTGAATTAGGTTTTTTTCTGAACTTCTAACAGAATTAACTCTAGTAAAGTGGCTGGTCCAGTTGAAGAGAGCTGAAGTCATCTTTAGGCAGTTTTCACCACATGTTAGCTACAACAAAACATGTAAAATGCATTGAGAGATTGATGTTAAACCTCAACATTTGTTACCATCACCAACTCAAACAGACTTTAAGACAATGTTATTTTCTTAGCTTTACATATTGGTAATGATCATCATTTATCATTTAGTTATCCATGCCTCTGTTTGGTGCTGTACGATTCATGTATTGTCCCTCTATCCCTCTCCCCTCCTGGGGAGTGGGAGTGCTTCCAGATTCCAGTTGGCCCATCCGTGCTCCTGTTCCTGACTGTGTACCTCGTCTCTGCTCCTGCTCCTACACCTGGCTGTGGTTCCTGTCTCCGGCTCGACTCGCGCCCCGGATTGTCCCCAACCCCGGCTGGATGAAGCTCGTCTGCTGGACTTTAAATATATAGATGTAGAGTTAGATAAGTTAATTCTTCTCTAAGAGTTCTGGTAAATCGCCTGTCCGTCCTGGGGGAGGATCCCTCCTTCATGTGGGCACCCCTGAGGTTTCTTCATTTTTTTCCGGAATCCGTTTTTTTAGGAGTTTTTCCTTACCGCGAAGGGGGGTCTAAGGGCAGGGATGCCAGTATAGCTTAGTCAGTTTGTTAGTTTATTTTAGTATTTTCCTATTGACTCTTTGTATTCATGATCCTTTTGAGTCATGTTTTACTTCAAAGCCCATCGAGACGACTGTTGTTGTGATTTTGGGCTATACAAATAAAATTGAATTGAATTGAATTGAATTGTCCTCACTCACTTGGAAAAACCCAACACATTTGCTAGGGCTCTGTTAATGCAGTTACTATTTATGTTTTTCAAAATAAGTGAAAATATTTATATCTTCCCAGCTTTTCTCTGTAAATTCAGACTTTTTTAGATTTGTTTTGTTTTTTGTTACTGTAAAAGATGTCCAGAGTCTGTAGACAATTTGAGATTGTTTGATCTTTTTGGAAAAATAACTGAAGTCAAATAAAAGCATAATACTGAATATAGGAATTTAAGAGCAATTGAGCTTGGTGCTTTTGACATTGTCGTAATGCTTAGTTTTTCATGCCCATCAAAACAATCTACCAGAGGGTGTGTGGCTCGTCGAAACGCTTTTTACGGTTTAGTTCACTGCAGTCACAACAGTATGCTTCTCATGAAAATATGATGGATTATAGTAGAAGTTAATGCCATGTTGTAGTCGCAGAAATTAACTAAGAAAAAAGTCTGTTTAATATTTTGCTGTGAGTGACTAGGGAGATGTGGCATGCTGACTGGCTGCTGACAGGAGAAAGGTTCTAAATGGTTAATTAGTTTTATACCATGGTCCGGGTGAATACTCAATTCTAAATGGCTGCTGGGTGTCAATTAATCCATAGTGATAAAGAAGTTCCGGTCATATAGCTTAAATGTCCTGTATCACTGCGCTGGCTTCTTTAAAACATACTGTACTTATGCTTCATCATCACGACAAAAACAAGCACAAAAGGGTGAACTTTTCGCTCTAAACTGAGGCTTTATTTTACCCATCGTGACAATCAGCATATATATCGCTTACCCTTGCCATTGCAGTCGAGGTCAGTGCCGGCTCGGGGGGCACGTTACCGTGGCAACGCGCTGCGACTTTTCGCGACTTAGCAAATAGTCCGCTTTTT
Organism: Oryzias curvinotus; assembly: GCA_023969325.1. Classification (NCBI taxonomy): domain Eukaryota; kingdom Metazoa; phylum Chordata; class Actinopteri; order Beloniformes; family Adrianichthyidae; genus Oryzias; species Oryzias curvinotus. Next base: position 13,951,893 of record CM043720.1, on the reverse strand, counting down.
GTAAAAAAAAAGGGGTAAGTAGCGCAAGAGAAACTCTGTCGGCCATTATCACTTATTTGATGGACTGTTTGTGTCAAAACTCAAAAGTTGTTTTTTAAAGTTTACTACAATTAGCACTTCTAAAAATAAAGACAAAAAACATTTCCTGTTCCCAGAAATAATTATCAGGTTCTCCTAACCAGCAGATGTTTTTAAGTGTCCAACACATTTTGACAGCTTTAAATCTGGTCATTTTTTCATCTTTGAGTCAAAAATGTATAATAATGCTCATATTTTATTTGTAGATGCAAAATGCATTTACATTTTTACATACACAAATTACTTGTGAATGGAATATAACTCCACAGAATGTCTATTTGGCTAAAGAAGACTTAGCTGCCGTCTGAACTGAACTAATTGAAGAACATGTTGACTTTATTCATATTGTGAAAACAATATGGTCCTTGCAATCCAGGAAATGTTTTGGGGCCTAAAAGGTTTACAGTGGTGATCATATGGAGAAATAGGGTATCATTTAGATGGGCTTTACTGCTAATTATTACCATCATGTTCAATAAAATGTAAAAATAAATCCACAATGTCTATTTTAATCATGTATAATCAACTGCAGAAAGACTTTTGTGTGTATATCACATTGGAAGGTGAAGACACACTAGGGATACTGTCAAACTGCTCATTTGTGTGTGTTCGGGCAGTGCTGCAGGCTGCTTTGTTTGTAAACAATCTTTGATCTAAGTGGAAACAGGTGCTGCTCGTTAACGAGACATAATGTGAGGAAACAGCTTCATCCACCTCGTCTGGAAAATGGTGGACACTGCTTCTAAACCACACGTCCAATCATAGAAGTTCCTGTAGGTTTGGAAAAACCCAAACGTAAAGGAATTCATCATGATAAGCGTTACATGCTTTAACCAAACAGGAAGTACCTACAGGTTCCAAGAAAGCCAAATCCCATAGACTTCTATTAGAAATAAACAGCCATGACTCAGTCAAAATACTGTATGTATCATAACAATAACAGTGCAAGAAAAACAAGTCTTGCTCTCTTACCTGTTTGTAATATGTTCTCGCTAATTTGTTACTATATTTTTCCTGTAGAGTGAGCCAGTGTTTTTCAACCAGTGTGTCGTGGCACACTAGTGTGCTGTAAGAGATGGTCAGGTGTGCCACGGGAAATTATCTGATCTAAAAACATGTATCATCATCAGAATATCAGCTCTATGTTCATCAAAAAAGGGGCAGGTTTCACACTGACTTGTTTGCCGACAGCATTGTGGAGCTCTTCAATGTAACTACAGCGGATATCTTAGCATCTAATGCTGTGTTCACACACAGTGATGCTCGCTGCGCAGCGGCAATGTATTACAACAGGCTTGCCATGTGTGGGAGGAGCTATCAGCTAATGTTTTTAGCCTGATGGCTTCTTAGAGCAGTGTCTGTGTTAATCTCATTTACAATGAATGGAAAACATGGATGATGTTGAGAGATCAGGTTTATTTAGTTTGAAGAGCTCTACAAAAACATAGGTAATCTCGTCTCCATGTTTGGGATCATTCAGATACTCGCTGTTCAGTGAGCATAACCCCGCTGCTGTATCTGAAAGACGACCACTTCTTTGTTTCCATCTCTCTCTGAACGAGTTTGATGGCTTTCTGTCCCGTGTTACCCCGAGAGGGAAGAAATATAAACAAATATAAAATCAGGGGACCTTTTTTATTATTGTCTCAATGAAATTTAAGAAAAATATAAAGTTCAGGAGGCCCGAGTATTGTTCTATCCAGCAGCAGTATTGTTCTATCCAGCAGCTCTCTGTGTGGTCTCCAGCTTGCCTCCTGCGAGCCGCATAGCAAGATCGATAGCTCCGGCCCCACGGGACCTGCAACAGACCAGAGTGTACCCGCATTTGCCCAACAGGAGCCGGGACAGGTTGCTAAAACCCTGCTGCCATGAAAGGCATACAGCAGGTTAAGAAAATGAATGGAAGTTCAGGAGAACTATGGACTGATTCACTCTATTGGATGTGTTTTCTACTTGCTGTCACTGAAAATGTCATGTGCCCAAAGTAGAAAACAAGTGATAGACATGTCCAAAACAAAGCACCAAAATCCACGTTTTTTTACAGCCATGGTACCGAATGAAGTTGATTCCCTGATTGGTTGATGCTACGTGGCAACCTCCCTGCCAGACCATCGCACTGCGCCCGCCGCTTAGATTGCATCTGTACCATTGACTTAACATTGAAACTGGCTGCCTCCGCCGCGCGAATGTCGTTCAATCTGCGTTCAGTGTGAACACAGCATTATATTATATGATAAGGGAGGGGTTGAGAAAAACCTAGGTCCTCCCACTCTGGACGGGAATGTCAGCTTTTTAAACACACTTTTGACAAGCGTTTTGACACGGGTTAAAACAGAGGCGGAGGACGCTTTCTCAGTCCAGTCTCATGTAAAGTCAATGCTGTGTCATGATTCCGAAAACCAAGACAGACCCAGACGCTGGAACCCGGAAGGATCACAGGAGAATGAGCAGGTAAGTTCAAAGAGATTTATTTTCCTGGATGTATGTCTGATGATGGCAGTAGCTTTGGAATCCTGCGTGGTGCGAGGAGGATTGAAGTGTTGAACTGTGGCGTGGCTGGAGGGTGTCGGCAGAGAACTTGCTTGAAGGTCTTGGTGTGATGACCGGTCACTGTGAAGCCGTGGCATGGATATAGCTCTGATGATGAAAACCGGGTGGATCCTCGTGGTAGGTAATTCCTGCAGGCGAGGCATAAACATGAGGTAAGCAAGAGGCAAACTAAGATAAGCAAAGTACTAGACCAAACAGACTAAGCACCGAAGAGGAGCAACGAACTGGCGTTGAATGCTGGCACTGGATGTCCTTAAGAAGGCTGCATGCTGATGAGATGAGATGAGAATCCACAGCTGGTGGTTATCAGAGTCAGAGCACAGAAGGGAGGGGGAGGAGAACTGACAGAGGCACCATGACATGCTGTTCACAAGAGATTACCCTTCAAAATAAAGACACAGCGATTTTTTTTTTTGGTCTTCTTCAAAACTATTTTATCTACTAAGAGAAGTCAACACTCAAGAATTCTGGTACTTTAAGCCACCATGCTTATAGGTTCAAGACTGTTTTTGCTGAGTTAAATTTGAACTTTGGGAGGAGATGTCTTCTGAATAAAAAAAAAAAAAAACTGTGGGGAATCAAGAAAGGTTTGTGTCAGATTTACTACTCTAAAAAAACAAACTGTTTATAGAATTTTAGAAAACCAGAGATACATTTTTACAAGTTCTAACAAAACTGAGTCTGTGACAAATATGTTGGAGTTATGACTGTTTCTAGAAGAAAAAAAGCATCCTTTTTTCGCCCCTTACTTTTGTTAATCACTGAAGGTGTTACATATATGTTCTTTTGAACCACATAAAATTAAAATACTTTGAAATGTTCATAGAACTTAAACTGTTATTGCTTAAAAGTGATAAAGAATTTAAAAAACTGAGTACAAGTGGAAGACCCTAATGCCTGCTGAACAAGATAAAGGTTAAATTGGGTTCTTGAAATGAAATTGTGCTAAAGTTTGAAGCTTTCAAAGGGCACAGTTATTTAAAGGTTATTTTATGACAAAAAAAATGAAATATTTTGCTCAGTATTTCATAAACCATGAAACTTGTCACTATCAAAAGAACAAGAAGGATGAATCTCCAGAATGGTTTTATATCAAGTGACAGAAAAAGCTGAAAGTATGAAGGAGTTTAAACTTTCTCAATAGGGTAAGTGCTTCTAAAGCATTCGCACAATAAACCTCTCATGTTCCTGGTTTAAGCTGAGCTTTGATTAAAAAAAAATAAATAAATAAACGAGTGGTATCCTCCCCTTAACCTCTGTGTGGTCATGGCTCTTGGACAGTATCACATTTATTTAACACACTGTCAAACTTACCTTCTTTTTTTCCTCGTAAACCTTGTTGTTAAGCAATGTAAATGTTTATCTGCTTTGCATTTGAGCATCCTGTTTTCAAACTGTTCTGGTTTAAATAAGTCATGGTTAATTCTTACACTTATTTGCCTTTTCAGCACCAGTCAAGTATGCTTCATGCTGCCTAACTGTTTCTACTAAAGGTTAATACGTATTCAATTTACCTTCTTTCCTTTCCCAGTTGGTTGTCACCTGTTAATCTGTTGTGTTACTATCCAGCCTCCTGGTCTCTCATCGTCTGTAAGCTCATCTTCCACACCTGTATGCTCCAGTATTTAATGATCTTTGGTTCTCTGCCCCGATGCCTTATTGCTGTAAATGAGCATCTTCCCTGTGCCGGTCATGCAAATACAAAGTGAAACTACTTAACAACTTAAAATGAGTCTCATTTCTGTTTATTGCTAGTCATTAGTTTCAAACTGTTTCAGCTTTCAAGTGATATGTTTTATGTTTAAATGTTAATCAATTAAGAACAGACACTTTCCTTGAGAATCAATACCACTCATCCACAGTTACAAATCATATCGTTCTGTCAGAAACTGGTGGTGGAGGATCAACAATGCAGGAGACCAGGCTTGGTGACAAAAAAATCAAACATTTAATAAACAAAATGAAACATGACAAAACTATGGGGAAAAGCCAACCGGTGACACAACAGACCAGATGATCTGACAAGTTCTGAGGGTAATTGAAGACAGCTGTTGATCATGAACCTGAAACTGGAGTGACTGACGAAACGAAAACCAAAAACATGAACAAGAACAAAAAAAACAGAATCCTTACACAATCAGCCCTTTAAGCTCCATTCAAGAACTGTTGTTTAGCGATCTCCCATCAGGTTTTTGTGACCGTCTCACATCCATCTCTTCCATCCTGAGCTCAAATCTCTGAATCTTTTCCTGATATATTTCATATATAATCTATCCCTCCACCACAACATTCCTGTACATCTTAGAAAAAAACCTATAACCCAAAATAGATTTAATCTCCCATCATGTGTTCTTTACTCAAGTTAGTGACATACCTTTTAGTACTTGAAACCATCATTTTTGGATTTGTGTTTTAAATGTTTTTTTTAAGATTTCTGTTTTAAAATATTTAAAAGTTTAAAAATGATAGGTGATACCAGTAAGACTTGCTTTGCCACAAAAACATAGTTTCATCTTGCAGATTTGCCTCAATTCAAAAAGACTCTTTAATTTTACTCAGGCTTATGGTAGTGGCAGAGCTATAACATTTTATATGGGGCAGAAGAATTTGCAATGGTGGCAAATGGGAACAGCATATGGGAAAACCAAAAAGAAAGAAAACAAAAAAATCAAAAGTATGTATTTCAAACTAGTTTTGCAAAAATTATAATTTCTTTTTGCCATAGCAAGGAGACAACACAGATTTTGGCTAATGCCAGGGTGTTGATGGCCCAGATGTGTAGGCTTACATAATACAGGGGCTTAGCAAAGTTTGTATAGATGATTTATTCATCTTTGTCAAGCCCACCCCCTGTAGCTCCGCCCCTAGCTCAAAGCTGCTATGCCAATAGTAAGGAATTACCCCATTGGTTTATCATCTTGAGGTGGCTCAGGCATCTGGTCCGGGTGCCTGACTGGGGAGGTGTTGCGGACATGTCCCACTAAGCAGAGGCCCCGGGGAAGACCCAGGACACGCTGAGGAGACTATATCTCTTGGCTGTCTTGGGAATGCCTTGGGCCCCCCCTGGGGAAGCTGAAGGAAGTGACCGGGCTGAGGGAACTCTGGGCATCTTTGCTTTGACTGCTGCCCCCCTGACCCTGTCCCGGATGCGCGGAAGAAGATGGATGGATGGACTTTCTCATCTTGAATCTAGCCATACTCATGTTTGTCTTATATCTAGATATGAGTTTTATTTTTACAAGAAGTATACATGTCCACTGGTATTTGCTGTAAAAATGTTTTCGTTTTTAGTTAAAAAAAAAAGTAAACATGGAAAGGAAAGGATTCCAATAATCAAATAAAAAAAGTTGAATATAGCGACCACAATTTTAACCTTTCACACTGTAACAAAAAAAAAAATCGATGAGATTAAAATTCCACACAAAAATACTTCAAAAACTAATCTCCAAAAACATGTCTAAAAGTTCCACTGATAAATACCACTATTGTGCCTCAGCAATGAAGTGGATGGCCTGTCAAGCCTCTAAACTCCAGTGCCACTGAAAATTTCACGAGATGAACGGAGAGCAGCTTGCTTCACCTGACCAAGGTGAGAGAAGGATCAGAATTTATAGAGGAATTCGCATAACCTCAAGGTGAACTAGCTGTAATGACTCTATTTCTCCCCTCGGAGTTCTTCTCTCTCATCTTCACACCTCCAATAAAATTGAAATGTGCCCAGAATCAAGGATCCTGCCAGCTCCTGTCACTACTTTCTCCTGACGTTCTCTATCTGACTTACACTTGTCTTTTACAGACTGTCCCCTACTCCCACTGAATGGACTGTAATGTTGTTGAATCATTCTTAAAGTCTTTCAGTTGTCGCCTACTGTTGCTTTTAAATCTCAGAGGATAAGAGAGAGCCTGGAACACTCAGGATGCAACAAAGAAGGGTTATTTATAACACTGAATCACATAAAGTGGACAAATGACCAAAGAAAATTGAGGCAAAAGGATAAAGGGTAACATAAGTAGTTTTTGTGGATAGAGGTTTAAGATTTAAACTTGTTTTTGTAGTTTACTGTGTGTATCTGTTTGGGTGTGGCATTTATTGTTAAATTCTAAAAGTAAAACATGAATATATAAACCTGAAAAAAGTTCCGGTCAGCTAGCTTAAATGTTTTGTATCACTGCGCCGGCTTCTTTAAAACAACTTTTGCTTCATCATTTGGACAAAAACAAGCGGTAAGAGGTGAACTTTCTCTTTGAACTGATGTTTTATTCAACCCATCGGGACAATCAGCATATATATATCGCCAAATCTTGACTGCAGCGGTGGTTCTGCGCAATGCGGACTATATGTTAGGTGACGCGGCGCATCGTGCCGCATCACGTAACATATAGTCCGCTTTTTGTGAGAAAAGCGATCCAAATCGAAAAAAAAAACAAGAATTAAGGACTAAAACCTAATTAATATGTATTGCTTTTGTAAGTAACCATGGTATAAGCGGGTTAATGGCCTTCGAAGTGTGCTGTTATTACTTTTTAACACACTTTTTAACACATTTCGCGGTTCAGGCTTCCACGGCGTGCGTTAAAAAGTAATAACCGCACACTTCGTCGGCCATTAACCCTTACATAACACATTAACTCACAACACAATGCATTAACTCACAACACAATAACTCACAACACAACACATTAAGTTGTTGTGAGTTAATGTGTTGTGTTGTGAGTTAATGTGTTGTGTTGTGAGTTAATGTGTGGTGTTGTGAGTTAATGTGTTGTGAGTTATTGTGTTGTGTTGTGAGTTATTGTGTTGTGAGTTAATGTGTTGTGTTGTGAGTTAATGTGTCGTGTTGTGAGTTAATGTGTGGTGTTGTGAGTTATTGTGTTGTGTTGTGAGTTAATGTGCTGTGTTGTGAGTATATGTGTTGTGTTGTGAGTTATTGTGTTGTGAGTTAATGTGTTGTGGGGTAAGTTAATGTGTTGTGACTTATTGTGTTGTGTTGTGAGTTAATGTGTTGTGTTGTGAGTTAATGTGTTTTGTTGTGAGTTAATGTGCTGTTTTGTGAGTTAATGTGTTGTGAGTTAATGTGTTGTGGGGTAAGTTAATGTGTTGTGGGGTAAGTTAATGTGTTGTGTTGTGAGTTATTGTGTTGTGTTGTGAGTTAATGTGTTGTGGGGTAAGTTAATGTGTTGTTGGGTAAGTTAATGTTTTGTGTTGTGACTCTTCTGGGCCACCGTAAAAAAGGGGGTGAAACAAACATTTCCACTTAATCTCGAAATATGGGTATTAATATGTAGAAGTCTCTCAGAAACATGAGGGTGTGATCCTGTTTTGCATGCTTCAAATAACCCAAATCTGATTATTTATTGTTTGCTGGTGAGTCTGCAACTTGTTCTATGGAGTCATATTACGGCCTAGAGCTGTCAGAGATAGACGGGAAAGCATTAACCATTTTATGACACATAGTATAGTCTAGTACTGAGACTATCACTGTTTAATCTACATGTAAAACTATTTTTGTAGCACACACATCTAAGGCGTTGACTTTGGTATCATGCTGTACTTGTGTATTCACGCATGGACTATTATACCCTAAGAACCATCATGCTACATTTACATTGGCCTCCGCAACGCATGTTTAACCAACCACTGACATTGAAAAGTCTATGTAAATATATACTCTAGTGGTTAGTGACTTGGAAATTATGCTAATCATTTGCATTGAGTATTTAGAAAAAATATAGAAAATATCATTTGTATAATTTTGAATATGCTGTATGTACAAAACATGCAGTTTGGAGCTGTGAGGACCAAGTCCTGGGGTTTTTGTTGCACATGGCTTGTGATGTCGTCTCCAAATCTTTGTTATACCTCTCTACCTGGCCGTTAGTCTGAGGATGGAAACCGGAATTCAGATCAACCTTGATCCCAAGGTGGCAATGAACTGGGGTCCACGATCAGAGGTGATGTTCTAGGGGAGTCCATGCAAACGGAACAAATGCTGAGAGACTATCACGGCTCGTTCTTTGGCAGATGGGAGTTTTTGCAGAGGTATGGCATGCACCAGTTTAGAAAAATGGTCTATGATGGTGAGAATGTCTGTTTTACCATGGGAATTGGGCAAACCAGTTATGAAGTCCATGGCTACGTGGGATCAAGGTCTAGACGGAACGGGTGGAGGGTGAAGCAAACCAGCAGGTGGGGTCCTGGGGGTTTTAGCACTGGCACAAACGGGACAAGCCATGAAAGCTTGTCCTGTTTGTGCCTGCCACGAAAGCCCTAATGTCAGAGGACATAGAGGGCCACCAAAAATGCTGGGACACAAGAAAACTGGTGCTGGTTACCCCGGGGTGACAGGCCAGCCCAGGAAGAATGACCCCACTTTAACACTGGGCTATGCAAGGATGGAGGCACAGACAGACACCCATCTGGACACCCGGCAGAGATAGTGGCAGGATTGGAAATTGAGGCCTTTATCTTGTGCTCCAGTGACCAGCAAGTGGTTCTCAAAACCAGGTGTGGAGGAATAATAGTAGAGGGTTCATCTGGCACCTCAGACTCCTCCTCCAGCCGTGAGAGGGTGTCGGGCTTTAAGTTCTTACTCCGTGGTCGGTAGGACAGAGAGAAGTTGAACCTGTCGAAGAACAAAGCCCACCTCGCCTGGTGAGGGTTGAGACGCGTGGCAGACCAAATGTACTCCAGGTTCTTGTTGTCTGTCCAGACCAAGAACGGTTGCTCAGCCCCCTCCAACCAGTGACGCCACTCCTCTAAAACTAGTTTAACTGCAAGCAGTTCTCTGTTCCCAATGTCGTAGTTTCTCTCTGCATGAGTGAGCTTGCAGGAGAAATACCCGCAGGGATGGACCTTGTTATCGGACGCTCTCTGTGACAAAACAGCTCCTACTCCAGACTCAGAAGCATCCACCTCCACAATGAATTGTTTGGAGGGGTCAGGCTTAGTTAGAATAGGAGCTCAGAAAAAGCCTTATCGGCCCCCTCATTCCAGACAAAAATTGATTCGCTGATGTGAGTTTATGCAGGGGTGCAGCAACGCCACTGAAGCCTCTGATGAAACACCTGTAAAAATTGGCGAACCCGAGAAAACGCTGGAGCTGTTTGCACCCAGATTGAACCGGCCACTCCAGGATGGCTTTCACCTTGGTTCTGTCCATCTGGAAACTCCCAGGAGAAACCATATGACCAAGGAACCGGGTCTGGTTGGTGTGGAACTCACATTTCTCTGTTTAACAGTAAATCTGGTTCTTGAGTAGGCGCTGGAGTACGGCTCTGACGTGCTGCACATGGGTGTCGAGATCTGGAGAGAAAATCAACATGTCATCAAGATAAACAAAGACAAACTTGTTTATCATGTCTTTAAGGAAATCATTGATCAGACACTGGAAGACTTCTGGGGCATTAGTGAGGCAAAAGGGCATGACCAGATACTCGAAATGTCCACTAGGAGTATTGAAGGCGGTCTTCCACTCATCCCCTTCTCTTACGCAAACCAAATGGTAGACACTCTTGAGGTCCAGCTTGGAAAAGACCTGAGCACCACTCAGCAGGTCAAAAGCAGTCTGCAACAGAGGAAGGGGATAGGTGTTACGAACAGTAATACTGTTTAGACCCCTGTAGTCAATGCACAGCCGTAGTCCTCCATCTCGCTTCCCCTCAAAAAAGAATCCAGCTCCAGCAGGTGAGGACGAAGGTCGAATGATCCCCGCCTGTAGACTCTCCTGCAGGTAGCTGTCCATAGCCTGCCTCCCTTTCAGGTGGAGACAGGGGGTAAATGTGACCCTTAGGTGGTTGAGTACCTGGAAAAAGGTCTATGGCACAGTCATATGGACGTTGGGGGGGAAGATACTTAGCCCGAACCTTACAGAACACAGAGCTTAAGTAGTGATAAACTCGAGGAACATTACTGAGGTTTGGAGGATCTGGAGAATCCTGAACATTATCAGAATTACGAAGAGCAGCAGAGGAAAGACAATTAAGCAAACAAAAGGAGCTCCCCGACAATATCTGTCCCGTAGACCAGTCAATGTGAGGAGTATATCTACTTAACCACGGGAAACCCAAAATTACCTGTGGAGTCAGAGACCACTACAGAAAAACTCATGTGTTCAGTGTGGTTTCCAGAAACAGAAATATTAGCAGTACGGGAGGACACCTTGTGGATGACGGACCCGTTTATAGCATAGATGACTAAAACAGGAGACAGGAGCTCTACAGGGATTTTAAGTCCATCAACCACCTCCTTAGAGACCAAATCTCCATCAGAACCAGAGTCAATCAGAGTCTCAATCTCCTCTTGTGCTCCTGCATGAGTCACCAAGACCTTGGTTGATTGTCGTGAGGGTGAAGAAAAAGAAGATTTGCGGCTCACCAGCTCCCTCATAGCTGATCTATCCTTACGTTTTCCCGGGCAGTTGCACACAAAGTGTCCTGACTGTCCACAGTATAAACAAAGCCCCTTTCCCATGCGACGCTGTCAATCAGCAGGTGTGAGACGGCCGTGGAGTGCCAGAAGGGTGCGGAGGAACCCCCTCAGGATGCGGTGGGTGGGAGCCTGTGTTGCTGCGTAGTTCATGACCCCATTCTCTCATCCTATGATCGATACGCACCGCGAGATCGATCAGCTCCTCCAGAACCTGCCTTGCCGCCAGCTCATCTTTGAGGACGTTGGAGAGTCCCTGAAGAAAGATGTCCACCAAGGCCTCGTCGGACCAGTGGGTGCTAGCAGCCAGAATCCGGAAATCCACAGCGAAGTCAGAGAGGCTACGAGCCCCTTGTTGGAGAGGGAGGAGTTCAGAAGCGGCTGATCGGTGAGGCTTCATGGGATCAAACACCTTGAGGAGTTGGGTGGAAAAAACTTGAAAGGAGCGACTCAGCTCCAGACTGCGCTCCCCCTCAGCCAGACCCCAACGCTTGGCTCGTCCGGTCAGGTAGCTCAGAGCAAACGCCATCTTGCTCTGTTCAGAGGGAAACTCACTTGGATTAAAATCGAAGTGCAAGCGACAGGAGATGAGAAATGCTCGGCATTCCTCAGGGGTGCCATCAAACGGCTCTGAATGGCCCAGTCGGGTTTGATGGGAAGAAGACGAGGAAACTTGCTCCAGCTTAGAGAGACGCTCGTGGAGTTGGTGCATGACTGGTCTAAATCCACACAGCTCCTGGGCCAGGATCGACAGTTCCTCATCACCAGCAGAATCTCCTTTGATGGAATGACCAGTTAAGTGCCTCACGTGTGATTTTCCTGCTCGGTTGGTCATGGTCAGAACATAATGTGACAGGGGGCCAGGTGGAGAAACCCAGGAGCAGGAAGAAACGACACAGGTACAGTTCTTTCTCGAAACACTTTAAGAAGCTCAAAACATAAATAGAAGCATGAAAAGCAGATGCTCTGATCCAGAACACAAAACAGCCACAGTTTAAATAGAGACACACATGATAACGCAGAACACCTGTGACAGGAGACCTCAGGAAGGGGAGGGCCTGCAGGGAGGCTAAGAGCTGAAACCCAAGACAGGCCTTTCCATGACACACCTTGATTAATGAGAACGTTAATCGACATACCTAGGTGAGAGAATATGACGGAAATTTCCACCAGAAAGAGCTTTATTACTCTGGGATATAAATGCTGTAACCAGGTGTATTTGTGTTTTTTATAACACAGATAAACATTGCCATTAAAAAGGTACAAGACATTTGATCTTTAAAAGAGGGAAGCAACTGTCCCTGTGAGGCAGTGGAGATCAGGTAATGTGCTAACTGCTACATACATAAACCCATAAAACTGATCTAGTGTCCCCTAGCTAGTTACCTAATTAAATCTAGTGTGTCAATGCAAGCTGTTTACCAACATGGTCAGACTTGATAACGATAAATCAGTCAATTACATTTTATTCTTTCAATCCAACTAGGACTGTAGGTCATAAGAAGGTCATTTGTTTCCAATGCATTTTTGGATTTTAGCAGTGGATGAACTGAAAACTGTGGAAAGAGATAAAAGCCGGATGGAATCCTGGGGATAGACCCAATTAATAAATTACTGAAAAGAAATAGTCGCTGTAAAATTAAACCAAGAGATAAGCTAATTGACTAATTAAAAAAAAGAACAGGATTAAAAGCAAATGATAAGTAAAGTCAAAACAGATTCTGAAAACCAAAGTTTAGAATGAATACAGGATAAGTATTAAAAAGAAAAGCTACAACAATTATAACAACTGTATACTGGATTTAATAAAAACTCCTAAGTCAGAAATAAAATTTATACAACAATGTCAGCAACAATGTTTGAGGATAAGTAAGGTCAAGAAGAACATTTTGGAGATTTTTTTTTTATGTTCCTTTTAGCATATGTAATGTTTTTCTTATCAAGCAATTAAATAAAGAAATGAAATATTAAGACTCTGGTACAGAAGGTTTTCACAAAGTCTCATAACAACAGACATACAAAAGGAAATTCTGTTCTTTTATGTGCCAGATGTAGATGTAGTGCTTGAAACTCCTAAACTTAGATCTAATCCTGTCACCCTTGGCCATTGCTGGTTAGAGAGCAAACAAACAAGTCTGAGTGAATAGTAAAAGGCATAGAACAAAGAATTTGTTTAAAACAGATGCATTTTTCCTTCAAATGGAGGATGAAAAAAATGAGTTCCAACTTTACGACATCAGAGAAAGAGCTTTTACTTATTTAGAACATATTTTCCATTTCCTTCTTCTTGTTTCTGAACGCTGTTGACATTTTGCTTGGCCCCTTTAAATGGTGGATAGACTATAATAATCCGTCTTTTTTTTCTCTAAAAGCCACGTTATTTTTCTATGCAGTTTATGTGTGTAGTTGCTTGAGGAATCCTACATTTGAGATTGAAATGATCTACATCGACACATTTTAAGAGGTAAATATGAAAGGAACCAGAGGGAGAAAAGTGCTTTTGCCTTCTGTGTTTAGGCAGCTAACATCCATGCAGGATAGCAGAGTAAAAGTGGAAAGAAAATGACTTCAGAGAGAAGAGAAAGACATGATTGAGAGGGACATTTTGAGAGCAACAGACGTGAGCAGAGGCGAGAATTAAGTTGAGTATATGTTGGTATAGGTTTTCAGGCCTGTCTTTGCTGCTACATTGTTTAGAAGCAAAACATACTTGCCCTTAAGGACATAGATCTATATGTGAACCTGAGGGTTTAGGACATAATTTAGGAGATGTTCTGGATTATTAAATTGCGTGTTAGCACATAGCAATGTCTCTTCAGTCCTTATAGAAGTACTTCTTATTAGTTCCTGTTTTTCCTTCCTACAAATCACCAGAATTTATTTTTTCCTGACCTGTTTGTACTCTTTCTTCGTGTTTAAACTTCCATTAGATCTTTAATATTAAGTGATTTACCTTGTTTAAGTGTTTTTTTTTTCCAATGTTTTGGTCTATCCATGATCTCTAGATGTTCTTGTTTTTGAGTTTTTTATTTCCCTAACCAGTTTAACGCTTTACCATAGTAGCTTTGGGTCCAGCGTCCACATCCTTACCACCGTAACGCTTCAACTGTTTACACAATGAATGTAAATCCAGAGGATTCTAGAGCAGAGGAAAGCACTCTTGCCCTGATATGCAGTATGTTTTAGTAGTGGAGTGTTTACAGTCAAGATGCTGGAGAATAACAGCATCATTACTAGTTATGGGGTGTTGCCGACTGTGAGGGATCGAGCGGCCAAAGAGGACAACAGAAGTTTATCAAAAAATGAAAGTTTTAATTTTCCTAAAAAGATGAACAAACTGGGCCCTTAAAAGAGGTCAACAGAAACATAATTAGCTCAGGTAACAAACTTAACTTTAACTTAACTAATGTAACAGACCAAGTAACAGAAACAAACTGACCTAACCAAAGACACAACAGGAGAACATATATAGTGGCTGATCAGACCACTTGAGAAACATGGGGGGAAACTAACATAACTGCACTTAACAAAGACTATAAAGACAAGACTAAACACAAAACTTGGTCTCTTGGTGGAAAAGAAAAATCATCAAAAGTAGAACAAAATTAATAATAACCAACAGAAGCAAAGCAAATAAACATGAAATAAGTCCATTGGTTTCTTCCCTTGGAGGCTTTCCGTAGATGCCGGCTGCCCAATTGCCTGACTGGAGTATTTAAAGGCTGTGAAGACTTAAGCTCCTCTTTTGCCAGTCCTCATAGCACAGCTCCAGGAGCAGAACCTCAGCCACACCCGTAGCGACCAGTAGCACCGGCAACTCAAAAAACAGGTGACATTAATTAAACAAACCCAAAACAAGTAAACTAAACAAATGTACATGTGCTACAAATAATTATTGAAAACAGATAATAAATGTGTATTTTAACTCAAAGACATGTGTGCATTTATTTAAGAATGAAGAATCTGAAATTATAATTAAAAAGAAAGTGTGCAATGCTGGGGGGAGGTTACCGCCATTTTGTTTGTGGGTGTGGCAGGGTATGCTGCCATCACAGCGGCGTTGTCATGACACAAACGTCAACCACATCAACCGGTGCATAAGATCTGAGCTGTTCATGAGCAACATTAGCCACAAGTTGGCAAGATCCAACAGTCCCCATTTTTTTCAAGTATTGTTATTGATGTTAAGTCCTTTTTTTATAATTAAATGATGAATTGTTATCCATTTGGTAAAAACAGGAGTTTCTGCAAAATATAGAAATGGTACACACGGGTTAATGGATTACTAGGATGTTTTAATATATAGTTCCTTCTCTGTACAAAAGTAAACTGACACAAGCCTTCATACGTGCATCTCAAATTATGTCACAAAGATCATATAAACCTCTGAATGTTCAATTTTTAAACTTATTTGAAAAACCGCGTCAGTCTCTAAGATCAATAGTTTCCTTTTAAACAACATAAATATCTCTAGATGATGATCACTTAGAGTCTTACTCAAAAATGTCAGTAAATCTTGTAAAATGTCAAAGACGGATCTATCCATTGAAGAAACGGTAAATTGGGTTAAACGATATAGGTTGCATTAGGAGACTCTTTTAAAACAGATAGAGGGTGATAACCTTTCATATCCAACCTTAATTGAGGCACTTTAAAAAGACCTTTAGTACAACATAACTACATTCTGATAGTCGTCCCACAACTATCAGGAAAAAAAAGGTAGATATGTATAAAAATTGATAGAAGTAGGGCAAAATTGTCAACCAGTGAAACCCATACACTTGAAAATGTCTGAAACCTCTGATGAATCATTACTATTGCCACGAGGAAAGAACATTGTAAAACCCTCTTTGTTGTTGTTTTTAGAACTTTTAAAATATATTTTAACCTTAAAGAGCTAGAAAGTAATTAAAGACTATTTCAATTTGTGTTTTTTCAATAACACCTTTTGAGGAACACTATTTTCTTGAAGAAGACAAAGTTCTGTTATAACAGCTCTATTTGAAGGTTTACTAGTGGCTTTCCTGCTGTGTCTTTCTCTCGTGCTCCAAAAGAAAATTAACCACTATTCTTTTATTGCCACTTAATTTTAGCTGTTAACAACAGATATGGAATTGTACTTGCTGTGCAAATTAAGCTGACTTCAAGTTAATGGTGATTACCAGTAAATTACATAAACTTGACTCATAAACCAGTTGTACATTGCAAATTATACACAAGCAGGACTTATCTTTCCTCTAAAAAAAACAAAAACAAACTTTTATGGTGCTGGGAATAAAATGAAAGAAACTCAACACAGCCCTCTAAGCTTGCTGATCTGGCTTTATCATCTTGGTGAGGAGGGAAAGGAAATGAGACTGCAGGAGGTTTTCCATAGTGGAAAAGTGCATGAAAATAGATTTCCTGTCTAAATTGGAGTGTTGACCTACTGTTTTTCCACTTGTGTTGGCCCAAAGGTAGTCCGACCTCTCTAAACTCAATATGTTCCTCTTTTAGTACGTTCTGGTTGTTCATCCACCAACATCCTTTGAGATAAAAGTAAATGTTGTCAGCTAGGTCATAGTTTTAGAAACATAAAACTTTCAACTCAAAAGTACCTACCACTTATTTCTAGATACTTCTGATAACTTTTAAAAGTCAGTTGCCTGTTTAGAAGGCCCTGCACAGTCTGTACCTTACTTTCTGCGATGACAGAGACTGCTGCTTAAAGTGCATCGGGTAGAAATTGTCTTTGTTCTTTCAGGGATGCTGCAGAGAAGAACCAGAAATCAGAAGCAAACTCTTCAAACAGCGGAGCAGTGTTGCAGCAGATGGTTCAGGACCCATGCGGGGGGGGACATCTCATGGATAAATTAGTCTGCTCTTGAAGCTTGTATCCTCTGTTATTTCTCTTACACTTGTCACATCTCAGGGTTTGAAAAACATGGGGACAAGGGAACCCAAGATCAACAACCCACAAATCCAGAAATACTCAGCAGAAATTCCCAGAATACCTCCAGTTTATTTATAAAGCAGTAATTCAAAACCAACATGGTCTCAAGACGCTACACGAAAAGCAAAAAACATCAAACTGAGATAATTAATTATGACCCCCCCCCAAAAAAAAAAACTCAGGGCCTGAGTCCAGAAATGGGTTGGCAACACGAATGCTTGACTTGAACATAAGAGAGGCTGGAATGTGGACAGGCAACAACAACAACAGAATGAGAGAAATATGAAAGCATGTAGCACGAGCATAAGTTTTTGGAATTAGCACTGTTACAAGACTGGAGAAGATCTATGGAGTGCCGATAGATGGAAAGACTGGGCTAGACAGGAATCGTGACATTGTTTTTAAATGGCAATCTTGTCACAAGTTTTAACATAACAGAACACACAGTTATACTTGTCCAGTTATAACCACCATCATTTAACCCTTGTGACCCCACCCTTACAATAGCCGCGTTTACATGGGCAAAAGTAATCGGAAAGAACGCCTGATCGGAAAAAAAATGTGTCATGTAAACGCGCCGTTCGGAATAGTCTGCTCCGGTCAGACTCGTTCGGATCAAACTTTCTTTCCGATCGAGATAGGTGGGTTATACCGATCGTTTATCCGATTGTGGTACATGTAAACGGTCATTCCGATCGTGTGTCACTTCTGCTCTGGTTTACGTCATTCATAGATGGTGTTTCGCTGATAGAAAGCTTTGGAGCGCATACGGGACCAATCAGCTGTTCTGCAGCGGCCCCCTGAAAAGCGCCGCTCCGTTCTCGCCCCGCTGGCTCTCTGCCTCTCTCACCCCCCACGAAGGGGCTGCCGGGGAGGAGCGCTTCGTGCCCACTGAGGTCTGGACCCGGCACCCGAGCTCTGCGTTCGGGCTCCGGTGCCAGTGGACCAAGTGAACCTCTCTGAGCAGAGCAGGCGGATTTATTAATGTGTTTGAGGGGGGGGGGGGGGGGATGCTTTGTTACGTGTGTGTTTTGTTGTGTTGTTATGTGTGAGAATTCGGACTGTGAGCCGACCCGCCGCTCTGGGTTAGCGGCTGCATGACTCACGAGAACCAAGCAGAGCTCGGCCCGCCAGCTTACACATTTGGGTCGGTGTGTGAGCTTCAAAGCAGAAATGTCGCTCAGTCCTTAGAAACTGTTCAAACAATCACGTGGATTTGTGTTTCCAGTTGTGTCCCGACAAAATAAAGGCTGAATAAAGGCTTATTCCCAAACATTTGCGTGCAGCCAAGCTAATGTTGTTAGCCCGTGTTTATAGCCTCTCCTAACCCTGGCTTCAAGCTCCCCCTGCACAAAAAAGCACCGACCACACGGATTAAATATAAAACGATGAGCGAATAGACGCTTCATAATATTCATAACATTAATAAAAGCAAGTTTGGAAGATCGTCTCGTATATTACCGAGCTACTGCATAAATGTCTGTGACAGCAAAGGGTTGTTTACTGTGGGACACTTCCTTCCGGGGTTTTCAACAGTACTGCGCATGCCCAAATGATTTATTCCGAACGAAAGTGTGATCCATGGGAACGTTTGTTCTAATCGGAAAAAGGTTTTCTGTGCCCATGTGCATGGGTGAATTGTAACCCGACCATTGATCCGATCAAGATATTTTGCCCATGTAAACGCCGTTATTGACGTGTTATCCCTACCATGACAAAGGTGGATATCCCTACCATGACAAAGGTGGATAAAGGTGGAAAGATTTCTTGTACGGTAATCCATGGACACCAATGAAGATCACAAATCATTGAAAAAAAAAGGTATAACTTTTGAGTGTGTGTGTGTGGACAGGCCCCGCCCCTTTGAGATTTGTATTCTATCTGTACTCTACCGGAATGATAAACATCCAGTAGCTTGTTGCTTTATGCTGCTTTATGGTTTTACCCCCCTCCCCCCTCCTATGATCACCCTCCTATTCCCCTCTTTCTAACATCCCTCTCTCTTCTTCCCTTCTTTCCTTTTCCGTCCGGTCCAACACCAAAGAATTTCAAAAATAATTAAAATGAATAAAGTTTGGCCTCGATTACAAAAGGGGTTTATTTAGACATACCTCTGGTTTGTCTGAAGATTAATAACCCCTGTTGTTAAAGTAAAATATGTCCAACGCAAGAGGCCCTCAGTTGTCATCTGTCTGCCCAGCTGTTGGACAGGACAAGTTAAAAAAAAAATAAAATAAAATAAAAGGTTCAGTGCACTGTCTAGTGGGTCTAGATGACCCAACTCCCAATGTTAAAGTGCCTAGGATAGCATAAAGGCTAAATAAATTGACACTGATTCTTGTAATTTTGTCAAAGTATTATTCAAGGTTTTTTTTGTGTTGACCTTGCCAAAGGTTATGTGTCGACTTTTAGTTTTTTAAGATCTGTTTGCCTGCATCCCACTTTTTATGAGAGAGATATATAATAAAACAAAAATAACTTGTGTGTGAAAATATTTTACAATTCACAATAAAACAGTGCATGGCTGTGGGGTGTGTGTTTGATCATTTGTATTGGTGGCTTCCAAAATGAAGTGGACAAGACCAAATGGTTAATTTACAAGTGTTTCTGGCAGACAAAGCAGCTGTTTTTTTTTTCTCTTTAAATGGTGCCACTTAGGCACCCAAATCAAAGGGATTATAAGGGATTAAAGGACTTTGTGACTAATTAAACAACAAGCGTGAATGTTGGAAACAATGTTTCATATGTTTGCACACAGTTTCATGTGCAAAGCCTCAGAAGTACATATCTGCACTGCAGAGTCTGACAAAAGAATGATTTCCCTTTGGAAGACAGATGGCTCAAAGTAGCACACGCTACCCTAAAATCCTCTCAGCACTTTTGAGGTTTGTAATTAATCCCATTGTACTGCATGTGGTGCTTTTTGCAGATTTAGGAGAGGTGGATTTTGAAGATAAAGAGTGGACTGCTTGATCTTTCTGAAACATAAAACCACTTCTCAGTAAAGCTGGAAAGTTTTTAAGCACCATCATCAACACCTGCTAATTTAATAAAAGGGTATTATATTGTAAATAATTAAAACTACTAAGTAGCAGTTATTTAGTAAATCTGAAAAGAGCATCTCCTATATATCTGTAAAAGTGTGTATGAAAAAGCTACTTCTTGAAGTTTTAAGTGGAATATTAACCAGAAAATGAGAAATTTAGCACCAACAAACCAGCAATGTCCCTTACACACCACTTGTTAATTATATTAATGGCTCCTGTTTGAAATGGTTATCTGTATCAATGACACTTGCCACAATAATAATAACTTAAAAAATTGAGCCTCGCCACCAAGACCAAAGAGCTGTTTTAGGACACCATGGACTAAATTGTTCATCTTAATGCTATGTTTACACCGGCTTTGGAAATCTGTGTTCAAGCAATCACTTCCACTGAAAACTCTATGTAAATGTTTGTAGATGTAAGTTTTGGGCTTCTCTGTTTAAAACTCTTGGGTTCACGCCATGCTACCAAAGTTTTTAAAGTTCTATTTTGGGCTCTACCTACATTAAAAGTTAAACAAGTTCATACTTTGACCAATCAAACACTCAGGAACTGATCGTGGAGGAGAAATTAATAATTGCAGTTTTATGACAGCAAGCCTGTTTTAAATCAGAATGGAGCTGTGAAAGAAAAAAACCTTGGAGCAAGAGTTGCACTGCTTCAACATTTTGCACTCAGCCTCCTCCAACTGTGACTACATGTGCTAGTATCAGGTAGCAACAGTCCAGTGTGAACACCGTATGCTAAAAGCACGTTCAAGAACCTGTGTTCAGTGTGTACTTGAATACATATCATATGCCCGGAGTGTATGTGGCTTTAGACTGGGATGAATCGATCTACAATAACCAAACAGCTTGGTGAAAACAGAGAAACTGTCAAAGCAAATGATTAGAAAACAGAAGAAATATGAGATCACTCAAAATAGGACTACATGACAAAGGTTACTACTATTAAATCACTTGGCTTGGATTCAAATCCAGCCGATCTCAACAGGTCCCCCTGCTTAAATCAGTACAAATCCATGCCCACCTAAAGAGACCATCTGGATGATCCAGAGGATGATAGGGAGAATGTCATGCAATCAGACCAGATTGGGATAATCCTATGGCTGTGAATTATTTAGTTGGAAAAATCATGCTTTGGACTGTCTTTCCACAAAGGGGACTGGATGACTGATCTTTAATAAAAAGAGGATGCATTGAGCCATATATGGTGAGAATTTGGACAAAAACCTCCTTTTATTAGTGAGAGCATTGAGGATGAAATATGGCTGGATCTTCCAGCAGGACAATGATCTCAAACACATCACTTGGGCAACAAAGGTGTGGCTGTAAAAAGCATTTCAAGGGTCCAGAGTGACCTAGCTGGTCTCCAGGGCTAAATCCCATAGAGAATCTGTGGAGACAGTAAAAATGTAAGTCAGTCACACCAGTCTCAGGTTGAAAATAGTCCACAGCTGTCTTCACTTCAGTTAATTACCCTCAGTGTATTTAAGTGGCTGCTTTTCAGTTGATCCCTGTCAGGTTGTCTCCCATTTGCTGCTCCCTTGGTTTGTGGTTTCGTAATGTTCAAGTCTGGTCTCCTGCAGATTGGGTCCCTAACCACCAGATTCTGATAAAGTCTGTGTGGTTCAGCAACATTTCCAAAACATCACAGCTCATGACGATCTGTAATGAATAATGGGCCAAAACAGCAGCTACAGATTGTACAAACACACTGAAGACCAACAGGAAACATTTGATGTCTGTCATTGCCAACCAGGGTTACTTTTCAAAGTATTGAGGTGACTTTTTGTTGTTGACCAAATAACTATGTTTTTGTACCATTATACAAATGAAGTGTTTTTTTTCTGGTTCATGTTTAATATCTTATCTCTCGTTCGAAGTGTATCAAACAGATTTTGTCTTATTGCATAATATATATCACCACATGTTACATTATGCAAATAAAAACATAATAGAAATTGTATTATATAAATTCAAATCTTTCTTTGCATTACAGCAAACATTCTACTGGAAGAAATGTTTTTGCTGCATTAAAAAAAAAGACTCAGAATAGCCTGAATAAAGAATCAATGCTTCGTGCTGAGCATGAATAGAGCACCCTGTTGAAAATGTTGAAATAAAAGAATCATCTTGCACTCAAATGGGGGGAATCTTATTAAGGAGGTTATGGAGAGGTGAGGTGACTGAGGAGAAGCCAAGGACAGGAGGGGGAAGATAAAAGAACAGATCAGAAAAGAATAAGATTTACCAGCTGTACAGCCTAGTAATGGTGCTTGGTGGCGCAGTGGTTAGCGCTCTTGCCACACGGTAAAAAGGCCCTCGGTTCAAGTCCTGGCTGGGGGACCTGAAACAGAACACCAACGGGGGACCTGTCTGTGTGGAGTTTGCATGTTCTTCCGTGCATGTGTGGGTTTTCTCTGGGGACTCTGGCTTCCTCCCACTGTCCAAAAGCAGGCTTCATAGGCTAATTGGTTACTTGAAATTGCCCCTAGGTGTGAATGTGAGTGTGCATGGGTGTGTGATTTGTGGCCCTGCGACAGACTGGCGACCTGTCCAGGATGTCCATGAGTGGTCGGAATAAGCTCTGTGACCCCAAAAGGGACAAATCAGGTTTAGAAGATGAATGACAGAATGAGCTAAAAATGGATGATTCCTTCATTACAAAGGTGGTCCCTTGAGGATAATTTTAATACGTTTTGAATTAAACAAGATTAATAATTTTGACAGCAACCTTAGGGTAGAAGATTTTTCATATTTGACCCTTGCATGTTAAAAGCTACAGAAAAGATTGAAGTCCTTCTAACTTCAAGGTTTCCAAAGGCCAATTTTGGTCAGTAGAACATTTGTTTGTGGTCCTCCACTTGATTTGAAAGTGTAATATTAATGTGGCCCATTAAGATAGTGGGTCACTGACAAACCTCAACACCTAAGCAGCTAAGAGTTGTGGAACTGCAGAATCATCTCATACATTGATGCGTCAATCATTCAGCTACCATTCCCTTAACTGGTATCTCGTGGGGGAACAGATGGTTCCCCTCAGTAATCAGGTAGACTCCACTGCATCATATAGTTCAAGTAGCAGTGGAGTCTTGTGTATATCATATTTATATTTTTAAGTTTCTAGCCTGTAGTTTAATTGACTATAGTCATAACAAGCAAACTTATTCAAAGTAACTGAACACAAGCAAATCATTTTTTTATTATTTGCACAACTCATTTAAAGTGCTTACTGTAAAACCTTTTGAAATAAAAGTGGTAATACAGTTCCCAAAAACAGTAAATAAATGGAAACATCTGTTCATTTTACTTTCCAAACCCTTCCACAATAAACTCAGAACTTTGGCAGTGGAACAAAAAAGAAAAGAAAAATGATGCCATGACAAGACTAAAAGCAATACTCAAGAAAAGTGCAGTTAAAGGATTTGTGCTATAGGCTGTATTCCCACAATTTATCTGGACATATTACAAAACTATCAAATGTGCTTCTAAATGCAGTAAATGTGCTTGACTGTTTATTTAGCTATTTCTAATTGTCATGTCTTGTCAAGCTTCCTGTTGTCTCGTGTGGTGTTTCCTGTTTTGTTTTGAAAGTCTAACCTACCTCTCGTTCCAGACCTTCCTCTTCCTGCTGTGTCTGCTCCCCACACCTGTGTCTGCCTCATCATCCCTGATCGTTCCCACCTGTGCTTCCCCTCCTCATGTATTTATAGCCTGGGTTTCCCTTTGTCCTGTGCCTGTTTGTCATGTGCTTTCACCTGCCAAACCAAGCTCATCTCTTGTACCAAGTAATTAAACCCTTAAGCTCTGCATCTGAGTCCAGTCCTGTGTTCTGCCTTGTCAGTACAAACAGGCCAGAATGGACTCAGCAGAGAGCAGTAGTTTGACATCTATCCTGCAACGCCTGGAAGCCCGCCTTTCTCAACAGGAGGACTTCCAGAAGGCCCTGGCGTCTCATATGGTTCAGATCTCTACCCACGTTCAAGACCTCCGTTCAAGTTCACCCTGGACCAACCCTCCTCCAGGACCCTCTGCGTCCATCCCAGTTCCTCCTACCTCCATGCCTGCCAGGAGCCAGGAAATCAACCTCGCCCCTCCTGATCGTTACTCTGGAGAACCGGGACTGTGTAAGCCCTTCCTCACTGACTGTTCTATACATTATGAACATTCTCCCCATGCCTTCGTTTCTGACAGAGCCAGGATCGCCTTCATGATTTCCCATCTAGCAGGAAGGGCTCGCGCATGGGCCATGGCTGAGTGGGCTCGTGGCTCCCCGCTCTGCTCATCTCTCATCGCCTTCCAGGAGGCGCTTCAGAACACTTTCGACCCGGTGTCTACCAGCCGGGATAAAGCCAGAGAGCTCACCATCATACGCCAAGGTGGGGACTCTGTCTGCGATTACGCCATCCGATTCCGCACCCTAGCAGCTGAGAGCGGGTGGAACTCGGTGGCGCTGTATGACGTCTTCATGAAAGGGCTGGCTCCGCGCATTCAGGAGCAGCTCATTCCGTTGGACTTACCTCAGGGTCTTGACGCTCTGATCGCTCTCGCCATCTGCACGGATAACCGACTCCGTGAACTCGTCTCCCGACGCGGCAGCGGATCTTCAGGAGGCGGGTCTTCTCGAGGGGCTGAATCCGCGGAAAGGCGAAACTTTCGCCGATCTGCAGCCGACCCGCATCCCTCCGTCGCGGCGGACAGCTGTGAAGAGCCCATGCAGGTGGGACGGACTCGACTTTCAGCGGAGGAACGACAGCGACGCCTGCTGGAGGGTCGGTGCTTTTACTGCGGGGAGATTGGTCATCCTGTTTTCTCCTGCCCCGTGAAAAAAGCAGCAACGGTGAGTCAGATCTCCGCTATGGACGGACGCACACGGAGCCTCACATCATTAGTGGTGACCCACCACGGCTCCTCCACGACTCTCATAGCTCTCATTGACTCCGGGGCTGATGTCAGCCTAATGGACTGGAAGCTGGCAGTCGGTTTAGGTCTTAAGCCACAGCCTCTGGACAGACCCATCCAGGCCCGGGGCCTCCATGGGAGGGGTCTTTTTAATATCACTCATGTCTCAGAACCCCTCAAACTGTCAATAGGAAACCATTCAGAAATCATGTCTTTCCACCTGTTTGAGGGCTCCTCTAGGAAGCTGGTTCTGGGATTTCCTTGGCTGTGCGAGCACAATCCCCGGGTGGACTGGGCGACCGGGAAAATACTGGAGTGGGGGCCAGGATGTGACGAACACAAAATTCCCCATGCTGCAGGTACACTAACCATTATGGACAATAACCCTGTTCCTGTTCGTCCTGCTCCAGGTCCAGAAGCCCCTGACCTGAGCACAATACCCTCCTGTTACCATCATCTGTCTGAGGTCTTCAATAAATCCCGGGCTCTGAGCCTTCCACCCCATCGCCCCTACGACTGCGCCATCGATCTGGTTCCGGGATCCATCATTCCTAAAGGACACCTGTATTCGATCTCAGCTTCAGAACGCCAGGCGCTTAATAAATACATTGATGAATCTCTGGCAGCGGGTCTCATTCGTCCTTCCTCATCCGCAGCTGGAGCCGGGTTCTTCTTTGTCGGAAAGAAGGATGGGACCCTCCGACCCTGCATAGATTACAGCGCGCTCAACAACATAACCGTCAAAAACAGATATCCATTGCCGCTCA
The DNA here is from genome assembly GCA_023969325.1 of Oryzias curvinotus. Lineage (NCBI taxonomy): Eukaryota > Metazoa > Chordata > Actinopteri > Beloniformes > Adrianichthyidae > Oryzias > Oryzias curvinotus. The sequence continues at coordinate 13,926,190 of CM043720.1, read as the reverse complement.
TGTCCTCTGTTTTCGACCAGCTCCAGCAGGCCAGGGTGTTTACTAAGCTCGACCTCCGTAACGCCTATCATTTGGTCAGGATCAGAGAGGGGGACGAGTGGAAAACAGGGTTCAATACACCAAGAGGCCACTATGAATACCTGGTCATGCCCTTTGGACTCACTAACGCCCCCGCCGTTTTCCAGGCCATGATCAATGATGTCCTCAGGGACTTTTTGGATCATTTTGTGTATGTTTATTTGGATGACATCTTGATTTACTCCCCGGACCTGGACTCTCATGTCTCCCATGTCTTCGCAGTCCTCCAGCGACTTCTGGATAACCACCTTTACGTCAAAGCCGAAAAGAGTGAGTTCCACGTTTCCACCGTCGCCTTCCTAGGTTTTGTTGTGTCAGCAGGGGCGGTTAAGATGGATCCTGCCAAGGTCAGCGCAGTCAAGGACTGGCCGACACCTGACAGCCGTAAGAAGCTGCAGCAGTTCCTAGGCTTTGCGAACTTTTATAGACGCTTTATCCGGGGTTTTAGCTCCATTGCAGCACCCCTCCATGCCCTCACATCCCCACGGGTGCAGTACCGGTGGACGCCTGCGGCTGAGACAGCTTTCCGGACGCTGAAATGCCGTTTCACATCAGCTCCACTGCTCATTATGCCTGACCCACACCGTCAGTTCATCGTGGAGGTTGACGCCTCCAATGAAGGGTTAGGGGCCGTCCTATCACAGCGGTCGGAGCGGGATGGGAAGGTCCATCCCTGTGCGTTCCTGTCCCGGCGCCTCTCGCAGGCTGAACGCAACTACGACATCGGCAACCGTGAGCTGTTGGCGGTCAAGGTGGCTCTGGAGGAGTGGCGGCACTGGCTGGAGGGTGCGGAGCACCCCTTCATTGTCTGGACCGATCATAGAAATCTTGAGTATATCAGGACTGCCAAGAGGCTTAATGCTCGCCAGGCCCGCTGGCGACTCTTTTTTGATCGTTTTTCTTTTTCCCTCTCTTACAGGCCGGGGTCCAAGAACGTCAAGCCGGATGCCCTGTCTCGTCAGTTTGACCCCGCGCCTGTTGCCAAAGAACCTGAACCTATTCTTCCACTGACTTGTGTGGTTGGAGCGGTGTCTTGGCAGATAGAATCTGAGGTAATGCAGGCTAACAGTGGGGTGCAAACGCCCAGTGGTTGCCCAAGGAATCGCCTATTTGTACCCCCGACAATGCGCTCAAGGGTGATCCACTGGGCCCACACCTCACTGCTTTCCTGTCATCCGGGAGTTAGGCGGACCATGCACGCCATCTCTCGGAGGTTCTGGTGGCCTCGCATGGAGCCGGAGGTCCGGGAGTACATTTCTGCCTGTTCAGTCTGTGCCAGGAACAAGTCTTCCACCAGTCGTCGCATGGGGCTCCTACAACCTCTTCCTGTACCTTCCAGACCGTGGGCGGACATCTCCATGGACTTCGTCACCGGCCTTCCTGTCTCACGTGGTCACACCACTGTTCTTACGGTCGTGGACAGGTTCTCTAAGATGGTCAGGTTCATCGCCCTGCCTAGACTGCCTTCAGCTAAAGGCACGGCAGACATCATCATGAACCAAATTGTGAGGTACCACGGCTTCCCGAAGGACATAGTGTCAGACCGGGGGCCTCAATTCGTGTCCAGGTTCTGGAAGGAGTTCTGCCGGCTCATCGGTGCCAAGGTCAGCTTGACCTCGGGTTACCATCCCGAATCCAATGGCCAGACTGAACGTCTCAATCAACAGCTGGAAACCGGCCTCCGGTGCTTGGTCTCTCAGAACCCCTCAACATGGAGCAGGCACTTGATCTGGGTTGAGTATGCGCACAACACCCTGCCCACCTCGGCTACCGGCATCTCGCCCTTCAAGTGTGTCTTCGGTTACGAGCCTCCCCTGTTTGCGGCCTTGGAACCAGAGGTTGCTGTTCCGTCGGTCCACGCCCTGGTCCGCCGCTGCCGTCGCGTCTGGGAGGCTGCCCGGCAGGTCCTGGTTCGGCAACAGGACAGGGTCAAGGCAGCCGCTGACCGCCGGAGGCGTCCCGCTCCCACCTACCGTCCCGGTCAAAAGGTCTGGCTCTCGACCAGGGACCTCCATCTGCACGTTCCAAGTCGGAAATTGGCTCCAAGGTTCGTGGGACCGTTTCCCGTCTCCAAGGTCATCAACCCTGCAGCGGTCCGCCTTCGGCTGCCCCGGTCCCTCCGGGTCCATCCCACATTCCATGTCAGCAAGGTAAAGCCGGTGGTGGACAGTCCCCTGATGCCTCCCTCGGAGCCACCCCCTCCGCCCAGAATGGTGGGGGGTGGTCCGGTGTACACAGTGGAGAAGATTCTGGCTGTCCGGAAGCGGGGCCGGGGTCGCCAGTTCCTGGTGGACTGGAAGGGATACGGTCCGGAGGAGCGACAGTGGATTCCAGAACGCTTTATTGTGGACAGGTCACTCCTGACGGATTTCTTTGGGTCTGGGGCTCCTGGACCGTCAGGAGACGGTCCTTAAGGGGGGGGTTCTGTCATGTCTTGTCAAGCTTCCTGTTGTCTCGTGTGGTGTTTCCTGTTTTGTTTTGAAAGTCTAACCTACCTCTCGTTCCAGACCTTCCTCTTCCTGCTGTGTCTGCTCCCCACACCTGTGTCTGCCTCATCATCCCTGATCGTTCCCACCTGTGCTTCCCCTCCTCATGTATTTATAGCCTGGGTTTCCCTTTGTCCTGTGCCTGTGTGTCATGTGCTTTCACCTGCCAAACCAAGCTCATCTCTTGTACCAAGTAATTAAACCCTTAAGCTCTGCATCTGAGTCCAGTCCTGTGTTCTGCCTTGTCACTAATGATCATATTTGGCTATCTTCTGGAAGGTGTAATACACTCTGTCATGGGACAGTGATGTTTTTAGAACTTGTAGTTGGAGAACTTGTTGCACTCTAGTCTTTTTTGTAGCCCTCTTCAGGCATTTTTTTTCTCATTTTTTTATGTCAGTTGATATAAAATCATTATAATGCTCAAGAGCTAGTGAAAGCTGAACATTTTTGAAGAGAAATGGTGTGTCACACAACTTTAAAAAAAAAAAAAAACTGCTTTGCCTTAAATTGCATGGTTCAAAATAACACAAGACACCTCTGAGGATAGGGCTGCATGTCGCTCTTGACACTTGTCTGTGCTCTGAAATTTTACTATCATGATAAGCAATGGAGTTGTTAGTGTTTGCTGACGCAACTAGAATCTCTGCAATGTCTTAAAATTAGTATTTGAGTATTTAGAGTATTTGTCCTGCAATTTGTCCTTAAGGCACTAAATGCCCAATAATGAATGGGAGAATTTTTCATTTCTGAAAATGCATGTGGAATTATTTGTGGCATATTTACATTGTGTGTCCACTTATAAGGAAGTTTAGAATACTTCTGTTAAGGTTGTCAAGGCTAAAACACTGCATTGATACCAGCAGCAACGATGTGCAAACTCTAATGGCTATGCCCATAAAAACACAAAGGATAATGTCTAGAGTAGAAGAGAGACTATTTAGCAATTCCACTGTTGCTTTCCACCTCAAAACACATCACCCTTCTCTTGAACTGATTTCACATCGGATGCATGGTCCTGTTTTGTTCTCAAACTGAATACTGTCATTTACTGGTCATCTATAAGCTATGGGTGATGACTGAAAGTGTAAGACCCCTGATACAACGGGCTAAAATGAGATAGGGTAAGGAGCTCTGTTACCTTGGAGGAGTTAGGAGTACTCTGATTGCTCCTCCACATCAGGAGAGACCAGTTAAGGTGATTCGGTCATCACTTCTGAATTCCTCTTAAACGACTTTCACTACATTCACATTGACTTTGGCAACTTGCATTCCAGCAACCACTTCCAATGAACTGTTTGAGCATTTTACACCAAGTTTCTTCCAACTGCAGGTACATAGCTATAGCATCGGGTAGCGCGAGTCCAGTGTAAACACCATATGCTAAACTCTAAACGTTCTTGAACACGCAACACATGCAGGATGTGAATGTAGCACAATAATCTATCAGGCATGTCCCACCAAAAGGAGGACCTGAAGAATGGGATGCCATAGTGAAGAGGTAGAGCGATCAACTTTTGATCATAATATCGTAGGTTCCTACCCTGCCTGCCTATGTATCAAAGTGTCCTTTAACAATATACTGCACCCTACATTGCTCCTGGTTATAGCTTTGTGCCAGTGTTTGGCAATAGAGCCGCCATTAGTGTGTGAATGTGTGTGTGCATGGGTGAATGAGTCTGTGACTGTAAAGCGCTTTGGGACTTCTAAGACAGTAGTAAACCACTATGTAAGTATACACCATTTATCGTTTCTACCAAGACGCAGTATGTGCTGTAAGAACTGGGGTGTGAGGACATGTCTGCTTAAAGGCTGCCCTATTGATCTAGCCACAGATAAATGCTAGAAAATGGATTGGCTTGCTTGCCCACATTAAATTGTTTGTTAAAAATGTTCAAGTTGTTTTTAATTAAAAATGGTTTTATTTTCACATTTGAGCATTTTAAATATTTTCCTCTGTTTACTTGATTATGAATTGATTTGTTTATTGAAGAAAATTAATGAAAATCCACTTTCTACAGCACAATCCAAATGACTAATTCTTTAGCTCAATAAAATGAGTTATTGAAGGTTCTGAATGCACATGTAACATACTTCTTTGGGTCTCATGTATTTAAATGTTCAGTTTGACCCATGAAAGAGATGGCCTTGCATCAACTTGATACTCTTTCAAAGCTGCGAGGAAATTGAAAACACAGACCATGATGTAAAAATGGTCTGGTTAGAACAATTATTTATAACATCAAATTTTGTTGAGAGGGCCAGAGTGTACTAACACTTGCCGGTCAGCACATTCAACCCATTTACTCCACCACAGTATATAAACATTTTATTTAAAAGATTCCCTGGCAGCTGTTTAATGTCAGCTGTGGGCGGCTGCCCACAAACAGAGCTAGGGAGCTTCATTATAGAGGCAACTCCAGAAATTGAATACTTTTACAGTAAATGATATCTACCTTGATGGCTTTAAAAGAACTATTTTCAGTTATATTTTAAATTGAAAAAAAAATGCACTTTGTAAATTAAATTGAAATTGTTGTATTTAGTTCAATGTTTTTTAAATTGCAAGGAATTGTATTTGTACACCTCATGTTGCATTTTGAACAGTTTTAAAATGCTCTGGTATGTTAAAAGGATGGGCAAACAGGATAATTACCTTAATGGCTGCTTCTGCCAAATTGTTTATGAGTCAATTTTACATTTAAAAAGGTACACTGAGAATAACAGTAAAAAAAATGTAGTTACATGATTGTATGAGGACAATAACTATTAGTTATTTTTTATAATAGAAAAAAGCCAGCAATACCAAGAAACTCAACAATAACACATCCTAACCTGTTTTTTCATATTATGTCAGCTATTTGTTTAGGTTTTTATTCCCATGTGTGTGAAATTTGCAAGTACATTAGGTGTCTTAATTTTAGATCAGGGATGCCAAGATCAATCACGAAGAATGTGACAGTAGATCGCAGGCCAACAAAGATAAATAAACAAAAATACAAATATAATTAAGATAAATCCATCAGTGAATCATCATTCTCTTTGAGTAATACGTCGCTTGACTGATATGCAAAACGCCCAATCAAACATCCTCTGACACATACGTCACTGTGTTTACCTACACTGAGTGCACTTTTTTCTTTCTATTTTCTTTTTTTTTTAATCCTTTTTTTCAGCAAACAATACAGACAATACAATATCAAAACATAAAATAAATAAATTAATTAAAAAAAAAAAAAAAAAAGAAAAAAAACCCCTGCTATTTTACTATTTTGTGTTTTCTTTCTATTTTCTACTGGCACGCAGCGGTGCGTGTACCGGCCCTGCGGGAGCATTTATTGTGGCCCAGGCCGGCCTGCATGCATCCTCGATCGGAAGTGAGTCCGAGACGCCCCGTCTGACCTAGCCCTCCTGCCACGGCGCCTGCTGCCGGGTCCCCGTTTCCCACCTGGGGGATCTGAGCCCACTCAGGCAACAGTGTCCAGAAGCATGCCCTCTCCATGGACCAGGGGCCGGTATTTGGCCAGCCGTGGTTAAGTGAGCAGTGCTTTAGAAACCATATGCACCCCCCCATAACACATGAAACGCAATTGTTGCTGCTTTCTGTTTTCATAATAAAACACCATCTATTCTAATGATGCATTACTACAAAATAATATTAATTCACATGACAAAGCTATCTCCTAATAAAGATTTGTGTATTCTTATTGTGTAGTTTCTGAGTTATTAGTTCAGAAGCATAGTATTTGTACTCTGATCCTCTGCCAGAGGTCTGGGAGCGTTAGGGTCCTGTGCAATATCTTAGCTGTTTCTACCACTGTGCTATTGAGGAGTGAGATGTCTGAGGTCTTTTCCAGGGATCTAGTTTCATGTAGCAACAGGCCAGTGTGAACACTGTATGCAAAAGCATGTTCAAGAACATGCTTTTGGAGTGTTCTTGACCTCGAGATACATATCCAGTGTGAATGTAGCATCAGTTGTTTAGTCCAGTCTCATTGAGGTGAACACCCAGGTGTTTATAAGAGTCCACCGTCACCATGTCTCTTTTTCCTGGATGTTCACTGGTGAAACAGCAGTTGACTTCTTTCTCAAGTCTATGATCCTCTCCTTTTGCTGGCTTGAATCTAAAGTGCAGACCTGCTTTGTTTCTCTTTAATCAATGTAAAATGGCTAATATTCAGCCATGTTTGCTAATTATACGTACAGTATACATACATATAAATATTCTCCTAATTTATCATTTTTAAGTTATCATATTATTTCAAATCTAGGTGACAGTGAGAAGAATAAGAAATACCAGAGTTAGAATTTAAACTAAAAATGTACTGTTGCTTAGAAACAAGGCTGTCTTAGCTCCACCTGAAACCTTGCTCAGGTTCATTACTTTATAGTTGTCATATCTGGTACAGACAAAATACAAGAGAAAAGCTCCCGGCAGTCACTGTAGATAGTTCTAGAAAACCTTTTTTTGATAGTTTAACATGCTTCTGAAGGAGTCCACGGAGTTTCTTGTTAAATCTCAGGGTTTTTTTTTTATTTCTCTCACCCATTTGGGGCCTCTATGACAAAAACTGTTTCTTGCCTATTTCCTGGTACCTTTAAGTATTTTTAAGGTCAAAGAGTGGGTTCACCATTTACTGCTCTCAAAATAATATAATGTTGCTTAAACGTACAAGGTTAAATTGTCCGCATAGCTTATTTTTCTTTCCAAGTTTGTTTCTCCCACACCTTTCTTTCTTTGACAGTGAACTGAGTGTGATACATCAACACTGTGTCTGCATGCTTGTATGTAGGTGGATATTGTGTGTCACTATTTTTGGAGCTTGATTTTTTTTTTTCTAACTTATCACCTCTAGAGCTTGCATCAAAGCATTATCATAGATGGATGCCATGGCAACTTGTCTAAGCTTGAGCGAGGCACAATCTCTGGTTAAAAAAAAAGACAGATGTTTGAGATAGGTTATTAAAAAGGTCAATCAATAAAGACTTGTGGTTTTACTGTGGCAAAGGAGACATTTTTTTAATAAGTTAGTTATCCAGTGTTTCAACAATTGTATTCAGCTTTTGAATGTTTTATGTTGTTTTCCTCTCATTATGTTTGTTTGATTTTATAGTTTACATTTTCTCTGCTCTCATAGGGAAACCAGCTAAACTGGAACAAAAGAAACACAAATTAAACCATTTTTGACACAATGCGTTTGTGTTCTTGGTTCCATTTTGTTTTTCCTCAGTTTTCTATTCAGGCACCTCCCAGATGACATCCCCACCCACCTGTGGCTCTTGATGGAGCAGCACATAGCTGCCTGCACTTTGGTTGAGTCCTTTGATAGTTAAGTAGATTTTTCAGTCTTTAGTGCTGTTTTTGTTTCCTATTTAGTTTGGATTCCTATTTATTAAATGCTTTTTATCCTTTGTTGTCACAGGCAACAAGATTTTGATTTTATTTTGTTTATTTCAGCTCGTTCGGTTCTTTCTTTTGAGGTTTTCTTTTTTAATTTTAGGGTTTTTCTGTGGTTCAAAGTTCCCCTTGATGATTGCTAGTTATGTTTATTTTTTTCCTTAATATTTTTTCTTTTAGCTTTCCTTTTCGCATTATACAGATGGAATTAAAGGACCATCCACTGCAAAAAAATTATGTTTTTTTATTTTTTATTTTTTTGCTCTCTTCTGTCTTGCTAGGATAGCATTTCTTCTAAATGACCATTCTGCTGTTTTGGTAACCTTTAATGGATGTCTAAAGATGTAAATATCCCCATTGCTTTTTAGAACCCATAGAATACATGACAAACGTGCAAAAACTAAAATGCAATTGTTTTTGGAGAACTAAAAAATAGTTCATTTCACATATGTTTACAATAACTGTAAGACAAATGAAAACTCTGTTATTTCTTTTTACTTGGCTACATACATCCCCCTAGTTGTTGGTAAGCTGGACAACACTTGTACTTGTGTCAAAAAAGGTAGACTTGGGTTGCTGTGAGATACCCAGCATGCATTGCTTGAAAACACAGGGCAGCCATTACACATTCTGCTGTAAAAAAGAACTGTCTGGAAGTGTCTGTGCTTTACAGGCTTAAGAGTTGGATCCCATGGCAATCTAATAGCTTAAAACCAGTTGGAGGCATGACATCGCGATGAAACTACTTGATGTAGGAGCTTTCATTTTTTCTTTCTAAATTACATTATGCCATGCAGAGATGTCCCATGCCTGCCTGACAAAATGTAAGATAAAAAATGCTTTACATGTACTTGTTTGTATAAAACTTGCTAAGAATGTTGGATTTTCTTTTCTGTTTTACCATTTTTACTTGCATTTTTCCTATAATTTTAAACTGTGTCAATCTTTTAAGGTACAGCCTTTTATCTTTTATGCAATTTGAGTTTTAAAACCTGTTCAGTGTGTTAAAAATACATCTAGCAGAAGGTCCTGCTGCCTTTAAAACGCCCAAACTGTGGAACATTTTGGGGAACCCTCATGAGGGCTGTTTGCAATTTGACCGTCACGGCCCAGTGAAGTAACAGTCCAAGCAATGGTTGTTGCTCTGGTCCATGGTATTTGTTATAGCTGGAATTGTTTAGGGAACAGGCCAACTATCAAAGCAACAAACACATTTTTACCAATTTGGCAGAAATCAGGATAAACTGTAGAATTTTAACCAGGAAAAACAAACCTTTGATAGCAATCTTTCAGGAAAATACAGAAACACACGTTTTTATTAGAAATAAAGCAAAAAAAAAGGTTAAAAGTTAATTAACAGTTAATTCATTGTTTTTAATTTGTGTTTATTGTATGGCAATGAAACCTTTGACTTAGTCTAATTCATTTTATTTGACATGATGCACTAAAATTCTAAATGACAATAAATCTCTGATAAGATGTGAAAAAAGTCTTCCAACATCTCAGACTTCATATTCAAGATCACATTATTTGAAACTGGATTACAAAGTAATCACATTTACATGCTACTTCTATTTTTTAAATGTTTGTATTGTATATATTTACAATGTTCCGAGGGAAAGGGACACAAGAAATGTGAGCAATAATGTGAAATCACGAGACAACTAGAGAAAGATTGGAAGGTAAAAGTTAAAGTGGTATCTGTGGTGATCAAAGCACTCGGAGCAGTAACCTCAAAAGTTGAGAAGTGTTTACATCAGATCCCTGGAAAAACCTCAGACATTTCAGTCCAGAAAAGTGCAATGCTAGGAAGTGCAAAGATACTGCGCCAGACCCTTAAGATCCCAGTAAAGGACCTGAGCTTGGATGAGAAACCACTCCCTAAAGGCTAAAAGAGATTAATTTTTTTATATATCTTGTGAGCCAACAGTCCCACTACATATCTCCCTTACATTTTTTGCTGTTGCCATCTTTGTTGCTTTGATAGATCATCTTTGTGACATTTAATAAAGTTGCTTTTATGCAAGTTGTGAACACCCACCTTAACAATCTGCTGATTAAGTAGGACACAGAAAAGACTGAAAGGAAGAGCTCTGTTGAGAGTTTTCATTGTGTCCACACACCTGCCAGTCAAAAAATACCCTAAAAAAAAAAGAAAAATATTCAGTCCACCCTTCCATAGAGTTATCATGAATAGAAAATTAAGTACAAACCATATAAAGATTCTCTAGATCAGACAGTAAAGCCTCCAAACTCTGTGATGCTTCCTTTGGCTGGCTATGCGGCTATTCACAGAGAGGGAGGTCCCAAATATTAGCGTTTCCAACAACCAATATTTAGTTTTTGCGTTCAGCCTATATTTCCCATCGTCTATCCTTATAAGTTACAGGGTGGGAGGGTTGTATGTAGGTCTGGGGAGGGGGTTCTATTTTAATTTTCATGCTTGTTTTTATATTATTGATCTTGTTTTTTTTATGTAAAGTACTTTCTGTTCTTATAGGAAAAGTGCTTTACAAATAAAGATTGATTTGATATATTCATTGGAGACGCCATGGGAAATTCCTCCCATTTGAAAAACCTGGAAGGTCTTTTGACCAACTGCAACATTGTGTGCCAACATCACAATGAAGAACAGACGGTGGAAGCTTGGTGTGACTGTACATGTCATAACCTGAACTTTATTTGGATTGCAGCATATGTTATTTCCCATAGAAGGTATGGATGCAGAAACAGCATACTGGCATTGGCAAGAGCACTCACAAAGAAACACTATCTGTTAGTATATTCTTTATTTTAAGTAATTCCTCTGTCTGTGTGCTCTCAGATATGACCAGTTTCCAAAAATATATAAATGCTATTATAAAAACTTATTTGTTTAACAACAATTATTAGTTTCAACAAAAAAAAGAAAAATACAATGTTATTTATATATATATATATATGGTGCAAAGATTTTGCGTCTATTTTACAGTGGAATTTTTATTGGTCTTTTTTTATTATTTATTATTTGGGCTAGATCGTGCGTTCACAGTCCAACAGAGACATAAGTTATTCTGTTTGCTTTGTAACCAGGAATTTGCCGGACTCAGAAACCTGCTTATTAGCACGGTGTCTTATTAAAAGGTACTTAACAGTTCTGAGAGGTGTATTATTTCAGTATGTTTGTTTTTTATAACAAACTAAACATACTATTTTAAAAAATGCATTTCAGATTTGAACTAGATCTTTGTTTGTCAGCAGTGTTTTTTCTTTATGAGCTCATAACCTAAAATATGTCACATTCTTGAAAACAATGTCACTTGAGTTTTTGTCAGACGTGATGTAAATTGTCAAAGCACAAGCTTTTAAGCTGTTACAGTAAAAAGAAGTGCATGTTTAGGTGAGTGTTTTACAGTTGTCAGCTCCACTCTTTCATCTCTCCGTTCTTCCTTTAGATAACACAAACTCAGTGTGTGGTGTCAAATAAGGTCAGAGGCTGCAAAACCTCTTGGATCTTCAGTCTTAAGAAATCTGTAGAGTGGACTGATCAACAGAAAACCTTTCCCTGGTGCCCACCACTTCACTGGACATAAAGGATGGCCAAGGTCAGGTAATGTGCTGTAAATGGGCTCGGTAAGGTAGCCAATGGCACTGCACTCACTGGCCACTTTATTAGGCGCACCTGTCCAACTGCTTGTTAACAAACATTTCTAATCAGCCAGTTAACATGGCAGCAACTCAATACATTTCTTCGTTCATGTAGACATGGTCAAGAAGACGAACTGCTACAGTTCAAACCGAGAATCAGAATAGGAAAGAAAGGTGATTGAAGTGACTTTGAACGTGTCATGGTTGTTGTTGCCAGACAGGCTCATCTGAGTATTTCAGAAACTGCTGATCTACTGGGATTTTTACCCATAACCGTCTCTAAGGTTTAAAGAGAATGTTCCAAAAAAGAAAGAAAATATCTAATGAGGGGCAGTTCTGTGGATGGAAAAGCCTTGTTGATGTCGGAGGTCAGAGGAGAATGGCCAGACTGGTTCCAGCTGATAAAAAGGCAACAGCAACTCAGAAAACCACTGGTTACAATCGAAGTCAGAAGAACATCTCTCAACGCTCAACACGTCCAGCCTTGAAGAAGATTAGCCACAGCGGCAGAAGACCACACAGGGGTGCCAATCCTGTCAGATAAGTACAGAAACTGAAATTCACACAGGCTCAACAAAACTGGACAATAGATGATTGGAAAACCGTTGCCTGGTCTGATGAGATGGATTTCTACTGTGACATTTTGATGGTAGGGTCAGAATTTGGCTTCAACAACATGAAAGCATGGCTCCATCCTGCCTTTTATCAACAGTTCAGGCTGCTGGTGGTGGTAGTGTAATGGTGTGGGGAATATTTTCTTGGCACACCTTGGGCCCCTTAGTACCAATTGACCATGGTTACAGAACCACAGCCTGGACTCAAATGGCCTTCAGTCACCAGATCTCAACCCAATAGATCATCTTTGGGATGTGGTGGAATGGGAGATTGGCATCAATGGATGTGCAGCCGTCAAATCCGCAGCAACTGTGTCATGATATCGTGTCAATTTGGATCAAACTCTAAGGAATGTTTCCAGTACCTTGTTGAATCTATGCAACCAAGGCATGAGGCAGTTCTGACAGCAAAAGGGGATCCAACCTGGTACTATCTAATAAAGTGGCCAGTGAGTGTAAAAAGAGTTTTTAACTACAGTATAGTGCCAAAAGTAATTTCCACCATTCCTAAATGTGAAGCTCTGGAGCAGAGCAATAGCAAACCTGTCATGGACTGAGCACTGGTCAAAACGTTGGACAAGTAACACAAAGGCTGCCGATGACCTCAAAAATTATATTAAAGAGGAACTGGGGCAGCTGAAGTGAAGGCACAAATCAATTAACAGACAGTTACAAAATATTTCACAGCTGTGTCAGGCGCCTAAAAGCCAGCTGCCAAATGTGCAAGAGGGTGCAGAAGGTGTGACAAAAAAGTCACAGCAGAATCCAGCGAAACTGTCCATGTGTAACAAGTGTGGTAAAAGACACAATGAGGCAATGTGTGCAGAAACAACTGTCTGAATGCAGTGACTTCAAGTGAGTTACAGTACATGATGGACAGTCTTGGTTCAGATACCAGCAGAGTAGAACGATGATGATTAAACAGTTGTAATTAACCTTGGAAAAATTCAAAATTGACTCTCCAACAACTGGGGCATAGCGAGAAGAATGATAATGGTGGTAATGGTTCTAGATTAAAAACATAAAAAGAGCTCACATCTGTGTAGATTTAAAAGGACCAACCAGAGGAGCCAAAAATGAAAAATTTCTCTCATTTAATTGAGATGATAGATCAGTCTTGTGTTCACATCGCCCTTGCTGAGCTTCTCTCTCCCTACTCTCCTGCCTGGTGTCTCAGGTAAGCTGATCGGCTTCTTCTTGAGGTACTGAGGTCTAAATGAAAGCGTAGGGGTGAACAAACCTTTTGTATCAATGCTCTGACACTTTGGAACAAATTGCCGCTTAATGTTAGTCAAGTGTCTTAACTATCCATTTTTAAAACTCGATTCAAGACTCACTTTTATAGCCAAACATTTGGTCATCCGTGAAATTTCGCTCTGTTTTTTACTTTCAAGCTTTTGTGTTTTTACCTTTAAGTGTTATATTATTGTTTTTATGTTTTTATTCACTTACAGTAGAGACCAAAAGTTTGGAGACACCTTCTCATTCAAATGAATGGTCTTTTGGTCTGTACTGTATTTTGTTTTTAACAGTTTTCATTTTGTTATTATATTTAGCTTTTTATGTACAGCACTTTGCAGTAGTGGGTTTTAGGCATGGGCAATACGGACAATTGCCCGGGGCGCAAATTTCAAGGAGGGGGGGGCATCCCTGTGCTTGGAAGAAAAATAAAATTGGTAGCTGGGTAGCTCGGTTGGTAAGGTGAGAGGCTACCATGCAGGAATCCAGGGTTCGGAGGGGAATGAACAATGGTCAATTACCATATCAATGGCGAGCAGTTAACACCACCCAGTGAGGGTCCTTAGGCAAGACCCTTAACGCTACTGCCTCCCGAGCGCAGTTAAGCTGCAGCTCACCGCTCCTCCAGGGAATGGGTCAAATGCGGAGAGGAATTTCCCCATTGTGGGATCAATGAAGTAAAATTATTATTATCAATCATTATTAATTATTATTATTATTTCTATTATCTATCATTTCACTGACTTAGAACCAGCCTAAAACCAGCTAATTGACCCCCCACCCCCCACCCCCACGCCGCAGCTGGATCATCGGGTGCTGTTAGATTACCAAGCTCATAATAATGTCATTATTCACTAACTATTGTGGATATTTTTATTATTCATTTGGTGTCGGTATTTGACATAAAGACAGCAGGTAATGCAGTAAAACAGCTGCGCTATTTGAGATTATAAATAATCGATTATTTGTTTATGAATGGATTGAGGTTTTTTGGAGGATTTTTATTGTTGGTGTTGTGCAGAATTAGAAAAATGTCAAATATTTTGGAGTAATTCCACTGAGTTTTATGATTTAGTTTTTAACGTTTTATAAGACCTAAAAATGATATTCACAATGACAGTTTTTTTTTTTTAAATCAAATCCATCTGATACGTTTCACAAAGACACACAGAGCATCCCACACCAAGCAGAAATGAACTGATTGATAAAAAAGATGCAGGAGCCCAGCTCTAAAAAATTACCAAAGAGCAAAGAAAACCAGGAAAGATTTCATTTGTTATTTCTTATTCTTAATATTTCCAGGCTTTGTTTGTTTTGCAGCTCGTTCATATTTGTATAATTTTGACAGGATTTCTTTTTTTTTTATGGAGAGCAAAATATTGTACGTTATTTAAGGTTGAACTTCTTTTATTCTGGATTAATGTTCCTATCTTTATTCATATTTATGTTCAAAATGTTCAGTTTTACAGGTTTCAAAGTTTAGCTTTAGTGTGTTGAGTAAATCTTTATCTTCTTCGCCCCCCAACCTAAAGTGTGTGTTTAATTTAGGCCCCCTGTGCGACTGAGTTTGACACCCCTGTAATACAAGTTTATTAAATTCATGAATTTTTTGCGTAAAATGGCCAAATAAGGACAGGGAACACAAAAGGATGTCGTCAAAGTTGGATGTGTTTTTTGATTAATTTGACTTAAGGGAAAATTCAGAAGAATATTTTAATAGAAACCTAGGCCTTGTTTCCACCAAGTGGTACGGTCCAGGCAATTCAGGTGAGCTTTTCCACTCAAAATTGGACCATCATGGCCGTGTGGGGTGAGGCCAATGACAGCAACAATGGAGGTAATCCAGCAGCTCTTTTTTTCCCTCTTGGCCTTTGATACTACGTGTAACCCTTTGAAGTTTAAATAGGGCTAGACGCTAGTTGGCGTACACAGAAGAATTTGTCTCAGGGAGCCTAAGGTGTGTAAATGAAAACACAAGTCAGGACTAAAGGTAAAATGCAATCGATTGTGTTAAACAAAACAAAATACTTATGTAGTCACGCAGAATTCTGGATTTGGATGCGTGTGGAGACAGGACAGCCGGGACCACAGTTCAAAAGGGGAGCACAAAGAGTTTATTCAAAATGAGGGATGTTGGCTGAGTCTTTTTTTGCTCTGTCCCTTCATTGGAGCCAGGAGCCTCTCTAAAAAACAGAAATAAGCCAGAGAAAACCTAAAAAACTAAAACACCAGGCTAAATAAAAAGCAATGAAAACATGCAATCCATAAAATAAATAAGCGAAACTTAAACTAGGGCACTGGCGACTACATAAAATCTCCCCTGGGCTATCCAATACAGAGGTAAAAACAATAGAGGGGTACTTGGCTCAAAGAGGGGCGGGTCACAACCACACCCCTCTGTATTCCAACGTCGTCTCCCCCTCTGACCGCTCTGACCGCTGTCTGGCTCCTGGCTCAGCTATTTCTCTGCTGCAGACCAGCGCTCGTCTATCCGACTCGCAGGGCGTCCTTTACGGATCCGTTCCGGCACCACTTCACCCAGGGCTGCTTCACCCGGTGAGCGTTCCTTTGAGGGGGCCCCTCTGCTGTCGGTCTGGTCCATGCTCCTCCCCGAGCAATCCTCCACTGTGTCAATCCCCGCGCTTGCTCGTCTGGTGGCTTCTTCTTCTGCTGTGCAGTCTGGCTCTTCCTAACGTTAGAAGAAGCACCCCACCGTAGTAAAAGTAAAAAACAAACAGTTCACCATGTTACACTTATACAACACAAAACAAGGGACAAGCGCACATGGCTGAGTCCTATTGTGTGACATCCAAAAGTCTGTTGGTGGCGATGTGGTTGAGACGTTTGCTGTGCCTGATGAGATGTAATTGGAGGTGGTAGTGTCAGGGATCTCAGGATCACGCAGTTGGTAGCTCACCATCGAATAGAGGATCACAAATGGAACACACGACAAAAAAAGACCTGACCGATGAGCAGGTCTTTTTTGGGGGGTTCGTAAATACCACAAACCTAGTGCAAGATTGTTTTTTTTTAAATGGGGTTGTCAAGTTTTCAGTCGTCCTGAAGTGGCCACAGAAGCAGCAGCAGGCAGGAAGTGTACCCGCCGACCCGGAACTTATATGGACGTTGACCCTTCCACAATGATGCCGTGAGCCAGGTGCTCACGCTTATGCAGATTGCTTGGGTTTACATACGTATAAACAAGTCATTTGATGTTGTTTGAGTGAGGATTGCGGGCGGCACAGAGGAACACAGGCCGCTTTCTTGGTGCTTTCTTTTGTTGTAATGACTTTCAGCCATGCTTTGCCCCAACCGGTCCGATCCATTTTATCATGGACCTACAACCACAAGAACCCCAAAAATGGTTCGGTTCGGTCTCGCTTAATCGATCCATTTTATAACGGAAACGCTAAAAATACAGGACTGGACTGGACCGCACAGTTCAGTGGAAACGAGTCTTCATTTAAAACCTTTTTGTATTGAAACTACAACAAAAGGCCTCAAAGTGTGTTGACCAGAATTTTTGTGTTTTATGTTTTTACATGAATTGTGGCATCCTTCAGTTTTTGCTTAAATCTAGATGACTATGAACTAAATTTCACCATGACAAACAGATCATATTAGAAAATCTGAATGCCCTGATTGAGCAGAGTCATTGCAGCACACAGTACCACACAATATACCCAGAGTTAGCATGACTGTATTCATACTTACACTTTCATTTATCCGTCTTCTTAACCGTTTTTGTCCCTTTTGGGGTCACAGGGCTGCCGCATCCTATCCCGCTCACTTGTATGCTAATGCAGGGGACATCCTGGACAGGTTGCCAGTCCGTCGCAGGATTTACACACTTGTTAAGGACTAATTTAGTAATTAATTTTAAATTGTTTTTAACAAAATTAATGAATCCATGAATTAGGTGTGAATAGAAACTTTTAGACAAAGCTTTCAGTTGAAAGATTTGGTTAGGCTTTGCACGCTCCTGGGATGGTGATGCAATTCTCGGCAGACAGGTAGAACTCGGCATGACAAGTGTGAGTAATATTTTAAGCAGTTGTGATGAAAATATTGCTGTACTTAACACTGGTCCATGCCATTAACAACAGCTGCGGACTGCTGTCCTAGATCACATACTTAAAACAATGCCTAAAAAAGGATACTCAATACATAAAATAAATGTGCATGTTTTTTTTTTGTACCTTTACTCCATGAAAGCAGCATAAAGGTAGCCTAGCAACACCCACCTTGCAGTATTGTGCTTTTTCTTGTTTAAACAATTGCACATGTTATGCTGAGTTCTGCCAGCCTGTCTGCCTAACTGACTGGCATGTCTTCGGTGTGCAGACCAGCTTCGTTTTTAAGCAAATCATTTAACCAAGAAATGACAGATTTATTCAGATCTACTTTGAAAATTAGTACATCTTAGCCTATATTTCCAAGCGAGTTAAAGAAGATTCTAAGTTATGCCTCTGTAGCCTCGCAGAATTCCCAGGTTTGGATTTGTGTGGAGACAGGACACCCGGGACCACAGTTCAAAAGGGAGCACAAAAAAAGTTTATTTAAGGGGGTAATATTTGGGGAGTCTGTTGCTCTGTCCGTCCGCTGGAGCCAGGAGCCTCCGTCTAAAAAGTAAAAACAGAAAAACCCAAGAGGTCCGTAAAAAAAGCTAAAACACCAGGCTCGGTAAAACCCACTTAAAACTTAGTAAAAAAATAAATAGCATGCAATTGTTAAAATGTGGCTCTGGCCACTATACAAAAAGTCTCTTGGGTAATCCACAAAAAACAGATAAAACAGCAGAGGGGTACTTAGCTGGAAGAGGGGCGGGTCACAACCACACCCCTCTGCGGTCCAACGTCGCTTCCCCCTGCTGTCTGGCCCCTGGCTCAGCTGCCCGGTGCTGGTCAGCGCTCATCTGTCCTCACGGCAGGGCGTCTCCCTTAAGATGCCTTCCGGCGTCGCTTCACCCAGAGATGCTTGACTCTGAGCGCGTTATTCTGCCGTCGGCCCAGCGCTGCTCCGGTCCTCTCGTCCACGAACCAGCAGTTGGAAGAAACACCCCGCCGTCTCCTCACTTCAGAGCTGCTGCTCTTGCGTTGCTGCTGTCCAAAGCCTGCTCCTTTGGAGCGGCTCCTTCCGAGCCTCTCTCCAGAGTTGCTCCTTCGGAGCCTCCTTGCTCAGCACACCTGTTTCCTCATGTCCTACTGTCCTTAAAAGCAGTCTTATTGGCACGTCCCCAGTGCACACCTGTGTCCAATAATTAGGTGGCCCCTTCAGGGGCCTCAGGACTAAAAACACAAGCAAAAAATGAAACAGTCACCTTGTTACATCCCCCCACAGTGAAACCTCATCCTCCGCATCATGTTTCCTTGTTGAATTATTGTATTATGTCTTAATAATGTATTTATATGTTAAACAACAACAACAAACACTTGAGTCCTTTTTTGGGGTGATTTTTAGTCACCTATATAAGATTTAGTTATTGATTTAAGGGTCCCCATTGGTTTTAACCAAAGGTAAGACTACTATTCCTGGGGTTTGGATTAAAGGAATACATGCGTTAATACATCATTAAAACCTCAATAAAAATTATACATCAAAAAACCAATACCCGTAATTTCCTGATTATAAGCCGCTACTTTGTCACACGCTTTCAACCCTGTGACTTATTCAGTGATGCGGCTAATTTAAGAATTCATGCATTTATGCATTTATGCATTTATTTTCAATGCATTTTTTCGAACGGCCGCTAGGAGCGCTCGAGCAGAAAGGATAAGAGTGAGACAGGGGGAATACGGCATATGTGTCGAGGAGACGCAAGTTTAATGTAAATCCCTGCTTTGTGAATGAATACGAACAGATCCTCATCATGAAAAATGCAAGAAGAAATGCATATGATGCAGCTTTCAAGTTAAAAGAAATCGTTAAAAGCAGTGTGAAAAAATCCACCATCACCAACGGGGAAAAGCCGGTCTGCTGACACCTTTGTGCAGTAACACATCGTATGTCCGAAAATTAAAGAGAGTTCACAACACGTGAGCTCCTGCCTTATATCGCGAGATATTGCTGAGTCATTCATGTCTTTGAAATGAAAACTACAAGACACATTGGTTGAAACTTGAAATTGTGTCAATTTAAATTGTAGAAATACATTTGAAAAAAAAAATTGTTAAGTTAGATCAACTTATCAAATTAGGTTGGATAGACATGAAAAAATGTATTTGAATAAACCTAATTCAATTAGGTCTTACCAATTGAAGTGATTCAATTAAGTTGGATCAACTTTTTTCTTTTTAGAGTGAGCGACAGCATATTATGCAGAAAAATAGTTTATTTCACAATAAACCAAAGTTTATTTGGTTATTATCATATGCTCTGAAAAGGCCATGTTTAAGTGAACCAAGATAACTGACAAACACTTATGATTCAAATTGTGAGTTCGGTTTTAAACCAAGTGAAACAGTAAAAACTACTTTGCTCTACCAACCAAAGGAATAACAATGAGTCAGCGATATGAAAAGAGCTTTATAGAACAGTGGTTGCACAAAAAAGGCATTCTATCAACACCACTGGCACTATAGAAACCCCAAAATATCAAAATTTTAAAATAAGAAAATCCTATTCATGTGTGATCATGTGGGGGGAAATTGCATGTTCTAGTGTGTGCTTTCTTTTATTTGTGCATGTTTGTGGTGCTATATGTTTTCTTTGCATGCTTTCTATGGACACGCCCCACTAAAACACAGGTCGCCGATCCGCGACACCTGCTCCTCATTAGGAGGGAACAATAAAAGGCCTGAGGAGGAAAGCGCACAGAGAGGTCGCACGCCGACAGCAGGCACGCACGCGGGGCGCGATTGGGACACCGGGACCACCAGACGTCGGGGGGACTCGCTGTGATCGGGACACACGCTCCGAGAACGCTGGGCGCTGGAAGAATCAGTCTGCAGAGCGATCGACACGCAAGGGCAGGGCAGGGACCCTGCCTGTGTGTAAGTAGCCGAACGGGCTTCAGCAGACTGGTGGAACTAGGTGGGAGGGCTAGTGGCAGCCTGCATCAGGAATTGCTTTTTGTGCTGCCGCTTGCCTGTTTCCGCAGATTCCAGCGTGTCCAGGAGAGCCGGCTGGAGGTGACGCGGAGGAGTGCCGGTGTGACTCACAAACCCCAGAGGCGGAACGGAGCCCGCCCCCCAGGTCGTCGTGTGTATAACTAGAGGGATCCTCGGAACAGCGTCGGGGAAAGTCGACCCCAAAAGCCAAGTCTGGAGCAGAGAGACGTCTCCTGGTTTGGGATCAGTGATTCCCACCTTTGAGCTGCACTTTTAAACCAGTTTTAACGGTTCTTTGGACTTTTAGCTCTCTTTTATTCTGTTTTAACTGTTCCTGGGATTTTTATCGTGTTTTACTGTTTTAATCTGTGCGTAGAATTTTTTTAGACGCATTTTATGCTGGTTTAAGCGCCTTTTAACTGGAACCTTGTGGCCATTCCTATGGTTTGTTTTTTTTTGAATAAATTGTCATTGTGGCCAAGAGCTTGGGTCCTCTTTGGTGGTGTGTGTGCGCTCTCCCCAGATCATTCCCCTAGCCCTTTAATATCCTCATTCATTTTTTGTTTACCCCATCTTTCAACCCTCCAGGTCTTACATACCTTCTCTAATTTGGCGTTGTCGGCAGGATCTGGGTTCGAGCGCACTAACCTACCAAGGAGGTACCAGCCAAGATGATGATGATGCCAGTGTACCCAGGTGCTCCTTGGCTCCCAAAGTTTAAGGGGCCAGGTGAGGAGTTGAAGCTCTGTGATTGGAAGGAGCAGATAGATGGGTTGTTGGGGTCTCAAGAGCTCACAGAGGCCAGGAGGGTGGCCATAGTCTTAGGAGCACTAGCAGGGGACGCTAAGCGGCAAGTAGGTGTCTTACAGGAACGTGAAAAGAACACTGTTCAGAAAATCTTTTCATACTTGGACTCTCTGTATGGGGACCGGACCCCAGTTGGTGTGTTAAGGTCACAGTTTTTTAGTTGTAACCAGAAAACAAATGAAACTGTTCAGTCTTTTATTTTACGACTTCGTGAGTTGCACTGCAGGCTGCAGCAGCATGACCCTGACGAATCTCCCTCTGCTTCAGCTCTAAAGGACCAACTACTCCTGGGGTTGCGGGCAGGACCGCTAGCTCAAGCATTAAAAGTGTATGCCCGTCGCCACCCAGACGAGGATTTTGAGGACTTGCGGCAGGAGGCTTTTCTGTTGGACGCTGAATATGGAAACTCATCTGCTGAGGTAACATGCGCCACGGTCAATAACCAACCAAATTCATCCAAAGAGCCATTGTTGGATTGGAAAGAAACCCTCAAACAGGAAATCCTGGAGGAGGTGAGGAAAGAGATGAGGGGAGTAACCCAAGAACTAATTAGAGAACTCAAGCCTCACCAGTCATCTGCTGCAGCTACCACTGAACCACCAGTGGCAGCTAGGGGGCTTCGCAGGCCAGTCACATACAACCAGCGCGACGCACAAGGTAGGCCTATCTGTCGACGGTGTAAAAGAGCAGGACATATCGCTAGGTTCTGTCAGACACAATCCACCCCGGAACCACAGTTAAACTAGTAGTCCCCGCCGCTGAGGTCCGTGGGGTGGGGATGGCTGAGTTGACACCAGCGCCAAGGGCCACTGAAGCATTTATAGGCCAATGTCCAACAATAAAAATCACTGTAGAGGGGGTTGAACTAAAAGGGCTGCTAGATACCGGGTCGCAGGTCACCCTGATGGCGGAAAGTATGTTTAATGAACACTTCAGCCAGACTAGGCTTGGGAAGACCCCACTAATGTTCAAACTACGAGCTGCTAATGGTCTGGAGATCCCCTATGTTGGCTATGCCATCCTGGACTTGGAGGTTGAAGGGGTAAACCTTCCTGGCCGAGGTGTGGTGGTGGTAAAGGATGATGACTGTACTCAGCCTCTCATTGTGGGCATGAATGTTGTGACCGCCTGCCAAGAAGTCCTTACTAAGTTGCCCAGAGAGTCTCCTCCCCTACCGCAGGAGCTGGGTAGCCCATGGAGGGAAGCTTTTGCAGCCTGCCAGCATATCGAGGCCACCACCACCGAAGATGGATTTCTGGGCCACGTGCAGCTGGCTGGGGGGCGGCCGGTGACTGTACCCCCTAACAGTGAGCTGCTGGTGTGGGCTAGAACCCGGCTACCACACGATGGGCGGGACTACTCTGCTTTGGTTGAGGCCTCACCGAGTGCTGGAGAAGTAGGAGTGGCCAGAACTGTCGGTGTGGTGAGAGATGGCAAAATCCCTGTACGCATCTGTAATCCCCATCCCTACAGTCTGACAGTTGGCCGCTACCAGAAATTCGGCCGTCTTTACCAGATCGACCCAGCTGATGTCTCTGGTCCAGACTATGTTAGTCTGTCCTTGGAGGAAGATGGTGTGGTCGAGGTGGCGCTGGTACACAGCACTCCGGATACTGGCCAGCATAGCCTGACAGAAGGGGTGAGCAACCTGGTTAATAGGCCGGACCTGACAGAACGGCAACAGGAAGAACTGACCACTTTGCTGCAGAAGTGGGAGAAGGTGTTTGCGCAGCATGAGGAGGACTTTGGCCGCACTAATGCAGTTCTCCACCGCATTCACACGGGAGACTCTTTGCCAGTTCGTGAGAGGTTTAGGGCACTTCCACCATCGCTCTACAAAGAGATGACCTCACTGCTTGCTGGCATGTTGGAAAGGGGTGTCATTAAGGAGAGCAAAAGTCCCTGGGCAGCACCAATAGTCCTAGTAAGGAAGAAGGACGGAACCCTGCGTTTTTGTGTGGACTACAGAAAGCTTAATGCAGTGACCCACAAGGACGCATTTCCGCTGCCAAGGATTGAGGAGACATTGACCAGTTTGAGCCGGGCAGAGTGGTTTTCCACCCTTGACCTAGCCAGTGGCTACTGGCAGGTCGAGATGCACCCACAGGACCAAGAAAAGACTGCTTTCATTACCCCATTGGGGCTCTATGAGTTTGAGCGCATGCCGTTTGGCCTTTGTAACGCCCCTGCAACTTTTCAACGGTTAATGCAACAGTGCTTGAATGGCCAGATTGCTCAGTCCCTGCTCGTGTATCTGGATGATATAATAATCTACTCACCTGACTTTCCGTCTCACCTGCAGCATCTGGATGAGGTCTTCGGCCGGTTGTGGCAACATGGACTTAAACTGAGGCCAGACAAATGCAGACTGTTTCAGCAAGAGGTGAAGTTCCTGGGACACATTGTTGACCGTTCGGGGGTAAGACCAGACCCGGAAAAAGTGAAAGCAGTACTAGATTGGCCGATACCATCCACCGTTAAAGAGGTGCGAGCGTTCCTAGGGCTGGCCGGATACTACCGGAGGTTTGTTGCTGGGTTTGCAAAAATTGCCCGCCCCCTGAATTCTCTGCTAGTTGGTATACCAGCAACTAAAAGATCAGGTACGCAGAAGATCTTATGGACTCCTGACTGTAAGGCCTCTTTTGATGCTCTGAAAGAGGCATTGACGCAAGCGCCAATTCTAGCATATGCCGATTTCAACAAGCCCTTTGTGGTGTATACTGATGCCAGTCATCATGGACTTGGAGCCGTCCTTGCTCAAGTGCAGGAGGGGAGGGAGCGCGTGATAGCGTACGCCAGCCGGAGCTTGCATCCTTCTGAGCGCAATGATGCGAACTACAGCTCATTTAAGTTGGAGTTGCTGGCACTTAAATGGGCTATCACAGAGAAGTTTAAGGACTATCTGATGGGGGCAAAATTTACTGTGTTCACGGACAATAACCCACTTGCACACCTGCAAACTGCCCGGCTGGGGGCCGTGGAACAGCGTTGGGTTGCCCAGCTAGCATCTTTCGACTACAACATCAAATATCGATCAGGGAAAAACAACACTAACGCAGACGCTCTCTCCAGATTTCCTGCCTCTGTGATTCAGGATGACTCAGACACGGATGCTCCAGCTATTGCTTCCATTGCAGCGGTGGAGTTGACCCCAGAAGGGTCCGAATGGGAAGAATCCCAAGCTACTGACCCAGACATCCAGATGGTGAGACAGTATGTGGAGAAGAAGGAGAGGCCCAGGAAGGTAGACCGTCAGGCCATGTCCAGCAGAGGGCAGCATCTCCTACAACACTGGAAAAGGCTGCAACTCAGGCATAATGTCTTATGTCGTAAGGTAATGGACCACAAGTCGCATGAAACCCATTATCAGATTATCTGCCCAAGTTCCAGGTGCCAGGAGGTTTTGAGGAGAGTCCATGAAGCTGCTGCCCATGCGGGTATTGACAAGACCCTTGTGAGCCTCCGAAAGAACTTCTATTGGCCTGGCATGGAGGGAGAGGTACGTCAGTTTCACCAGGGGTGTGCTGCTTGTAGCCTGCAGAAGAGTAGGGTTGAGCCCAAAGCCCCTTTGCACCCAGTGACTGTTTCTTACCCTCTTGAGGTAATCGCGTTAGATTTCTTGTCGTTGGGCCGCACCGCTGACGAATTCCCAAATATTCTAGTGGCCACGGATCAGTTCACTCGTTTTGCTTGGGCTATTCCTACTAGGGATCAAACGGCGCAAACAACAGTTAAGGCAATATGGGCAAACATCATCCAAAACTTTGGGTGCCCAGCACGTTTTCATTCAGACCGGGGTACAAACTTCGAGTCTGCTCTAATGAAGGAGCTATGCGAGACCTATGGGGTTGTTAAGAGTCGGACCACACCTTACCATCCGGCTGGTAACGGTAGTGCAGAACGGTTCAACCAGACTCTGCTCAAAATGTTGCGTGCCTTGGAGGAGGAAAAGCAGAACTTTTGGCCACAATATCTGGCTGAGCTCGTGCATGCCTATAATAACACGGTTCATTCAGCCACTGGTTACACACCTTCCTTTTTAATGTTCGGTCGCCATCTGCGCCTTCCGGTTGACCTTAACCTAGCTGTGGGGCCCCAACAACCCAGTTACCTTGTAGGTGGGTGGGTGAAGGACCACCATCAGAAAATGTCTGTAGCCTACCGCATTGCTAGAGACCACATGAAGACTGCTTCCTCCCAGCAGAAGAGACGTTATGACCGCTCTGCCAAAGCGTTGCCTTTTTTGCCTGGTGAAAGGGTGTTGGTACGCCTTCGAAACAAGCGGGGTAAGGGGAAGCTGGCACCGTGGTGGTCCCCAGAACCATTTGTTGTTTTAGAACAGGTAGGCGACACAGGACTGGTCTACAGAGTTCGCCCCGAAAAAGGTGGACAGGAGAAAACATTGCACAGGAACTCTATGAAGGCCTGTGTACTGCCTCCAGTTGTTTCCCAGCCATCTGAACGGCTACAAGAACCAGAGACTGCCTTTCCTGTATTCTATGGATTTTTACCAACAGCAGCTCAAGAACAGGTGAATGTGGACTCACTTCCCAGGCGTTCCACTCGGACTAATCGGGGGCAGCCCCCAGCTCGGTATGGTGATTGAACGCTCAAAGGTTGCAGGGACTGACAACCTCAAACTGTGGGGGGATGTGATCATGTGGGGGGAAATTGCATGTTCTAGTGTGTGCTTTCTTTTATTTGTGCATGTTTGTGGTGCTATATGTTTTCTTTGCATGCTTTCTATGGACACGCCCCACTAAAACACAGGTCGCCGATCCGCGACACCTGCTCCTCATTAGGAGGGAACAATAAAAGGCCTGAGGAGGAAAGCGCACAGAGAGGTCGCACGCCGACAGCAGGCACGCACGCGGGGCGCGATTGGGACGCCGGGACCACCAGACGTCGGGGGGACTCGCTGTGATCGGGACACACGCTCCGAGAACGCTGGGCGCTGGAAGAATCAGTCTGCAGAGCGATCGACACGCAAGGGCAGGGCAGGGACCCTGCCTGTGTGTAAGTAGCCGAACGGGCTTCAGCAGACTGGTGGAACTAGGTGGGAGGGCTAGTGGCAGCCTGCATCAGGAATTGCTTTTTGTGCTGCCGCTTGCCTGTTTCCGCAGATTCCAGCGTGTCCAGGAGAGCCGGCTGGAGGTGACGCGGAGGAGTGCCGGTGTGACTCACAAACCCCAGAGGCGGAACGGAGCCCGCCCCCCAGGTCGTCGTGTGTATAACTAGAGGGATCCTCGGAACAGCGTCGGGGAAAGTCGACCCCAAAAGCCAAGTCTGGAGCAGAGAGACGTCTCCTGGTTTGGGATCAGTGATTCCCACCTTTGAGCTGCACTTTTAAACCAGTTTTAACGGTTCTTTGGACTTTTAGCTCTCTTTTATTCTGTTTTAACTGTTCCTGGGATTTTTATCGTGTTTTACTGTTTTAATCTGTGCGTAGAATTTTTTTAGACGCATTTTATGCTGGTTTAAGCGCCTTTTAACTGGAACCTTGTGGCCATTCCTATGGTTTGTTTTTTTTTGAATAAATTGTCATTGTGGCCAAGAGCTTGGGTCCTCTTTGGTGGTGTGTGTGCGCTCTCCCCAGATCATTCCCCTAGCCCTTTAATATCCTCATTCATTTTTTGTTTACCCCATCTTTCAACCCTCCAGGTCTTACACATGTAAACCTGCTTTTTTGTTTGAAAATAGATACTGTAAGTATAACGTGTTGAAGAACAGATCTAGTGCAGTGTTTCTCTGTTCAAGTCGAAAGTAAAAATAATAGCACATTGAGACATTTCAATGTCATGAGAGCAAGAGCTTCACAGGGCGTCACAACATTCAAATCCTTCTGTTAAATGATGCTGAACACAGTCAGACTCCATATGTGCTTCACTCTTAGCCGGCTGGGGGCCATGTCTCAGTGTGTGTTAAATACTGTACAAAATAACCTCCCAGCAAAAAAAAAAAAAAAGATTTTATATATATATATATATATATATATATATATATATATATATATATATATATATATATATATATATATATATATATAAAATATACTTTGAACCAAATTTCATCTACATTTGGAGATAAAACTGAAATGTTTGTGTTGTTTTTATGGCTAAACTTTACTGACAAAATGTAATGGTTGCAGAAATGTGGCAGTGTAAAACTGATTTATTTAACGCATTGCAGTCAAAGCAATAAAGAATTTACACAGATTTATCAAACTCATTTCAGAAATGATGAAATGCATAGATAAAAGAAAATAAAACAAAAAAAACCCCACACTTTTGCTTTTATTAAATACAGTGATCTTTAACTAAAGACAAGTAGAGTTTAATTTATTGCTTGAAAAGAAGTGGGAAGAAGCAAGTTTATATAATCCCACCTCTACTAAGTTAATTAATTTGATAGTTTTGCATAGTTTTGTAATCCGGTACTGATCAGATGGATTCTTTTCAAGTTACAAAACCCAGTGTCTAGATTATCTTCAGAAAAAACATTCATTCGTGATTTCAGTAAACGGTAAACAAATTGAAGAAGATGGTTAATATTTTTTTATTGGAGTTGTGCTTATTATTTATAATTTTTTATTCTGCTGTTCCTATTAAGGTTAGTAAAATACAGTTTAACTTTGAGATCCCTTTTCCAAACGAACATGGGGCAAAGTACAAGAAAAAGCTAAATTAAAGTTGGTTAAAAAGTGAGACAAGAATGTCAATGTGCCCAAACAAATTGACCTTTTTGTGTACAGCTTCACAGCCACAGCTAGATGCATCTTTCTATTTTAGAGTTGTACCCAGTTGTTAACAGAAAACTCTTTATAAAGTGTCTCGAAATGTTAAAATATGTTAAAGCTGTGCGTGTGGCAGCAGCTCTCATGTGAAGGAACCGCGGATGGGGAATGGAGAGCTGTCGTTTCTGATCAACAGTCATACATCCTAGATCTGCATGCTAGTAATGTCAAAACTTACAGCTGTGTTCTTAACCATCTTGATGACAGGTGTTGTTTCAGCATAATGGCAGATTTGGGGGCGATGTGGGAAAAGCGCCCTCCTGTCTCCTTCTGCTTTATAGAGAAAAGCAGCAGGGTTGTCAAAACACGTGTGTTGCAAAAAACATTAACCCAGGCTAAGGATGTATTCTTTATCTTGGAGAACCTGGCACGAGACAGAAATGTTAAAAAGGTATTATTTTTTTCTTATCTCATGAGGGGAAGAAATAAATGAGCCACTTTTCAACATGGTTGTACTGATGGGTTTTTTCAGCCTTTCAAGCTATCAGGAAAAAAAAGAGAAAAACTTGATGTGGTTAAATTTTACTTCTTAAGAAATAAATAAGTTTTATACAAATGAAAGTAGAATTTAAATAAAAAATCCCATCATACCATAGTTTGAATACAGTGTTGCCTCGCTATATCACAGTTCACCTTTGCGGTCTCCCTGTGTCGCTTGGCTTTTTTAGCGCAACTCTACATGCTTTTAATCTTTTTTGTTTCTTTGTTCTGTGCCCTGATTGGCTGTTGACCTTGTCAATCAATCTCCTCTGTGCCGTGTCTCCTGTACAGAATGCATTCTGTTTGGTCAAAATCTTTGGGCATGATCAGATCTTTTTCGTTCTACAATACTGGATTTTCCTTTTTTTCTTCTGTGAATGTTTTGACTATGAGTTTAAAAAGACAGAATAGTATGAAAATGTTTATTTCTGTCTGTAAAAGTGTAGAAAATGTTTAGTAAAGGGTTTAACACCATTAAAACCTCTGTAACCCTTCTTTGGTGATATTACCTATTGTGTGTTGTAGATGGAACGTTTCCCGCATGATAAACGAGGGAATACTGTAATATAAATTCCTGCTGATATGCCTTACTTTGGTCTCAAAGAAAGATAATGTTCCTTTTGGTCTTCATCCTATTTCTAACATGGCCTCTTTGTAATACAATCACCTCAGTGTTGCCTAGTGTCTAAAATACAACTGTTAAGTGTTGTTTGGATGGTGCCATGTTTTTTTCTATCTCATCACACATTTTAACATTAAATTTATAACAGTAATACCGCTATGCTAATACAAAATTTTACAGGTTAAACAACAGTCTGTACTGAAAGGTAACAAACGGCAGCTGTGGTGTGGAGGTAGAACTGAAAGATTGCAGGTTTTGCCCTGAGAATGTGTCAAAGTGTCCTTGGGCAAGACACTGAACCCCACAATGCTCCTGGTGGTTTTAGGTTTGCGCGATTGTTCAGCAGTAGAGCCACAATCTTTGTGGGTGAATGGGATTGTGACTGTAAAGGGCCTTGGGCCTCCAAGGAAGGTAGTAAAGCGCTATGTAATTATACACCATTTAAGTTGATTGTGTTCTAATTATTAATGATCCATTTCTTGTTGTGGCAGACATATTTTTCACTGTTTGTACTACTGTAGTATTCATGGTCGAATGACAATAGAATATGTGCATAGATTTACAGGGATGTATTTACCTTGTATTACAAAAAGAGGCAGAATAGAGCAAGCCAAGGAACTTTTTATCTTTGATTCTGAATTTGTATTATCAAAATAAAAGTATTGGAAGTCTCTGTATAGTCATTTTACAAAAGGTTGTTTCATTCATCACTGAACATCCTGCAGGCACTCCTGGCAATTCCTGAAGAGGGGGACGGTTATATGTTTTAAAGGGCAAAATGGAAGTATTCACTTTTAAGAGAATTTGAGACAAATGTATGTCAGTTTAACAGATATGGTTTAAGAAAAGAGGGTAGCGCCTCAGAACCTGCTGGAGGACAAGTAGAGCAAAAGCTTTTCTTGATGGATGACTACACATTGCTCATAACGGACCACAAAACCAATTTAAAACCCCCCAGCGTGGTGCCATGATACATCAGGTTAATTTGACGTAACCAATTTAAAATGTCATAGTGGCAGAATGATAAATGACACCCAACCTGACGTGGGTGAATTACATGCATTGTTTCTCCCCAAACCCCTGTTGTGGCCCGTCTTGTCCTTTATTCCAAAACCTGACTCCCATAAACTGGATAAGAAAAGGTGAGACTAATGTGTCAAAGAGACAATGGTTAGATTTGCTCAGCATCTTGGCCTGAATTTGACGAATAAGCTTTTGATGTAGTTTTTTCTTGAAAAAAGTCTATACACAATTATTTGGGGTGAAGGTGACTTACACTCTCGTATTTTTCAGTTGTAAAGAATTGTGAATGCTTCTATAGGCAAAATACAGTTTATTGATTTCTCTACTCAGAATATTGGCAGATGGAGAGGTTGCAGCAGGTATTGTTGCTTGTGAACTCCAGTACCGGCACCCCTAAAATCCATATTACACCCTAAAGAATCACATGCATCTTTGTCATTGCAATCCAGTGGTAAAACAATAAAGACTTTCAACAAATATTGACTTATGTAAAGGTCACACGACTAGAGGTTTAAAATATTTGACCAAGTAAATAATGATTCAAAAGGAACAAATATTATACATTTTAGTTTATTAAGTGTTATTACCAAGCTAACATTATTTTAAAGATGTTTTAAACATATTCTTGTTTTCACTGAATTTTTTTCTAAGGTTTCCTAAATATGGTAAATATACTTGTATAGTGCTTTACTACCTGCTTGGAAGGCCCAAAGTGCTTTACAGTCAAAGAATCCTTTACCCACACACTGATGGCAGCTCCACTTCTGAACACTGGTACCAACCTACAACCACTAGGAGCAATGAGGGGTTCAGTGTCTTGCCCAAAGACACTTTGACACGTGTGGGAAAAACAAGACCGAAACCTGCAATCTTCCAAGCAGAGGTAGAGCAGTGGAGATCAACCGCTCCACCTCTGCTCGACGGACACCCAATCAAACTATTCTACTTATAGTATTATTTGTCTAAAATTCTTTACCACACAAAATAAAGAGTAAATGACACATTGCAGGTTTTGTGGGGGAGATACATGTCTTTGTTCATGTATTAGTTATTGTAAATGTAATTGTTTTTCATTTTAAATAAATAAGAATGATCTTTCTGGTTACGCTTAAAGAAACATCAGAGGTTGTGTTGACTTCGGCACAAAATATGTATATTTCCAAACACACATATCCACACACTCAAACATCCATCCAAACTGTTGACTGCACAAACCTGCTTACATTTCCCATGGTAGACTAGTGATGTGTCCAGGATTTTTCTTACCCATTCCTGAGACATCTGGGTTAGGCTCAAGCTAACCCTGTGACCCTGTACAAGACAAAGGGTGAATAGATAAGGTTTGAATGGATGCACCTGCATACTTGTCTCTGCAGAGCTACACATCTACCTACATAAATATTACATCTGTACATAAACACATGCAACTGCATACTAACACGCACAATACAGATCCGCACAGTAAACAGAGGTGGAAGGTACCACTCAAAACTTGTCAACAGTTTTTAAAGCCTCATTTATACAGAAATACCAAGCCCACCCATCTAGCAAGCAGATTCCTAGACCTCATTGTATCATGACCATCCAAGACAGGACCAGTGGCTCCCCACTGCCCCCATCAGATCCTATAGGACAGACTGACTAGCACCATAGAGACCAACCCAATACCAGAACTACTCTGTCACACTACCACCGATCCCCCACAGTTGACCACAGAGCACCACCAATCTAGTAGAGATTGCATTCATTACATGTGTTTCTTGTTGAGATTGACATTTTCTTTAAGCTCATATGATCCACCAGATTTCTGTATTGAATGATGTTGATTCCATTGTCTTGTTTTTTTCCAATTCACTAAAATATTTCTTTAGCTGTAGAGATGCTGATCAAAATGACTGAGGATATTTCCTTTACTATGTCCATGGCACTCATGACACCAAACATGTAACGTTCCAAATTATACTTGGTTTGCATTCAAACTGGTTTTCTCTGGTCTGTACTTTATGGAATTATGCATTATGAGTCTTCTCATTACTTGGAGTGGTGGCAATACCCATCAAGAGGAGTCTGCAACACATGTCTAAAAAGACAGCTGTACTGTGCCTTTTTAGACATTTGTAAAAAGGCAGCTTCACGGTGGCACCCATGCCTCAAAGCAAGAAGGCCCTAATTCAAATCCCAGCTGGGACCCCTCTGTGTGGATGTTCTCCCTGTGCATGCATGGGTCTTCTCCGGGCTTCATGTCTTCCTTCCACAGTCCAAAAGCATTGTTTATAGGTGATTGGACTCACTAAATTGCTCCAAGTTGTGTGTGCAACAGATTAGCGACCTGTTCAGGGTGTACCTTGCCTTTGGAGGTAGCCGCATGCCCCATGACCCTGAAGGGGATTCAGGAGGTTCTGAAGATGGACGGATGTCAAAAAAGTGTACTTTTAGCTGTGAAAGACAACACAAATCACAACTGTTGCATTTCTGAAAGACATTCATATCAAACAGAAGATGAATCACATAGTTAGCAGAGAGCAAAGTCACTAAGAGTTTATTTAGCTTTCCTCACTTCACGGAGGACAGCAAAACAATGCTCCGTATATTGCTGCATTTATCAGAATTTAGTTGCGTCTGTGCTCATGTCCTGAAGTCAAACGAAACATTTTATGTTGTTTTCAACAACAGACAAAATAGCAAGAACCAAATATAAAAGATTCAGTCAATCAGTTGCCTTTTGTTTTACACATGTGGCCTGTTCCAGGGGACAAGCTCGCTGTCGTTCTCTAAGCACCTATGTAGCCAGAATGTGGGCAAGCCCCTAGATGTGCAGATGTTGTCTGTGACCTGATGAACAACTGTGTCTGCAGTTTCGGCGGGACGTCAGGTCCTTCCAAACAACCTTGAATGAGAAACAGCTGTCACCAGTCTGAACAAATGACGTTGACCTTTGAGTGTTGCACGGAAACATAATCCTTGTATGAGGAGATGAACAGTGTTGTTCAAGATATTCAAATTGTTTAATGTATTATCATTTACATTACAGTATCTTCAGTATGAGGTGTTATAACTTTGTTGTTCATTGATGCTTTAACATAAAAAAGGTGTGCCCATTCTGCATAGGTAGAGCGGTCGACCTCTGGAGTATTACAGGTTTGTTTCCCGCCCTCCTTACCCATGTCTTTCTTAATAAACCCTCATATTGCTCCTGGTGGTTATGGGTTGGCGCCTGTGTTGGGTAGTTTGCGGATGAATGAGACTATGACCATAAAGAACTTTAGACCTTCAATGAAGGTAGTTAAATGCTATACAAGTATACGCCATTTACAATTTTCTCCAGGTTTGAGCCTAGATACAGAGTATGAAT
The DNA here is from genome assembly GCA_023969325.1 of Oryzias curvinotus. NCBI lineage: Eukaryota > Metazoa > Chordata > Actinopteri > Beloniformes > Adrianichthyidae > Oryzias > Oryzias curvinotus. The sequence goes on along the minus strand of CM043720.1, from coordinate 13,892,622 downwards.
CAGGATGCTTCCAAGTCTGTTAAGAGGTTATAAAATATTCTAAGTTCAAATAGGAGACAGGACCATCTGGAATACATTATTTCTCTTTTACCAAGACATAATACTTTGCAAGTATCAGGTTCAGAGAAACTGATCCCAGAAAGCTTACTGCTCAGAGTTCACAGGAAAAGAGATAGTTAATATGTGAGCATCTGATGCTGCAGCCGTAATCCAAAAGGGGCATCAGGCACACTAGGAGGGAAGGACAGGTAAGCACGTCTGGGTGGTAGCAGTGAGGAGTTAAAAGAGGAAGGGGGAGAGAGTCACATGAACACCCGGACAGGTCATAACGGCAGGCAAAACTCTGGAAACTGGCTCACATAAAAGTCCATTAGAGGCACAGGCAAGGGGCAGGCAACATGAATCGGGGAAATACAATGCAGTAAACCGTTCTAGATTTTATTTCTTCTTCTAATTGTTCTAGTTATTCTATTTTTTCTAGCCCTAGTTTTTTTAGTTCCTTTTTTTCTAATGTTAGTTCAACTAGCTTGTCTATTTCTTCTTATTTTTATAGTTCTAGTTCTTCTAGTTCTAGTTTTTATTGGTTCTAGTTAGTTCACTTAGTTCTAGTTCTCCTCCACCTCTCCTCCACCTGGAAGGCTGTGCAGTGGCCCCACAGGTGCATCTTAGATGACCCCATCCTTAAACTCCATCCTTACACTGACATGTTCTCCCTACCGTGACAAAGGTGGATAAAGGTGGAAAGATTTCATGTTATCGATGGACACGAGTGAAGATCACAAATCACTGAAGAAAAAAGGTTTAGCACACTGTCTAGTGGGTCTAGATGACCCCACTCCCAATGTTAAAGTACCTAGGATAGCACAAGGGGTTAAAAAGGCAGTCACACAGCTGAGAGGAATAGTGCTGATTACCAGTCAGCTCCTCTCAGGTGGAAACAGGTTCATGACAGGAGCAAAGGTGAAGGAGCTCTCTTTGAGTGGGTTGTTGACATGCTATTCTAAGTAGTTTTAGCCCCATAGAACAGGGGCGTCTCAAAAAAAGTTTACATTTTGCATGAGCAGAAGGAAGACAGTCACGATCAGTTACATTAACAGGTTTTTTTTTTGTTGGAACAATTAATTTATGCAAATTAAGCACAGGGAAATGTACTTGTTTTTCTTTTTAAATAAATAAAGATGATATTTTTGGTTATGTTCACTTCCAAAGAAACATCAGAGGTTGTGTTGACTTAATTAAATCCATAATTAGGATCTAGTTGCCATCGGCTCCAGCAAGCCCTGTGACCCCAGACTTTTTAATGTAGAGAAAAGCACACTCTACTGATTATAATGGTATAATTTAGTTTTATGATTCTAAAAATGTATTTATTAATTATATTGTCCTTGTTTGGTTCTTAAAAATCAAACAAGTTATTTCCAAACACTGACAGAACAGTGTGTGGACAATAAAGGAAGAAGTTAGTTAAAGAAATAGTTTTTCTTGCCAAAAGGCTGGGTTGAGTAAAACATATTTCTCTCGTTAGGCTCTGGGATCAGCAACATCCAGCGGCACAACAGACGAAGATTAAAAAAATAAAAGATAGGAGCAGGACTTTTGCTTAAGTTTAATTAATTGGCAAGTGAATCACAGTAATCCACCAATCATCTTTGCATGCCAGATTAACCACAAAGAAAGGGAAATAAGACGGGCCAGAGAGAAAAGTGTTGGCAATAAAGATCTGCTGTAATAGAACAAGTTTGTATTTTTTATTTTTTTGTGGGTGTGGATAAAGGGGAGGTGTGAATCTGTCCCATTTAACTGATCACATTCCAATTTAGTACCAATAATATTTTGTCATACTGTCTTACTTATGTTGTTTTTTTTTTTAATAAAAGCCTATTCACCACCAGATTGTGGAGTTTTGGTGTAACTTCCAATGTTGTGGAATGTGGTTTAGCTTTTGAGGAGAGTTGAATTCCATTAGTTTCTTATACACAGAACAGGAGCTACTAACCCTGACCAGGGAAAGAGACAAATTAAAGCCTTCTTTAAAAACCATTTCAGTCCATTTTTATCATAACAGACAGCAATACAAAGAGCAAAAATTGAATAGAAGCAATTCTGAATCAATTCTGGATTCATTTAAAGTAGACATATAAGCAAAGATTCGCAGACTTCCCTTTCCCCAGGCCACTTCCTCCAGCTCCTCTGTGGGGACCTTCAGACATTCCCAGGCCAGCCAAGAGAAATACTCTGTCCACCATGTCCTGGGTCTTCCCCAGGGCCTCCACCCAGTGGGACATGCCAGGACCACCTCCCCAGGCACGCGTCCAGGAGGCATTCGCACCTGATGCTCGAGCCACCTTAGCTGGTCCCTCTCGATTTGGAGGAGCAGTGGCTCTACTGTGACCTAGCTTCTCACCATCTCTAAGAGAGCCCACAGAGGAAGCTTATTTCAGCTGTATTTGGGATCCCCTTCTTTTAGTCATGACCCAGAGCTCATGACCACAGGTAAGTGTCAGAACAAAGATCAACTGGCAGATTGAGACCTTCACTTTCTGGCTGAGCTCTCTTCACCACAACAGACCAGTACAACGACCGCATAACAGTGCGCCTGCCACTATATATATATATATATATATATATATATATATATATATATATATATATATATATATATATATATATATATTTCCACAGTGAGAGACAGAATCTGAAGAATCATTCAGAAATCAGGTTGTACGATTTTTTAAAACAATTTATTCTTATATTACTGTGACAAATAAGTATTTGATCACTTGAGTTAAACAGCTTTAATAGTTGGTACAGAAGCCTTTGTTAACAATTCCAGAGGTTAAACGGTTCCTGTAGTTCTTCACTAGGTTTCTACACACTGCAGCAGGGATTTTGGCCCACTCCTCCATACAGATCTTCTCTAGATCTGTCAGGGTTCGGGGCTGTCGCTGAGCAACAGTTTCAGCTCCAAAGATTCTCTATTGGATTTAGGTCTGGAAACTGGCTAGGCCACTCCAGGACCTTGATATGCTTCTTATGGAGCCGCTCCTTGGTTTTCTTGGCTTTGTGCTTCAGGTCATTGTCATGCTGGAAGACCCAGCCACGACCCATCTTCAACGCTCTGACTGAGGTAAGGAGGTTTTTGCCCAATATCTTACAACACAGACCCCCGTTCATCCTCTCCTTAATACAGTGCAGTCGTCCTGTCCCCTGTGCAGAAAAACACCCCCAGAGCATGATGCTTCCACCCCCGTGCTTCACTGTAGGTATGGTGTTCTTGGGATGATGCTCCTCCTTCCTCCTCCAAACACGCTGAATGGAGTTAAGACCAAAAAGTTCTATTTTGGTCTCATCTGATCACAAGACTTTCTCCCATGACTCCTCTGGATCATCAAGATGGTCATTGGCAAACTTCAGACGGGCCTTGACATGGGCTGACTTCAGCAGGGGAACCTTCCATGCGATACATGATTTTAAACCATGACGTTTTAATGTATTACTTATAGTAGCCTTGGAAACGGTGGTCTCAGCTCTCTTCAGGTCATTGAGCAGCTCCTCCCGTGTAGTCCTGGGCTGATTCTTCACCTTCCTTAGTATCAGCGATACCCCATGAGGTGAGATCTTGCGAGGGGCCCCAGTCCGAGGGACATTGACAGTCATCATTAGCCTCTTCCATTTTCTGACAGTTGCTCCAACAGTTGTTCTTTCTCACCAAGCTGCTTGGCAATTGCCCCGTAGCCACTTCCAGCTTTGTGAAGGTCTACAATTTTGTCTCTTGTGTCTTTTGACAGCTCTTTGGTTTTGCCCATGTTGGTAGTTAGACTTCTGGCTGATTGTGGGGGGCACAGGTGGCTTTATGCGAGCTAACCACCTCAAACAGGTGCCACTAATTTAGAATCATGAGCAGAGTGGAGTTGGACTATTTAAACAGCAGGTGTTTGCTGGTCAGAAATCTATCTGATAATCAAGTGATCAAATACTTATTTGTCACAGTAACATACAAATAAATTGTTTAAAAATCGTACAACGTGATTTCTGAATGTTTCTTCAGATTCTGTCTCTAACTGTGGAAATTCACCTATGATGAAAATTTTAGACCCCTGCATGTTTTCTAAGTGGGAGAACTTGCTAAATAACGGGGTGATCAAATACTTATTGACCTCACTGTATATTATATATATATATATTTCCCTTTCCTGTTGCCCTTAATACAGTAAGCCTGTTTCAAATCCCGACAAAGGCCATACCTTGATTAATTAAGGCAATTAAGCAATGACTGTTTTAATTATTGCAGTCATGAGATCCGAGTTGAGGAGAGTTTCATGGGCCTTTGAGCCAGAGGGATGGCAGAGTGAGAGATTATGACCAACTGAAACTAATGAAATGACTGAGGAAGAGCACCTGAGGTAACAGTGGCAAATAGGAGGATGCAGGATAGAGACAGCACAAGCGAAACCAAGAAATTAATTAACACTCGTTTAATCTTTTACTTGCTCCCAGCAGCTCTGATTGCAATCACTTTATCAAGCAACGCCTCACAGGTGTTGATGTTCATCTAAATGCGGGTGCTTTATGTAATTTATCCTCTTCTTCGTCTGAGTTCATTCATCTCTGTTTAATGTGGTATGTGATTCTGACAGGAGGACAATTTTGCAACTGCCTCAAACATGATGACTGCAAAGTACGGCTATCCAACTCTGGTCCTTGTAGGGAGGGGTATTGCTCAAAAGATCAGCCTTTGAAAGTCCTCCTGCATAGAAATAGAGCACTCCTATGATTTTGCAAATCACAATGCTTTAATGGTAGACCATATTCAGCTAGTATATGTAAAAATAAAACCAGAATCATGACAGGATCTGAGTCTGCCCATCTAGAAATCTATCCATTCTAAAATTATGTCATCATGCCTTTTAAAAGGAAAAAAATATATAATCAGTGACAAAAATCCACTTCAGAAACGTAAAAATCTTTTTTCTCCCTGGTGGAAATACACACTGCTGTCAGGTTGAGAACCATAGTTCAACTCCTCCAATCAGCAAGTACACTATTTGCTATACTTGGCTCAGACAGCTCAAAGAAATGTGCAAATGACATTTGCAAAGAAGTGCCTCGAATGTCTGGAGTTTTGTTTTATTTTTGACTCGCTCCGTTTCCTTTCCTGTACAAAAAACATATAAACCTGGACATTTTGTTGTTTTAAAAACAGACACAAATCTCAGAAGGAGTTTCACATTTGTCCTGATTCCTTTAGTGATATAGATTTTTAGATTCGGATGTGCAGAACCATTAAGAGAGCTACAACTGCAAATGATAACAGAGCAAAGCAATAATGAGAGTGACCGTAATGTTCTACAACAGCATGAATGTGATTAGGAGTTGTCAGTAATGTGGTAGCCAAAAAAGCTAATGGATGAGGCCTTGGCTATGATGCCTGATTAAAACAGCGGTCGAGGCCGGTCAGCTCATTCCCTTTGTGCTTCTCTCTGGCTCAAAACCAATGTGAGATATATATGTTCAGATAAGAATATACACATTTCAACACTGGTTTAGATGCAGTTAAATCAAAATATTATAAATAAATGTTAAAGAAAGGAAATGTCTAAAAAGAAGACAATCACTATAATACCAATATTTGAATTGACTGGAGTCAAAAAGCAACTTTTAATCCCAGACTAAAGCATTAGTCCTATAGACAGTTAACCTGTCTACTAAGTGTGACTGCAGAATGAGTCATCCTGAGAATTAAGCTGTCAAAAAGATAAAAACAGATAATGAAGTGGAAAATCCAGACAAAGAGGTTTACAGAATCGAAATGTTACGGGAAGCAAAGCATTGAAAAAAATAAACATATAAATACTGCTCATGATCAATTAGGGATATTGTGAAAATCTCAATGGATGTCATACACACAGTGTTTGTTTCACTGCACATATTTTCTGGATCAGGAGGCAATTGTATTGGGATGATGGACACACCTAATTTTTTTTTCTACATAATGGTCTCAATGTGTACAGTGGGTATGCCTTATTGGGGCATCAATTTCAACATTCTATGGGTATAAAAAGCAGATTTTACCAGTAAGTCATTTCAAGTCACGGCTGATGGGTCTTTCCATGAATTCGGTTTTGAACTGTTCAAAATTTTTGGTCGGGTGAGATTTATATATGTGTGATATTTGCGAATATGGTGCACACATCACGTTAAAGTTACATAATTGATGCACAAACTACTAATAAATTGGATATAAACTGCGAAATAATCACATACAGTTCATGTTCTATGTTGATTTACATGTTCTTTGTGTGTTTTCTTTGTACTTTTTCCATAGTTTTAACATGGTTCATTCTTGAAACATCTGAAGATTTCACATAAAGACCACAACTTTTCTCACTTTTTGCATGTATATTCATACATTGCCAATTGTCATCCGCCCAACATGCGCAAAATGTATCTAGAGGCTGTTTGACACGGTCTTTAGAGGACATTGAAGGTCATGAAGTGTTTTTTTTGGGGGTTAATTTCAGATTTATTTGCACATTCCATCTGTGTAGTGGAATCAGACATCTGACATTTGGAGTATGGCATGTTATGTGAATTATAGCTCTTATATCCTCCAATCAGCTGATGATTTTAATTTTTTTTTTTTTTGTAATAGTCACTGGAAAATACAACACTCAACCAGCCATGTAAAATATTTTCAACATGATCTTTTAACCCTTTAACTGCTCAAGCAGTCCACATTTTGAAAACATCTTTTAAAATACATTGTGTGGATTTTACTCAACTATTGGAATAAGCAATTAAAACAATGTTTTTATTTGTTTTTTTTCTTGGTTGGATTGCCAAAGGGAATTGAATCACTTTTTTAAAGTGCCTTTATCCACAACCCTGATTTTTTTTTTTCTCTCACTACAAAAACCATGTTTCCTGTAAAAAATAAATTTCAAATGCCGCTAATTGTACATGCTCGGTTAGTGACTGCATGTCAAACAAATGTGACTGGGTTTTAAAGGTTCTGTAAGATTCAGCATGAAATAGATTTTTCGCGTGTAAAACGGAGTTTGCATTATTTAGCTGTGGCCTCCAGCTCTTCCTGCCAAATATGATGAATTACTGTGAAGATAGAGTCTCCCTGGGACTCTGAATCCTAGGGAAGAAAAAAAGCATCATGCTTTTTAACCACAATGCATTGTGAAGAACATTTATGCATCATTCATAGCCACCTGCTTTGTTTAGAAAAAAGTTGAATACTTAAAAAAAATTTATTGTATGAAAATGTTGCCATTGTAAGAAAAATATATATGTATATTATATAAACAATACAAAAACCATACTGTCCCACCTTTAACCAAGAATAGAAAGTTTGTGTCAGGTTCTGGGATTGGTTAAGGACCCAAAGGCAGAAACAGGCGGTTCCAAGTAAAAGGGGTTTATTACTGTAAAGGGAAAACCGAACAAAACCAACTGTCACGGTGACCAGATAGACATGGAAGAAGACAATATGAACCAGCCCCAGAGGAAGGCAGAAAGAAGACATATATACTGACAGGACTGACGAGACACATGGGAAAACTATCAGGGGAGATTGGGACCAGGGAAGTAAAACTCAAAACTAAGGTTGTGTCTGAATTCCCAGCCTAACCCCTATAGAGTGCACTATATAGTGCGTTCGCCATTTTGTGGAGCTGTCGGAATCTCTGGAATTTCCCATAAGTCTCTGCGAAAAACTAGTGTGCATTGATCCTCACTAGATCGGCGAATATAGACCACAATGCATTGCGTTGGAACAATGTTTGCCCAAAAATGTATTTAAATGTGTTTTTCTAATAAATCATCAAAGTTTTTCTCTTCAGAAGACAGTGGACTCATAAATAATCGTCACAAAACGCTCATATTAATTAGATTTTAACTTTGTGAAATCAATGACATCATCTCCGGCGTTTAAAAAAAAAGTAAAAAAAAAAGTAGTGAGCATGTTGTCCGAATTAGTTTTAACATTCAGGTCACTATATAGTGCTGCAAAATATAGTTTTTTAATAGTCAGGGGCTAGGGTGGGAATTGGGATACAACCCAAGACATGCAGGAAGAAACGTGTAAAATAAAATAAGAAGCAGGAATAAGGCATACAGAACTCTAATCTCAACAGTAATAAAACATGAAGCACAAACTAAGACATAAAGATCCCTTATCACGACAGTTTGCAGGTTGTAGATAACATATTAGTGCAAAGAAGTGGAAGAAATTGAGCTTTATTACATCTACAGTTATTTTTACAAAAAAGTTTTCCAAAAAATTGCCCTTTTTTAGTAAACAAATGCGGCTTTTTTAAGTGTTCGATTGGAAATAACGAGTAATGCTGACATTCGCTCTTTTGAGGCGTGTCACCGCCTTGACGCCCCAGCCGCTGGGCAACCACCAAAGTTTTTCTGCACTTCTTTTGTTGCCACATCATGGAAAACCTTGTTGATGGTGATTAAGTAGCTTGGGTTTATGTGTTTTGGAGAGCTCTACAGAGGAGCCAGCAAGCGACCGGTGTCAAACTCAAATTCACAGTTGGCCAAAATTAAGTAGTGATTTCAAGTCACGTGCCAAAGTCAATTTATTGAAAAATTAACTGCAATTGAAATGTAATGTTTGACCTTTTCATGTAGTGTCTTCTTATGTTATATCAGTGGTTCTCAAACTTTTATTCTCTTGTTGCCCCTTTTGGAGAAGGAAACATTTTCTTCCTCCCCCCACCAAGAAAAAACTGTGACAAAATCAGCCAAATAGGTTCAACTTAAATACCATATGAAAATCTTAAACATTCCTGTTGCTAAAGACTAGAAAGAACAGAAAAAAACAAAGGATCATTTAATTTGTAAGAACAGCATTGAACCTATGTGCAAAAAGAAACAAAAAAGTTGTGTTAATGGCTGCATGGTGCCTGCTTTGTGCTACACACCTTTTCAAAATGAGGTTGCAGGTTTGTTACAGTAACTCTCAAGTCCTGCTCAGCAGGTGCTGCTGCATTAATGGATCTCTCAGCCAGTTATAGTGAGCATGATGTCTGGGAAATATTTTAGAAAGAATCCTTGCAGAGAAGACATGTGCTCTTTGAGACGTGGAATTATTGTGGTGGTGCAAGAATTATTCTTTTCACCAAGTTCTCAAAGATATTTCTTGATCAAGTCGCCTGCTGCACATCTCCAGCTTACGAGTGAATACGCTGGTCTTGTCTGCCTTGAAGCAGACGATTTAAATCATTCAGCCATTCAAAAATATCTCTGAGATAGGCCAGTTTCATCAGAAACTGATCATCATTAAACTTGTTTGCAGTGTCATACATATCTCCCTCATCTAAAAACACCAGGATTTCTTCTTTGAGCTCAAAGACGCGTGACAAAATATTCCCTCGAGAGAACCACCTGGTCCTCGCTGTGAAACAACACAGCTGAGTGTTTTGCTCCCATCTCTTCACAAAGTGTGGAGAACAGCCCCGCTTCAGGGGTTCTGTTTTGTACGAACTGCGTCAACGTCCGGGCGGCATTACCGTTTTCAAAATAGGCGTTAACAACAATAATTACATCTTCAAATGTCAGAGTTAGGATTAGGTTCATGTAAGTAACGTAAGAACCATAGATATGCCGTTGCGTAGTTTGTTTATGTTCTGCCGCAAAAAGAAATCCCAAAAAATGTGTCCGCCCTGCACTTCCCAGCCTTGTCCCGCTGGGTGACTCGCAGCCCACCTGAGATGACTCCGCGCCCCTCTAGGGAGGCGCGTCCCACAGTTTGAGAACCACTGTGTTATATTCTTTCGTTACAGCAATGTTAGCTCCACACAAGACAAGCAGGTCTGTCCTTTATATTCGTGAACAGATGATCTGCCCCCCACCTGTCTTGAAAGCTCCTGTTGTCCATCTTTCGTTTTGGCCATTTTTGTGCAGGGTGATTTTAATTTGTCTGATGTGACTGGAGCATGGCTGTCAATGACTGCTAGAATGTTGGCGCACAGTCGAAGCGCTGCTTTTTTCTGTTGACAAAGCATTGTGGGATTTTTAGTATTAGCAGGCCAGCTCTAATGCACATTTGATATGATCTCGCGGGCCAATTATAATTACACTGCAGGCCAAATTTGGCCCACGGGCCTGAGTTTGACACATGTGATTTAGCCTATCCTGGTGCATTTCAATCCTGCAGTTTTTAAGCGTTACTTGTGTCGGTCTGTGGCCCAGTTTGAGCTTCAAGAGTAGGGAAAATAAAATTAAAACTGGGAGATGTTGTTTTTTATTATAGTCTTGATGAAATAAAGAAAAACATCATACGCCCATTGTAACCCAGGTGGTGCTTGCTGGCTTTGTTTTACCTGCGTTGCCCCTGTATTTTTCTCTTTCCTGGTCACTCTTAGTTTCCTGCGGCAGTGACGTCATTTTGTCACGCGGCCAATCACGGGCCTTTGTTCTGTGACGTCACAGCATCACGTACACATATAAGGGTGCAGGAAATCAGTAGTGTTAGAAGTGGTGGGGAAACCAGATGAGACAAGGAACAGGGGCCCTCTATCCGGTCCAAACAAAAAGTGATTTTTGACAGAATTTGGCCAAGTCCAAAATGGTGAGCTAGACCCTGGAACGTGAACCATCAGAAGAGCCGCATCCTCCCGCCAAGCCGGTAGGGGGCTCTCAGTACCCCAGTTGAAAAAAGACCTCTGACCCAGCTTATGCCCACACCATCACCTTCATGGACTGTTATACAAACTGAATTCACGCTTCCCAGTGCACTTACCTTCCTCTGAACTGTGGGCGGGTTGGTTTTTTGTTTTCTATGGTGCAACTAAAAGTTGCTGGACTCAATGACATGCTACAACGGTTATGAAATTTGTGAATGTGAAAACATTAACCTTTTGAAGTACTTCTGTATAAATCTATAAATGGCCCTTTGTTTTTTGCTCCTTTCAATATTGTCTATCACTGCAAATAAACTGCACCAAACCAAAAAGCAACTTCAGTTTCCTGCCACTCCCTCCGTGAGTCGAATTTTAGTCTTCTAGTCACTAGCCCATTTAGTTCTGTCTGTGACACAGCTGCTACACCATGGAGTGGAGCGATTACGCCCCCTAGGAGGGCACCCGCTCTCCGTCTGCCGGGCAACCAACTGCCAGCGGACAAGCACAGCGAACTCCGGCAGAGACAGGGCCTGACAGTGTCCGACAGAGCTGGTGTGCGCCGGCTCCATGAGATCTGTGACAGGCTGCTGATCTGTCCAGGTGGCAACCCTGCAGACCCAGCAGGTTAAGAGAATGGATGAAAGTCCTGAATGAAAATCCTTGCATCGCACAGTCATATTGGATTTTTTACCCTTTGATCAAGTCACTGAAAACGTCACGTGCACCGCATCAACGTCACTACGCCCGATGCAAAAATCACACCGTGGGAACTCAGATCGCATTTGTACCATGACTTAACAATGAAACTCGATGCCCCTGACGCTGAATCGCGTCCGGCATTCCCTTTAGGTAAAAACAGAATGTAAAAGCTTATGGTGGGAGGAGCTTGACGTTAAGTGCAATTCAATTTAAAATTAGTTGTGTATTCTTAGAATCAAACAAAATTGACTGTACAATACAGTGAAGTCCGAATGATTTATTTTTGTGCATGTGAGAGGTGGGTGTGTCTGGTGGGTACTAGAGACACTGCTAATGGACTGAGAGATAACAAGAAAAGCATAATTTACATATATTTGCATCCTGAAATGTTCATTCAGAGACTCCATTTCACGAAGACTTTGTTTTTGAACCAAAACAGGACTTTGAACATATTCTGTTTTGGGAGCCTTAAGTTGTCCATTCCATCAGCAAGTCACTTAAGGCAAGAAGATATAAGATCACAATGACAATTTAAACAGTAAAACAAATAATAAAAGAGCAATATTACATTTTACAATCAAAACAAAATTCGAAAAACTAAAACTTAATGTCAAACAAAAATTCTACTTTTGTTTTTTTATACAAAGCAAAAGTTTGTTTAGCTTTTTGAAATTGTAGTTGCGATCTTAAATGTGTTTTGGCACCCAGTGATTTGTTGACGTGATTTACACTTCAGGGCCACCGTACTTATCTCCACCCACAATATCACCTTTTTATGACTAAACACAATAAACTTGTATACTTTATTGCTTACTTTTTATCTTTTAGACAGTAAAATGCTGTAATTGCTGAGAAGAATTGGAAAAAAAAATCTTTTGAACTACATAGATGAAAGTTGATAGTTGATTTGAATACAGATGGGAGAAAAGAGTCATCTGCATTCATTGTCGCATTTTTACTGTTTGGAACAGAGTGTCAAACTATTGTATTTGAGTACAACTGAGGTTCCATAACCACAACCTTGAGGCTTTTATGTGAAGTTTAAACTCAGAAAAATAGAACGTTGTTTGTTTACTCCCCAGCCATGAAGGTTCAAGTATAAAATCAAAGAGGTGTAAAGAACCAGAGCAAAGAAAACACCTGCATTACTGACGCCTTATTGCAACTCCGATTTTATTTCTCTCAGCACAGAGGCTTAGTGGACAAAAAGCCACACATCTATGCGCATTAATCCACACGCCTGCAAACAGCTCAACAGCAGTCAAGTGTGAGAGGCTTTTTTTTTCTTCTTCCAGATATTGCTTTTTGGATCACATAATTCCATCTTTAAATAAAAAAAAATATGTTGCCAAGAACTATTAAAAGCAAATCATTGGTGCTGAAAACACACATTAAGGCTTAAAGCTCTGAGAAAATTGCCTCACAATTAAGATGCTTCCAATCCATTTCGAAACCGTCAAGGGGTTTGCATTCTTATCACCTATGAGAGGCTGGAGCAGGTCTTTCGGGATTGGATTCAGCGAGAATTTTTTCGATCCGCACTCACATTCTTCAACACTTTGTTTTAGCACACACACATGAGATTGAATAGGTCTACTGAAGGTAAACAAACTATTAGACAGGACTAATTTTGAAGCTGGAAAACGCCTAAATTGAGGCTGCATTCTTTCTTTTTTATCCAGTTTTCTTTCCACCTCTTATCTCACTGATCCTCCTCTTATTGATCACCCTCCCGCAGAGATATTCCTTTCTTCTCTTCCCTTCCTGGCTGGTTTTCTACTTTACCATATTCTTCTCACACTCCTCTTAACCTCCCCATCACTAATATTATTCTTTTGCTGTTTCTGTCTGACAGTGTCGAGAAAAATTAGGTTATGAGCTGGTGAGCCAGGGTCTTTGAATTGGCTTGTCCATCTTCATCATCAGTCTGGGTGTCCAAACCGGCCACAGACACTCACTTATAAAAACAAGCATACACGCATACACTCAACCTTTGCAGAAAGCCAAGAAACAAGAAGAAAACAAAAACAAAAAAGCCACACATGCCCTATTCCCCAGTCTAATAAACTAACAGCATTACTTTGATCGAGTGGAGCAGTGCAGCATACAAGGCCACATAGCTGGATGGATGAGGAAAGGGTACCTTTATGCATCTGTCAATCATGAATTGAAACACTTCTGGAACCGAAAACAAGACACAGACACATAAAGCGAATTTAGAGATCTCTCTTTCTGTTGATTGTGGTCATGTTATAGCACAAATGTTTGTTCTTGTTCCACTGTTGTTTTTCTTTTTCAATGATTTTTCCTGCCTAGCCACATTTTGTAAATGCTAAAGTCTTAAGTCCTATACACTCTCACATTATATGCTCAGCGTGCCAATTACTGTTTAGCTTTCTGGCCTTTTACCACCTGTTGACATGTGTGATGTTTCTCATTGCTGGGGAAAGGAAATGATTGAGAGGCATGCCAGCAGTGGGGGAAAAAAATATCATACTCTTTATAACTGTTTTAAAATCCCCCCATGATTTGTTATTCTTTGTGTTTCTCATTGGAGAATGAGTCTTTGTCTGTTGTGCTGATGCCGACACGCTGTGTGTTATTGGATTCCTTGTCTCTCATAATGTTGTATCTGATTTTTCTTTGTCTGATTTTGGTCTGTTGGGTTAACAAAACAGAAGAGAATGTAGCCACAGATAAGAAAAACATAGAGATCAAGACTGAATTGTGTGTCATAGAGACAAGGAGAAGAGCAGTCGGTACACACATCAATGAGACCTCCAGTCCAGTAGGGGGCGCAGGGAATACCAGGCACTGACGATTCTGTGCGTGCCAAAAGTGTAGAGAACTGCTTTAAAGTTCTTACAAATCCTGATACAAGTCTGCCCCCTACAGCTGAAACTATGTATCTTGCCCCCCCCCCAAAATGTTTGCAACAATATGTGTTGTGATTTTGGTGTTAGAAAAAAATGTGACACCTAATTACCACACGCTGGTTGATATAAAGTAACTCTTCTTCCGTTTATCCAATTAATGTAAATCGGACAAGTCTGGTGCGAAGAAAAGAAGCTTAAAGTGTTGCATAATGGAGCAAAGCCGCTGTCCTCTGCGACAGTATCAGCTGATTCACGCTCACTACGTTAGCACTTCACTATGGCAAACTTTTGCATATCGGCACAAAGCTGCTTTTCTCTGCTTCAGAATCCACTGGAATTATGTTAATTGCGTAAACAGTAAAACTAGTTACGGCAACTGAAAGAATGAATGTAAGCACTGGAGCTAAACCTCTGGTGTCAAAGGGTTAAGAAGAAGAATTCGGGGGGAGCACAATGACGACGATGGGTTATTAGAAAATTTAGAAATCTGTCAGTGCAGAATGAGAGTCAAACATAAACTGAGCACCAGCAACTGTTAGATATTACAACAAATGGTAGAAATAGAACAACAACAAACCATGGAATACATTTAGTGCACTTCATCTTGAGGTTTTCTGATTGGTTAATTTCTGTCTTAATCTCTAATCCTCATGGTGGTGGTGCCCCCTCACATTCTCTTGTTTTGCTCTGTGGGTAAAGTTTCTTGTTTTAAAAAATGGAAAAAAATTTGCTGCAAAACCTTCTGTATGGGAATAAAAACATTGTTTAACCCGCAGGAGGCAGAATTTAGCATGTGTGTGTGTGGTCTGCAGCAAAACATGCTGCATTTGTGGATGTTTTGCTCACATGTGGGTAAGATTTATTTTCGTCAGTGCTGGAGCTGTTTGCATTGTGTGAGTGGGAAATAGGACAATTTGGTTGTGACCGTCAATTACATGCGTGTGACTCAGCATCTGTGACGTTAATAGAAAATCACGTTTGTGACTAAAACCGCACATGTGACTTTACAGTTGAAATTAAGCCAGACGTGTGTGTGTGACGCAGCACACAGGTGTACAGCTTAAAGCAAGATCTTTACCTCCATAGAATCCAGTGTTGAAGAGTCTAAACCACAGAGTTGTAGGAATTAAGTATTTTATTTTTGATTTACCGTATTTTCACAACTATAGGGTACACCTAAAAACCAAAAATGTACTCCAAAATGGACAGAGCGACGCAGGAGAGGACAGCATGAGAACGGTAAGGAGGGAAGTGAGGACGTGAAAGAAGACACCCCCCCCCCCCCCCCCCGAATAGTACAAAAGTGCAGGTATGTGCATTACGCAGAACAACATAGTTTTGGGAACCCTGAAAATGCTGCCTGAAAAGAGACAGGCTTATGAAGCACAGTTTAAACTGCAAGCTATCTTCTACGCGGAGGAACATGGGAATCGAGCGGCTTCAACAGAATTCAAGATGGATGAATCCATGGTTCGCAAGTGCAGGAAAATGGAAAACAAACTCAGACAAGTCAAGAAGACGCAGCTGAGTTTCCACGGAAACAAGGCGAGTTGGTTCGAGTTGGAAGACCGACTGGAGCGATGGATCAACGATCAGAGAACAGCTGGGAGAAGCGTCTCTACAGTCACCATTGTAATGCTTGCCAAGGAAATGAAAATGAATCATTTTCGAGGAGGTCTTGGTGCTTTATGAAACAGTGCCATCTTTCCATGTGGGCAAGGACTACAGTCTAAATGTTATGTTGGTTGTTTTTTGATGTTGCTGTTTTTGTAGGACAAATAATAAAAAAATCTACCAATAAAAATTCTACCCATAATTCAGAGCATGCTGCATCGTGTGGTGTCTGTAATGGACATTTAATTTGGATAATTAACATATTTTAGTGACATGTCTTTTTGACACGAAGTAAAAAACAAATGTATGATGCGCTGGTTCCTCAAAAAAACATGGGTCACCTTTTGTAGCATAGCTGTTTTGCAAATCATTTTTGTGCAATTTGAAATTCCTTTCTTTTTAACAACCTATTCCGTTTTGCGTAGTAATTGGCTAAACATCATTTCAATCAATCTCGTACTTGCCGTGCGAGATTCTGTATTACTGGATTTATTTTCCATGAAGGTTTGAACTTTGAGAGGTTAAACAACAGAGAACATTTTTCTGTCTACAAAAATCTTTCAAAGTGTGGAGTGAGGAGTTTTACAGCCTTAAAACATGTATAATAATTAGAAAAAATAAAGCTGACTTGATTTCATAGGCTCCACTATATTCCAATACAAATTAAGTATTTCTCAATCATTTGACAGTGTCTTTTCCTTTATTTTTTTTTCTTTTAAAAAGAACTTGGCTGGTTGGTATTGTCTAACTAAAATTGATTTCCAAAAATAAAAAAAATCTGTATTGTTTCCTTTGTATGATTTAATACATCTCATTCAGCTGAGTGAGCTCTGTTGGCAAAGAACACAAAGAAACTGAACTATCTGGCTCCCAGCCTGATAACAACACCACAGTGCCAAAAGTATATTTACTGCTGCTGTCATCCTCTGCAAATGGCTGTAATCTATAAAGACTTCATTGAAAAGGGACCTTTGGCAATTGCTCAGCATATTATTCGAAGAGTCTGTTTCAGCCATGTGACATCTTTCACGTTCATACGTGTGGGCAGGATAAATGCCCCCTGAGTGAGAGATTTAGTCCGGCCACTTGACAAAATCAAACGGATTTTGACTGTTGGCGTGAAAAGGCATTGGCATGTGTCAAAGATGGGCTGAAGGGAACGTCAAAGGAAACAAAAGGCATGACACCGTGAGGAAGAATTGATGGGAAAATGATTCCCAGAATACCTGAAGCTGACAAAACCATGACCGATAGAAAGCAAAATAAAATTGGATGTTTGGTAACTCTTGATTTTTATGCTTTTATATATATATAAATAAAAAAATAATGGAGGACTGATTTTTTTCAATTCATCATTTAATTTGCAATTTGATGTATTCATCTACATTTTGTTTACAAGTCCTTTTTGGGCTTCATTGCCTTCTGATGATTTTTTGCCAGAGTCAAGGTCTTAAATTGAAAGAATAGTTTAATTTTTTTCTTAATAATGTAAGTTTTTTACGGTGACCTTGAACTGCAAATCACACCAACAAATTAATTATTGTAAAATCATATTAAAGATCACAACAACAAATGAAAAAGCTTGTCAACTAATAAAAAACATTATATTTCAGAAATCAAAGCAAAACTCAAGCAATAAAAACACAATTCCCTCCCAAAAAATAAAAATAGAAATTAAAATGAAACATTTCGATACAGTAATTCCCAGAAACCAAAATGAAACATAGTAAGAAACTAGAAAAGGTAGGTACTATGGGACATTGCTGAAAGGATGATGATGTTTGCAGATGACATCATTTTTGACGGGGTTTTTATTTATTTATTTTTTTCAAATGTGCCTTCGATGCTCACATACATTAATAAATTTGATTAGTACGGAGCATATCCAGTATCACTTCGTGCAAAATACCTTTCCTGTTGAAATAAAGGACAAATGTCATCAGCCAATCAGCAAAATCCCATAGTACCTATAGTAAAAAAAAACATTTAGGAAATAAAAAGAATTTCCAGGGGCAGTAAATACCAAATGATTTTGCATCTAATAGATGTTGAGTTAATTATAATTTTCAACCACTTTTCTGTCTAGTTACAGTACATTCTAAGCAAACACAATTATTTTTATTTCTATTTTGAGTAATTTGGGATGTGTGTTTGCAGAGGTGGATGTATACACCTTGTTTTCTACACTTGTCACACTAAGAAACATTTTAATGAAGACATGCAAACTTCATATTGCAATTTTTTTTTCATTCAGCTCTTTTTAATGTAAAACATAAATAATTGAAAAAACAAAAACAAAAAAAACAATGCAAGTAGAAAATTCAGCTTAAGGTTACATAACTGTGGCAAGCAAGCACAATGCCCATTCTCTTTTGCCGATCGCAATTACATCAAATATAGCTACTTTGATGCCAAAATGTTTTAATCCAACATATTTCATCATATGATGAGTCAGAAAAGTTACCCTGCGACAGACTGGCGACCTGTCCAGGGCATCCCCTGCCTTCGCCCAAGTGGCCGGGATAGGCTCCAGCAGCCCCGTGACCCTGAAAGGGAATAAACAGAATAGAAAATGAATGAATGAATGAGTCAGGAAACTTATTTTTGAGTTGAGTAAAAAACTAAATAAAAAAATAAGGTAATCTCTATGACTCAGTCCATATTCTAATATGGAGCAGGATGTTGACACAATTATATGTTTACACCCTTAATGTTTGATTTTGCTGTTTTTAAACCGTTTATCCTGTCACTCCTGTTAATTGAAGATTACATCTATCTTTATTGCAGCCTAATGACCATACATAAAAAACACAGACCTAGTGTAGAGACACTACGGATCTCACAATTCTGGATTGTTGACAGGGAAGTTGTATGTTATGACTATCATAAGCCATCAAACATTATGAAAATAGAAATGCCTGTGCATCTCAAAACATAGGCAATACACTTTTAAAGGCGTGGAGTCGTTCTTTTTGGTCTTTTAGGTGTCCTTTACTAATGAGGTCATCAGTTTGCCCCACAGGACTGAGGCGGGAACTCAGTTTGCTTGTACTTTTTTTTTTTTTTGTGACTGTGACAAACTGGGCGTAGCACCTGTTTGATTTATGTATTTTTTTCGACAGTAGTCATCCTACCTGGCTTAGTAAGGTTGATGATCATTAATAATAAGGTGACGAACACTGTTGGAGCCCGCGAATCAGTGTGTTCATTAGGTTTTTAACTTCTCTCTGCTGAGGTTGCATGGACTTTTGTACAACCCGTGACTGTCAAGTAGGGCTAAAGGTCTAGAAAGGTACAAAACATTTTTAATTGTGCTGTGGGCAAAAACCTATACAAAAATGTGCTGTCATTTAGCATTCAAACTTTGGAGATGCTCAAACATGGATTCTTAATAGTCTACACTCTGAGCTCAAAGATGGGGTATATTGCTTTCGATATTTTACCAGCTGACAAACATACGCGCGTCTTTCTCACTCCATCATACACATTGCATTTGTGAGAAAATGACAGGCACCCTGTGTCATTCTGTCAGAATTACATAAGAGTGACAGAGCACTTGTCTCTGTTCTGAATTGTCTTGTCACACAGACACGCGCTTCTTGTGTTTGACACACACACATCTAGGAGAGCAGACACACAACCTCGCACTCGTTCAAACAAACTCACTTCTCTCAGTGTGTCGCGCTTGTCACTGCTCCCACCCTTCACCAATGCAGAGATGAAAAACAAACTTGCAACTTACTGTTTTATTTGAAATATTGACTTTCGGTCCAAACAAGTGCAGGAAGCAAGATATTGCACTCTCACTTGATGTCAAACCTCTATTCAGGCACAGATGGATAGACAAAAAAAAAAAAAAAAACTTTAAAAAGAAAACAACCTGAAAATCAGATCATTTGTGGGATTTGAAACACAAGGCAGGTGTCAAAGGATGCCTCATGAATGCAGTCAAAATGAGCCCAAATGTTTCACCGCTTGTGAAATAACTGCAATCCTTCTGATCTGTTTGTTGTTGAGGGCAAATAGCAACCATATCAGTTATTTGCTGCACGGATTTTATCATTAAAAGCTTAAGCTTATTTTTGTCTCTAGTGACAGCAGATATGACATATATTTTGTTTCTTCTCTGTAGGTGTGCTCATGTCTGTAATTTGGCATAGTTATCATGGAAAACAGCAGAAAACAGTTTTGAAGATATAGCAACAATATATAGTACTGAAGAAGCCATATGATCCAAGATGTGCACATGATCACAAAAAAAACCAGAGCTTGAAGAGTTTCCTGCTGTAGGGGGTATCATCTTCTGGTAGCTATAGTGTTCTTAAGTCATTTTTCAGAAACCCCATGTATCACTGTGTAGTTACATGAAACTTGTATTTTTGGTGTGTTTTACATGTGTAGAACCATGTCATATTACTGGGTTTAATAATGAAAAGCATATGTCACTATGTGTATTTCATATTTTTATACTGGAAAAGGTAGGTACTATGGGTACAACAGGACATTGCTGATTGGATGACTTTTGTTCAGCATTTCAACTGAAAGTTATTTGGCATAAAGTGATACTGGACATTGTCATCCAATCAGTGATGTCCCATAGTACCCACCCTTTCCAATTCTCATTGCATTTTTTTTTCTAACATTTTTATTTTTCCAAAATGTTCTTTTTGCTTTTGTATTTTACGTTTTGGTTCTTGAAATTTTGCTTTGTTTTTTTAAAATGTATTGCTGTATTTTTTTTATATATTTGTTCAGCTTTTTTAATTGTTGTTGTGATTTTTAAAACGTTTTTCCATTGATTGATTTGTTGATGTGATTTGCACTTGAGGGCCACCGTGAAGCTGCGCCCCATAATGCGGAAAATATGGTAATTTATTTTTTGAAAGAGTTGTGATTGCCTGTGTTACGACCCCTGGTAGTGTCTGCTTGTTTTGGGTGTGTGTGTGTGTGTGTTTGTGTTCTAGCTCCTGCAGAAGTCTGCTCCTGCACAGCTGCTGACTCCGCCCCCTCTGCGGAGCTGATTGAGGCTGCCACCAATCGCCTGGCTTGGTGGGAAGTTTGAAAGCTCCCAGGATCCTCTGCTCCAGTGGCGGCTGCATTCCTGAGTGGGAATTTGTTCCTTCAGCCTGCCCCTGCTGTCTGCCTGGCCTTAGCTCGTGAAAGCCTCTGGTTTCCCCCCTTAGTTTGATTCTGGTTTTGTTCTTTTGTTACATTTACTCTTGTGGTCTTTTGTTTGCATTTTGAGTAATTTAGTGTCTTGCTATAAAGCCTGAGAATTTAAGTTAAACCATTATTTATTGCACCTTTGGTGTTGTGTTGATTATTTTCCTTTAGTTCCCTCTGATTTTTATGTGTCACCGAATAAACGGCTGTGTGGCCAACCTTAACCCCGCCCGGTTTTCATAATTTTCTCTATGTTACACATTACTCCCTTCTCTCTGAAGAGGTATTTTTTGTAGTTACTGGTTTCTAGTTGATTTTTTTCCTCACTTCCTTTATCTGTTAGTTAATCATTCTAGTCTTTTCTGTTCAATTTTGTTCCATTTCAGTTTGTGTTTAAGTTTTGTTCAACTCACCTAAGCTTAGTTTCGATATGTTTTATAGTTCTGCTGGTACAATGGTCTGCCTTTGATCTGATCTGTTTTTAAGTCCTTCACCACTTGAACTGGTGACTAGGTGAACTATGTTTTATGTAAGAAAAAACCTTAATGATGAGTGCAATTAAAACATGTGCTGCATAAACTGTTGTTGTTATAGGAGGAGACAGAATAAATTATTGTTGATGATTGATAAATTACAAGTATAACAATGAAACAGTGCACTAAAACTAAAAGTCATTACTTGAGAATAGATAACATAATATAGGTTAGTAATGCACCTGTGATACAAACACATTTTTTATGTCTTTACATAAATGTCCTGTACAATATCACTGCAGCATGAAAAATAGAAGCTTAAGAATAGTGACAGTGTTTTGTATTGCCCACTTCAAAGCAAACTTTCACTGACAGTCTTATCCGAGCAGTAAATGTTCTTTTTCTGTAGGCTCTGTAAAAAAAATAAAAGTAGAGTATGGGGTCATTTCAAATGTCCCTACTGTTTTCCTACTGAGAAATGACTCCGGGACTGACCAATGAAGAGATCAAATTAAAGATTTAAAGAGTGCAAGAATGACATGGCAGAGTAGTCATGAGCACATTTCTTCTCCCACCATCCTCTCACATGGTGAAAACCAGTTCTCTGCTTCACCCTACTGAGCTGCCACAACATTACAAGGAGATACAGTATGTTTTTTGTGTGTGTGTGTGTCTGTGAGGTTGCCGCTGTGAAGATGACATTGAAGTTTGAGTGGGCGTGGGGCTCATTGTACTAGGTAAGTTCTGACTCCAACAGCAGCAGGCTTCTCAGCCTACGAATCTGTCGTGGGCTGAGCACAGTGCAGACCAGCTCTGTGAGCAAATACTTTCCATGTAGGTACGTTTAGTGTGAGGTCCTTGTTTAACCTCATTTCATGTCACAGCTGTACTGCTGTGACATGCTGGTGATTGATTTTAATTGTAAAAAAAACATTTGATTTAAAACATGTTTAAATCAAGTGTTCTGAGTAGGAAAAGTAAAATATAATTTACTTTTTTAATTATCTCATTGATTCCCAGGCTGTCCTTGTGTTGCTTTTCAAAATAAGAGTCTACAAATGCTAGTGTGAGATTTTTGTATCATTTTTGTGTATGTGTGAGCACTGGGGTTTGTTGTCCCCATGCATTTAGTGAATAAGGAATATCAATGTGCACTTTATAGATCACTGACCCTTTTTTTGATCATCTAGTTTGTTTTCTCCTCCTCTGCAATCAATCCCATGTTTTCATGTTTCATATAAGGTTTTCTTTGCCTCCACTGTCATGCCAGTTAGTTGTGGTTGACATGGTGTTTCCAGCCTTTCTTTTATGTTGAAATAAAGGCAAGTCTTTGTTATCAACCCAGCCTGGTCCACACTCCAAGCCAAAGTCTATGTTACACGCCCTGCTTTTGTCTCCATCCAGCTTTTGTCTCTGCATCTGGATTTTCCCTGATTTTCTTTGACCACTGCTGATCAGACAGACTTCCTCCTACTCTCCCTAAGTGCAACACTCTTCTTCACAAGACTGTCCCCCCCACCACCCCTCTCACTACCATCTAAAGGCTTAGGGATTAAGCGGTATAAATCGTTATTTCCCTCTGTGAGTGTGACTGTTTCAGTAAGCATTATACTTACATTCCGGTTGCCCTCAGTGTGCAAGTCGTCCTCCTCGTGAACTTAACTGAGTAACCAAGAAAGAGCTGCCTCATTTATATTCATCCTCCTAAACTTAGTCGCAGTAGTCTCTCGCTCTTAACAGTCCATTTGGCGGAGGGAAGCCTCTATTGCTATTCATTATCCTTAGCAATACATAGGAATATTGGTAATATTAATTATACCGGTGTATGAGTCATGTGAAGCTATGTTCACACCGCCCGCTGCAATGTTTGTTAGAGCGACCACTTTCAATGAAAATATGTTGCAGGTTAGACCAGGTCAAACTTTCACCAATCAGGGACATTTTGATAGCGATGTATGGATGGCGTCCCTTTTAAGAAGTGGCAGCCATTTGAAAATTGATCATGGAGGAGAAATTAATATTTTCTGTTTGTGCCCTGCTGACCTGAGAGATGCTCTGTCTGCTCAGATAGTCTCCCTGGATGGTGTAAGTATAGCCCCCAATTCCACAGTTAGAAACCTTGGGGTTTTATTTGACCAGGATTTATCATTTAAGGCTCACATATCTCAGGCGTGTAGAACTGCATTTTTTCACCTGCGGAACATTGCTAAGATCAGAAATATACTTTCTAAGAGTGATGCTGAAAAACTCATCCATGCATTTGTTACGTCGAGGCTGGATTACTGTAACTCCTTGTTAGCAGCGTGTCCTAAGAGTTCCTTAAGAAGTCTCCAGCTTGTTCAGAACGCAGCAGCTAGATTGTTAGCAGGAACTAGCAGAAGAGATCACATCACTCCTGTGTTAGTTTCACTCCATTGGCTCCCAGTTGATTCTAGAATCAAGTTCAAGATCCTCCTGTTAATCTATAAGGCCTTACATGGAATGGCCCCGTCCTATATTAATGACCTCATAGTCCCTTACCATCCAATCAGAACACTTCGCTCGCAAAATGCAGGACTGCTTGTGGTTCCTAGAATTAGTAAAAGTACAGTTGGAGGTAGAGCGTTTAGCCACCAAGCCCCTGTTTTATGGAATAAACTCCCAGCTCATGTAAGAGAGGCAGATTCAGTTTCTACATTCAAAGTTAGACTGAAAACATTCCTCTTTGGACAGGCTTATTGTCAGACTAGTTAGTATTCAGAGATTATTTAACTTAATGTTAATTGTTTAAATTAAACTAAATAACAATAACTATTATTTTAAAAGGCTGCTAGAAGTTGAAGCTGGGGTAACTATGGTGCACTGGGGCTCTGTCCTCTTTTCTGTCCTTTTCCAATACTTTTCTTTTCTCATCTACCTCTACCCTTCCTCTCTTCTCTATCTGTGATCATCATTTATCATTTAGTTCTCCATGTCTCTGTTTGGTGCAGTGCAATTCATGTATTGTCCCTCTTTCCCTCTCCCCTCCTGGGGAGTGGGAGTGCTTCCAGACTCCAATTGGCTCATCCGTGCTCCTGTTCCTGGCCGTGTACCTCCTCTCTGCTCCCGCTCCTACACCTGGCTGTGGATCCTGTCTCCGGCTCGACTCGCGCCCCTGACTGTCCCCCCAACCCCGGCTGGATGAAGCTCGTCTGCTGGACTTTAAATATGTAGATGTAGAGTTAGATAAGTTAATTCTTCTCTATGAGTTCTGGTAAATCGCCTGTCCGTCCTGGGGGAGGATCCCTCCTTCATGTGGGCACCCCTGAGGTTTCTTCATTTTTTCCGGAATCCGGTTTTTTTAGGAGTTTTTCCTTACCGCGAAGGGGGGTCTAAGGGCAGAGATGCCAGTATAGCTTAGTCAGTTTGTTAGTTTATTTTAGTATTTTCGTATTGACTCTTTGTATTCATGATCCTTTTGAGTTCATGTTTTACTTCAAAGCCCATCGAGACGACTGTTGTTGTGATTTTGGGCTATACAAATAAAATTGAATTGAATTGAATTGGAATTATATGACACCAAGGCCAAATCTGAGTTGCTGCCCTACCCCATGGGTTCTCCCTTCCCTACATTTATCCCTCCAAGCTAAAAGTTGTGGAAAAATATTGTCTTCAAATTCGGACGCTACTTACCGTCTACCGTATTGCCTCATCAATAGTTGCCTGTCATCTACGTCTGCGCCTAGCTGCCAGCACTTGGAAAATACATAACAACATTGGTTTTATATCTTTAAAATGTAATGCAAAAACAAAAAGTCATTACTTGCATTTAAGTGTAAACTTAACTGTGCTTTAGCGCAAACCCATATGAAGAAATGAGCTTCACCTTACCGGCAGAGGGATAGCCAGCCCCAAGTCGACTCCTCCTTAAAAAAAAAAAAAAATCACTTTTGGACACTACGAAAAGTTCAAACATACAATTGGAGCAATAAGGAAGATGCAGAAGGGTAGGGAAGCAACTCGGATTCAGCCAAAGTCTTTCATATATTGGAATAAAGCTTTGAAAAAAAAAAAAAAAGCCTGGAGCACAGCCTCGAGATTTTGCACCACACCTCTTCCAGCTGTAGGTAGCGGACATGCGTTAGTAAAAAGTAGAAAAAGGAAAGAAGATGAATCATCTCCCTTTCCTTTCCAGTATGAACACCACAGGCTGGATGCACATTCAAGAATACGCACATCATGCCTGGTGTGAACGTAGCATCAGGGTTGTCCAATCTAAACCACCGTTTGAGTGTTTTGTTTAAGGGTCAAAAATGAATTATTATTTGGCTGTGGTTTTGTGTAAATATGCTTGTACTGTGTGAATTACAAAGGGGTAATAGTTTTACCCAAAGCTGCAAAGAATTTTATGTACCCATCCTTCCTGTTTGGTTAAAATGTCCCACTGTCCATTTTTTGTTTCTGCACTGAGAATATGGTGAAGTTTTTAAAAAAGGCAAATGGAACTACAACCAGTCCAAAGCGAGATGTTCAGTTGCAGTTTTCTCCATTCAGAAGAGACCTGGTCCTAATGCATCAGCTCATGGTGCTGTGATGTAAATCACATAATTCTAGATTCTACCGCATGGCCTTTCCACACTGTAAGACAGCAAGCCAAGACCTCTTCCCTCATCTAATTTATTTACAGCTTAGACCATTGATTCATTTGGCAAAGGAGTGTTTGTCCTTCAGGACTTCATGACCTTGATTTACTCCTTATATTACTAATGCCACAAATTGGATACTATAGCTAAAAGACTCACAACTTACAGATGCACAAGGAATGCTCTCAATGTCAAAAAAGGGAATAATTCATGGCAGGCTTTTTGTCTCACCAGTGGGAGGAATGAATAAACCAGGACTCTGAAACCATCTAACTTTTAACTGAGGACAAGTCCATGAACTCCCTGAGCTCCAAATAGTGTCACCCTGAACCTTTTAAGCTTGGAAGGAATTCATTTAGTGTTGTGACAAAGAACCTTTACTCATACTAACCTCATTTGTTGGCGTTGTGGTCAAATTGTATCAGTTCTTTTTCTGTAGAACACATCTAAAAGTATTTTTTTATGTTTATATCACTGGATCTAAGTTATATGATTTTGTGAAAAATGTTTTTAACCCAAAACAGTAACAAAATATGTGGAAATCTCAAAAACACTTGCTGTGTGTTGTTTTATTAAAACTAATGACACAAGAAAACTGGTTTAGATAGGTCTTTAGATAGTTTATTTTGTACACTGATTCTAAAAATGTGATTGATGTTTGAATCCCAACTGATTTGTAACCTTTGTCTTTAACCTCTATAAGGCGCAGGTTCAGCGGTCAGAGATGTATGACATGTCATGACATTTGGAGCTATTTGTTTGCTGTAGGCTGAAGAAAAATGTTCTTTAATAAATATGTCAAGAGGCCAAAGATGTTATGCTTCCTCTGCCACCTTTTTTTTCATCACTGCATCAGCATACATCATCTTGATTGTAATGGGTTGTCTTGTTTATTATGGGCTTGATATACCAAGATCCCTAATAAATAATGCAAAGTTTATGTAACTGGATCTTAGTTTTAGGATTTTGTGAACAATTTCACTTTAAACACAAATTTTGACATTAATAAATTACATGTGCTTCTTATTCTGAATTCATAAACAAAGAACACACAATTAACAGGAGTAACCAGCAGTATTTAACTAAAATTTTCGCTATATATCATTTACCAATTTTGTCCAGACTCTTATTTATTTCAATCCACCAATTCCCAGAGCCCCATTCTTTCACATTCGGTAACTCGAAAAGCCCAGAATGTCCTTTGTAGATACCAAAAGGATTTAATGTAGTAGTATGCAGTGGTTGGGAAATATATAGGTTTCAAAATGTCCTCTACAGAGGGCAAATTTGCATTGCTGGCAGTCAGGAAGATGTGTGTGTGCGTGTGTGTAGGTGTGTGTGTGTGTGTGTGTGTGTGTCACCCACTGTAACTAAATGTGTTGACAGAATTTAAAAAGGTGAGGGTCTCAGCCTCTTGCAATTACTAAGATGTACTATCATACTATAATAATGAGTAAAACATTGTGGCTTTTTAGGCTGAGATGATTACCCATATATTAGAGCAGTAAATTGTCAAAATATTGTCACTATTTAGCTGCTGTTAATCATATTCTGAGCTATGGGAGAAGAGGCTATGACAAAAAACTTCAAACTTAATTAATTTGTTTAGTGCCTTTCATTCAGGTTGGCACTTTTCATAAAAGCAAATAAATTAGTAATAAAAAATGTAAAACATTTAAAACAAATGAACAGTTGGCACTGGATGGGTATCGTTAAGGTTTAATGGTACTACTACTCTTATTGATACTGCTTATCGATCCGGTATTTAAACGATACTCTTATCGATACTTTTTGAGGACAAAAAAAATAAATAAATAACAAATTAAGAACATAAAGTGTTTTATTTCCTCATTATGCAACAACATTGTTTTTTTTTTTTTAACAAAACATTCTACTTTATACATGAGCATGTTCCAGACAGGATATTTATTTAATTATTTAATCTAATTATTTTTATTCTTTATGCGCGTGATGTTTCCTTTGATCTTTTGTCCATTTTCCACAACCTTGAATAGACTTTTCTGTCTGTCAAACACCAGAGTTAAGTTAAGTTAAGTTAAGTTAAGTTAAGTTAAGTTAAGTTAAATGATTGAAACAAATTCACTTTGATGCAGACTCCTTTCTATTTATTTTTATTTAAATCCAGTAAACCCAATAAATTATATTAATTTTACGGATGACAACTATCATTAGTTATTAATTATTATTAAGTATTAGGAAGCAACTGATAGTTTGTCGCAGGTCTGGAATCATAAG
The DNA here is from genome assembly GCA_023969325.1 of Oryzias curvinotus. Lineage (NCBI taxonomy): Eukaryota > Metazoa > Chordata > Actinopteri > Beloniformes > Adrianichthyidae > Oryzias > Oryzias curvinotus. Next base: position 13,864,297 of record CM043720.1, on the reverse strand, counting down.
CCCCGCCCCTCTACCTGTTTGTTGTTTGCTCCGCGTGCAACACGCACCCCACACCCTCCCCCACCCCCGCCGCCGCCCCCAGCGTGTTCTACACAAACAGCGCAACATACGGTCATTGTAGTAGCAAGGTGACAGGATGGTAGGGGCTCCTTGACCCAAACTTAATTAATTTTACGCAGAAACGGATGTTCTTAGTCTCCCCTACAAGATCACCACTGACTGTGTGTGCGCTACTTTGTCTTGTGTGTGTGTGTGTGTGTGTGTGTGCGCGCGCAGCGCGTGCTGTCTGAACAACAGCCCCGCCCCCCGTGCATGCAAATAGACAGACAGAGCTCTCCTCTTCAACGAGAATAATGAAATTAATATCATCATTAATTAACAAAAAACTGACTGACTTGGTGAGTTAAATAGGGCAGATAATGCTTATATCTTGTGGGACACACACAAAAAAAAAAGCAACTTCTCCAGTACCGATAGCAGAACCATTCAGGTCAGATCTTAACGATACTGCGGTCTTAAAGAAAGTGGCCCCAGGGATTGTTCAATACCGGGATACGGTACCCATTCCTAGTTGGCACCCCTTCCTCACCAGATTACTCCCCCCCATCAAAACTGGAAAAAAAAAAAAACTGAAGAACTGCATCTGTAAAGAAACAATCTGGCTCGGTCAGACTGTCGGACAGAAACAGTATAATGGGAATTCATTTATTCCAAAGCCCATCCCGACCACTGGGGTCATTGCCACAGCCCCCGCCTAACACAGAGCAGCTCAGGGCCCACTCGATGACTACTAGACCTAAGAGCGGGACCCCAGCTGGTTTAACGAGAACAAGCACTGCAGTAACAGCACCCCCTTCAGGCGAAGCCGGTAGTGCTCCAGAACAATGGATCCCAAGAGGAAGCTGGAGGAAGAAAAAAACCTCAGTATATTAATAATAACTATATTAAAACCTCTACAGATTCTGCTGTCCTGAGGCTGTTCCACAGGCGAGGACTGTAATGGTGGAACGAGGCCTCACTTTGTGTTTTGCTCCTCACTTTAAGAACAACTAAGAGGCTAGTCCCAGAGGGTTCCCTAGGGTTCATATCTCAAAAGCAGATTGGTTTAATAAGGAAGCTCAAGACAATTAAAACATTTATAAACCATTAAGAGAACTCCAAAATCAATCCTGAAATGCACAGGGAGCCAATCCAGGGATTTTAAAACCAGCGTAAGGTGTTCCCGCCCACTCGTCCTCATCAGAACTTGTGCTGCCGAGTTCTATAATAGTTGTAGATTTGAAAGAAACTTTTTGGGTAAACCAGAGAGCAGGGCATTACAATAGTCTAAACAACTAAAAATAAAAGCATGCATCATCACCTCTGTGCTGGCAAGAGAGAGGAAAGGGCAGAATCTGGCAATGTTTTTAAGATGATAAAATCCTGTCTTAATGACATTTTTGATGTGTGGAATAAAATTTGAGAAGGTTTAAAATTTCTGACTTTGGATAAAATTATCTCTCTCGTCTTCAGGACGTATGATTAAAACTTCAGTTTTGTCCTGGGTGAGCTGTAAGACATTTTCTGCCATCCATGACTTTATATTTAAAATACAGTTTAAAAGAGTGTTAACAGGTTCAAGGTCATCAGAAGACACAGCGATTTAAAGCTGTGCATCATCAGCGTAACTGTGAAAGCGAACGCCTTGTCTTCTGATGACCTTCTGATAACATCCCCAATAGGTAACATGTATAAAGGAAAAAAACTAGTGGACCTAAAATGTATATGCTACAAAGAAACATTTGAATGATTGCTGCCCGATAACCTGTTTTTCTTGGTAATTGGTGAATACATATTTGTGGTTATCAAGGACTAATTTATAACAAACATAGGCTTTTAAGGCCCAACAATCAGAATATTCCTTGTTAAAAGTTTGATTATGAGCTTAGCCTGAGCATCAAGAAAAAATATGTATTTGCATTGTAGTTCTGGATAAAAATTGGAAAACTGGTATAGTTGATGGTTGTGCTCACGCCATTGGATTTTTCTCAATGCTTAGAAAAGAAAAAACGCAAACTAAATTGAGAATACGCCTTCAATTATTACGGACAGGATACAAGAAAAATGTATTTAAACAGTAAGACAATTCACTACTAACTTAAGTAGCTAATCTGGTCCACTGTTATTGAATATGTGGTGAGAATGCCAAGCTAAGAATAAAAAACACAGCAGACAGTTGGAAGGGCATAGAAGAAGATCCTGGGAGACACTGGAATCATGATTTTTGGGGGGGAGAAATGGAAGCCAGAAGAAAAACATAAGTAAAAGAAAAGCAGCACAGATGCCCATTTTTTCCTGAAATTATTTGCCATTCGGTTGTAACTTGTTTTTAAAATAATCACACAATTATTTTTATATAGATAGAAGGAAAACAACTTGGACTTGGGAGATCATAAGCAAGAGCACATTGTAGACACATACCAATTCATCTAGATCAGAGAATGTATGTCCTACAATTAAGATTTTGATAAACACAAAAATCAACAAAATCTGTGGCAAACCAATATGTGTGCGTTTAAAATTAGAAGAACCAAGGTGTCACAGTTAAACCAGGGCTAAATTCTATCAGAACAATCTTAAAGGCTAAAACTGTCAGACAACATATGGCTTAAGCCGTAACCAGAAAGACAAAGGACCATGGTGTATTCACAAGTAGGCCAATATGCGTGTAAATAATTGTTTTTTCTTCCTAGGAGACCTATAAATACAGCACGAAGTTTCTAGCAGAATGGACCCTGTCCATGATGTGGTGTTACCATGGCAACTGCACAACATCTGGGTCAGAAGAACTGCCAAAAACTGAAATGTTTATAGAATCACTGAAACAACAGCCGACATGTGCACACATCTCACTTTATTTTACTATCTGACATTATGGCAGAAGTAAATTGTACTGCTCAAAGACAATAAAAATTAAACTAAGTACTATACATATTATGTAATGTGTTTACCCTAAAGATCGACTTAGATGAAATTTATGTTTTTGGTGATTTTAATATGTTCTTGCAGCATTTTTCTAATGATGAAGGACATATATGAATGACATTTAGCTTCAAATTATATTTCTGGGTATTTCTTCATTCAAGTTGTTGTGAATCAAAAAGAGACAAAAAATGTGTGACTAAGAAGCTCCTACTGTGGGCCACAAGCTCCCTGCTCCACTCCAATATGATGCATCCAACCGTAGATGACATCTTTTTTTTTCTCATCCGAGTTGGCAACTGGCTCAAAGTTGTATGGCTAGATAGCTTCAACATTGCTCACCATTTTGGGGGCTGTAAGCTAGCAGGAGAGCATGGGCTTCAGTTCGCTCGGAGATTCCTCAGCCTGAATACAATCTGTCCCGGAACAACTAAACCAAAAAGGCCACTGTACAGATGAGCCGAGGACAAAGCAATGATTTTCATTTTATCAAACAGAAAAAAGGAGTCTAACTGTTTATTTGTTAGAACATTGTTTTTAACACAACTGAAAATGCTTCTTACATACCGGTACTTTTCTGTGTCTTGTTATACGGCATGGCTCTGCTGTGATGTCATTCTAAAAGCTACCTCTTAGTTCTTTAACAGAATTCTCTTAAAATAATGCCATAACACCACAATTATGAGACACAGCAACTAATTGAAATGGGGTCGGATGAATTCACTTATTAAAACAGTTAATGCGATCCACATTGCTTCTAACTGTTTTCCCAATAATCTATATGTCATAAACACTTATCAGCATATCTTCTTAACTGTTTCCTGCCAGTAACCACCCTGCAGCATGCCTGCACCGGTCAAAAAAAACATGGTAAAATGTGCTGACTCTGACGCTTATACAGACGTTCAAAATTTGTGAGCGAAATATAGTTTGAATTAACTAAAAGTGGGGGGACCATCTCTAGTTACTTTGCCCCGCACTCTTAATTCCTGACCAATGAGTAAAGAGATCTTTAGTCACATGGTTTTGTTTACAAGCTTTAGTCTGAAACAGGATAGTCCCCTTGACGGCAATCTGACTACAGACCAAATGCAAGGTCCAGGACTCGAAATTGAGCAGACTGGGTCCAGAACAAACGGTTTCCCCGTCTGAAAACACCCTAAAAGACCACTGTAAAACATTTTTACAATAGATCAAAAGATGATCCGATTGGGACTTCAAACAATATGAACATCTTAGATGGAAAAATATGATCACATACTGTAGGTCACATAACTTGTTTATTTATTTCAGAGCCGCTTCAGTCACTATTTTTAACCAAACTGAAAAATATTTTTGTTTTTGTGTTAAAATACTCAAGAGTGGACATTGCATCAAGTTCAACTTGTAATTGTGTTTAAAAAATGTGGTACAACATGAGCTCAAAGGGGGCTATAGGCCTCCATGGGAAATGAGGAATAAATTGCCAGCTGCAGTATAGCTTTCATTAGGAAAGAAAGGGCTCTTCAACTTTTTTGCAGTTTTAGTTTAATTTGTTTGTGAAGGCTGTTCTGCAAGCGACTGAATATTTTACTGAGCTTTTCAAATAACTGGTTGAGCAGTTGCCTAATTTTTGCTATGTAGGACATGGCACCTTCATGTGTTGCAGGCTGGATGTTAATGAGGAAAAACAAAAGGAGAACATAATGTAGAAAATGAATGAAATAAAAAAACATTAACTAAAGGACGGAAAAAGCTTGTAAGGTGTTAAACAAGATGTAAGATGCTAAGAAAACAGGGAAGCAAAGAGGTAATGTAAACAAGGGAATGAAAAAAGAACTAAATCAATGCAAAAGGAAAATAGGTTACTTGCAAACACGATGGGAATAGAACCAGAAGGGGCAACAGATGGAAACAAATGAGAGGGAAGGAACAAAGATGGAAAAGAAAGTGGGTGGTGGGAGGGAGATAGACAAATATAGAAAGGGAGTGTTTTCAGCCAGATATTCCTCTCGACATGTATAGCTTTGCGTTTTGGATAATGAAGAGGAGCAAGTGGGTGAATATCTTCTGTCACAGTCTGGAAGAAACAAGGACACTTGCAATGAGGGTGTCAGTCTGTGTGCACCCGAATCAGCTTAAAAACGTCAACACAATAACAACCATGCCCACATTGCCACCATTGTCACCAAGACACAACTTTGTATGTGTGGTGTGTTTGTGCACGCCAGGTTGACTTTATCTTCTTTAGACAGACTCAGCCACTAGACTACTGAAGTTTAATTAATTATCTCCAAAAACAAGCTATCAAGTGGGTTTTCTGACTTCACAGGGAGTCACAGAGAAAAGAAAATGTGAAGAAAATCAAAGAGAAAAGAAATAGAAATGAACTAAAAGACTAGTATGTCTTCTGACCTGCACTACTACTTTACTGAACGGTTTTGGTGCGCATGGCTTTGATTACTTACTATTTTATTACCATTTTTTTTATTACTAATATATAATCATGCAGTCCTAAGAAGTAATCACAAAAGAAATAACTTTTAAAATAACTTTTACCTTAAAGGCAAAAAAACAGGAAAAAAAATACAATTTTTTTACACAAGACTCAAGCTCTCGTCTCCAGGGTAAAAAACCACAACAACCTTTCTTCTTTATATGGACATAATTGCCTTCTTATAAGAAAAACACTTAAGTGTATCACCAAGAGTTGGACTCTGCATATCATGTGGCTGCAGCTGGTTTGTTGTGGTCCCGGTGCCAAGGAACAACTTTCAAACTAAACACCAATTCTTATAAGTTTACTATTGAAAGAATAAAAAGGGATGGAACACTTAAGTCAATACTTAAGTGTTTAAGTGCCAACTTTTCTTCTTAAAAAAGAAATTGATGAAAGTACAAAGAAATGACAAGAGAAATCCAGCAACTCTGATTTAACACTTATTTTATAACACATATTTTTAACCCCAAATACCATCAAATTATCCAGATAAAGTGAGTTAGGGACAAGGTCAATTCAATCACTTAGATCATTTTTTTCTGCCAGAAACAGAAAAGAAGAACCTAAGTGTTCATAGTAACAGGTAACCACATCAGTTAGTTTCTCTCATTGTCATTCTATGGTTTACTGCAATGATTTCCATTAGACTGTGTTTGTTTTCTCTTTTTGGACCATTGGCTTATAAAAGATCAAATGTCTAGTTTGGATGCCTTTACGCTGTTTGGAAAGGCTGTACAACTCAAGAAAAATAAAAAAAATGTTTTGTTAATATGAATATATAAATCTGTGCCAAGTCTCAACTTTAATTAGCTATGATCTAACACAGAGATGCACAAACTTTTTCAGCATGCATGGTGGGCAGGAGAGAGGTGGCTGGGCCGCTGGGTGAGATGGGGCGCCTCGGTCTTGCTTCAGACAAGGGAGGCACACGAGCCGGCTTGGGCCTCGGTAAATGGTCCTGTGGGCCAGACTGGCCTCTTCTGCGGGACCTGGTGCAGAAACTCGTCAATGGCAAGCAGAGAGTGCCAGTTGATCACACATCTGATGTTCAGTGTTGTTGAGCATGCATGTGCGCTGATGTATGTGTCGGAGGATGTTTGATTGGCTATTCTCCATGTCAATCAAGTTGCCTACTTTATGGCAAGAATATTGATTGGCTGATGGCAGCTTTTTAAAAATATATGTTTTAATCGTTTTTGGTTTATTTATTTTATGATAGCCTACAATCTTCCCACACATGCTTTGAGATCTACCGGTCAATCGCAATCAACAAATTAGGCATGCCTGATCTAACACAATTCAATGCGATTTTGGTGTAAACTGCAACCACTTACTGGTTGCAGTTTACATTATCTCACTGGATTCTGCCAAATCTTTATATAATTACACTTTCAGAAGTTTTTTTTGTTTAAAATACAATAATATTACGTTTTCTTCTCATTGTGTTACAGTTAGGGAGGATAGGTTGTGCATAAACAACCACAGCCGCTGAGGGTACATTTTAGTGATTAACTGCCCAGTTTAGAATGCCATTGGTTCAAATTGTTTTGAGTCTTTGGTATGACCCAATGATGGAATCAAGGAGGACCATCTCCCAATGTCAAAGAACATGCCAGGCTACTAAGAAAGTGACCTGAGATATTCAGTCATACTGTCAAGAGAAAAGCAATGCTCTCACAGAAACAACTGATGACACACTAAAACTTAGAAAAAGTCCAAAATATGTGGAATATAATTTCTTAAAAAAGAACTGAGAGTGGAAAGCACTGAGAGAGCTGCCACTGTTCCAAAGACTCAATTTCACGTTTCTCATGCGGTCTAATCATTTGGTGGTAGATATAGTATTTTCACTAATTGTTTCTAATTTATATATAGAATATGTAATGAAAATGTGTCCAAGTTCTGACGGAGAAACAGGATATAAACTTCTAGTGTGGTCAGAGACCTGCAGAAAGTTGTAGTATTAGCCCCAAACCCTTAAAAACACCCAATGAAAGCATGATCAGACTATTGAGCAGGTCAATTTTATTAGGACAAGTCAGGTGAAACCCTTTTTGTTCTGAGGAAAAAAAAAGTTCACTTCCCACACCTTAGAAATCAATCAGGAAGTGGAATTGCTTTACTTTATTGCCAACACATGTTTGACATAAAATCATTTCCTGTTGATAACAGCTGTCAGGCATGGTTGTGGGGCATGGTGCTGATGCTTTGAGTTAGATCAATAGCTAAACAGGGCCTTGCTGGGTCATGCAACAGAAATGTGTTTTCAAGCAAAACCACAACACAATGACTGGAAAGTAAAACTACAAATATTTTGAAATGGTTTCTTCCCTGTCGTGGCCTCAGTCTTAATGAAAAGCTGTGGCGCAGCATGAAGATAGCTGTATCATTGTATGCCAAAAACCAATGCAATGCTCTAAAGCTAGAGGCAGTGACAATTCCATGATGAATGATGAAGTGGTAAGGACGGAATGAATCCAGTAGAGTAAAAATGTATTTGACAGTCACTGATTCTAAAGCTTGTCCATACTAGAAAGATAATGAGATCTGGAAAATTCGTCATAGGCTGTAGGAAATAGAATGTAAAATAAAAACAAAAAATTCAGAAAATCCCATTGTTATATTTTAAAACATGTATTTGTACAATGATGCAGAAAATAAGTATTAGGTCAGCAACAAAAGTTAATCTCAATACTTTGTAATGTAACCCTGGGGGTCAATGAAAGAAGTCAAACATTTCCTATGGGCCTTCGCAATAAAATGTCTTCTCTGTTTTGTCAGATTTTCTCAAGACTTGTGATGTTTTGTACCCCCGCAGATTCTCTATTGGATTGAGGTTTAGAGAAAGGACAGCCCACTCCAGAACCATTCTCTGTAGCCACTCCTTTGTTGCCGTGTGTTTGGGATCATGGTCCTGCTGGAAGGTCCAGATGAGTTTCATCCTCAGTGTTTTCATTGATGGAAGAAGGTTTCTGCCCATAATCTTACCATACATTCCTTAAAATAGATCAGTTGTCTTGGACCCCTTGCAGAAAAGCAGCCTCAAAGCATGAGGCTTCCACCTCCAATGCTTCACAATGGTGTTCTTAGGATGCAACTCAGAATTCTTCCTTCTTTAAACACAGCAAGTGGCATTTGTAAAGATGTCTATTTTGGTCTCATCTGATCACGTGACATTCTCCCAATCCTCCCCTGCATCATCTATGTTCTCTGGCTAAGTCTGGGTGGGTCAAGACATGCACTGTCTTAAACATGGGGACCGTTGGAACTGTTGGATTTGAATTCATTACAATAGAATGTGTTACTATAGTAACCTTTGTTGCTGTGGTCCCAGCCTTCCCCAAATAGTAGTAGTTATGAGTTGTTCTTCATCAATCCCAAAATGATTAGGACCCAGCAAAGGGCAATTGTGGGATATTGGCAATGATCTTACACTCATCCATTATCTAATAATTGCTCCATCGGTTGATCTCTTCTCGGTAAGCCACTTGCTTATTGTAGATTGAGTCATCCCAGTCTTGTTCAAGTCTACAACCTTGTCTTTTTCTTGAAGTAACAGATCTGTGAGGAACTGAATTCTTGCTTGTTTGCAGAAGCTAAATACTTATTTTCTGCACCTTATTGAAAAACAAAATCCTGAAAAAAAATGATTGTATTTTGTTAAGATTCTTGTTTTGAACATGTTTTTTGTCCCATTGTTCCCATGGTTAAGATGACAGCTCAGTCATACTTTTTAAGAGAGAAAATTTGCAGACTTGGTGACCGTCAATGGAAACCACATGTTGCTGTTGTCCAAGGATACACCGTCAAAGCCTAAAAACATATCAGATAAAAATAACTCCAAGACTAAAACATGAAGGAAAAAATTGGGAATTACCAATTGCACACAGTTATGCCAAGTTGGGAGCTGCAGTGGTACATTTTCGGTCTGTCTTTCTTTCTTTTTCCTGCATAATTTCACAGTAACCACAAGGCCAGCTTTAATCAGACAGTTTGGAGAGCATTAACAAAGAAAAATGTAATACATTTTATTGTAGAGTTCTATTAGTGTTGCAAAATAGTGCAGTGCCCTTGGGTGATAATGCCAATTCTGAGAGCTTTCCTGGAAAATACAAAGTAAACTCTTGCTGTTATAAGTCTTTTTTTTTATTGGCAGCCAATAGTTTTGTCTACAGTTTGATTTAGTTATTTGTGTTGGATTAAACTCCCACGGGTAAAAAAAAAAAAAAAAAAAAAAAGAAAAAAACATCTCTTTAAATCCAAAGCTGCTGTTGTTTTCCATTTACTTTCTAAACCTATTTCATTTTCCTTAAAGTTTGTTTCACAGTCATTTCAAGAAACCCACAAACTTTTTTTTTTTTTTGCCTGAAGACAAAAAAGGGAAACCTCATTGCTGCAGAGCTTTTCCGTTCATCGCCTCTTTCTTTCAACCAACCTGATTTTTTTTTTTGTTTTTCTTTTTTGTCACACCCTCTGCCTGTCTCTCAAGGGTTCCCAATGTGAACACAGCAGCAAAAATACGCACTCAGCCAGCCAACTGGGAGCAGCGTTTTTAACGTTCTCAAGCTCCAGAAACAGACTAAAAGCTCCTGTGAGACAAAGACAGTGAAATGTGTGAAGGACGGAAAGCTTTTTACCTCCAAACAAAACAACATACAAGAAGAAGAGTTACCTTTGTATGCAAAATAAAACTTAAAAACAGGATGAAAACCATTGTGATTAGTGAAAATATTAGACTTTGAGCAGGATATGTGAGAACAAGATGTATTTTTATAAATAACTGTTATAATAAAGTTTTGTTTTCTGTCAAATAACCACACAGAAATTAGTCGATGCCGTTTAGTCATGTCTGTCAAACTGCTTCTTTTGAGCTCTTATGCAAATATTCTAGCAGTTATTATTTTGAAAGGGAGAAATATAAAAGATGCCAAAGATGATTCTTTTTTTCCACATTTTACATTGTTAGCAATTATTTGGGTTTGAGGCTAAATAACCAGGTACTAGACATTCTTTGGTGACCGTTTATCACTATATTGTTAAACCTATTTAGTATCCACAGTCGTATAGATCCTAGGTGTCACAGCTGGAGGCTCAGCTGGATTCCCGTGAGTGTGGAGCAAGGCTGTCAGAAAGAGGAAAGAAGGAAAGCACTGAAGAAGCCAAAGCAGTGATGCAGTGAAGTGGAAGTGTACATGATTCATTGTGAAGTGAATGAGCTGAGACTCAGGTCTCAGAACTATTACTGGTAGCACTAGATGAAGTGTGTGTGTGTGTGTGTAATTTAAAGTCATCCTGCAAGTCAAATCTCTGGTAAAACCCTTGTTCTCAACACACAATCCCCTTAACCTAAGCTTCAGTTCATTTGCTTTAAAAATAATTAAATAAATAAAACGTCCTTCAGTGTTTGTAAAATTGTAAGTTAATTAAACTAACATGTATTTTGCCATTACAAAAACAGACTTATGATTACGTTTTACCTTTATCTTATATAACCATTTAGTATTGTATTCGATGCACACTTTTCATTAGCCTGATCTAAACGTTCCTTAAAAACCCATTGAATCTAAGTTGGTCTGTATTTTCTGCCCATCATTAATCCACTAGGGGAAGAAGAAAGGCTTTTCCTGATCGGCACTGTTTGTCTTGTTTTTTTTTTTTTTATTTGATTGTATTTTATGAACAGCACTTTGAGTGACATGTTTTGTTGTAAAAGTGCTATATAAATAAAGGTTGATTTGATTTGATTTCAAGAGCCCAAATCAGTTGTAAGAGCAACTTATCATGTTTGACATTAGCCTTTTTTGTGGAAACCTACACTTTTTTTTTTAGCTTAATAGCACACAAATTAGTAAACCCAAAACATTACATATAAATGGCTGAGTCAGCTTAAAGACTGGAGAGTATAAACCCATTACTAGGTTCAAAAGATTGACTGCTGCTGCAATGCCTATGTGTGAATCGTGGCCGTGCTTTGGTCACTGCTTCAGGATCCTTACGCATTACCCACATGCCAAACTGTGATGGGCAAAATAGGAAGGAGGTGGGAGAGAACTTGGTGAAAACATCATTAGAAAATTGCAATTTGACATTTTTATAAGTGTAGTGTAATGTTTGCTCATATAATAAAGTACCCCTGGAGCTTTGTGTACATGGTGTAAACATCTCAACAGATTTTAGCCTCATGCTGAATATCTATGGCTAGATTTAGATCTGGAACCTGATGAGGGAGAAAATTTCCAGAAGAAAAGCTTCCAGGCATCTTTCCCCATCTCATTATTTTTTCAGATATTGCTACGTTGTCATATTGCTACCTGCCTCTCTGTCAGTCTTTCCATCTCTTCTATTTTATTTATTAGCTTTTCCTCTTGGCTTCATTCCAGTGCACAAAGCCATAAAATGTCTTCACCCATGTCTGTGCATGTCTTTATCCACAGAAGTGCTTCTTAAACAGCTGCCTCTGATGCATGAAGAGGGAATAAGGGATCCTTTCTCTGATTCTGTGAAAAACATAAACAGAGGCCAGAGAAAAAAGATGCATCAGTAAAAAAGTGCATATATGATACTTTACAGATTTTTTTTAAATGCACATTAATGTAGCTGTGATGAAAAGTAAAATAAAATGTATTATGTAAATGATGAAACATAAAGAACGGACTCATGGAATGAATATATTTTATGTTTTTTGTGAAAAATGTTTGACACATTTAAAGTCCCACTCCGATTATCTTTTGATCTATTGTAAAAGTGCTCCAAGTGAGCTTTTATTGATGATTTTACTGTTTTTAGACACTAATGACAAAGAAAATCTGTGTTGTTTTCTAGGATATAGTTAGTAGTCTGCAGAGTGGCAGGAGTCCATTAGAAATTTGCCACTGAGTTGTGGGCGGGTCTGTTACTGTGGAGCAACTCCACCCCCTCTTCCTCTCACCAATCTGCTTATACGCTCTCCCGCTAGTTTACAGCCCTTCACACCCCCAATCTAAAATTACTGATGCAACAAAAAATGGCGATCAATATTGGAGCTATCCAGGGGGGTATTCCAGGAAGCATGTTTAAACTAGCCTGACTTTAAGCCTGAACTCTGGCTGAAATCCGCCTGAACTTGTTTACTCTGGGTATGTCGGTTCCAAAAGACCGGATATGAGTTAGCGTAATTACGCTCGACTTGGTAACCGCACGTGCACCTCGTGTACATAAAGACATTCTCAATAGATCGCCGATTTCTGGAGTCACCATGGAAACGCGTGGAGAAAAAAAAAGAAAGCGCGACACTTGAGACAGAAGTGAGACGGAGTCTGAGATTTTAATGACGGCGTATGAAGATTATACGTCCAACAAAAAAGTAACACGGCTGCATCATCAAAAAAGAAAAGAGTTTCTGCTTGGAGAAAATCAACAGACAAAGTAAACCCACGAGTTTCTGATCTTGTTTCCATTTTCCTTGTGACGCATATATATATATATATATATATATATATATATATATATACCGGCTGGGTAGCTCGGTTGGTAAGGTGCAGGACTGTCATGCTGGAAACCCGGGTTCGATTCCCACGGCGGAACGAACAATTAATGGTGATTAATGGAATGGGGCAATTACCATAACAATGGAAATGGGGCAAATGCCATAACAATGACGGGCAATTAACATCACCCAGTGAGGGTCCCTGGGCAAGACCCTTAACGCTAATGCCTACCTCACTATATGAGAGACAATGATCCACATGTCATGCCGGCTCAGACGTCGCCCGGCCAAACAAGGTCTGCGTCAGGTGCAGGGGGACCAGAGCACTCTGATGGAAAGTGGGCTACTGGAACAAGACGGAAATGGACTAGATGCGAGAACAAGGATCTGTTAGAATGCTACTACTCAAGTAATCCATCCCAGAGAGGGTACATGCAGAGGATGTGGAATGAATGGATGCTTCGAAACCCACAATCAAGGCTAACTGCCAAACAACTGGTAGCCCAATGCTCGAATATCCACAAACGCCAACTCCTATCACAGCTTGAGATTGAAGTGATAAAGTACAATGCCACGGGAGAGCCGGAACAACAGGTCAGAGAGGAGGTTATACCACACTCACACCCTGAGATTGGGTACACAACCCCAACAACCACAGTTACGCTGAGCGAGGCAGCAACTGACCTGAAAAACAAGATAATGTCTACAATGAACACTAGGCAACCCCGACACCAGCTACAACGGTTAAGTGATGTACTGCCTGAAAGTCTACTGGAAACTGTGAATGAAGCATTGAGAGCAATTCCTACCACAACCATCACAGAAACCAATGAACTGGTTTACACCTCAGCAGCAGTGATCCTTGAGATGCTTGGCTATAAGAGCAACCATGGAAGAAAACAATACCCACCATGGAAGCAACGGTTAGAGGCCAAAATCAAGGCAACTCGGAAGGATGTGAGTAAGCTAACAGAGGTACAATGAGAAAGCAAGTACCGAAGAGATACAGCCAGATGCCCATACCTGAAGCCCTGGAAACTGCCAAACAAAGGCTCCTAGCCTTGAGTAGCCGCCTAAAGAGATACACAAGAGACAATGAGGCCAGACGAATAAACAGGCTGTTCGCAACTCAACCAGCGAAAGTGTACGCTCAGTGGCAGGGTCAAAACAGCCGAGCAGACCCACCAAGGCTAGAAACTGAACAGTACTGGAAAAGTATATGGGAGAAAGAGACAGCACATAACAGCAATGCCCAGTGGCTGGTCTCTCTGAGAAAAGAACACAGCAACCTCCCTGAACAGAATCCAGTAACCATCACAGTGGCAGACATCCAAGAAAGAGTCTCAGGTATGAAGAACTGGACAGCACCGGGCCCTGACATGATACATGCCTACTGGCTAAAGAAGCTTACCACACTCCACGAACGCCTGGCAGCACAAATGAACCAGCTGCTAAGAGATGGGACTCATCCCGAATGGCTAACGGAAGGGCGAACGATCCTGATCCAGAAGGATCCCTCAAAGGGTGCAGTCCCATCCAACTACCGGCCAATAACCTGTCTCTCCACAACATGGAAGCTCATGTCAGGCATCATTGCAACCAAGATAAATAGGCACATGGATCAATACATGAGCAACACACAGAAGGGCATTGGTAGAGACTCCAGAGGAGCCAAACACCAACTCCTGGTCGACAGAACAGTCGCCCAAGACTGCAGGTCACGACACACCAACCTGTGCACAGCCTGGATTGATTACAAGAAGGCCTATGACTCAATGCCACACACATGGATCACTGAATGCTTGGAGCTGTACAACATCAACAGGACTCTAAGAGCCTTCATAAGAAACTCAATGAAGCTGTGGAAAACCACCCTTGAAGCCAATGGGAAACCACTTGCACAAGTGTCCATCAAATGTGGGATATACCAAGGTGATGCTCTGTCCCCACTGCTGTTCTGCATAGGTCTGAACCCCCTCAGCCAAATAATCAACAAGACTGGCTATGGATACCGACTCAGAAATGGGGCCAACATCAGTCACCTCCTCTACATGGATGACATCAAGCTATATGCTAAGAATGAGCGTGACATTGACTCCCTGATCCACACCACCAGGATCTACAGTAATGACATTGGGATGTCATTCGGGCTCGAGAAATGCAGCCGGATGGTGACAAAGAGAGGCAAGGTAGTCCACACAGGGGGGGTCTCACTCCCAGAAGGAACAATAGCAGACATTGAGGACAGTTACAAGTACCTAGGAATTCCCCAGGCAAATGGCAACCTGGAGCAGGCAACAAGGAAAGCTGCAACAGCTAAGTACCTTCAACGAGTAAGGCAAGTCCTGAAAAGCCAGCTCAATGGCAAGAACAAGACCCGGGCAATAAACAGCTATGCACTGCCAGTTATCAGATACCCTGCAGGAATAATAAGATGGCCAAAGGAAGAGATACAGACCATGGATGTTAAAACACGAAAGCTCCTCACCATGCATGGAGGGTTCCATCCGAAATCCAGCACTCTGAGACTGTATGCTAGCCGCAAGGAAGGAGGCCGAGGACTAGTGAGCGTAGAAGCCACTATCCAGGATGAAACATCCAAGATGCATGAATACATCAAGCTCAAGGCCCCAACTGACAGTGTGCTCAGTGAATGTCTCAGGCAATGGAGAGCAGAGGATACAGTGCTGGAAGACAGATCCTCATGGGAGGACAAACCCCTCCATGGGATGTACCACCGGACCATAACTGAAGTGGCTGATATCAAGAAGTCCTACCAATGGCTAGAAAGGGCTGGCCTACAAGACAGCACTGAAGCGCTCATCCTGGCAGCTCAGGAACAAGCCCTGAGCACCAGAGCGATAGAGGCTCAGATCTACCACACCAGACAAGACCCAAGGTGTAGGCTGTGCAAAGAGGCGCCTGAAACAATCCAGCACATAACTGCAGGATGTAAGATGCTGGCAGGTAAAGCATACATGGAGCGGCACAATCAAGTGGCTGGAATAATATACAGGAACATGTGTGCAGAGTATGGACTGGAAACCCCAAGGTCAAAATGGGAAACACCTCCGAAGGTGGTAGAGAATGAGAAAGCAAAGATCCTGTGGGACTTCCAGATCCAGACTGATAGGATGGTAATGGCGAACCAACCAGACATCGTAGTGGTGGATAAAGAACAGAGGAAAGCCGTTGTGGTGGATGTGGCAGTGCCAAGCGATGGGAACATCAGGAAGAAGGAACATGAGAAACTGGAGAAATACCAGGGACTCAGAGAAGAACTGGAGAAAGCCTGGAAAGTGAAGGTGAAGGTGGTGCCTGTGGTAATTGGAGCACTCGGGGCAGTAACCCCCAAGCTTGAGGAGTGGCTACAACAGATACCTGGAAAGACCTCAGACCTCTCAGTCCAGAAAAGTGCAGTGCTAGGAACAGCTAAGATACTGCGCAGGACCCTCAAGCTCCCAGGCCTCTGGTAGAGGACCCGAGCTTGGAGGAGAAACCACCCGCGGAGGGTGAGAGAGGCGTTTTTTTTTTTTTTTTTATATATATATATATATATATATATATATATATATATATATATATATATATATATACAGGTTACAAGTTTGAGCCGGTGAAAAATATGCTAATTTTTATAACAATAAAAGGGATGGTAAAAAATGCACGGAGTGCAAAAATTAATTAAAGAATTTTCCATCATTGTACTTGCAGGAATACAGTGTAGGGGTGCTATATAAACTCGTCATCCTCTCCTTCCCTCTCACTCATGGTGTTGAGACATAAGCACAGCAGGACAAAATAACTCGGGCAAAACACGGCAAAACACAGTAAAACAGCTAAACAACTAAACATATTTATTCAGAAAGCCACACTTCAACCCAAATCCGTCCAGACAGGCAAAGGGAACGATATCCCAGAATCCCTTGCGGTGCCGATCTAACAGCAGCACCAAAGTTACACCTACTTAATTAAATTAATTTGAATGAAAGGAAAATTATTGTCTGAAAACTATGTGTTATTTTTAAGGTGACTTAACAAAAAAATGATTTCTCTGAACTGAAGCAAATAATTAAGTTAGATCAAAGTAAACAAGTTTAATTTTCCAACATCCATATGTGGTCCTATCAGCCTCTCACTGTGGAAAAAGTATTATCTGAGCTTCTTCATCCACTAAATCATCTTCAAATGGATATGCCATGCTGCTTCACCTCTCTCAAAACAAACTAAGCTTCAACTAAACCTGCTCCGGACCAGGTTATGTTCAGAGCATGAGTTGCTATGGCAACTTGACCTATCCTGAAACATATCTCCATTTCTGGAACCGAAAGCTGAGGTTATCAACTTCTTTAGCCTCAAACTTACCGTGGGAGCTAGCATAACCTGCTTTCTGGAATACCCCCCCAGCTGTCCAATTTTAAATCAGGAAAACAAAGTGGAGGAAAACATGGAGTCTAGTTTTCTGCAAGTGGACGCAGCCGATTCTATGTCACAAAGCTTTTTTCAAAGGCATTTCTTCATCTGCTCCTGATTCACAATCATTTCAATAAAGATATATTCAGAAATGCAATAAATGTTATTTATCATCAGTAAAATGCTTCAAGAACATGTCAAAAAATCCAAAAACAAATTTTCTTTGGACCGGGTCTTTAAAGGGTTTGTCAGATATGGGGGTTCATGAAGGAGCCAAAATGCAGAGACAGGAGGCAGGTGGTTCCAAGAAAAAAGGGTTTAATACTCATAAACAAGAGCCCTGCCAAGCAGCAAACCCAAACAAAACCAACTGTAGGTGTAACCAGGTAGACATGGAAAAAGACAATATGGACCAGCACAGAGGAAGGCAGAGGCAAAACATACAGTATATGCAAACAGGACTGACGAGACACATGTGAAAACGATCAGGGGAGAAAGGAAAGAAAAACTCGAAACTAAGACATGCAGAAAACCTTCAAAATAAAACTGAAAGCAGGACTAAGGCAACACAAACCATAATAATCACAGCATTCTTTCAGGCTTAAAGTGCAAACCAATTTTTGTGCAACTTATTTAGGACGATGCAATTGCAAAGTGCAAAATCAGAAGACTACAATGTACATATGACATAGTTTACAAGTTAAATATTTATGGGTAAGTTTCTTAGTTTCAGATTGGAGCCACAAAGAGATAAAAGTATAATTTTTTAATCCAAAGTGATGATTCAAATGCTCAACTCTTTATCCTGAGTTACTTTCAGGCTTAAGTGTCAACTGCGATTCTGGAAAAAATAAAAAATAAAAAGTCTTAGAATCCTTTACTTAATATTGTGCAATTTATATTAAATCCTTTAGTTTTTTTTATGTTTTTTATTTTTTTTTTATTTCCAATAATCTGCTCCATGTAAATTGCCAGTTTAGGCCCACCTATTGCTACTGTGATATCATTACCTAGCAGTAATTCAAAACCAATTTCTACCACTTATCCGGAGCTGGGACACAGTTGAAACAGATGCCAAGATCTCCCTCTCCACAGCCTTTTACAATACTTTTGTGAGTTTGTCCAACATCCTCTTCTGCTAGTGAATCCAATTCTCTGTCCTTCTCTACAAGTGTCCAAGACACTGGGGTGTGTAAAGCTGGGCCATCTCCTGAGGACGTCTGTTTCGGATCTGGCTGCATCGACGCACATACCATCTGTCAAACTGCTACTGAGGTTTGTCTTTCCCTGCTGGACGTTTTTCAAAACTTTGTGGAAGACCAGACTTTGAACAAATGGAGGCAAAGATGGAACGCGTTTTTCCCTTCGTACCAGCCTCTGCTGCTTGTGAGGAGTGGCATGAGGATGACAAAGTACTGCTGCAGTGGAAGTCACTTGGCATAGGTTGCTTTTACACATTAAAAAAAAAGTACACTGTTAAGCTGGGATAAAGATGTTTTTAAAGGTTATTTTTTGGACAGTCTTCTTCATCAGCGTCCTTTTACAAAAGGCACTTTGAAAAACGAGTTGATGATGTCCAGTGGAGGATTGTCCCTGGAATTAGAGATACAAACAGAAATCTGCTTCACCTCGATCTTGGCATGTGGGAGGGTTGTCTTTTTATTAAATCAGTGATCGGTTGAACATCTGTTCCTTCAAGGCGGGCACCGGACTGACCTTTTCTCGTTTCTTGCATTATTGTTTCAAGGGTTGGAGTAAATTTTTTATTCACCTCAGTCCGAAACACACTGCAAAGAGGAAGTACACACACTGTTGAATTTTCTTTTACAGGAGGCAACATTAGCTGTGTGGAAGAGCAGAGGTGTGTGGAAGACTTAAGGGGGAACTACTGAAGATGCTGTTTCAGTTCAAAAGCTTTTTGAAGGCTTGAGGTGGTTATGGGTGGAATTTTATAAATTGTTAAAATTTGCTTGATATTTTAGCCAAAACCTGGGCTGTAAGGGGGGTGTTATATTCTCTCTACTATATTACTGATTTGCAGTGTTTTCTTTTTGACTTTTTTGCCCATATAACCATGGATTTGCTTTTGCAGTGTTTTTTTTTTATTTAAATGCTGCTTTAAACTCAAGCTCTTTGTTTATTTTTCAATTTGTATTCATTCATTTTATGTAGGATTGTGATGTTAAGAACCGGTGGATGTAGGATCCATGATTTAGCTGTCTGGGCTTGTGGCAATAATATTAACTTTGTTTAAAAAACAATGATAAAAAAAAAAACATGACAAAACATCGGAGCCCGGGAGCTGACATAGGTAAAATAAATAAATAATTAGTTCCCATGAAAAAATATTTTTGTGGGAGCAAATTATTTATTTATTTTACCCATGTCAGATCCCGGGCTCCGTACAAAAGACAAAAAAAATAAGTTTAAAAAAAATGTATCAAACCGACAGATTCACAAGACTGAACTAAAAACCCCACACTCGAAAACAAAGAGGAGGACTGATCAAAATGAAGACAGCTGATAACTATGAGATGAAACCAAGTGAGACTGATGGCGGGAAAACACAAAGCCTGAAAAAGGATCGTGCAGAAAAGACAACTGAGATCAAACGAAAGGGCACAATCCTCACAAATACATTATAAAGAACAGTCACATACAGTAAACCCTTTTTTTTCACAGGGGTTACCTGCATCTTTCCTACTTTACTCTAACTTATTCTTACATTTTGCATAAATGCTTGACCTGCCACTCACAGCATGCCCCTAAAAAATCTGCATGAAATGTTTTGCTCTATGGGCTAGACGAGTCCTCTATGATTTTATTTATTGGAACCACCTGCACACCCGATACAGATTTTCCTATTGTTTACCCACAGAAAGTCCATATTCACCCACAATGGTTGTGACTGAGGCATTATTAGTGCTTGATTGAATTAAATGTTTTGAGCAAATGTTTTCATAGATTTTTTTTAAAAGAAAATTTCACTCACTTTTTTTATTGTCCTCCTTGGGAAACCAAGATGCAGTGCAATAGTTGATATTATATGTGAATATCAATATTATCAATAATTTTGTTTTAAAACTAATGTTTCATTCTTTTAATTGTATTTAATTGCTTTGTATCTTTAAGGCGACCTTGGGTGTCTAGAAATGCGTCGTAGAAATAAAATGTATTATTGTTATTATTATTATCATAGATTATAATGAGAATTGTCGCAGTAGCTTTTGACATAGATTAAGGTTTTGAATGTTGTTCTTTATCTCTTTAACTGTGTGTTTGGTGTGCTTTTTGTAAAAGCAAAATAATCATCTAAAGTTTTCAACACTACAACTGAATGTAAAAATTGGACCAGAATTATGGAGTCTTTCTACACTTAAAAGGGCGGGAAGTGGACAATTTCTTGGTTATTACTTGCTTGAACCATATCATTTGTTCCAACTTGTTTGATGATTCTTGTGATGAATAATGAGAGTAAGCTTAAGACTCCAGAGAGTTTATTCATGAAATCAATAACAGCCGCAGAATCAGTGTGTCATACAATGAATCCAACTTTCCTTATAATAGTCACCAACTGGTGCTGATGGGTAAAAAAGTGGACAAAGGAGGAAGAACAAATGTATGGTTTTAGCAACAATTTAATGATTAGACTGAATGGCTTGAATGTATGCTTTTTGTTGGCTTTAGCATTCAGGAGCCCTTGGAGGGCATCCCCTCTGTGTCATGTAGAACAATAGATACTGGCTGGGTGTCTAGTAATTGCCTCCTTGAGAGGTATTCACTAAGATGAGATCAGTTTGGTTCAATTAGTTGAAGGTGGAGAAGTTGAAGCGGTGCCAGAACCAGCTCCTCCCAAAACATTTGAAAAGCTGAAAAGGTCATCAATCATTAAACATATATGAAATGTAGAGGATCAACATTGCACTGAAGGGAAAAGCAACTAAACAGGAAACCTCAATGTTTTGGTGGGTTTTACCAGCTCAGACATCAATTAAGTTCAGGAAAAAATGGGGATTTAGAGTGGAACTGAACTGTGTCCAAAGAACGCTATAGACAAATCCCACATAACTGGACAGGAGGGAGACTTTCTTAGATAGTTCTTAAGTCACTAGACAACTTCCTTCAGGTCAGCAATCTTTGCACTCATTCTTTGAAGTGAAATCTGATCCTCATAACATGAACTAGCAAAATGTTTCTTACCTTGAATGGATGACATAAATACAAGTATGTGAACAAATCCATGTCTACTGCATAGGGCACCAACTTGTTAACCAAAGAAAAACATTTTAAAGAAGCTGGCTAGGTTGAACAGTTCAAGTAAGCTCGCTTAATGGAAGCATCCAATGATAAGTATACAATCATACGTCCTTTTTTGGACCTTAGTTATGTTTTGTCCTTTTTTACATTGAATATTCCACATGGAAGCTTGTTAATGTATTTGCTGAAGGAGGAAAATATCTAGTCGCTTTGTAGATATTTTCTTTGCGTGTTCAAAAAGTGAGAAAACAAGTAAACCACGGATTTGTTCTTTTAAAAGATGAACAAAAATTTATTTCCCTAACAAAGAGCTCTAAACAAAAATAAAACAGATCGATCTGGGTGTCCAAAACCAAAGTCTGCAATACGCAAGAGGTTACAATCCGAATTTACATGCAGCTTGTCTGGAGACAGCTTTTTCCAAAGTCTGGCTCTTTTAACCATGTGGTCAGAATCTCCTCCCCCGGAACCAAGATGGCTGCTGTATTTCCGCCTCTGGCTGCTCAAGATTGGCTGACAGAGGAGCCCGCCTACTTCCTCCAGTCCATCACAGCATCTGGTCTCTGGGGGAAACCTCAAAGATGGACGCAGTACGGAATCCCCATGGGTGGCAGGAACTGTCACCACAGGAGGTCGATCCTAGAGCTTTGTTCTTCACACGTGAACGGACGCCTGGAGGGTTCCCACAGCTACAGTACCAGAGAGTTAATTTATGGCCCATGTCAGACCTGCAACCAAATGGCCTTAGAAGATCAAAGACAGTTTCTCCTGAAGGGGGATGAGATTGAAGCTGCATTCCTGAAACCTCTTCACATATGCAACTAAGGAAGCTTCTTTAAAGTACATAGGATGTTAAAACACACACACTTCAGCAAATGACTTATCTTTTATGTAATAAAATTTAAGACTGACAACCCTAATGAAATTACCAAAAACATAAATTCCTTCATTGCGCAGTGAAATAGTTCAAATGTAACTCTTCTTTTGAGGAAAGATTTGTATTATTGCAGATCTCTGCAGCAAATCTACTACAGCAATGTCATTCCAGATTCTAGCACTCTTTTTACTTTTCTTTCCAAAAATTTTTCATGTAGTTTCAGTTGTACATGTGCTTTATTAAACTCTCAGACTCGTTTGTGTTGTTAATAATGGTGGGAATAAAAAAGATTTAATGGAAAAATTAGCTTTGAGCTTAGACTCAGCCAACTTTCTACAAAATCCTCTCTTATTGGCTACTAGCCAAATACCAATTATTTTGATTTTAAACAGATCGTTTGTACCGTATTTTATGCACTATAGGGCACACCTGATTATAAGGGGTGAAACATGATCAATTTTGAAAATTATGTCTTTTATAAAAGGTGCATTAAGTCAGACAAAACAGTCAGAGATAAGTCCACCAGTCAGACTTAAAGAACTGTGTTTATAGTAACTCTAGAACTTGTTTCTAAAACGTCACACATTAGCTACGTAAGAAGCATTAACCATATTAACATATTTACAATACCTGTAACTCCAAACCTTGTTTGCAACCATAGACTGTATAAACATTGGACATCTCAACCCCTCCCTTCTTGTATTCCCAAATAGGAAGTACCCGCTGACTTCAAAAAGCAAAATCCCATAGACTTCTATTGAGAAATAACAGATTATTCAGTCTTTTTATTTGTCAAAATGACCATTCTTGCTCTAATACCTTCTTCTTAACATCTTTTTTCTAATCCTACTTGCGCTAGAAAGACATGCCTCAGTAAAATTTGAGGTGTTTGTTGTAAATGGCAGCAGACTTCATCCTTGCGGTCTGTGAAGGCCTTTTCCTTCTTATTTTGTAGTTTTTTTTAAAGCGTTAAAAAACAACACGATTTTCCTGTGTCTCTCAGGCTCAATGCGGGTGAACCAGGAGTGAAAAACTATAAAAATTAAAATAAAGGTTAACAAATGCAACATTACCATTGACAGATTCAAATGGTTGAATAGTTCTCTTTCAGCAGCTTGTACAATTCTCCCGAGCCTGCTTGATTGACTGTAGAAAGAAAAATATAAATACAGCCTGTGTTACATAGCCAGTGGAATGGTTCAAGAGATAGAGGTGTTTAAAGAGGTGGGGACTCACAATAAGCTCACTCCTGTTTTGGTGGCAGTCGTTAGCATAGATGCGATGACTCTGAGGGACTCAAACCAATCACTATTATTTTCTACGGGTGACGTCGCACTTCGATTCATCCATTGGTTTTACAGTCTATGTTTGCAACACGTAAAAAGCAAATTTATGTTGCTATTTATGTATTTTTTAACTATGACTACGCATAAATCCCAACCTTGTTAGTAACACACACACAAAAGGCAAGGCAAGGCAAGTTTATTTGTATAGCACAATTCGTACACAAAGTAATTCAAGGTGCTTCACAAAACAGAAAAATGCATTAAAATCACAATACATCATAGAAATAATCAACATAAAATTTACTTTAAAAGAAAAGAAAAAAAAAGATTTAAAAAGAAAGGAAGGAAAGAAAAGTGCAGATAGGACCTTTCAGTCATATACACGACTAAACAGAAATGTTTTAAGTCTAGATTTGAACATGAACACAGAAGAGGCCTGTCTTACGGCTTCAGGGAGGCTGTTCCAGATTTTAGCTGCAGAATATTGAAACGCTGATTCCCCTTGTTTAGTTCTGACTCTGGGAATCAACAGGAGGCCGGTCCCTGAGGTCCTCAGAGTACGAGATGGTTCATATGGCACTAACATGTCAGAGATGTACTTTGGTGCGTGGCCATGGAGAGACTTGTACACAAGCAGAGCTGCTTTGAAGTCTATTCTTTGAGGTACAGGGAGCCAGTGCAGAGACCTGAGCACAGGACTAATGTGATCATACTTCCTGGTTTTGGTCAGGACTCGAGCAGCAGCATTCTGGATGCACTGAAGCTGTTTTACAGCTCGTTTGGAGAGGCCGGTGAGCAGCCCGTTACAGTAGTCTAACCTACTGGAGACAAATGCATGAATAAGTATCTCCAGGTCTCACTTTGACATTATGTTTTGGATTTTGGCAATGTTTTTCAGATGGTAAAATGCCGCTGATGTTACTGACTTGATATGGCTGTTAAAGTTCAGGTCAGAGTCCATGATTACCCCTAGATTTCTGACTTGATTTGAGGGTTTAAGAGACAAAGAATGAAGGTAGCTGCTGACACTTCCTCTTTGTTTCTGTGGGCCAAAAACAATAACGTCGGTCTTGTCTGAGTTTAGCTGGAGAAAGTTGTTCTGCATCCCCGCGCTGATCTGTTGGAGGCAGTGGTTGAGTGAATCCACTGGCCCATATTCACCTGTTGTCAGTGACACATAGATCTGAGTATCATCTGCATAGTTGTGATAAGAAATGTTATTACCGTGTATTAACTGCCCTAGTGGCAGCATGTAGAGGTTGAACAGAAGGGGTCCCAGGATCGATCCCTGGGGCACACCACAATTCAAGCCCATGTAGTCTGAGACTCAACTACCAATTTCAACAAAGTATTTCCTGTCTTCTAAATAAGACTTGAACCAACTTAGGGCAGATCCAGAGATGCCAACCCAGTCTTGGAGTCTGTGCAAAAGGATCCCATGATCAACAGTATCAAAGGCAGCGCTCAGGTCTAGCAGGATTAAGACAGAGACTTTTCCATCATCAGTGTTCAGGCGGATGTCGTTGGCTACCTTGATAAGAGCAGTTTCTGTGCTATGATGGGGTCTAAAACCTGACTGGAAAACATCAAATGAATTGTTTAATAAGAGAAAGTCAGTGAGCTGTTGGTAGACAACTTTTTCAAGGACTTTTCCTAAAAATGGCAGATTAGAGATAGGTCTGTAATTATTCAGTACAGTGGGATCAAGACCGCTCTTCTTCAAAAAACAGTTCAATGCCGCTATACATTAGCCGCGTTAGTATATTCCCAGTGACACCCAACCAAACATTTTGACTTAGCGCCCTGTACTTCTCCAAATTGTATTGACATCAGTAAACAAAACCAGAAGGGATCCATATATAAGGTGCCCCAGATAATAAGGCACACTGTCTTTTTTATGCAAAACATTACGGCTCTAAAGTGCAGAAAATGTGTTCTGTGAAAGTCCCTCAACATGTAGTCTTTTTTCATTTGTTTCTGTGCGGCAGTTTTAATAAAGTTGTGCTTCAGTGACAAACAACAGGATCCCTGTCATGCACATAGCAAAAGGCAAAAGTTAAAAACATTGAGCCAAAACTTTTATTTTTATGCTCATGGATCCCTCCCCATCATTACAGAGACAACAGTCTCTGCTGTGCAGTGGAGCCTGCTAGTCTTCTCAGTCGAGTCCATAATAGATGAATGAAAGCGTGATTATAAGTATACAACTGTTCCTCACTGTGTTATTGGCAGCTCTTTGCGGTCTCGGCTTGTCATTTTTCTCGCAAGAGACCTGGCGTTGGTGAGAAAAAAGCTGGCCCCAGCAAACCCCAGCCCAGCAGGCCCCGCTAGTGCTTTTCGACTATGTGCTGGCTGCACAGGCTCTCTGCTTGGATAATAAACCACTGTGAGCTGTGCTTCTCTCCCTGTCCGCCGGGATCTTGTGCGAGCAGATAAACAGTGCACACAGCAATATTTGATATCTGATGTGTAGACAAACACGCGCACGCACACTAGACGCTCTGGTTTCTCGGCAGACTCCTGGACAGCTGAAACTCTCCCAGATTGAAGCAACGACCAGGTGGTAAAGCCAGATCCACATTGAGCCTTTTCTTTTTTATTTTTTTTTCAGAAAGAAACTCCTCTGTAAAACAACCCTGAGTAAATAAATAAAAGCCTCACAACTGCATTGTTGTATGGGAAAATAAAAACATACCCTGCTGGCTATTAGGAAAGTACTTTGAAAATATATGAAAGTCCTGTTATCCCTCACAGCCAAAAACATGCGTCTTTGGTATCTTTCCTACCACAGTGAAGGTACCTCTAGCACAGCAGACAACAGAAAGTATTTCATTTGCTAAATGCTGAGACAGTCAGCCTTGCTGCATGGGCTTGTACTGCCCCCCATGGTAGTTTATGTGGAATCTGGGGTACTGAACATCCTCCCAGAGGAAATGTGTGGAATTGAAATTAAGTAAAATCAAGGGATGAACCATTGCTGCTGGAAAGTATGGGGGACTTAGATATTGGTCTTCAAACTGCTTTAAATGAGACAAAAAATGATAATAAATCTTCTTTACGTGTCATTTGGCCATTTTAGAGAATAAAATAAATGTTATATGTTAATTCATTTACCCAAGATATTATATACTTTTGCTTTTTTCTATAACATGACTCAAAGGAAATCCTGTGTGTGTAAGGATCCATGTTTTCTTGTTATATGAAACACAGAACCCACAGTATCACACAGTCAGGGGTAATAACATGATTTATGAGGAGAAAACTATTTGCTTCTTTGGGGTAAAGACTACTGCTGCTCCTAAGGGAAGTGGGGAATAAATTTGTTGCCACTTGTAGTTTGGATCGAGGAGATAGACAAGAAACAGAGGCCAAAAGTGGGGCTGATAAAGATTGGGCACAGACTGGAGCACAAGAGAGAACATTAAAGGGAGCTGAGGGGACAGATAGAAGAAAAGAAAGCAAAGTCACGTTCAAGAAACGTGAAAAGAGGTTTACTGCATGCAAGGCTTTAAGAACAGAAGAGCTTAACACAACTGCCAGTCATTGTCTTTTTAGAATTTCCTTTTTTCCAAAGTGTTTGTTACCCAATTTGTTCCATTATCATTTATTCATCCATAACGGTGGCTGCTCTTTTTTGGTTAAGTCGTCATCAATTCAAATTTCCTTTTTTTTCCGGTGAGAATCTGTTTTTGCCAAAACAGATTTGTCTACAGGATCATACTTTAGAAAAGTTTTAGGGTCAGTTCGACAGTTCTTCTGATCTCTCTCAGACCGGGTTTGCTGTCCTGCGCTAACCGGAGAGGGTAAAATAAAACCAGAGGACCTGATTTATAAGTATTGTCTCCATGAAAATAAAAAAATATCATAAGGTTCAGGAGGCCCGTGCAGGCTGGTTCCGCTTTTCACAGCAGGTCTCTTTCTGGCCACCAGCTCGCATCCCGGGAGCCGCCACAGTGATGGCGTGTAAGGCGAACAGATATGACCACAGACTGGATCTGTGAGCACAGACAGCGGAGCTGTGTTAGCTACAGAGCAGAGAAGAGCTCCGAGAGAATAGCGTGGAGGATACCGTGCATTTTCCAGAACACCCCCCCACCCCCCAAACATAGAATTATAATAATATGTCCCATAATTAAAAAAAAACATTTTAAAATGCTGTTTTAAAATAATGAACAGGTATTCAAAGCAAAATGAAATATATTTAATGATATAATAATGGCTAATTTAAAATCTGTGTGCAGGTTTTTCACAATTTTATGATATTTTTATATATTTATGAGAGATTTATTGGTTGATTATGTGTTTGCACAAGGTCATATTTATTTATGAACAGTTTAGGAATCCACATTAAGGAGCTTCCTCTGAATATAACTTATTGATTACCAAACACAAGGTTTTTACTTAGTGTAATATTGCAGTGAAGAGTCTGAGCACACAAAAAGGACTTTGTGTGGATTTTGCTGTGGTTTGTTCTTGTTTTTGTCTCCTACGTTTTAGAGCTGTTTTTTTTTAGGTATTTTTTTTGCATTAAAATTACGCACAGTTTATATAAGAATATGGTTTTGTTGTTTCTCATCAACTTATCATGGCACTTTCACAGAGTCATAGATGCAGTTTTAGCATATTTTACTTAATCAAATTTCATTTAAGGGTTTTATTTTTGTTTTCATCTTACTCAATAAATTAATTTCAGTTTCTGTCAACTGCTGTTGGTGTCCAGCGTTTTGACCCCTGACAAGATCTGACCTGACAAACCAGAGTGCAAACCATTGACTGTATATGAGATCTGGACTGAGAGACCCCTCCCTCCTTGTGTATCAAACAGGAAGTACCCGCTAGTTTCCAGAAGTCAAAATTCCATCGACTCCTATTGAGAAAGAAACAGCTATTACTCAGTCATTATTTTTAATCAGATAGCCATTCTTGCTCTGATATATATTTTTTTACATGTTTTTACTAATCCTCATATTTTTCAAAATATATTTTTTTTTCTGTAGCGCGGTTGCCGCAGAAATGTATTCTCAGACCAATCCCTGCTTACTGACGATCTTCCTGTTCCAACATGGCAACGTGCGTATCACGGAAAAATGGCAACTGAATTGATTTTGCTTTGTTGGAACAGGAAGCAAGTCATCACACTTGCTCAGTCCAGTTTTCTTATACAGTCTATGCACAAAACAAAGTCTAGGCTTCATTGTGTAAATCTTGACTGTCTTTATGCTTCCTAAATATCTCATAATGCATTATAACCACAGGGTTTTTTTTAAGAAATTCCCTCCCTTGCAGGTTAACCGGGCCGTAGTCGCGTACTGGCAGCCTCTGTCAGTCTGCCCCAGAGCAGCTGTGACTACATCAGTAGCTAACCATTAATAAGTATGAATAAGTAGTGAAAAAATAATGAACACATATAGTAAAGCACTTTAAACGTCTGCCAAAATATATTTATGTCTTCTTTTATATATATATATATATATATATATATATATATATATATATATATATATATATATATATATATATATGTGTATATATATGTGTATATATATATATGCGGCTGGGTAGCTCGGTTGGTAAGGTGCAGGACTGTCACGCTGGAAACCCGGGTTCGATTCCCACGGCGGAATGAACAATTAATGGAATGGGGCTATTACCATAACAATGGAAATGGGGCAATTAACATCACCCAGTGAGGGTCCTTGGGCAAGACCCTTAACGCTAATGCCTACCTCACTATATGAGAGACAATGAACCACATGTCATGCCGGCTGAGACGTCGCCCGGCCAAACAAGGTCTGCGTCAGGTGCTGGGGGACCAGAGCACTCTGATGGAAAGTGGGCTACTGGAACAAGACGGAAATGGACTAGATGCGAGAACAAGGATCTGTTAGGATGCTACTACTTAAGTAATCCAACCCAGAGGGGTTACATGCAGAGAATGTGGAATGAATGGATGCTTCGAAACCCACAATCAAGGCTAACTGCCAAACAACTGGTAGCCCAATGCTCAAATATCCACAAACGCCAACTCCTATCACAGCTTGAGATTGAAGCTATACAATACAATGCCACGGGAGAGCCAGAACAACAGGTCAGAGAGGAGGTTATACCACACTCACACCCTGAGATTGGGTACACAACCCCAACAACCACAGTTACGCTGAGCGAGGCAGCAACTGACCTGAAAAACAAGATAATGTCTACAATGAACACTAGGCAACCCCGACACCAGCTACAACGGTTAGGTGATGTACTGCCTGAAAGTCTACTGGAAACTGTGAATGAAGCATTGAGGGCAATTCCTACCACAACCATCACAGAAACCAATGAACTGGTTTACACTTCAGCAGCAGTGATCCTTGAGATGCTTGGCTATAAGAGCAACCATGGAAGAAAACAATACCCACCATGGAAGCAACGGTTAGAGGCCAAAATCAAGGCAACTCGGAAGGATGTGAGTAAGCTGACAGAGGCTCAAAGAGGTACAATGAGAAAGCAAGTACCTAAGAGATACAGCCAGATGCCCATACCTGAAGCCCTGGAAACTGCCAAACAAAGGCTCCTAGCCTTGAGTAGCCGCTTAAAGAGATACACAAGAGACAATGAAGCCAGACGAATAAACAGGCTGTTCGCAACTCAACCAGCGAAAGTGTACGCTCAGTGGCAGGGTCAAAACAGCCGAGCAGACCCACCAAGTCTAGAAACTGAACAGTACTGGAAAAGTATATGGGAGAAAGAGACAGCACATAACAGCAATGCCCAGTGGCTGGTCTCTCTGAGAAAAGAACACAGCAACCTCCCTGAACAGAATCCAGTAACCATCACAGTGGCAGACATCCAAGAAAGAGTCTCAGGTATGAAGAACTGGACAGCACCGGGCCCAGACATGATACATGCCTACTGGCTAAAGAAGCTTACCACACTCCACGAACGCCTGGCAGCACAAATGAACCAGCTGCTAAGAGATGGGACTCACCCCGAATGGCTAACGGAAGGGCGAACGATCCTGATCCAGAAGGATCCCTCAAAGGGTGCAGTCCCATCCAACTACCGGCCAATAACCTGTCTCTCCACAACATGGAAGCTCATGTCAGGCATCATTGCAACCAAGATAAATAGGCACATGGATCAATTCATGAGTAACACACAGAAGGGCATTGGTAGAGACTCCAGAGGAGCCAAACACCAACTCCTGGTCGACAGAACAGTCGCCCAAGACTGCAGGTCACGACACACCAACCTGTGCACAGCCTGGATTGATTACAAGAAGGCCTATGACTCAATGCCACACACATGGATCACTGAATGCTTGGAGCTGTACAACATCAACAGGACTCTAAGAGCCTTCATAAGAAACTCAATGAAGCTGTGGAAAACCACCCTTGAAGCCAATGGGAAACCACTTGCACAAGTGTCCATCAAATGTGGGATATACCAAGGTGATGCTCTGTCCCCACTGCTGTTCTGCATAGGTCTGAACCCCCTCAGCCAAATAATCAACAAGACTGGCTATGGATACCGACTCAGAAATGGGGCCAAAATCAGTCACCTCCTCTACATGGATGACATCAAGCTATATGCTAAGAACGAGCGTGACATTGACTCCCTGATCCACACCACCAGGATCTACAGTAATGACATTGGGATGTCATTCGGGCTCGAGAAATGCAGCCGGATGGTGACAAAGAGAGGCAAGGTAGTCCACACAGGGGGGGTCTCACTCCCAGAAGGAACGATAGCAGACATTGAGGACAGTTACAAGTACCTTGGAATTCTACAGACAAATGGCAACCTGGAGCAGGCAACAAGGACAGCTGCAACAGCTAAATACCTCCAACGGGTAAGGCAAGTCCTGAGAAGCCAGCTCAATGGCAAAAATATGACCCGGGCAATAAACAGCTGTGCGCTGCCAATTATCAGATACCCTGCAGGAATAATAAGATGGCCAAAGGAAGAGATACAGACCACGGATGTTAAAACACGAAAGCTCCTCACCATGCATGGAGGGTTTCATCCCAAATCCAGCACCCTGAGACTGTATGCTAGCTGCAAGGAAGGAGGCTGAGGACTAGTGAATGTAGAAGCCACTCTTCAGGATGAAATATCCAAGATGCATGAATACATCAAGCTCAAGGCCCCAACTGACAGTGTGCTCAGTGAAAGTCTCAGGCAATGGAGAGCAGAGGATACACTGCTGGAGGACAGATACTCATGGGAGGACAAACCCCTGCATGGGATGTACCACCGGACCATAACTGAAGTGGCTGATATTAAGAAGTCCTACCAATGGTTAGAAAGGGCTGGCCTACAGGACAGCACTGAAGCACTCATCCTGGCAGCTCAGGAAAAAGCCCTGAGCACCAGAACGATAGAGGCTCAGATTTACCACACCAGACAAGACCCAAGGTGTAGGCTGTGCAAAGAGGCGCCTGAAACAATCCAGCACATAACTGTAGGGTGTAAGATGCTGGCAGGTAAAGCATACATGAAGCGCCACAATCAAGTGGCTGGAATCATATACAGGAACATGTGTGCAGAATATGGACTGAAAACCCCAAGGTCAAATTGGGAAACACCCCTGAAGGTGGTAGAGAATGAAAGGGCAAAGATCCTGTGGGACTTCCAGATTCAGACTTATAGAATGGTAATGGCGAACCAACCAGACATTGTAGTGGTGGACAAAGAACAGAGGAAAGCCGTTGTGGTGGATGTGGCAGTGCCAAGCGATGGGAACATCAGGAAGAAGGAACATGAGAAACTGGAAAAATACCAGGGACTCAGAGAAGAACTGGAGAAAGCCTGGAAAGTGAAGGTGACAGTGGTGCCTGTGGCAATCGGAGCACTCGGGGCAGTAACCCCCAAGCTGGAGGAGTGGCTACAACAGATACCTGGAAAGACCTCAGACCTCTCAGTCCAGAAAAGCGCAGTGCTAGGAACAGCTAAGATACTGCGCAGGACCCTCAAGCTCCCAGGCCTCTGGTAGAGGACCTGAGCTTGAGTGAGAAACCACCCACAGAAGGGTGAAAGGGGCAAGTTTTTTTTATATATATGTATCATTTTATTTTTTGTATGCAATATTAGGGGAAAAATTTGTTTTGAAAAACACTACCACATGCTTAATGAATCGTAAGCATTATATATCAAAATTATATTATTTAAATACATGTATTTTCTTTACAAACAGTACATACACTGAATTTTATGTGTCAATTGGAGGATTACAGCTCCAAAACAGGAACTGCCAGTGGTCACATTCAAAACTTCAGATTTCCTTTTTGGAAGAGATGTTTCTTTTGCTCTGCCCTTGTGTAAGCTTTACAATGGAAGCTAGACTGGGAATAATCAGTCCAGGACTGGATAGGGAAGTAATTGACTGTTAGAATATCTCTGTTTTTACATTCTTTATCTTTTCAGAGGGAAATAAGCTAATTGAATTTTGGTCTTGTTATCACTTGTCTTACGCACCTGATTCAAAAAACTGTATTAATTATCGGGTCTCTGCAGAGCGAGGAACAGAATCAGGAGGGTCTGATTGGAGAAACAAGTAAAACATGCAGTTGGGAGGCAGCCTAGGGCAGGGTTTGAAAACACTACAATAATCCATTAAGATTTAACCAATTCAGGTGTAATTTGATAAATGTGTACTTCTACTGTGCCCAAAGTATAGCTTTGTCTATATTTTTTAATCTCAGGATTGGAAAGATTTAGATAAGATGCATAAAATGAGATGCCCGCTATAAATATTTTGATTTATTTATACAATACCTTAGCACATTCAAGGCAAGTAACAACATCTATACACTGTTAATGAATTAAAAAACTGCAACTGTTTAGTATTACAAATTTGAAATTGTACTGGGCTTAATATCCCGTCATTTTTGTGTTTGAAGTACGTAATTATATTTCGTTGAATGCTGGACACAAACATGACCCTTTAGATTAGTGACATGGCATGAAGTATAAAAAAACTTCAAATCTGTGTAAAGTGTCGCTGTGTATTTGTTGTCATGGTGCCACAAAGTCACAGTGAGAGCTACGATGAGTCGTGAAGTACCAGTAATTGGTTCCATTTATCCACTTCAGACGTTTCTGCTTCCACACAAAAGTGTCATGCTAGGGTTTCCCGGGCGTGTACACAACATGAACAAATTTTCTCTCCAGTCCAACAAAATGAAGCAATAGCGCTTCATTTGTGATTTGAGCAGTTTTTGAAAGATAGATGATGCTAAGAGCTTCTAAAAGCACTCCAGATTTTTTTTTATTACCAGAAGCATATTTCTGTCTGATCCCTCATCGTGTCCTCTGCAGTCAAAGATAATCAATATCTGAAAGTCAATTTTATCCATGTCACTTCCTTTTAAACTCAGAAAGGTGAATGTCTTGGTCATTTAGCAAAGTAATAAACTTCTTTTTTTCCCTTTTTATATAAAGCTTTTAATTGGCAACGGTTTCTGGCATTTTGTTAAGCAGAATGAGTCACCACACCGACAAAGCAATGGATTCAGCTGGGGCTGGGCTAGCAGAAACAGCATTTAGCTGTGTCTGAAGGTGATTGCTTTATGCCGCTTTCAATGAGGTGACCATCAGATAATGAGAAGTCACTAGTCAAGAGAATGGATTATCTCTACACTCTTCATGCTTTTAAGCATCACTCTGGCATTGAGAAAATGTGTAGGCTCATCTATACAGAAAAAAAAAATCTATTTGATGACTTGGAGCTCTCAGGAACATCAGGTGAGGGGAAAAAAGCCCACATGAGCTAACATAAGTCTGTCCTGAGAGACCTGTAAAAACCTAAAATGTAGTTGTAATTTACATTATAGTCAATTGAAAGCCTGTGAGCATGGAAAATGTCTTTTGTTTTTTTGCCACATTTTTGTGTTCTAGAATTATAGTTAGGTCAAAGAGCAACTAAATGCTACAGATGTTGGTGCATAAAATTGTGTTTCATATTTATGTATTCACTGAGGGGGTGTTGAGCTTCAGTGACTACCACATTCAAAAGAGACTCGTGGCATTGTCTTCCTAACCTGTAGGCTTTAGCAAAAATGTGTAAACACTGTAAATAATGTTTTCAATTCTTTACTAGAGACTTTTAACAGACGTTTAGCGGAAACTGCAGGGTTTTTTTTTTAAGACATTCATATTTAAATGTTAACTGTTCTGGGATGATGGATAAGGGTCGTTGTCATTTTATTGACTGGTGCTCCCATTAAGATCCACAATAGTGGCTTGTGTCAGGCACTTTAGACTGGCTGAGACTCTTGGTGTTCTTGCTGCTTGGGGGTAAGAGCTATGGTCTGCTCCTGGGGAGGGGTTTGTAGCCAACCAACTCCAATCTCAGGATGTTGAGTGGTGAAGCTGGGTCTATGGGAGGTGTTCCTGACCACCCTTGTTTGCTTTAAGACTTTCCTGAGGGTGTATTGGTAGGGGCTTGACACTAGGGCTGAGCTAGTTGGCACTGGCACCTTCAACCTGTTTTGAGGTCGACAGCTGTCCACTCAGCACAATATACATGTGGGACTTTTTCAAATGGATGACAATTGGGCACCACTGTCTACAAACAGGAGATGGTCATGTAAGCCATCTCGACTAAATTTCAAATACACATTTTACTACATACTCAGTTCTATATCACAGCACACAGCAATCCTCTATTTCCAACATTATCCCTTTTGGGAGGGGACAGCTATGGTGTCAGAGCAGTACCTTGAGAGCTAGTGTCACTCAGAAGTCTTAAGCAGCAGTGGGCCTTTCATCTGTGATAAGTAGGGAACAAGCATGTTGGGCCTTAAGCAGTACTGGGGGCCCCAGTCTCTGCTTAGGCTTGGACTTTTGGTCTCCATGCTCCTATGCCCTGTTTCCTTCCCGATGGTAGGGGCTCCAGTGGTCCTTTATATGATTATTTGGTTGTGGATTGTTCAGGGGATGGATGTTGTAGGGCCCTGTGACCCTGTGGCCCTAAGATATGACACTGCCTACAATGTAAGAGGGTCTGGGTTCATACCTTTTTCATTACATGAAGTTACACAGGAGTACATTCTTGTAAACACTCACCTGAACACGCCTAACAGCTCACTATGGGATCACATGTCTGCCTCACTCAGTTCCTAAATACGCCCGCTCAGTTGTTTTTACGCCCTTTCATTATATGGCAGACATTTGATCCCATACTCACCTCTACATACATATGAGCATGTGTGCAAAAACACCTGATGTGTGAAATATCTCTTTGTATCCATGTACAGTATATGCAGCTTGTACATATAGTGTGCACAGTTGTCTGTGTGGATCTGCATAAATATGTATGTATGTGGGTTTGTGTGGACAATTGCTGCAATTGTGTGAATATTTGAGTGTACAGATGTGTGTGGTTGTCCAAGAAAATGCTGCCATTTAAAAAAACAAAAGTTATTAATTGCATAATAACATTTTGTGAAAGATACATCTGTGTATAAAGCCTTGAAACCACTAAATAAATAACTTATGCAATAAGCCTGTACTGTAGTTGGATCTTTAACATTCCCTTTGCTTGGATTGGTAAACAATCAGTAATAAAAAAAAATAAAAAAAAAAAATACGGAACTAAAATAGTAAGTATATAATGAAAAAAAAAGGTCTGCCTGGTGGCACAGTGGTTAGCACTCTTGCCTCACAGCAAGAAGAAGGACCCCAGTTCAAGGGACCTGAACCAGGGGACCTGTCTGTGTGGAGTTTCCATGTTCTCCCTGTGCATGTGTTGGTTTTCTCTGGGAACTCTGGCTTCCTCACACCGTCCAAGAACATGCTTCATAGGTGAATTAGTTACTATAAACTCTTCCTAGGTGTGAATGTGAATGGGTGTGTGATTGTGGACCTGCGACAGACTGGCAACCTGTCCAGGGTGTCCTCTGTCTTTGCCCATGAGTGGGCGGGATAGGCTCCGGCAGCCCTGTGAAAAAGGGGCAAAATGGATTTAGAAGATGAATAAATATAATGAAAAAAATTAACATAACAAAAATACTGCATTATTTATAATGCATAACAAAAACGTTACAGCATTAAGGAATCTAAATAACCAATTGGTAATTAGCAAAACTTGTTTTTTTAAATCAAATATAATATTAGGCTTTTGATTTTCTCATGGTTCCTTCCGGTAATGTATATTAAAACTATCAAGTTAAATGTCAATAAATTTATTTTAAAAAAATATTCAATAATGTTTGAGATTTTTGTTTTTAGATTTGGACAATTCTTGGGTTTTTTTTGCTTACCACAGAGAATGAACATGTTGCTTGTTTGGTTCAGAGTCACCATGGAAATTAAGGGTTTCATTCCCACTGGGAGAGAACATGTCAAACAGCTGACAGCAAGACGACTTCTGAGCGAGTCTGTGTACAACAGAGTGACAAATATGGATAATGAGCTGAAGCCCTCAGTGAGAAAAACAACTCCAAGATGAAGCCTGCTTTTAGTTGTTCCCAAACCCATCTTTGGAGACACATTCATTTATTTAGCAAAAGAAATCCCAAATGGTCTAAATCAAACAAATTCAATGTGTTAACAGTTTGCACGAGGCAAACAAACAGAGAGAGCATTAAAGACATTTTTGAAGTTCCATTGGTGCAACTGACTACTAAAATGCACGAGCCAGGACTCCCTCGAAAAAGAGATTCTTAATCTCAATGGGACAATTCCTGGGTAAATAAAGGTTAAATAAATAAAAAAAAAATAAATAAATAAATTCTTCTGAGAGTTCTGTAGATTATGTAACTATTTTGCCTTTTTTCCAAATAAACATCTAATGGGAAAATTCTTAAAGTTCAGGGCAAAACTTTTTATTGGATGAAAGTGTTTGTTTAAAACGTTCAGGTCCACTAACTGTAGTTGAAATCTATTTTTGAACTTGAAGTGAATAAGGAGAAAATGTGTTTTTATTCCATGCCTGGAAAGGAAGAATGTAATATTTATGACTGGTTGTTCAGTTGTGATACTTTCTCAACTAAAATATTTATTGTCATCATTTATTACTAGACAGAGGACAGACTTTTAATCTCAAAAAGGGCAACAGAATCCAAAGTTAATAAACATTCTTCATTAAAAACTCAGTCTAGTTGTCTCCCAGACAACCTGTAGATGGATAACAGAGCACGACAAATGAAGAATTGAAGCAGGAATGCCAACTATTCAAAGGGTGTTAAGATACAGAAAAAAATGTGTGGATAACTGTGTGGATCATAATACCCACAGAACTATTTTTCCCTTCTTTTCTTATTTGTTAAAAAACAGTAAAAAAATATCACTAAAGTGCAAGAAAAAAACAGAAAGCTGCTTAGTTCTAAATTAACCCAATTTAAGACTTAAAGTTCCAAACCTCATCTCAAAATCTTATAAAAAATGCCAGAGCCACACTTTGCGCTACTTATTTCATAGTTTCAACTTACAACAATAAAAGAAAAAGATAAAAAAAAATACTTTACACTTTGAATAAGCATATTTTTGATCTAAATGCAGAGACAGACAACATTTTTTTAACCCTGTCTGTAAATCTATATTCTGCTTGGTGTATCAGCCGGATTTTCCTGCTCAGATGACCTATTCAACGAACACAAGAGGAATAAATACGTAAACTAATTGAACAGATCAACCTGCTTGACATATTGCATTTATATTTAAATGGACGGGTTGCCTCTTCTGCTGTGAACGGTTAAAAGACGAGTGAAATTCTCTACGGCAGACCTGGGAAAAGAAATGCTATTTTAGGGTGAAACATGCAAATCCATGTTTCTGATCTGCCTTGTCTCTGCAATGCATACTTATTTAGAATGGACCACAAATGAAAAACATGGACTTTTCTTCAGAACTGATGATACATATCCCATTTAGTGGCTTGAAAAGTATTTCAAAAGTTTTATCCAGCAGTGTGTGTTAAATCCCAGTGAAGTGTCTAACAGTAGTTATTCTGAAACTAACCCACATTAGGTGAAATCTGCAGAGTATTCAGCTTTATTTTTACAACAATTATAAAATGTTTAAAGGGTGTTAAAGCCCTTCCAACATTTTACACTTATTATACACTTTTCTCTGACAGACATTAACATTTCACATTTTTATCTCTTTTTGTAACCCTTTAACAGTGGAGATGTTACCAGCAACGTTTATATAACACAGGCTTTTTTCAAATACAGTGAAAAGTAGTGTGGTGGTGTTTTTGGTGTTTTTAATATGTTCTTTGAAACATTTTTTGTCATGATAGAGGACATATATAAAATCATTTCAGAGATAATTGTAGGATAACAACTGTACGATAACTGTGTTTCTGAGTATTTCTTGGTAAAGTGCTGTAAGCTAGTGAGAGAAAGTGTAAACAAAGGAATGATGGGATATCAGCTATGGGTCACAGAGGGATCACCCACCATTTTGAGGATGAGGACTGTTTTATGGAATCTGAGTAGTACAAAGGGCTACACAGGACCTGGTTACTGCCAACTTTTCCCAAAAAAAAAAACCCCACAGATTTGTATAGTAATAATAATA
Organism: Oryzias curvinotus; assembly: GCA_023969325.1. NCBI lineage: Eukaryota > Metazoa > Chordata > Actinopteri > Beloniformes > Adrianichthyidae > Oryzias > Oryzias curvinotus. Next base: position 13,825,046 of record CM043720.1, on the reverse strand, counting down.
ATAATTAGCAGTAGTTATCTGATGATTGCTCATATATCAATAGTTAATTATTCACCTCAATCCTAATCAATGATTTATGCAACACAAATGACAAGAAAAACAAATACAAACATGAAACATTGATTTATTCCTGTTTATCTGCTCAAACATTTGAAAGTCAGGAGGGACATAGTTGTATTTGTGGTACAAAAACCTTTTTTTTTTTTTTTTTTTAAGTCAAGGAAATCATAAATCTTCTTGTCAAGTTTTTGAGTTTTTTTTAACACTTAATGAATGAAAATTTAACATTTTGTGAAACATTTTCCGCTTAATACTGTTGGTTTTTATCAATAGTTTCTGTAAACTGTCTGCTCATTTATTAGGTAGGAGGCCTACAAAGAGACCTAACTGGCTTTTCATTCTTCATCCAAAAATTTGCAGCTCTAAATAAAGTGTTGGATGCTTTTCACAGGCCTCATGAAAAAAGTCTACAGTAGAATGAGACATTGCATCTGGAAAAATAAATAAATAAAATTATACCTAAACAGAGTAAGAGAATAAGGCGATGTTAGAATATACTACTTTACATCCTTTCACTGTGTCCCCTGCTGCTATAAAACCCTCTCCCACTGGTTATTGACGGAGCACACAGGAGAGGGGGCTTCCGGTTAACATAGGTTTGGACAAGCATCAAGCAGCAACTTGGACACACTGATAAAACAAAGACAAAGATTGCATTGGGTGTGAACGGACAGTTAATTTTACCAGGAGCGGGAAAGTAATCTGTGGTGCATTTGTGTGCAAAAACGTGGCTAGTGATTAGTTTGTTCCAACCATGAATGAAACTTTTAAAAAAATATATTGAATTCCACTGTGATCTGTGGCATTTTTAGAGTATGGCTTGCGGGCGCATGGCACTGCGTTGGTGGCCTCCGGCGTAGAGATTTATGTACATTTAACAAATGAAATACTTTTTGTACTGTACAGGAGATGAGGCACAGGGGAGACTGACTTAAATGTTCAATAGCTAATGAGAACCCAGAATACAATAGACTGTAAAAAAAAAAACAAATGCATACACAGTTGCACACATAAAGAAACAAAAAAAAAACTGCCAAGCAGTGAGGCCGTGAAGGGTGAACCGAGGGACTACTGTAACAAAAGCAATGCAAATCAATCTATGCTGTATCAAATGCCTTGCTCAAAATAGTTGAACCTCTTCAGATCTGGCATCTACATGCATGGACATCACATTTAGCATTTTATTAGCACAAAAGTAATTCTGCATAACTGGAGCCCTGTAACTGCATGTGTAAGCTTAGCTCAAATACTGGCTCTGGTCTTAAAAGAGGTTAAAGACGTGTTTTAAAAGTGGACGGTTAGGATAGTTGATGAGTGTTCAGTGGTAAAGTGTTCCAAAGCTTTGGAGCACAAAGTGAAAAGCTTTCACTCTGACTGTCCTCTTGGACCTTGATTCCTTTCAGGGAATCCTTGAGTTACAGCAGTGCAGGCTTGTTTAAAGTTTTTAAAAAACAAATAAAAGCATCTTAAAGTTGGATTTGTAAATGCTTTATTTCAAGCAATCAAAGCAAAAATGATACCAAAACAGAACAAACAACAGAAATGTATATCTATACAAATATATAATGTATCAAGGTAATTCTGTATAAAATGATTAGTTATACAACTGTGAAGTAAAGAAAGTAAAAAGTAAGGTAAAAAAAGGATTAAGGGCTATTTGGGAAATATTCTAACTGGTACTTTGACATTAAGGCTTTATAATACTTACTGTATTTGTTTATTTTAACTGAATTTTGACTATTAAAATTAAGATTAAACCGTATTTTACAAAACTGTTTTTGTTGGAAAAAATGGTAATTTTAAAGAATAGAATAAATGGATGTCCTCATATCTGCATATCCAGTTATTCATGGTTGTACAAAACAGTAAAGAATATTTTGCAAGAAATGAGAAGCTGGTATCTCCAAAATCAAAACATTTTGATAAAAACAGAAAAAAATGATGACAAACACACACAAAAAAAACCCATCAGCTACAACTATTATGGTAAGTATCAGAGGAAAACGCAGATGCAAGGAGATTTAGGAGCCAAATTTGAAAAATGGTTAATTGCGTATACTCATACTACCCTCTCTAAAGCTCCAAAGCACTTTACAGTCACAGTCACATTCAGTCATATACACACACATTCACACACTGATGGCAGCTCCGCTGCTTAGCAATGACGCCAAGCCATAACCACCACGGGCAATGTGAAGTTCAGTGTCTTACCCAAGGACACTTCGACACATTCTTACACACAAAGAAGATGGGTCCAAAGCTTTAATGTCACAAAAATACCAGGATAAGAATACCAGAATAAACTACTGAATGAACAAACAAAATGAGCTAAGGGTGCAGAGAAAGCTCCTTAACTCCTGACTTAAGTGCAGGCGGCTATGACAGCTCCATGGAGAACCACAGGATAGTGGCAGAGCATGCAATACTTACCACAACCAACCTGCTCAGGAAAAAAAATGAAGAAGTCAAATAAGAATCAAGACCTAAATCTTAACAACAATAATAAGCAATTGGTTTTTAGGAGCTTAGTCATTCATCACCTCATTTTAGGTGGAAAGGACCATTTTTCTTTCTTTTTAAATTTATGGTTGTAAATTATGGTATTTTTGTTTTTTGTATGTTCTATTTGTTGGTCTTCTTTAATGGACCGCATCTGAGTCTGAAATAAAGTTATATGTAGAATGTATGCTATTATATGTAGCAGCGTTTCACTTTCGGCTTTTCCCATCAGGGGTCGCCACATGGTATGGTAAGCTTGCCAATGTTTTACGCCGGATGCCCTTCCTGACACAACCCTTTCAAGGCAACCGGGCTTGGGAACGGCACAGAGGTAGAGAAGGAAACAGGGAGCAGCTCGGATTTGAACCTGGGTTTCACGGAGGGAAGGCACCGCAAACCAGCACGAGCTAAACCTGCCTGTTATGCTATTATATGTAGCAGCATTGGTAATAAATGTGGTTTTTGCAGGTCTGTTATAGGAAATTCATGAATATGTTGTATACTAAGCACATTAAACAAAACTACATATAATCATGCAGAATCTTATCATTTCCAATCATATGAGTGAGCAATATGGCAGCTAATGTAACTTGATGCGGCTTACTGATGATTGTAGGATTATGTTCGACGTGTCTGGTCATTACAACAGATTGTTACACCCAGTCTAGTCCATTGAAGGCGAGTTTATGAGGCTGGAGGTAAAGTGTGTTGAGGGCAAGCACACTTGGCTACACATAACTAGGAAGGTGTAAGGATGAGCCTGTGAATACACTAAAGAGACAGATGCAGTGATAAAACAGAATGCCAGATATCACTAGGTACACTTAAAGCCACATCAGGAGCAGAAAATGTCAAGAGGACCCAGCTGCAGACAACAACATGGTGCCCAGACGTCAGTAGTCGGTTACCGGAAGTTCATGCCCCCCCCCCCCCCCCCCCCCGCCCCCATTTCAGTCAAACAGAAAGCACAGATACACTTTATTTGCGTTAAGAGTTGAAAAGTTACGGTAGTCAAAGGATTGTAAACACTGGAGCTTAACACTTTTAAAAATTTGAATTATTTTTGACAATTTTGAAATTAATAAAATCACTACAGGTTTCTACCGCACTAAAACTCTGTTTTATAAGGGAGATCATAACAGGTATCGTTCAGTCATACCAAAATGTTTTATTTAAAAGGCTACAATTCTGAAAACTTGTGGAATCTACGTGTCCGCCAAATAATGTCTTGGCACCATCTTGTCTGCAACCAGAACCCCCACCCCAAAAATGTTGCTGTATAAACCTTTGATCAGGGCAAAAGTCCCACAAGAAGCAAAAAGATAAGCAATTTTACTGTTATTGCACAGACCTAAATAAGTTCATAGAAGAGCTTAACATTGAAGCTACACACAGATTTGCCTTCTTATTAAGATAATATTTAAATCATTTGAAATGGGGCTCTACAGATTAAATGAATAATCATGACAAACATCTTTATACCACAGATAATGGTCAAGAGATAAGAGAGGTTTACATCAAATGCTGTGCAGTAAGTTCCAGAACAAGACGCAAGATCAGGAGACTGGAAACAAAGAGCACATATAAATAAGGAAAAAGAAAGATCACCCAGAACAGTGTCAGCTAAAGCTGAACAGGCCTCACACTCTTTTTAAGCTCCAAGCTCTCAGATGATCAAGGACCTGAGTAAAATTTATGCACAGTTGAGATAAATAAAGCTTAATAAAGCTCATCTTGGTCATTTACTTACAAAAACTAACGTCTATGTTAAAGAAATGAATTTGAGAATAAACCCACATAGTTTTTTTTTTTATTTCAAAGAATGTGAAAAATGCAGTAATTATGTTTCTACCCCTGTCATGCAGGTCCTGATAGTCATGGCACGTTCTACTCTAGCAGCTGTAAGCATGCAGATATGACATATTGAAATATGTGCAGAGAATATTAGTGGCAAAGAGCTAAACAAATAGGCCTTTTTCAGGGAAACTAGTTCTGACATAATTAAACTGTCAACTGCAAAACCCTGATTCATGGACAATCATATAACATCTGCATATTTTTCTAAAAATATTTAAAGAATCCAACAAAAACCCTGGCCATTTCCTCTACATTTAGCAAAATTAGTTCTTTTTCTATAAGATGAAGGTGATTGATTGGAAACCACATTTAGTGGGGAGGCTCCTTAAACAAGCTCCGGTTCTGCTGGCAGGAGTTAATGCAGGTCTTAACCTCATGAGTAACTCTCATCCGCATCAAAATGGGACAAATTCTGGTGTGTGTTCAGCATCACAATAGAAGTGTTTTAAACCTTTTCTGTCACTTTACCACAAAAATGACTAACTTTAAAGTTGCATGTGAAGTCCAAATTACATTTTATTTTTTACCTTCTTTTTAGTGTGAATGCCAGTTGGAGTCCACATTTGTAAGTTATCTCAAAATGTTATCTTTGAAAGCTTAATTAACAGCTTTCTGACTGACAGCCTCAACTTCCTTCAATACATATTTACTAGAAAGATCAAGTTGTACATGCTTTTAGAAAACATATATAGTAACATATCTTTTGCATTATCTAATGAATTGGAAGTTTAAATACAGTAAGCAAAAGTTGATTTTCGTGGAGCTGTTCTTACCATTATTTGCATAAACACTCGATTGCACAACAGATAAAGACTGACAGTATGTTATTGACGAACTAGCCAGACATTGTAGTCCTGGATAAAGAACAGAGGAAAGCTGTTGTGGTGGATGTGACGATATTAAGTGATAGCAACATCAAAAGAAAGGAACATGAGAAAATGGAGAGGGAGAACAAGAAAAAGCTTGCAAGCTGACAGTGGTGATTGGAGCACTCGGGCCAATAACCACTAAAGGAGAGGAGTGGCTACAGCAGATTCCTGGAAAAACCGCAGACATCTCAGTTCAGAAAAGCGCAGTGCTAGGAACAGCTCAAAATTTGGTAGAGGAGTGGGAAACTATCTATGGAAGGTGAGAAGATAATCTTTTTCCATTTCTTTTATTACATCTGTAATTTTCACAATAAAATGTCAAATTTCTAAAATATTTTTGCAAGCCTGAGTCCCAGCACAAAAAAGTTTGTGAAGGAACTTTAAAGAATTTCAAGTGAATCAAAGTTTTACAAATGTTTTTTTTTTTTGCACCAAATGTAGCCTAAGAAAAGTCTTAAGTAAATAAGATTGCTTGCTTCTATATCATGCCATCCATCCATCCAATCATCCAATCATTCATCCATCTATCCATCCAACCATCCATCCATCCAACTGTATTGCTCCAATGACCCAACAAGAATAAATTAAAAAAAAGCAAAGAATTGCTCAAAAACCGACACTAACACTTATAAACAAATAAAAATAATAATAATAATAATTCAACCAATCCAAGAGGCTGGCCTCAGTTGGTTGGCACTTGCAGCATATTTCAGATAAAACAGGAGGACCTGATGAGCAGTTGTTCAAGAAAGGGAGAAGGGTTAAAAAGGTCAGCTCCAGTGACTTCTGGCTTAGGTTGTACAAAGCTTTCATCATTAAGTAAATTTTGAGAATTGAAAATGTTGTGTTTCATCAGACTTATTCATCTCCAAAAATCTGTTCCCAGCAGGGTAAAGAAAACCTCTTTTTTTCCAACTGGGAATTACCATATGATGCAACTTCAATTTCAGTTCTGACTTTCCTTGACCGTTCTTGGGGTTTGTTATCCTGCAATTATCCAGTAAAAAATGTTCTGGCTTTGGTCCCATTGGATTTGATATTGTTGGGGCTGAGCTGCATTGCTGTTAATTGTGGCTGCCGTAATTAATCAATATAGTCCCCTGAGAAGTTTATGCTACATCTCATAAGTGACCTTTTTCTCTGCGCCTCTGAAGAGCGGAGGAGAGATTAATACCCAGCGTTATGAAAGTTGTCAGAAATATAGAAAACAAATTGCAGCATCAACCCCACATTGTTACTGGGTCTCACAAATTTAGGAAGGTCTATAGCTTTAGTGATGAAACTAAACAGGTAATTTGAAGCACTTTGTTGTTTCATTACACTTTCATTATTGGGGGCAACCATTTACCCACCTCTTACAACCCTATCAGTAACCTTTGACATAGACGGTCAGACAGATAGAATTTTCCTAAATTTATACTTAACTATGTAGTAGTTAAACAGTTAATTAGTGTTTGAACTGTTAACAGTAAAAACATAATATTTAACAACAGACTAAAATAAAAAGGCTAAGGAGAAAACAGATGCAACAAAACTCCCCTGTTGAAGTCCCAACGATCTCACATAACGTGAAGGTTCTCATTCATCCTAGTGGTGTTGACTTGAAGTTGAGTCATAGCAACTGGGATTAAAAGGAAGAAGATTTTGAGTCCAGTTGCCATGATTCTTCTCACATATTAGTACACGTACATGCACACAGACTTGGCGTGCTAGTGACACAAATCCCCACTAATGCGACCATTTCAATATATGTCTTGATACAACCACCAACAATTTACTAACAATATAATGGCTTCTCCTATTGATATGATGTTGATTTACCAGCTATTTAACCTCATACAAGGAAATTTGGTCTGATACGAATCATGATATGGCTTAAAACAATGCATGACTTTACAAAGAATGAATACGAATTTCTATGGGAAAACACCTACAGAGCTAACTCCTAAACAGTTTACAGTTTTACATTTTATATTTGGATTAACAGTAAAAGCCTCTAAATCAGGGGTGCCCTAATCCAGGCCTCGAGGGCCGGTGTCCTACATGTTTTCCAACCAACTTGCCACTGAAGCTCCTTATTAGCCAAACACACCTGATCCAGATAACCAACAGCAGATAAGGCACGACTTCTGGAAAACCAACAGAAGGCCGGCCATCAAGGTCTGGATTTAGGCATCCTTGCTTTAAATAATGAAAAAAATACACAGTAATAACACTTCCTCACTCCACGCAGAATCCTGTTAAAAAAAAAAAATAAAAGAAAAACTTGTGTGACCTTTGGGGGCTGTTCAGTTCAAAAATATGAAGCAATTGTCAGGAATGAGATGAAAGTTCCACATATTTAATGTCCGACACCAATCTTTTTTTTTTTAATCCCAAAAGGGACAAAATGGGTTTAGATGATGAAATAAATGAATGATGACAAGAAAGAAAAAATAAAAAAAGAAATTCGCCTCTGCGTTGTGAGTAGGAATGTTTGCATGGAGTGATCCCGCCTTAATTTCACGTCATTTTCCATCTGTCACTAGCCTATAGCCTCTAACAACCCCAACCTAATATATTACTGATGCAACAAAATGGTGAGCAATACCACATCTATCCAGCCATACAGTTTTGAGCCAAATTCCAACTCAGACAAGAATAACAAAGACATACATGGATTTATTTGTCTACAAATGGATGCATCAGAATGGAGCAGAGCAGGAAGCTTGTGACCTGCCAACTGTAGTTTGTATGTATGAAATACATCCATCCATCCATCTTCCTCCGCTTATCCGGGACCGGGTCGCGGGGGCAGCAGACTGAGCAGAGATGCCAAGACTTCCCTCACCCCAGCCACTTCCTCCAGCTCCTCTGGGGGGATCCCGAGGCGTTCCCAGGCCAGCCGAGAGACATAGTCTCTCCAGCGTGTTCTGGGTCTTCCCCGGGGCCTCCGCCCAGTGGGACATGCCCGGAACACCTCTCCAGGGAGGCGTCCAGGAGGCATCCGGACTAGATGCCCGAGCCACCTCAACTGGCTCCTTTCGATGTGGAGGAGAAGCGGTTCTACTCCAAGCTCTCCGCGGGTGACCGAGCTTCTCACCCTATCTCTAAGGGAGCGCCCAGCCACACTACGGAGGAAGCTCATTTCAGCCGCTTGTATTCGGGACCTCGTTCTTTCGGTCATGACCCATAGCTCATGACCATAGGTGAGTACTGGAACGTAGATCGACCGGTAAATTGAGAGCTTTGCTTTTCGGCTCAGCTCTCTCTTCACCACGACGGACCGATAGAGCGACCGCATAACTATGGACGCCGCTCCGATCCGCCTGTCAATCTCACGCTCCGATCTTCCCTCACTCGTGAACAAGACCCCAAGGTATTTAAACTCCTCCACCTGGGGGAAGAACACTCCACCCACTGAGAGATGGCAAACTACCTTTCTCCGGTCAAGGACCATGGCCTCAGATTTAGCGGTGCTGACCCTCATCCCAGCCGCTTCACACTCGGCCGCAAACCGCCCCAATGCACGCTGGAGGTCCCGATTCGATGAAGCCAACAGGACAACATCATCTGCAAAAAGCAGAGAGGAAATCCTGTGGTCCCCAAACCAGATCCCTTCTGGCCCCTGGCTGCGCCTAGAAATTCTGTCCATAAAAACTATGAACAGAACCGGTGATAAAGGGCAGCCCTGCCGGAGTCCAACTGTGGACCGGGAACAGGTCTGACTTACTGCCGGCTATGCGAACCAAGCTCCTACTCCGGTCATACAGAGACCAGACAGCCCTCAGTAAGGCTCCCCGGACCCCATACTCCCAGAGCACCCCCCACAGGATGCCACAGGGGATGCGGTCGAACGCCTTCTCCAAATCCACAAAACACATATGGACTGGATGAGCGAACTCCCACAATCCCTCCAGCACCCTAGATAGGGTGTAGAGCTGATCCACTGTTCCATGACCAGGACAGAAACCGCACTGTTGTTCCTGAATCCGAGGTTCGACAATTGGACGGACTCTCCTCTCCAGTACCCTGGCATAGACTTTCCCAGGGAGGCTGAAGAGTGTAATTCCCCTATGGTTGGAACACACCCTCCGGTCCCCCTTCTTAAAGAGGGGAACCACCACCCCTGTCTGCCAGTCCAGTGGTACGGTTCCCGACCGCCACGCGATGCTGCAGAGACGTGTCAGCCAAGACACTCCCGAAGCATCCAGAAACTTGAGGTGCTCAGGGCAGACTTCATCCACCCCCGGGGCCTTGCCACTGAGGAGCTCGTTGACTACCTCAGTGACTTCAGCCCGGGTAATAGACAGCCCCACCCCAAAGTCCTCATTCTCCGCTTCTTCAAAAGAAGGCGTGTCAGTGGAATTGAGGAGATCCTCGAAGTACTCCTTCCACCACCCGACAATGTCCCCAGTCGAAGTCAACAGTTCCCCACCTGCACTGAAAACAGTGCCTGTGGAGAACAGCTTTCCCCTCCTGAGTTGTCGGATGGTTTGCCAGAATTTCTTCGAGGCCAACCGATAGTCCTTCTCCATGGCCTCACTGTACTCCTCCCAGGACAGAGTTTTCGCCAACAGTCCGGGCCGCAGCTCGCTTAGACTGCCGGTACCTGTCAGCTGCCTCTGGAGTCCCGCAGGCCAGTCAGGCCTGGTAGGACTCCTTCTTCAGCTTGACGGCATCCCTTACTTCCAGGTGTCCACCACCAGGTTCGGGGGTTACCGCCACGACAGGCACCAGAGACCTTGCGACCACAGCTCCGAGCAGCAGCAGAGACAATGGAGGTGGAAAACATGGTCCACTCGGACTCAATGTCCCCAACCTCCCTCGGTACCTGTTTGAAGTTCTCCCGGATGTGGGAGTTAAAGACTTCCCTGACGGAGGGCTCAGCCAGACGTTCCCAGCAGACCCTCACAGTACGTTTGGGTCTTCCAAGTCTTTCCGGCCTCCTTCCCCGCCAGCGAATCCAACTCACCACCAGGTAGTGATCTGTGGACAGCTCCACCCCTCTCTTCACCCGAGTGTCCAAGACACAGGGCCAAAGGTTGCCTGAAACAACTACAAAGTCGATCATTGACCTCTTGCCTAGGGTGTCCTGATGCCAGGTGTATTGATGGACACCCTTGTGCTGGAACATGGTGTTCGTTATGGACAAACTATGACAAGCACAGAAGTCCAATAACAAAACACCACTCGGGTTCAGATCAGGGGGGGCGTTCCTACCAATCACACCCCTCCAGGTGCCACTGTCATTGCCCACGTGGGCATTGAAGTCCCCCAGGAAGACAATGGAGTCCCCCGTTGGGGCACTTTCCAGTACCCCTTCGAGAGACACCAAGAAGGCCTGGTACTCTGAACTGCTGTTCAGCCTGTAAGCCGAAACCACAGTTAGAGACCTGTCCCCCACCCGGAGGCGGAGGGACATGACCCTCTCGTCCACCGGGGTGAACTCCAACACTTGGCGGCTGAGCTGGTTGCTCACGAGTAAGCCCATGCCAGCCCACCGCCTCTCACCTTGGGCAACTCCAGAGTGGTAGAGAGTCCAACCCCTCTCTAAGGACTGAGTTTATGAGCCCAGGCTATGTGTGGAGGTGAGCCCGACTATATCTAGACGGTATCTCTCAACCTCTCGCACCAGCTCAGGCTCCTTCCCTCCCAGAGAGGTGACATTCCATGTCCCAAAAGCCAGGTCCCATGATCGGGGTTTGGGCCGCCGAGGCACCTGCCCTCGACTGCCACCCAAATCACATTGTACCGGCCCCTTTTGAGCTCTCCTACGGGTGGTGGGCCCATGGGAGAGTGGTCCCACGTTGCTCCTGCGGGCTGTGCCCGACCGGGGCCCGTGGGAAGAGCAGGCGCTCGCCTGCGATCCCCGACCCTGGGCCTGGCTCCAGAGCGGGGCCCCAGTGACGCCAATCCGGGCGACGTAATCGGGTCCTTGTTCTTTCTTGTCATCAGGGGGTTCTGAACCGCTCTTTGTTTGGCTTGTCACCCAGGACCTGTATGCCATGGGAGACCCTACCAGGAGCTTAAGCCCCAGACAGCTTAGCTCCTGGGATCACCCGAGCTCCCACGTTAAGGTGGCAGTTCACGGAGGAGTGTATGAAATACAAGCTTCTTCAAATGGCAGTTTGTAGTCTGCTCCTGATTCACAATGATTTGAATAAAGAAATACTCAGAAATGGGACTGTGACTATAAAGTGTTTTGGGCTTTCAAAGAAGGTCGTAAAGTCTACAATATTTACCCTGTAATTATGTTTTTCAAATATGGGCCAGGTAGCATTTGAATCAAAATTCAAGTGTACTTTTTTCTAAACAAATCCATAAATGATCAACAAACATGACTTCAGCAAACATCATTTGTTTCCTCAAATCAGGCAACGACCTGACAGCTATATTGAGTGACTGACTCATCCTTTCTATCAGCATAGACCTTAAAATATGCAAAGCACATGAAAGGACATTAGAGAAAATTATACTACACATAAATCATCTTGATGGTGATGAGACAGGATTCATTAAGGTAAGCATTTGACTGACAATATAGGCAGACATTGATTTAATGGAACACTCTGCTATTAATAACAGTAAAGCTACCATTGTCTCATTAGAGGCAGAAAAAGCAGTTAAGTGGATAAATTGGAGGTCCCAGCTGACCAGTCTGTGTGTATTTGTGTTTAGGGAGTCTTTTTGTGATGGAAAAAAGTTGAAAAGAGGAGTGCTTCCTGACCTTTTTTTGGATTGTGTAACCCGCTCTGTCAATAATAACATCTATCTATTTTTTTTAGGCTCAGACTCTTAGTATTGTCATTTATTTTTTGCCCTTTTATTGGCCCCCAGTCCTGTTTCTGTGCCATTGAAAGCAATGTACAGTAAATTGCAGTTTTTATGAAAAGCCCTGGTTTTTATCTTTAAAAAGCTGAAGGAGCATTAGAAGTAAATGTTTGAGAAAGTCCAAGTGGTGCATTATCTCATGAAAAGGCACATTAAAGTAAAAGGGCTTCCCTTGTAAAATAATATTGTTGTTTTTTCCCCCCAATTTGTCCTTAATCTTAAATGTAATCGCTCTGTGTTTTTGTACAGCAGGTCAAATTTTTTTTTTTTATGTAAAGAAACCTTTACGTAAGGGGTATAAAACATAAAAAATACAACCATAATGCAGTAAGTACATATGTATTTTATCTGGGCTGGGGACCGGCACAGGGAGACCCAGACTTGTGGATCCCCTTGTGGATACACAGTTAGGCACTTGTCCAAGGAGCCACACTGGATGGAGCTCATTGCGGCTCCTGGGAACCGAACCCTGATTTCCAATGTACCAGTCCTGAAATTAACCAACTGAACTGCCCAAGGCATAAAAATCTGCTATTCTGGCCCTACAGTTCTCCAAATACTTCTGTTAAAAGTTTCACCTGGCAACAATTATAAAAGCACATAATTAAAAATGAGAAAAAATGAGCCCTCCAACAGACTGCGGCCTTTTCAGGGTGTATCCTGCCTTCCCCCAACAATAGCTAGGTGATAGTAGATGACAAAGAATTTTACATTTGAAGTGTTTTCTGTTTTAATAATAATGATAATAATGGATTGGATTTTTCTGCACTGTTCCAGACGCTCAAAGCGCTTACATTGTGTCCATTATTCATTCACTCCTCTTTCATGCTTGGTGATGGTAACTACTGATGTGGCCACAGCTGCCCTGGGGCAGACTGACAGAGGCGTGGCTGCCATTTTGCACCTACGGCCCCTCTGACCATCACCGGGATCATCCATGCACATTCACACACCAGTGGAGCCACACTGGAGGCAAGGAGGGTGAGGTGTCTTGCCCAAGGACACAACAACATTTTGGCTGGTGGGAGCGGGGAATCGAACCGCCGACCCTTCGATCATTGGACGACCCGCTCAACCACCTGAGCCACTGTCGCCCACTGTTATGGTGAATGCATGAAGTTTTCTGCAAACATACCTAAACTAAGACACAGTTGCTTTCGTTACCACTTTTTTCTCAAGATCCTGAAAAATCTTTGAAGCTTACTTTAAATAGATATACTTATTTTTGTCTTTCAATCTTTTAGTTTTGTCTCAAAACCTTCTACAAATCATTCAAAGGAGGATTTCAAGTTTTGAGTGTGTGAGTAATGTAACATTGAGAATATTATCATAATGAATAATGTCAGAAAATGACAGGATTTCTGTTCCTTGGGGCAACTGGATTCTGAAGGTGCCCTTATGAATCAAAAATTCTGTGATCACATGACCTGGATGAATGAGAATCTTTACAGACACATCTTAAAAGGGTTCCGGGCCGTGTGGGAATAATGGTTTAAGTACTATAATTTAAAGCACCCTTTAACACTTTCATTTCTTAGCTCTCATTTCCCTCCCAGTGACAGTGTAGGTGATTGGAAGTCCAACAGGGATGTGTGCCAGTCTGTCTGAATGGCCAAGAAGTCCTCTTTTCTTCTTCATCATCGCTCAGAGGAAGAGCCACTCCAGGCTTCATCCGCCTGCACCACCAAAAATTTGAATTAACACTTATTAATTTTGTATTAAATGTCTAATTTTTTAAACATTTGGCAGCTGGTAATCTGAAGTGTACCAAAAATGATGGCATTATGCAGTCACCCAAGGGAAGAGTTTAGTCACTTTGTGTGAAATTTTCATTCCACACACCTGTTCCAAAGTCATAAACAGTAAAAAATTACAAATACTAGAAATTTTTTACAAAATATGGTCCTGAAACAGAAACAGAGTCAATCTATGCTGATAACCAAACTTTAACTTAACCAAGAGTACAAACCAACTAATAAAAATGGCTCAATTTAAGTTCTTGAAGGCACTTTTATCATGTAGTGTTAACACTAGTGTTGCTACTCGATACTAGTGCATGTACTTTCAGCTAGAAGAGGCTTGGTGTAAGATGTTGAAATGGTGCAAATCTGGTGAATCTTACTCCAGGCTTTTTCTTTCCCAGCTCTAATCTGATATGAAAGACTTGGTGTCATAGAATTCCCACCGGACTCTAACTGCACTTATTGATTTCTTCTCTGTGATCCATTTTTGAACGGTTGACACTTAAAAGCGATGCTACCCATAAATAACCACCAAATCTGAGTCCCTGATGGGTCAAAGTTCAACTGATTTAACTTTAAGAATGCATTTAAAGGACTCCAATTTTAAACCTAGAACTTGAAAACAGATTTAAAATATTGTGTAGCAATGAGTGAACAAGGGAGCTTTAGATTGCAGAAGCATAAAACTCGCACTTGCCAGCATTTACATAAACTTTTTTATTAAAAGTGGTCGCTTAAACGAGCATTGACGCTGTCGGTGTAAACGTAGCAGTACAAGAAAATACACTGGAGGAATGTACATTATTGTTAATCAAATCATTGGACCAACATAGAGGAGGCTCACACTATTAAAGAAAGACTACAAACAAACCCTAGACACTAGACTGTTCTTTCAGTGGAAACACAACAAAACAAAAAAACATATGCTATCCCAATATTGTAACTATGTGTGTAAATGAAAATAGAAAAGAAAAAAGAAACCTGTGTATCATAAAGATTTCATTATATTTATAGTTCTGAGATGTGATGCTGGCATCTGGAACCAGAGCTAGCTTTTGGTCCCGGCGGATACTCTCCTCACCCTCTTCTCTTTCAAGCCCACTTCTCGTTGTGGTGCTTGGCGGACTAAATGCTTCTGAGTATCCTTACCAGCCCTGTTTTCATGCCTGCATTTACCTTCA
Source organism: Oryzias curvinotus (assembly GCA_023969325.1). Lineage (NCBI taxonomy): Eukaryota > Metazoa > Chordata > Actinopteri > Beloniformes > Adrianichthyidae > Oryzias > Oryzias curvinotus. The sequence continues at coordinate 13,810,025 of CM043720.1, read as the reverse complement.
GTCGTGAATGTTTATGCTCTAAAATTAGGGGTGTAATGATTCATTTTAACAAAGATTCAATTCATATAAAATGTTTTGTTGTTGACAATACGATTCATAGTGCATAATGGTTTATTTTGAACGATCAAATTCAATGACCAAAAATTAAATCCAGGACATCTTTAGCCAAAAATTCAAACAGTGTGACTCAGGGATAAATACCTGGGTACTGAACAGTGCAGGTGAAGCTTTCCAGATTCCTTGTATTTCTTTAAAGATAATCAAGTACTAATTAAATATGTAACAAACAAATAAGAATGAATGGCAAATCCATTCGATACCCACTGGTCCAAAAAAGTCAAAATCCCATAAACATTTTTTTCAAAAATGAACAGCTATTACTTAGTCATTCTATTCGTCAGATTAACCATTAGCCAAAGACGCTGATGGGAAGTTCAGTATAGTAGTCTTTGAACATGTTTTTGCTAAACCTATTTTCTTTTTTATCTGTAGTGAAAGGTATTCAAGTTATAAATCAGCCAATCAGATGCCTTAATAAAAACCTGTGGTCTCACGTAGAACACTCAATTGTTTGATTGACAGATTCTCCTGAGTCTGCTTTCAGTGGTAGCGGTATGGACTTCCAACAAGCTCCCTCATGATTGTCAGAGTGGTTGCCATAGAAACAATGACTCAGACCGGCTCGGACCAATCACTGCTTACTGACGATGTCTGGTTCCAACATGGCAAAATTTGTATCATGAAGAAATGGTGACTGAATTGACTTCATTTCGTTGGAACTGGAAGCAAGTAATTTTCTATGGATGACATCACACTAACTCAGTCCACTTCTCACATACAGTCAAAGCCCAGTCTACAAATGGATGAATCTACAGCTGCCATATTTTATTTTTAGCTCCCAGCTGTCTCAGCTGGTCCAAGGCCCATAAAAAAACTGCTTTGGATAGTTTCAAAAGTAACTAATGCATTCCTACTTCAGCTCACAGCTTCATTGCAGTTATTTAAACACGTCAACTGTAATTTTATCTTTACTGGGTTTTTTTTTTCATCTGTAAGTCTCCAGTTACACTTTTAAACCAAATGTTAAATTGGCAAGCCAAATACCAGCTTATTAAGTCCAGATATAACCATCCACACAACATGAACACCAACCTTTCCCACCACATGCAGGAGATTGATTGACATCAATTTCTACTATGAAATGAACTTGTCAGACTACTTGGGGAAAGAAATGCTAAAGCAGCACAGCGATTTCAAGAATTTAGAGGCAACAAAACAGTGGCAAACCAAAAGAGCCTCAAAGAAATATTTATTAATTGGAGCGAGGAAACAAAGAAACCACAAACTCCAGAGACCATGAAGATATGCAGATCAAGTTCAAAGCAACATAAAACAACAAAAGAAGAACTACCTTCAAGGAGATGTTGAAAAGCTGAAGGTTGCATATGTTGTTAATTAATAAAAAAAATTTCAAAAGAGCTCTTGGTGGAAAGAGGGAAAAATACTCTCAGAAACAGCTGGACACTCTTCACCTGCAGATTTTATCTGTGCAGGAGGCAACAACAAAAGAGGACGACAATATTAAGTTTTCCTTTCAAGAACTTAGCTCTAAATATCAGGCTGGGGTTTCAGCAACCAAAGCAAAAAGAAATAATAAAGAAATAATACACATTCTAATAAAAATCGTCTTTTAGGTGTTCTTGTGGCATTTTCCAGATGATATGATATACAGTATATTTCCCCACTGTTAATTATCAATTATTACAATCAATTATTATTATTAAAATAAATAAATAAATAAAATGTGCGGCAGTTTAGCTCAGGTGGTAGAGCAGGTCGTTGACGTTTTATACACATACTTTGACGTCCAACAACCGAAAGGTTGGCGGTTTGACCCCCGCTCTCCCCAGCCAGCTGTTGCCCCCCCGAGTGTGGCCAGTCTGCAGCTCACCGCTCCCCCCAGGGGATAGGTCAAAATGCGGAGAAGAATTTCCCCATTGTGGAATAAATAAAGTATCGATTATTATTATTATATTTTAAGAAAAACTAAACTTGAAATTGCATTTCTGTGATTCAGGAGCAGACAAAACCTGCATTTGAAAAAAGTTTGTAGGTGTGACGTATAGAAACTACAGCAACCTACAACTTCCTGCTCCTCCCGCGGCACACCAGCATCCAAAAATTAAAAAACAAAACAAAAAAAGGAGGAACTCAAAGTCTGTATTGATCTACAGTCCCTCCACAATCTCACATGCATTTTTGAGATAGTTGTGGCAGAAAAAAGCTGGAAACTGCAGCTGTTTTTTTCTAAAAGATGCAACAAAAGTTAAGTTAGAAGATTTGAAAACAGTTTGAGGTGTGTTTGTTGGTTTCAAGACGTTTAACAACAGATCTCCTTGTGCGCTGTCTTTTTAACCCAATGCATCATGGGAGATGTAGTGCATAAAACGGCCGGAGAGCGCTTTTCAGAGCTTCATTGTTTTGTTCACTTGTTCCACGGTCTGATACCAGATTCTATGGAAAGCTACACCACTAAAGACGAGCTTTAGCTGGTATTTTTGTGGAAACTGAGAGACTTTATGAACTAAATCGGGACAAGGAAGTGAAGACTTTAACCACTTCTGATTGGTCAGACTGATGACATGTGATTAAGCCCCCCAAAAATGATTGGTGGAGACAGTTAAAGGGACGGGACTTTTCCAAAAGATACAGCCGATGCTGCAGCTAAATCGCGGTACCATCATTCTTATCAAAATGTCTTTAATAAAATAAAATAAACGCAAAGAAAAAGTATTTTACGATCTTTCATATTCCTAACTACTCAGTGTTTTATCAGGGCCTGTTTGAATGAACACAGAGCTGAAATCCTGGAGATGGGAAATGTTTTTAGATCAGTTAATGAGGGCAATTTCCCACGGCACACTTGAACTTCTCCCACGGCACAACAGTGTGCCGCGGCACACTGGTTGAAAAACACTGATCTAATGAACTACTGCTGCTCTACAGAAACTATGTGTTGGAAAACGACAGGATTTTTGATTTTGGCTAAAAACATCCTTTTAACCAATTATCGTGACTAATATATCACTGATAGATCAAAAGATGACTTAAAAAGTTTCTCTTTGTCATAAGCAATTCATTTCAGGACATGTGCTCCATATACAAGCAGATGTTTCTGCATCCACATAACTTGTTGAAAATATGCAAAGGCTCAAAAAGGAAATAGATGTTTTCTTCCATAAGCAAAAGAAGAACCTGCAGCATATCACCTGGCTTGGAGCTAAACAGGAGCATTCCTGCAAAACAGAGAGGAGATTGTGGTTCTGAATATAACAGAAATGAGTCTCCAAACTGATCCGGAATCCCATCAAGCAACCGCAAAAAGAACATTCTCTGTCCAGGACCTGGCGCTTTTCCCTGTGGTGATCAATCCCCAAGCCACAAAGGCAACCTTGGACTCTAACACCATCCCAGGAACTGGAGACCAGCTTTTCTTTAAGGCTGCTCAGACAAAGACTCAGACAGACTCCCGGTGACAAAAATCCTTGCTTTGTGGCATTGTTGAAAACACCTTCCGCCCCCATCTTTCATTCGTGCTCATTTTCAGGTCAGTCATTGATCTGACACTTCATTCACATTCAAATTAGAAGCCTGATCCATGGCACTTTCTCTTCTACGACCATGATGAATGGCTCATTCAGCAAAGCTTGTGTGTGGTTATTGAGAAATAAGCACCATGGACGCCTTGGGGAAATGTTTACAGCCAGCTCACTGACAACGGCTGCAAGAAGATTCATTTGGCACGTAACAAAAGACATAGGAATAATCACCCCTTCATTTTTAATTGCCACAACCTAGATGTGCAGCACATTTACCTATACAGCCTGTTCCAAGGGGTGCAAATATATGACTTTCTCTCACATGTAAAAGTAATAAATATCCCTCATCCACTAATGTTCTTTTCAAACCGTTAAACAAAAAAAGGACACTCGTTCATTTTTTATTTTGAACCACCTTCAAACTTTTTCTTATTTCTTAAGATTTCTGCTGGGGTTTGCAAATGTCTGCTTAGCTGCACAGACAGTTGTACTGATGTGGTTGAATATGGTCACTTTTCTACTTGTGAGGAAATGACAACTCAACAATTGTGTTGTGTGCCATTAAGTGCAAGATAAATGATGACAGAAAGAAAACGGTTAATAAGGATATGACGGCTAAGAAGGTAGGCTGATCATTTTTGTAACATATAGATTGTCGAGAAAAAAATTATAATAAGCAATGTGTATCTCGTTAAAAGTTATTTTAATGAGCCTGCATTCATATGACCAAATTTTACTGAATTGCTGGGCCATTTTGTTCCACTATTCAGAAAGAGGGAAACTCAGAGCAAATCGAACCTCAGTCCGATTGAAAACAAACTGAGACCACCTCCAAAAATGATTCCCAGAGAGGTTCCTGGACCCGTACCAGGGTCCACTTGGATATATTCAGACTGAAAATATATTTTGGATTATCTGTGGAAACGAACTCTGGTTCACTTTAAGTAAACCAAATATGTCCAGTCTGAATACACCCTTAAAATAGGACTTGAAAAACTTGTATTTAGCTCCCCTAAATGTCATATTGCTAACATTCCATTTAAAGTGAAATCCAAGTGACATTAAAGCTTTGCTCTATGGACTAACGTATTAGCTCGCAAACTTTTTCACACCACAGGTTGATTTCATGTAAGTATGAAACAAGTAAGAAAAGGTTACCACCCACTGTTGACATTCATTAGGTGAGGTGGACTGCTGGAGTTTCCTTTTTCTTCTCTCCACTTGGCACCATGTGTGTGGGCTGGGTGTTGTAAGACTTTTGTCACAGTTTTTCTCCGGCCTCTGCCTCCTGAGTCCTGTGAGGTAATTAGTGGAATCGGTTTCACCTGTACTTTGGCTTTTATTAGCAGACTCAACCGAGAATTCTCTGCCAGAATTTCTTTGGTTCTCACTCCAGCCCTCAAACCATTCCGTGTTCTTTTCTATTTAAAAAAAAAGAAAAGAAAAAAAGATTATGCTTTCTATCATATACTTATTTAGTTCTTTTCTACCTTCAGTAAGGCCCAAAGTGCTTCACAGCGGCACTTACCCATACACACACACACACACACATACATTCACACTGATGATGACTCTGCTGCCATGCAAGTCACTCACCAGACCTCCACGAGCGATGTGCGGTTCAAGTGTCTTGTCCAAGGATCTTTGACACACGGCATCCTTTCGATCCCAAGTCAACTGCTCCACCTCTGTGCCACACCCATCTTTTTTTGGTGTGTTTTTAGCATGTTCTTGTAGCATTTATTTCATGATGAAGGATATATGTTTAGAAAATTAAGCTTAAAATTGCATTTCAGAGTATTTCTTTATTCAAATTGTTGTGAGCAGACAAAAAAAGCTGTTGGAAAGAGCCTGTAGCAGTGACGTAGAAGCTAATACGCAGTAGTGGGCTGTCAGGGCCAACAACACTTTTTACTTGTTACTTGTATGGTGGAGTCATGCTGCAAGGCGGTTGCTGGCAAGGAGAGGTGCCGTGTTTGCTTTAACTCACAGGATGCTAGCAACTGCAGTGCTGAGGAGATGTTGGGTATGAAGGTAGGTTGATAGGTGATTGTGGCGTATAGATTGTTGGGTAAAAAGTGAGAATCAATGTGCATCCCTTTAAAAGTTGTTTTGATGAATCTTTATTCATCCAACCACATTTCAGTGAGTTGCTGTGTGTCAATTCCTTTGAGAGAATTTTGTTAGGACCCACAAGGTATTGTAGGAATTTCCCACAGATTCAAAGCACTTTTGTGTAATTATTTGAAGAGGCACAGATACAGCAAAGAAGTCCATGTTGTTGACTCAAGGTCAGACAAAAGCTCAAGAAATATAAAACAATGTTTTAATACCAGCTTTCGAGGCTACTAGTGTTAACGTGGGGATTTACCTTGCCAGCCCTCTGCTAAAATGAGCTCCCTTCATCTCCTGGTCTCCTGGCTATCAGGCTTCTGGCCAAAAACTTTTACGTGCCCTTTCTCCTTCACCCATCCTTTTGCTGGCTTTCTATGCTTTCTGTGAATAATGGAGAGTGACATTTAAATACTCCCCATCCATCTTTGCTCCGTCTTTCTCTCTAAAAGACTTCTCTGCAGACATTGTTTCAGCTGTCTACAGTTCTAATTTCCATTAACTACTTTACAGACTTTTGCACCAAAAGCTCAGATGTTAAAATATGCAAATGACGCATCCAGTATATTTAAGACACTATTGACATGTTTGCTTCATTATGCAAAGACCTAGGAGGAATATGTATGACTAATGTGCATTTAGTTTGCACACCCTTTTGATGTTATGTATTCTTATCTTTAATAGTACTGTAGGACTAATTAAACAAATAAATCTACGGTCCACCTAATTGTTTGGTTTAATTCAAAATGTTGTTGTGTATTTCCCCTCTCCATGCTGGAAAGCCATCAGCAGAAGATCAGCGTAATTGCTATGCAGAGCCGAGCTCTCATGTGCCGCATTGAGACAATTTGCATATTGGAACAACTAGATTTCCCTCTGGCATGATTAGATGGTAAGCTGTATCTGTGAAACCACTCCAAAGAGAAAAGAAACATTAGTCCAATGCAGGTGGTGACACTTGCAAAACAAGCCTGTCTATATCTGCTCATTTTGAGCCAAATCAAAGCACTTTTTGGTTCAGACAATAATTCGGCAGCGTTTCAGTGTTTCTGCGTACTTAACGCAAAAGTGGATTTCTAATGAACTACTGCCGCTCTGCAGAAAATATGTCTAGAAAACGATAGTTTTTTTTGTTTTGGCTAAAAACGACATAATCATACAAGACCACTGGAAGCACTTTGAAACAAATAATCAAAAGATTATCAGAGTGGGACTTAAAAAAAACCATGCCAATAAACTAACCTTTTTAAGCTAATCATTTGCTAAAATTATACTCAAGCAAAAGTAGATGTGAAATCTTTACAAATATAATATTTAGCATGTTCTCCTTGTGTGTGGGGTTTTCTCCAGGCAAACCGGTTTTCTCCAACGCTCTAAAAACATAATTCACAGGTTAATTGGTGTTAAAGAGTGTGAGTGGCACCTTGGTGTAGCTGGGATAGGCTCCAGCAACCCCATTCATCAATGAGTAGAAACAAGCAGGTTTAGAAGATGGATGACTGGATGGACTTCTAGCACTTTTAGAGAACAATAAAGGGTTTAGATTAAATATTAGTATTAACAAAATAAAAGTGGCCAATAGTCAACTAAAAGCCAAACTAAACTGAAAATATTTTTTTCTTAAAAATAAAAACTATTCGTCTTTAAGGTATAATTTTGATTTGAACATAAGAGTAAACTAAGTTGGAATAATTGTCAATTATACATATGGTCATTTTTGTGTAATAACATGCGTAATACAACGTAAAATTTTAATTGATTTGCAAAGGCTGAAAGGAATGTTCATGGTGCAGCTGTTCGACCAGGTGTAACCCGAAAGCAAAAGTAAATAGGTTTAATCAAAAATGGTGGAGGTGCTGGCAGCACTGGATCGTGACTGGGGTGGAACAAGCGACGCGAAAGGACCGTGACAGTAATTCCCCGTAGCGAGGCCTGATATTGGAGACAAAGCAGTTTGCAAGGGCATGAACAAAGGGCAAGAATCTAAGGAGCCAGGAATGTAGGATACACGCACGTCGGTTCATGTCGCGGTTCCTAAATCGAGGCTGACGAGATAGGAGCCAGCTGGGGCATCAGTGGAGTGATGAGGAGGGGGTTAGCCGGAACCGTGACAGTTTGCATCATTTTAAAAAAATTCCCTTTTTAATAGGGAATTTAGTCAATAATGTGAATTTCTTGTTGGGATACATAAAATTGCACTTCAGTAACCTGGGAAAAGCAGCCACTTTAAAACGTGTGTTGCTAAAAAAAAATAAAGATTAATAGTGCAACTTTTATCACTTCTTTTTAGAGTTACAGTAACTTTGGGCTTTTTGTGCTGCAACAATCAAAAACAAAAACCAACCGCAAGATCTTGGAGTTACTGTCTGGCTTTAAGATCTTAGTGTAATACATCTGTTCATTTCAGGAAGATGGATTGAATCCATGATGGCTCAGTAATGAAGAAAATGACAGTCAATCAAAAAAATACAGATCATAGGCTGACTGAATATTCTTTATGTCGAACATTAAATATTGGGATTGCATGGAATACAAATAAAAAAAACTGAAAGAAAAGGCAAGAAAGTTGCCATCAATTTCCCATGACATACCTTAACTCTGTTTCACTGAAGATGTACAACACTGCAGTAATGAATTCCTCGCAGCACCAACACAGCAGTTAACAGGGCAGCTTTCAAAGGCGTAGAATCAGGGTCAGGGTGTGCAAGGAGAGAGCTGCTCCATGACTCATACTGACTGATGATTGCAGACATGGAAATGTTTTGTTGTTCCAAATGGTGAGGCATGCAAGTGAAGTTGAAATATTTGACATTAACTTTTGCAGATGCAGTGCAAAAAATATATATGAAAAGCAAACCCTTTTTTTATATATATATATATATATTTAGTTTTGCATATGGATCCCATTTGAGAAACACTAAACTTAGTTTGAGAATCACATAAAAGCAGAACATCTGCTGTTGTTATGTCCTTATCCCTGTGTAATGTAGATGTATGCACATCATATAACACGCTATGCAAACTCCACAGTCTAATTTTAAGAGCACAAATTTCATTTCAGGAACAAGTATACTGTCAGTGTTAAACTGTTTCCATTTTACGTCACTGTATGTGCAACTAATATACTCTCTGAGCTGGAATTGTGTGTTAGATCTACTATTTTTAACTCTTCTTTTTTTAAATGAGGAAAACATTGTGATAGATGCAACATTTTCTCACATTTTAAGTTAAGTATATTGAAATATGTCTTAGAGTTCCTTTGGAAACACAGAGAAACTGTTGCATTTTGTCATAAATGCAAAATGTCCACAGCTCAATAGGGGCTCAGGAAGGAACTCATTTGTTGCAAACATTTTATAGCTGAACAAGTTGTAACAGTATTAAGGCTGGATAACATCAGTATTTTTCAAACAACAGTATTTCACAGATTCCCTCAGCTTATGCTAATTATGGGATGTTTTGGCAATGAAATACAGGTTTTCGTATTTTGACTTTTGTTCCTAATAAACTTGCAGAGAGGCTAAAGATGATTTTTTTTCCCCCTCAGTCATCCTTCGTGGCTAGCGTAGCTCAACACCCAGAATTTAAGGGCTACATTTGGGATTTTTAGGTTATTTTCCAGCAAAATTTCTACTTTAAGTTTTTAACCAGAGCCTTTGTCATGGTTGAGTCCCAGTAACACCTTTTAGTGATAAACCATTCTGGAAACTGTGAGTTTTATTAAAAAGGTGGGCAGTTTTGAACATAACCTGTTCCAAGACTGAGAAGTGAATCAGACTAAAGACAAAAAAGATTTAAAAAAATATTCAGCATCCATAAGCAATATCCAGATGAAACTCAAACTTCTATTTGATTATAGTGAGCAAGTTTAAATCATTAAAAAAAGAAAAGTAAAAATCAATTAAAAGCTTGTTTTTACTTTTATTTTATTTTACATTGTCAATATTGTGCAGTTTTTTGTTGGAGGCTGTGGTTGGCATTGACTCTGAACTAAAAAAAAACATGAGGCAAAAACATTTGTCCCTTTAAATGTTTGTATACATGTTCAATGAATACATGTCAAAGAGATGGGGTGACAATCACATTAATCTCCCTAAAAATAAATACTGTATTTTTTTAAGTATAAATTATTGTCTTTTGCATAGTTTAGTAGGGGGTGCAACTTATGTTCAGGTGAGACTAATATGTGATTTTTTTAAAAGAAGAAATAGCAGCAACCCCTCAGAGGGCACTGTAAGTTACCACTGACAACAATGCAGAAGAAGCAATGCTAGGTCTTACGCTGGACTAGGCAGAATTGTTCCAAAGGGACACAGATGATAAAGAATTCAACCGATTTGTGATTTGAAGTGGAATAAAGAGTTTAGTTGACTTGTTAGCATTTTCTTTATGCTATCTTAATAGTTGTTTATATGTTGCTCTAGTTTTCCTCCAGTAAGTACATATCGATGTATAATGGTAGGAAAGTGTGCATATATTCAGTTTGTTTTTGTTAACTTTTTCGTTATTTCGAATCGCCTTTCAAGATGAAATGTCCGTTCTTGTTCCCATATTTTGTTAAATTATTTTCTCCAAAAAGTGCTACTTATATGTTGTCTTTTTTGGTTGCTGCAACTAATACTCTGGTGTGACTTACGGTCTGAAAAATACTGTAGTTACTCAGTAGTTTTTTAAATGCTTACCTTTTCTTGATTACTATGTCTACTATAGCTTTTACTTATAATTAATTTAGACAGTGTAACAACATATTTGTTTTGCTCTGTCCACCTGTGCCTGTGACGACAAGTGGTTGGAGTTTTTAGCTGTGACTTCCATAGTTAAACATATGAAATGTTTCACAGATGCTCTGGTGTCTGCTCATCAGGTCAGCATAATGTGGTGTGTTGACAACATTATTTCATTCTCCCTAACACATTTTGGATGATCTGCCATTTGTTTCTCTTTATTTTTGACTCAGACACACAAAACTATTGTACTTCAAGCAAATTTAGAGTGCATAAAAAGCCTATGAAACGCAGACTTGAAGCCGTAATCAATCCTGCAATTCAAACAATATTATATTGCTCACATGGAGAAGCTTAATACACATGAATATTCAAGTGCCAACGTTTTGCCGTCTGGTTGTATTTTAAACAGTTCTTAGAATTTTGACTTGCACTGCAGCTACGCGCAGGTGGAAGCAGCAGAGCATGTAAGACTCAGCTCTGCTGTCAAACATAATTGCATAACATTTCTGACTTACATTCTTCCACTTGTGAGTAACCAATTTATATTTTCATAATCTTAAAAACACGGAGGGAATTATGAATGCAAGCACTCAAACCAAGCTGATTATGTGGGTGTGCTGCTTACTCCTGCACCACATTTCATTTCTGCTCCAAAAAAGCTTTGATTTAAATGCAAATAAGGCCCTGCAATGTACACAGGTCTGAATGTGTGTGTGTGTTTTGCTGAAAGTCTGAGCTGAATGTGGACCTTAGAAAGCCGGCGTCTGCTTGCAGCTCATTAAAGGCGGGGTGTCCATTGATTACAGTCAAGTAGTGAAATGGCTCCTCTTTTTTTTGTCTTTGATTAAAAACACTGCTTATAAAAAGTGCTGATTTATTGTTGTGTTCACGCTGATCTGAGCTTGAAGAAAAAAGAAAAGTAGAAGGGAAAAGATGAGACTGATTAATGAGACACTTGCTTTTCATCTTCATCACCCACACAGGATAGGAATTGGATGGAGAACTCAAATGAGGCGCCCACTTGCTTTACACGGAACTTGTTTACCGTCAAATGAGGCGGACTGTTTTCTAGCTTGAGGGTTTCATAATCTTCAGTCTGATGCACTTATGCATCACTACAGGTGTCTGTGCATTTCTGCTCAGCTCATCAACTATCCATTATTATGTCATCTCACAAGTTGCAACCATCGTTTCTACTGAAAGTTTATAAGAAAGCAGTAAAGTACTTGTTTGTCCCATTAACTGTAAGAGAACTGGACTGGGTGACCCCTCAAAGGAAGTACCTGCTGGTCCATGAAGCCAAAATTCCACATGCTTCTATAGAGAAATAAGCAGCTATGATTCAGTTTTTATATTTGTCAGAATAACAATTCTTGCTCTGCTGCCTTTTTTGACATGTTCTTGATAATCATATTTGTTCCCCCACAATATTTATTTCCCTATTTCAAGTTATTCAAGTCACAAATTGGCCAATCAGATGTCTCAATTAAAGTATGTGGTGCCTGCTGGCCCTCACGTCAAACGTTTGACTCCTGATTGGGTAGAGTGGTTACCATAGAAACAATGACTCAGACCAATTTCATCCAATCACTGCTTATTAACGTCGTCTGGCTCCAACATGGCGGCGCATACTAGAGCTCTGCGCAAGACTATTTTCTTCATCCCGCTCCCGCCTGCGCCCGCCAAATTGCTGACCAATTCCCGCCCGCTCCCGCAACGTATGCGTTACACTCCCACCCGCACCTGCAATATGTATGTCCACTCCCGCCCGCACCCGCTAAACTCTGAGAATTTATTCCCGCACAATAATAGAGATGCATTGATTTTGTGTCTTCTCTCGTCCCGCAGGAAAAAAAAAAAACACGTATTTGTATTGATATTATTCATCAGCTGCAGAGGGCATGAACAGGTGAACAGGTAGAGAGGAAAAGCAGGTTGAGAGGCGAGGGAGGGGCTTTGACTTCAAACTCTGGTGGAAACACGGGCGTCAGATTAAGACGCAGCTCTCATTGCGGGTGTTGAAGCAGAGACTTTCTCTGTGATGATCTTATGAACTCAAACATGGAAACATGATTACTATGCAGAACTCTTCACAATAATAAACCTGATCTCTCCACATTCTCTGTGTCTACCATGCATTGATAAACACAGACATCGCTCCATGTGGCGATCAGACCATAACTTTAGCTGGTAGCTCCTCCCACACGCGACCGCGGAACCCAGCTTTAAAGAACACAATTGCTAAGAGGCCGGGTGGGGCATTGCACACCCCCAACAGCACGTTAAATGACAAAACCCATTAAGCGTCTCTACCTGGTGCGTTCACGGAGCTTCAGTACATAAGACTCCAACAGCCGCACAGCCTAACGTAGTCCGCTATTATATATTCATAAGAAATCCGCCCAATCCGGACAATCCCGGGGGGGGGTTGCCAGCCGCTCCCGCCCGCAGCACAATTCAAACTGCCTTCTCCCGTGAGATTTGCGTTGGGAATAAAAACTTGTTCTAGTGCATACAACGAAAAAAGACAACTACTTTGACTTCATTTAGTCGGAACCGGGAGAAAACCATTTTTCACGAGTGATGTCGCACTCACTAGGTCCAGTTCTTATAAACAATCAATGGTTTGTCCCCAATTTGAAAAGATAAATGCTGTTAATTGGATAGAATGTCTTGTCAACAAACAAATTTTATGATTTTATGAAATCATATCAATCCTTTGAGCAGGTATGACTTTCCGAGTTTACCCCTTTGTATTTGGAGTAAGCTGAAATGTGTGTACAGTGGTCTTTTGCTATATTGCAGTTCAGCTTTGTGGTTTCGCAATTGTTTTTTTTTTTTTAAGAGCAATTTCGCATGCTTTATTTCTTTTTTATTGTGAACTGTGTTCTGTGTCCTGATTGGCTGGAGACCTTTTCAATCAAACTCTTCCACTTTGTGTCTCCTCTGCACATGCAGCTCTTCAAACCTGCATAAATCTTTGACCGTGAGCAGATCTTTGTTTTCATTCTATAATACTGGACTTGTTCTTCTATGAAGGTTTGAATTTTGAGAGTTTAAACAGGAAAACTGGTGAAAATGTTCATGTTTGTCTAAAAAGTGTGTAGTGTGTAGTCAGAGGTTTTACAGCAGATTTCACGGGTTATTTTTAGAACGTACTAAATGATAAATAAGGCACTTCTATTCACGTTTGTAATGAAGTTCCTTTCCTGGCAGTCTCTAACTAGCTACCATAAAGTGTAAGCGATGGCCATGAGTTCTCTTCAGTCATTTCTCAGTGTTCAGGGTTGCTGGGGTCTGCTCAAGCTGTGTTCAGTCATCATTGAGTAAATCTATGGCCCTTAGACGTCTATCAAAGGCCCACATGTTGACAAATGCCTCCATGCTCTGTTTGAAAGTAAATTTGCAGTTAATCTACCATGCATGTGCTTTGACTGTAGAAGGTAAACAGACCCATGCAGCTTGCAGACTCCCTTGCAGGAGCGGCCCAGATGATAACAAGGGCAATCTTTGCACACTGATAACTTGGGAATGTAAAACACTGCAGTTTATTTGTTGGCTTTTTATCAGGAATGTTCCCCACAACCATAATTCAAGGACAGCTTTATTTTGCACTCCTCTAAGGTCTGTACGTGTGCAGCAACAACAGAAACATCTAAAGTACTGCAGCTCTCCAGGAGATTCTCCACCAAGATCTCTGTCATCCTCCTAGATTTGTTCGATTTTTACACGTGATTGAATCTTTCATTGCACGATTTGGATTTCCTGAAAATGTGTAACATCTTTAATGCAAGCCCCAAGGATTATTGGAAGAGTTTTGATCCACCTTTCTCAGTTGTAAAGACAGACTTCCTGATTCAATATTGCTTTTCCAGACCTCACTCGACCTCCACTGTTGCTGTTGACGGCCATTTCCTGTTTAATTTATGAACTGAGGTCACAGCTGTCTGGAAATGCATTGCTATCTTCTTACAGTCTTCTCATGCATTGGAGGCACTTTGTGGAAATTGATTATTTTAATTTTCTGAGTGCTTAGCAGCTGCTTAGATGAGCATGCTCAGACCATGTGCCAGCAATCAACACAGGGTTTGGGGAATCAGAGCAGCTCTAAGGTTTGCATTAACAGAAATAAAGTTCTATACATTTCATTTGTGCTTGGAGTTCTTTTTATGATGACTTTCTTTAGTCTTTTGAATTTTCAATGCATTGTTTTGTTGTTATTGCCTTTGGTGTTCAGTGAAAGCCTAAAGCCTCAGTCTGGTCAGGCTGACTGAGATAATCAAATTCAATAACAGCCTTGACCCTGTGTTCCTCAATTCCATTTCTAAACTCTCCGTCTTTCTTTCCATAATGGCTCACTGTCTGTCTCTCCTCTTTCCTTGTGTTGTTGCTGATTTTGCAGCTGTTAAGTGAGCCGATGCATACTTTATGCTTTGTTTCAGTGCATTTCCTGAATAATTTACTCGTGTTGTGTGACCTATGAAAACGTACACTTTGTTTGGCTTTATTCTAACACCATGTTTATCAAATATTAAGAATCAGAATGTGGATATTTGAGAAAAAAAACAAGCATTTTACCACAGGTGTCATCAAGATTTGCTGTTACCCAGCAAATCATGGTTTGACCGACGCTAACCTCGATTTGTTTCACGAGGGGTGAAAAAAGAAATTCTTGTTTGACTGATTTTTTCATATAATTTCATAAAAGCTTATCATGGTTCCGTAATCCACTATGACAAGAAACACTCTGAGTAGCATGGTCACACTTACAGGAAATAGCCCCATCAGCGGAACTCCCATCAAACGAATGACCTGAGCAGCTTTCAAAAAACTGACAACAGGCTTTACCATATGTGTCATTGTTGGCTTTTATTTGAGACAGAATTCAGAGATAACTACGGCAGTTTTAGGGCCAGTTTACAAAAAATAAAAAATAAAATAAAAAAGTAATTACACTTTAATATTACTTTTGTTTTGTGGGCGTAAAACTCTTTCGTACATAACTCTTTGGGATTCTGTGGATATTTCACGACCAAAAATACAAAAGAATAATACAAAAATAAAAAAGTCTTTCAAAGAAATATTTGTGAAGATGTTTTATCTGCACTTTGTTCATGTTTTGAATTGACTTTTCATTTTACTGTATTACTTGTGATTTTTTTTTTTATATATTTGTAAGAAGGCCCACATGCCTTTCTATATTTTCATAATTAGTTTTTGCTTTTTTTATTATTTGAAAAGCATTTTCAATTTCAATTTGGGTATAAATTGAAATTTTACAAATAAACCTGGCTGGCCTTGGCAGGACTAAAAAAGGGGGTGAATGAATGAATGAATCAAAAATGGAAATATTTGGTCCATTTAGCACCACAGTATTCCCCCTGTATTCACGTGGGTTAGGGTCCAGAGACACCCGCGAATACGCAGAATCCGCGAAAATAGAGGACCATCCCCCACTCACCCCCCGCAGCTGAAGAATGTCCATCACTGATCCACACTCATCAAAATCCTTCTGAAACATTTCTTGTGCTTTGTTAAAAACATTTATTAAAAAACATTGGAACACTGCTAAACATTAAGAGTTTTTTTTTACTTTTTTTACTCAGAGCAATGGACTGTACTGTAGCGTACTTCATAGGGCACATTAGGATTGTCCCTCTGTCTCTCTGTGCCTTAAAACTCCTTCATCAGTTAAGGGCAAGAGGGCATCTACTTCTAGAAGAGGCCGGTTTCATTCACCATTCATTCATGAGAATTAACCTATTCTCCTTGATTATCTTTCTTAGCATATCAGGCTGCTTCTGAGTTAATTTTGGTTGGTAGCAATTCAGGAACCAGTGGAAATAGCTGTGAAATATTCATAAGCAGCCGAAAAGGAAGCCAACGGGCCGGCATCTTCTTCATCTCTGCTACCCTCCTCCTCCTCCGCACCTCCCTCAGACAATAAATTCTCATACAGGCGGCTGGAGCTGACTATTTGTGATGAACCGGAGGAGTCACATGATAATATATTTTCATATATTGTTTGATGATTATCAAATATTTTAAATCACGAATATTGAAGTGGGAATAAGCGGGGGAACACTGTACCTTTATTTGCTGTCAATAAGATAAATGATGGCTCTTTATACATAAAATTTTGCATAAAATCCTCTTTTTGATCACTAAATCATTAGTTAAACATGAGCGAGGTAGTATGATGGTATGGGGTTGTGACGTGTATAGTATGAAAGACACTTCCCAAATTAAGCAACTGACACATTCTGCAGTCCTTCTGGTATGAGCCCTTTTGGTCAACAGCTCTGCCAGGAAGCCTGCGAGACGAAAATGACTCAATGCACAAATTCTAACTCTGGCAGACTTAACTGAGAAAAAAAAAGTTACAGAGAATGGAGGCGTGAAAGCAAAGAAACGTATAAATGAGACACATTTATGGGAACTTCTGCAGATATTTCACTTTGTTCAGTAGTTAGAAAAGATGCAACTTTGGTTAGGCAAATGATATGAATGTACATTTTGGTCTATTAAGGGATTCCAGGACTTCTTTTTGTAAGTCCGGTCACTAATTTGTACTATCCTGTGATTTTAAAATGTAACAAGGCATTACTATAAATACCTTTTTGATTAAAACATTAAAACAATGCAGTGTTCAAAAACTTTTGACTAGTATTCACTGAACAGATGATCTCTAACTGCTTAGATCCAGACCCCTCCCCAACACTGTTAATACAAGAAAGGGGAACAAAGCAGTAAACATTAATACGATATTTGAAGCTAGATGACTGTTTTATTTTTTATAATTAGAATCAATGGGAAGTTGCTCCCTATAGAAGCCTGCCTCCAGTGGTATTTTGGAGAACTGCAACAATTTGCTCCTCCTGCTTCTCACTGTCAAAACACACAATTTTATTTATTTTTTTGCTGGAGAAAAAAAAGAATCTTAATGGAAATTTAAGGATAAAAATAAAAGAAATATGGCATCTCTGTGGTTAGCACTCATGCGTCTCAGTGAAAAGGCCGTGGTTCAAATCCCGGCTGGGACCTTTCTGTGTGGAGTCTATATGTTCTCCCTGTGCATGAGTGGATCTCCAGACACTCCGGCTTCCTTCATCCAAAAACCGTCTGAATAGGGTTATTGATTACTTTAAGTGACCCAAAAATGTGAAAAAAATAAAATAATGATCAGATCATCAAACCACAAAAACACTCAATACACTAAGAGAACTAATTAACTGAAACAGAAACAGATGTGAAAACTACAAATTAAAATCTATTATGCTATTATTTTTGTTAAGTTTGGTTATTATGGTTATCATGCTATTAATCTATTATTAGATTATCTATATAATCTATTACGCCTGAAGAACAGAGACGGAAAGCTTAAGAAATAAATAAATAACGTGAACATAAATAAAAACAAATTATAGCCCGAAGAGCTAAGCTAAGAAAACGGAACCAAATACCGGTCATCAATTGTCTAAGTGTTTTCTTAATAATTGTTTTTTAGTCACTTCTTGCAGATTATAATGTAAACCATAAGGGATCAGAATGTATAGGTTCCCAAGCAAAACTTATGGAAATGTCTCCCCAAGTACTTTTTACATTTGAAACTTTGCTGTCACTGCATGAAGTTTGCTCCTTTATAACTTACTTTCCTCCAAAAATTGGATATAAACCTTTTCTGAGACTGCATGTCCAGGTGGTCCCAGACCGCAGGATTTTTGAAATGCCCCCAGTGGGACTTGAGATTGAACTGAAATGTTAGATGTTCACTCCACTGAACCCTATACTTTTATTTATTTATTTATTTTTTTATCTCCTTTTTTTTTCATCTGAAAACGCAAAATGACTTTTTAATGGATCTTTGGTTGACATCTGCCAAGCTAGCTGTATTCTTGATGACTTGACAGTAACAATCGAAGGACATGTCTGACAGTGCCCTGTATTGTACAGAACATCTAAGATGTAGCATTATCATAGATATTCTAAATAAGAGATTCCCTCTGCTGTGTTTACTTTTGGCAAAACAGTTTGACAGTTTGAGTTTAAACTGGTGTGAAAAGGTTCTGCAGGCACTGCTAAGTAAGTCATTTTATTTCACACACGTTTCCCATGCAAAATTTCCAACAATCCCGTCACGTAAAAATAGTTTTATGATTGCAAAATGCCAAGGTATTCAAATAAGAAATTCATTTTCAGCGAGTTTGGATCTATTTAGGTTCTCATGCTGCAAACATTTCTGAAACAGTCTTAAACCATGTTTGTAAGTAGTTCTTGAGTGCCCCCTCATTATCCCAGGTATCACCGTGATGTACAGCAAGTCCTGCTGACAGATGATATCACATGTAAATACATCAGCACACTCAATGAGGATGAACTCCTCAAAGTGCTACTGGCACTGCACAAATGTCTCG
This sequence comes from Oryzias curvinotus, assembly GCA_023969325.1. Lineage (NCBI taxonomy): Eukaryota > Metazoa > Chordata > Actinopteri > Beloniformes > Adrianichthyidae > Oryzias > Oryzias curvinotus. The sequence continues at coordinate 13,791,173 of CM043720.1, read as the reverse complement.
ATGCCGCTCCACTTACATTTACATGCCCATGCCGCACTAAAGCTGAGATGATGTGTCGATTGCTGCTGCTGAATTCCATCAGCCAGACAGAAGTACGCTCCCAGCAGCTCCCCTGCTAGCATCTGCGATCATCCTGTTGAATAATGCAAAAGCGAGTCTGCTCCTTTCTCGCGCTCTCTGTCATTCTGTCTGCACGAGCAGCAGCCCCATCAAGCACACTGCTATGCCATCAACATGCTAATTGCACAGTGGATAGGGTCTTCTAATGGCAAACAGTATAAAGAGTATGAACAAAACCCATCAAGCGGCCAATGACTCAGTCATCATTAAGATATTATGCTGGTACACTATTCAAAATTTATTACATTCAAGTATTTCATCTTTGTCAGCAATAGCATATGCATGTTACATAACATTAACATATGTCCAGTGGCACACACATGCACTCCTACAAATGCCTGGACCATAAACCATGTGTCAGGTCTGAGGTCAACCCTACATATTCATTTTAGTCCTGTTTTTTTGCTGGTTTTCCTCTCATTTTAGAGGTTTTTGCCAATTTCTCTGTTATTATGTTTGGTGCGGGTTAGTACATTTTATAACATCACTTTGAATTTTCTCTTTTAGTCAAATATCTATTCACCAAGTCAAAATTCATTTCAAATTTTGTTACTTTGAGTTTATAATGATTTATATAGTTATCATTTTTCTAAACCCAATTTTGCTTGACTGCTATAGTCTTTGTAAATCTGGTGTTAATAATGTAAAATAAATGGAACTTTATCTTTTTTAAATATTACTAATGTAACAAACCGTTATTAGTCCTACCTACCAATAACGATGCATTGTTAAAACAACAGAACAATCCAGCTGAAGATGATCAAACAGCTACTCAAAGTCATAGACTGTATATGAGAACTGGACTGAGTGACCCCTCATCCCTTGCGTTCCGAACAGGAAGTGCCTGCTGGCTTCAAGAAGCCAAAAATCCTTTCATCAAGCTCACTTCAGAGCAAAACCCTGCTTACTGATGTTGTCTGGATCCAATATGGCAGCGTCGTATCGTGGAAAAATGGCAACCAAATTGACTGAATTTGGTCATCCCTCTCTTTTACAGTCAATGCTTAAAGTCTATATTTCAGAATCTCTATGAATATTTTTTTCTTGCATATGAATGCCACAACACTCATTTGTTGGCGCAAGGAGTTTTGGTTAAAATGCTTACTCTTGATTCTGAATTGGGTTCGGATGTCTTTGCTGATTAGTGAGAATCCTTTAAGTGATCCCTGTTCAAATGGTTGTGGTGAACTGTGTCAGGTTCAAATTGTGCTCAGTGCAAATTGCATTTATTCTTTTCTTTGTCATTTTTTAAAATCTAGAATGCTGCCATACTCATGCCTCATACTGATGCTTTTTTGGTTTTGTCTTATAAGATTACGTACAATTGTAAGATCTGTTGTAAGATTTCTGTACTTTATTACAACAAAGGCAGTAAAAATATATAATTAAAGGAAAAACAGTCCTAAATGCAGATCATTTTAAATGGAAATCCTATAAAATCTAGGCTGATTCCATGCAGCTTTTTTTAAGAGTAGTTGTGCATCGATAGTTTTAATGGTGCAAAAAGGCAAACATTGGTTTTGCACATCAGTTTAGAGCATTGGATCTAACCTCCGACTAATCTATGTTGGGTTTTTTCACAATAACAAGCCTCAAACCATTTTCTTCTCTGTGCTTTGTCTCTGCAGTATTGCTGATTTGTTCCCTCCTCCTCACAGCTTTTAATTACAGTTGTGAGAAATTTAATCAGTGGGTTGCTCACTTACTTCTGTTTTTTTTATTTCCATGCAGCGCTGTCTGAGGTACCGTTTTCTAAAGAAGAAAAAGCACAATATGGGACAATGGGAAGCAAAGTATCTTCCATTGCTTTAGTTTAAGGTATCAGGCCAAACTTAACAAATGAAACCAGAGATACAGAGCTAGAGAGCAAGTAGAAGCCAAGAACTGCAAATACTTCTAAGAACATATTTCAATTTTTGATTTAAAAAAATGTAATTAACAAACCAATCAAAAAATCAATTAAATCAAACCGATCAATCAAATCAAAAATAGATTTCTAAAGTATATGTTTTTAACTGCTGGTGTGGAGTTTTTATGGTTTAAGCAAGAATGGAAATGTTATTAATATTTTACAGTTGGTGTTTTTAAAGAAAATTATTGTATGCTGCGACGTCCAACTGAGAATATTTTCCTTTTTCTGACCCACAGTGGACATACTTAAGAAGTGCTTGCATATTTTCTCTATCACCTGTCACACATGAACTGTTCATGACACATGAAGTCACATGTGAACCATAGGTGATGGTCGTCTGAAGGCGCCACCATCAAAGACCCTCATGCTACTTCTGTGATATTTACACACTGCGGTAGAGCTGTGATGGGGCATCTACTGCTGCTGCAGACTTCCATCAGTCACACAGAAGCAGCTGCATTGGATCGGTGTTCAGCACTCGACAGTGAACAATGTCATTAGCAAGCAGAAAACCATTTAAAGCAGTTGCAAATATTTTGAGAGGTGGACATAATGACAAGTTGATCTGAAGTTCAGTCAACAGAGGGGAAAAACAACTGACAGCTAGTATAGATGCCTCACTTAGCAATAATATTGTTTGAAAAAAGGATTTAACTCTGACTATGTCTAGATGCAAATCAATACTTGGAATCAATATTCCAACTTCTTCTTTGCTATGCCGGATCCTGTATAAGAAATATGATTTTATTGATTTTTATTTATCTACATTAAGGTAATATTCCTAATGCAGCCATTTTTTTTGAATAAAATATAGAAAACATGGACACTATTTTGATAGTACTAGCATGTTAACATCTTTAAAAATTGGTACCATGGAAGGCACATATGCACACCTCTTACTGCAGTATTTCTGTTTTTCCACAAATTTGCTAAAACTTTCATTTTGGTTAAAAAGTTTGCAGAGTCCCACAGGATCCAAACAGAACTGCTCCAGGCCTTGTGCCTTTTTAAGTGAGTGTTGTTAGTAAATCGCAAAGCAAAATTGAATGTAAAATATAAAACATTTATTTATTCATTAAACAAAATGCAATGCAATACACTCTGCATGTCCCCAACTAGGAGTAGAGTGGTTGTTGTCAGAGAATGCCCTCATGTTTCCTTAAGTTCATATGAACACAGTCCCTGAAGAACTCACACATGACACAATGAGATAAATGTGATAAAAGGATCAGTAAAAGTAAATCACTTAAGTTGTTGTTTGTGGGGATTGTTTGTGCGGAGGCAAAATAGAATGTGACACCAACATATTTTATGTATCTTTGTGGGAAAGCGCATCAAGCAGTACAGAAGTTAATTTTTTGAGCAAAGCATTGGTTTGAAATAATGACAAAGAGCAATGACAAATTATGAGTATTTTTATTTATGAATAATTTAAGAATTTACAGTCCTAGTGTTTTTTTAATCTTTTTTTATCTTTTCATTTGTAATCTTTTATTTTTTATACTCGTTTTCTAACAGGTTCCAAACCGTTGGTGCTGCTCAATGAAAGGTGCTTGCTCCTTGCACACAGCCTGGCTGTTAGAAATTAGTTTGTGTGGTAATCCAACAGTCACTTGCTTTCCACATGCACAACCCCTGTGTGCAGCATGTGCGTGAGGTCAGTCAGCAGCCTGTGTGCTTATCTCACAACTAGAGTGGTGCACCATATACGGCAGCTTCACCCGTACATCATAAGTGTGTGGAACTTGCATTTTCCAATTACTTCATGATACATTCACGACATATACGACATGGTACGTTCCACTTTTATGACGTCCCTTGAGGTGTTCGCACAATGCATCTAGGGAACTCCAAGATAAATCTCTGCTCCCTTAATGGTGTGGCCGCTCCTCCACGGGCCCGGACAACCCAAAAACATGCAGCATATGTAGTGGTCAATCCCCTCACGTGTGCATGCGACTACGGCATTAAGGAAAGAAATACAGAATTGTTCGTACCTCAGAGGACCTTTTAAAACTACAACAATACTGTGATCTTATCACTGGTATCCATATTATTTTGTTGTGCCACGTGCCTCAGGATTGATAGTTTTGAAGAATTTTCTTTATTAATAAACGTGTGGTAAACATATGTGTGTGTTGGGGGGACATGTGTGCATGCAGACTAATTTTGGAAGTAGGTTATGGTGTATGTTTGAGTTTGTTTTTGCCTGTTTTCCCCCCTTTGTCTGTGTAGATGTGTAAGCTGCTGAACGGCAAAGCTGGAGAGGACTGGAGAAAATTGCAAAACCCTATCAATCCTGTCAAACGTCTCCTTCTCTTCCATTCTACACTGTCCTACATTTGAACCCAAACTACTTTTTCCTCATCCACATTTATATTAATACTACTGACTTTCTATTAAAATCACTTGCAGTGTTTTTGACCTGTTTTTGTATCGAAATGAAGACAGAATTATGTTTCAACCGTACTTGCATAGTCTCTTATTTATACGCAGATGCTCTGTCTAGATGTGTCTGACCATCATTCCTCTCCTTTCAAGTGCAAAACTTCTCCTCAAGATGTTCCACCATCCGCTCCCTGCTTTCTGTAAAGATCACAATGTCATCTGCAAACATCATGATCCACAGAGATTCCTCTCTGATCTCATCTGTCAGTCTGTTCATCAACACAGCAAACAAGAAGAAGGTCAAAGCCAATGCTTGGTGCAGTCCTACCTCCACCTTGAACTCCACTGTCACATTGACAGCACGTCTCACAACTACCTTACAGCTCTCATGCATCTTCCACACAAGCTGAATGTTCTTTTTCATACAATCCACAGCTCCTCTTTCTGTAGCTTGTCAGATACTTTCTCTAAATCTACAAAGGCACAATACAGCTCCCTCTGACCTTCTTTGTACTTCTCCAGCTCCATTCCCAACGCAACTATTTCATATATGATTCTCTTTTTTGGCATGAAATGTTTCTTTCCTCTCAAATGTTCACTTTTGTCATCAGCCTAGCTTTCCCATAATTTCATTGTGTGACTCATCAGCTTTATTCCTCTAGTTTCTACAGTTCTACATGTCTTACTTGTCTCAAAATTTGGCCCTTTTTATTTATTCTTGAGGCAATCTTCTCCAAGATCTTGTTTAACAATTCAGTCTCCACTCTTAAATTTCTTTGACTAAACATCATTTGTGCTTGTTATCCTTCATGCGATCAGTCTTAGTAAATTACTGGCAAATCCTAATTAAACACACTATTTTTTTTTTATCTTATCAGCTTAGGTCTTTTTTTATTTTGTATTTTATGGGGATAAAATTAAACAAGAATGAGACGTTAGAGGTAAAGTGATTTGATGAGTGATATTATTATTATTATTGTATTAATTACTAAAATAATGTAAGAATGTCTACTGAGGATAATCAATAAGCACTCCGTTTTATTAGTTGATAAATAATCTGCAGTTGATCTGATGAGAACTAGATTATAGCAACTATCCAGAAAAAAGAAATCATTTAAAAGGGATGGGATTATATAAATGTGCCTATTTCCACTCCCATTCAAGAAACAAATAAAACTTTGCTTGACTTTCTTTGATAGTCATTGTTTTATTAATTAAGCTAATGCAATGTTTATACTGTATGCATTACTGCAAAAAATACTATTCATGAATATGAGCAGTTGTTGAGAAGATGTCGTCTTCTTTCGTTTTTGTTATTTTTATTTTATTTTACAAGAAATGGATAACTTGAAATAAGGGTTTAATAAATCTGTGATTTGTAATTTTTCATCATGTTATTTCCCTATTTGCATTGCTTGAAAGAAAAAACAATAAATAAACCGATAAATAGTATCAAATCAAGTGTCATGCTACTGTTAAAATGTCTTCACTTCTTGAGCAGGTAGAGATGCTACATTGATTGATTGTTGGGTGATTCAAATAGGTCTGCTGAGTTCTTCTGCGAGACTCAAAACAGACTCATTGTCTGTTTTTTGGTATATTTCAAGTAATCTCTGAAATCCTTGAATGTGAATTTGAAAGAGATCTAATTGTACTGAAAATTTAAATGAAAAATTGTATACTGGAAGATGCAATAACAATTGAAAATGTAAAAAGCATTCCTGGTGTTTTTGTTTTTTTCCACTTTGTCCCTAAACTGCAGCTTTGTCTTTCTTTTGACATTTTTCTGCAGCTCCTTGACTTTGACCTTTTCCCCTTTCAGAGAAACATTTTCCTTGAGCAGGAAATTCAGTAGGAGAGAAAAGTTGTTCACAATATGTGGAATATTAAGTGTATGAATCAGAAAATTGAATGAATGTTTTTGCTCAAAACTGTGTTATAGTCTTTTATTTGCATCCTCACTGCAAATTCCAATGTTCTTTTTTAATTTTCTTTATGACAATCATTCCATTTTTTATAATCAAGATCTAGATTTTGGAATCAGCTAAATTAAATCAACAAGTGGGTGGGGTTTTAAAAAAATTTAGGCCTCTGTGACATCGCTGAAACACAAATCCAGAAAAATGTATCCTCCGGATGGAATGTATTTGTCCACGTTAAAATACTTCCAAAAAGACTTTATTTTGAGAAGTGTTCGACTTTAACTTTCTAAAATACGTTCAATTGCAAATTTAAAACCAAGACATAGAACATGCAATAAAATAACACTGATCAGTGAAAATTGTCTAAACATGGTCTAAAAGACAGACACCAATTCATAGTTTATAACATTTCTTGTTGTCAGCCTTTCACAGCCTTAATGGATTTCTGTGTTTTCACTTTACCTGTGTCAAAGCTGGTATCGTTTAGTGGTGAAATGATTTATCAACTTATTGATGAATTGATTAGTATTCCCGCATAAAACCCGTTTATAGCCCAACATGCTATCTGTCTGTGCCGCAATACATTCATGGATCACAAATGTTGCTGTTTTCTGTGGTACTCTCTTCTCAGTATATTGATCAAAGGGCTGAAGAAGAAACATGAGGTAGACCTGAAAGGTAACCAAAGTAATAAGGCTACTTTCTTGTAAAGCTTAGTGATTAAAAAATAAAGGTACTTTGGTTTTAGTCCATAACATAACTCCTTGTGTGACTGAGTTATTATCTTTATCTTCAGAAATTTATTTTTTATGAAATAATCTTTCATTTGTAATTTTGGGGGAAAAAAAGATAACTTTATGATAAAATTTGTACTGTGCTGAAACTGTTAAGACCAGGAATCAAGTCTCTGCATTCTACTTGTCCTTACCCCAGGATGATCTCTGCTTGGTAGTGTCAACAGTAAGTAAAATATTACTCAAATCGTGCAAATATCTCTGTATCAGTGTTAGTTATTGATGTTTGTGCATACAGGCACTCTTATCAATGTGGCAGGAAAATATGTGGAACCAAATGGGAAATGCTGTATCCAACAGTTTACTGACAGATAAGGAATTCAAACAGTTTTTGTTTTTGTTTTAAATAAAACCCCATTTAATTAAACTTTTTGCAACTAGAAATTGGCATTTTTCAAGGGAACAGGCTTTTGGACAGCAGACTGAACCCAATATTGTTCTTCAATGCACAATTTCGTTTAGTGTAGCTCAATTTTCCAACAATTCTTTTTGTGTTACCCTTTGGACGTTTTCAAAATACTCACTACAGCTTTGTGATTAGGGTTAATGAATTGAGGGGACAACATTTCCAACTTAACTGCAGTAAGGCCGAGGCTTTAAACATGTCCATTTTGTTTCATTACACAAGGATCTCAATCACGAAAGCATGGCTGTTAGTTGGCTGCACTTTATTTATAAAGAAATGAAAACGTAAGTACATGCATAGACTAATAAGAGCCTGATTTAATAGAGTTTTGTGCTTGTAATAAATATTTGCAAGCTTTCAGCGCAAGTTGCTATACCCTGGGCCTTCTGGTTGAGTTAGGGGGGCGGCATAAAATAATTCTGCTAATTAAAGCTGATTTAAGCCTTGCTATTTTTATCTTTTTTTCCCAAGTGTCACATTATTACTTTTGGCGTTCCTTTTGTGCAAATTCCACTCTGCTGCGGTCTAAGGCGGCTAGAATTGAGAGTCCTGACCTCTACCTGCACCCCATCTTTGATAGCTCCTGCTGGGGTTTTACTGACCATCAACAGTGCAGATACAGTGCAGACCAGCTGCTAGGACGTGACTATCCTGCTTTAGAGCTCATGTGACAAAAAAAATACAGTTTTTGAAAACTGAATGACAGTCTAATAATAGTTAAGGATGTTCCCTGTAAACAATAACCTTCCTAACTTTTTTTTTTCACTTTTAATATGATTTTGTGTTTTTCAATTCATTTGTCTACCATGTCTTAATTGTCCATGCCATTTGGGTGTACTAATTTCCATGAAGTCCACCTTTCACAGCAGCATGACGCCCAGGGCTACAATCAGAAAAAAGCAGGTGGAAACACAGACTGTGTGCAATAAACCAAGAACAATACTTATGCTTTGAATAATTTGTAAACAGGCACCCCTGCTGCATATTCAGCATTACCGTGTTTCATTTTATAAGTCCAGCTCATGCATTCGACAATAGCCTGCAGCAAGCATTTCGTACGCTATTGAACAGAAATGCGAGAGAATTGGGACAGAAATGAATAATAATTTGTAAAACACTGAAATCGTTTTCCTGCTCATTAACTTATGTGTTTCAGAGTTTTCCTGGCATGTTGAACAATGCATGCAAACTAAAAACATCATTTTGCAAATAAAAACAAATGTGTTTGTTTTTGCTTTATAATGTACACCAGAAATAGTTGGATACTCTCTATAGTTGCACATACTCAGCACAAAAGAAGAAACAAATGTGTTCAATTCTTTGATATTATTGCCTTTTAATATCCAGACGATGGTTGCGCCTTACTGCAGGAAAAGTATGTGAGCTGTGGTGTCAAATTATCGCCGGTCGGCTCTGTCACCTCGTCTGATCCAGGTGGAATTGGTGGGGTTAGTCATCCATTTTGGCCTAATCTTGATCCATAGGGATCCTGCCCTCATCTGAGCTCAGCACAAAGAAATTAACTTTGTCTGACTGTTGAATTAGACCTGCAGCACCAGCACTCCGGAGCTTGCTCATTGGAACATTTCCAATCCTCTTACAGTCGTGTGTCTGTGCAGCTTTACCTGCAGAACTACGTGTTCTCCTATTTCTGGCTTTCATTAACCACGCGTTGTGTGGTTTCAGGGCAACACAATTAATCCAGCGTTAATTGTGATCATGGTTTGGCCTTTCACTATTAATTAGGCTTGATCAAGTGGCACACTGACGGTACACATTTAGCATGAATGCTCCAGTGCATGAAATCAAGAGTTCCTTTTACAGAAGTAAACTGTCTTAGCAGCCATGGGTAATTAATTAAACGCTCCCAAGCCACCCAAAGCACAGTTATGGCTTGGGGAAAGTACTTTTTATGTCACAAAAGGAAGTGAAAAATCTTTTTCTGTGACTCTGAAACAAAGGTTTTACTTGCTTGCATTCACTGGCTGCACCACATCATTGAGGTTTTGTGACTTATATGTATTATTTCATTTGTTTTTTCCAAGTTTTATTTATTTCATTAAAGTTTTCCCCCTCATAGTTCCGCCCCTGGCCAGTATATGTGCAAACTTCTAAGAGTTTCAGACATTTCTGGCTTTGTGTTGGTGGCATCAGCAATGATCCTGGAGAAGTAATTGGCATTTCTAAATGTCACAAAAGCACTTGTGCAGCATTTTGAGTCCATGATTTTACTGCTGGAGTTCATTCACAAGTACATTTTGTCAAAACATGTTTCAAGCTTCAAAAACAGAAACAAAAAAATGCAATATGAAGAAGGAGCCAAAGTAAGACAACCATGAGGAACAAATGACAAATTAGAATCATCCTGGATGTGTTACTGTGAGAGATCTGCAGTCCTTTTTGAGGAAACGCAACGGAAAAATGCTACAACTAAACATTGTCATTTTTCCAAAAGATGACTGGAATGTCTGAACATTATTTTGCAAAAAAGAATAATACTGCATAAAGTGCGCAGTAGAACTGCTATCATTGTTTAAGCACCCAACGTCTTGAAAGTGAAGCTTCTTCAGGTCCTCTGCAATACTGTCTAAGTATGCTTATCTGAGCACACAGACATGTTCATGCCAAGATAAAGAAGGGCCAAACATGCAGTTTGTTTTCATCTTTTGTGTACAAAGCCTTCTTTATACATACAAGCACAACTAGGATTTCAAACAGCGACTGAACAAGACACACAAGTTCTGGAAAAACATCCAAAGCTGATAAGACTGTAGAGTTAATTGGTTCTCATGGTTCTCATGTTCTCTTTTCATTTCAGCAGAAAATCCTTGCACCTACTCTCAAGCACAGCCAGGTTTGGGTTAGTATAAATGTTTTGTCTTGGTTGGTGGCTACATGTCCTGAGCTCTGAGCAGTCACTAAGAAAACCATGAACTTCAGTGTTCATCAGACTTTTGTAGCAACTATCCGACAACTATTCTCTTGACTTATACTTCTGCTTTGCTCTTTAGCTGCTCTCTTTAGGGGTAACTTTAGCAAATCATCCACCCTTTAATCCTGTCCTCTACATTCTCCTTGGTCACACCAGCCACCCTCACATATGCATGTTACGTGGATTCTATTACTGAAGTGCCTTATCCCTGCCTGTATATGGTCTGTTCACTTTATGTAGATACCAGTTATTATAATATTTTTATTTGTCTATATTCTCCTTACACTTATGTTACCTAATGTCATTAACTCATTACTGCACCTCACATTACCTTGTTTACTTTATTATTAACACCTAAATCTATCTATCCGCCCGTCTGTGTATCTATCTGTCTTTTGTGAGACAAAAGATTTACACGTCAGCTTTTTCCACGGTAATTACATCAGGATCTGACAAATTACTGACCCTGACAAAGGTCCATCCATCGCCAGCACTGCTACCTCTAGCTCTGCCTCCTATTTCTTAATCAGTCTCAAAAACCAACAGCATGGCTTCTCTCACCACAATCTTCTACACCTTTCTTTTCATCTTTGCTAAAACTTTTTATCACACTTCACACCTGAAAACTTCAATTGTGACAAACTTCTTCACCTCTTTCACACACTCTCTGTGTTGCTCTGGATTGTTTCTGGACAATACATTGCATTGGAGGATAATTCACAGCAGCAAAGAAAAGCACAATAAAGAAGAAAAAACTATATCTAAGTGCTCTGGAATCCAACTTTTAAGAGAAAAGTGCAACAATTCTGAACAAATCTGCCAAGTCGGTTGTAATGCTGTGTTCCCTCTGAACTCGATTCACATGTCAAATTCAGGCCCGCTTCTTCTTTTTTGACACGTTAAATTTGTGTCTGCTGCATTTTTTCTCACATCTCAAATTCGATGCTCAAAGCTTGTCCAAAATCGTCTTCATAAACTAGATATTCCCCTTACGTGTGGGAGAAGCTATCATCAATCTTTTGTCTTGTAGTGCAGGAACTGTATCTAGGTGACGGCACTTTCAGCTGTACTTCCGTCTCTGCAACCCAGTTTGTGGACTTGCTGTTAAAAAAAATCAAATATAAGCCACTTCCTAGTATAAGTCACAAACTATGCAAAAACATAAAATAATATACATGAATTATACTCTAAAGAAATGTGGTACTTAAAGCCCTCTACTTTCTTCATCTCTACTCCCTGTAACGTCATCATTCATTCATTCATTTTCTGTTCCACTTTTCCCTTTCGGGGTCACAGGGCTGCTGGAGCCTATCCCAGCCACTTGTGGGCAAAGGCAGGGGATGCACAGGACAGGTCGCCAGTCTGTCGCAGGGTAGAATGTCCACAATCACACACCCATGCACTCTCACACCTATGCACAATTTAGAGTTGCCAATTAACCTATGAAGCATGTTTTTGGACGGTTGGAGAGAACCCACGCATGCACGGGGAGAACACGGGGAGAACATGCAAACTCCGCACAGAAAGGTCCCCCATTGATGTTGTGTTTTTCATGTCCCCCAGCCGGGACTTGAACCGGGAGCCTTCTTGCTGTGAGGCAAGAGCGCTAACCACTGCCACCATGCAGCCATTTAACCTCCTCATTCTACATAAATCTCTCTTGTTAATATATACATACTTTTTCTCAATGCAGTTGACTTTTCACCAAACCTCTCCCTTTTGAACACTGCTAAACTCATACATTCACCATCAAGTTCCCTCACCTTCTTCCAGATGACACACCAAGTACCATCCCGCCAGTCTTCCTGAGCACTTTGTCCAGTCATCCAGAAAAACCTCCTGATCTACCAACCTGCTTCAAGTCCTACCTGAAAGCCGATCAATACTTTTCCTTTTCAACGTCCTCTGGTCCACCCTTGTCCTCTTCATCTTCTTCACTAGCAGTCGTCTCACACACCAGCATTCTTTGCTCCATGGCGTGTTTCTGCGACCACGACCAAGGTCTCTTTGCGATTACAATGTGTGCATAAAATGTAATCAACTTCTGTGTCCATCCATCCACTCCTTTTAGTCACCCTATGCACTTCTTTTTTTGCAGGAAATGTGTTTACCAGTGTCTTTTTCATTGTTTTTTGTAAAGTCAAGAATCATCTGTCCCTCTGCTTTCTGCCCTGAACATTAAATCTACCCATCAATTCCCGGTCACCTGTTTCCTTCACCTACATTTCTGTCAAAGTCTATCCCAATCACTACAACCTCACCTTCAGGGATACCCTGGTTCATGTCATCAATCCCCTTTCAGAAATGATTCTTCTTCTCTAGCTCACATCCTACCTGAGGACCCTAACCACTGATATAAGTCAACATCACACCTTCAACTCTCCACCTATGTGATACATGCTTCCTCTCTTGAACATTTTTAGCACACTTCCCCTTTAGGGATTTATTCTATTCCGTTCTTCTTTCTCTTCACACCATAATAAAACAGGTTGTACCTGGTAGCCTTTTAAACACACGATATATCCATCTTTCTTCTTATCACTTTTTTGACCAACTCTCTGGGTTTTCTCTGTTATGCTGCGTTCACACCGAACGCAATTTGTACATCAAATTTGCGTCTGATGCCTCAAAAATATTAATAAACTTGATGCTTCTGATGTGTGTGGGAGGAGCTAACGTTTTTATCCTGCAAGGTTCACCATCTACTGCAGGAGCTGCATCTGTCAGTGGTACTTCCATCTCTTTGTGACTCTTTGCCAAAGTTAAGATATTTGAACTCTGGACATGCTGCACCTCGACACCTGAAATGTGCTGCTGCCAGACCACCGCTCATGCCACAGTGGCTTAACATAAAATCTGGACTCCCCTGATGTTCGAATTCCTTTAAAGTTAAAGCATCCAAGTTGTTACTCTTAGTCCTACACTCCTGCCTTCCCTTTGTTCTCTCAGGCCTTCCTCCTCTTGTTCTCTGACCAAACAGTAGTCCATTTTCCAGCAGCACCCAGCAGGTCAACAACATCAGTATTTGGGCGTTAATTTTGTTTTGTTTGTCAATGTCTGATGTGGCTTTAGGGTTTTTTAAGAAGCCTTTTCTGGTAAAATCCTCTGGACTGAACTTTGGACCTGTAGTGGCAATGTCAATCTTGACTACTACTAAAAGAGCCTAAGCTTGTCCAAAACTCTCACTGTACTTAACTCCCACTATTTTATCAAACATTCATTCTAAATGCAGAAAGAATTTAAAGCAGCAGATCATTAAGCTCTTGCCGTTCCCGGTGTCTTTAGACCATTCAGTCAAAAGAAGGAAGTGCATATTCCCTCTTGTATAAGGCCAGAAGGTAGAAAGGAAGAAATACATGATATGAATTAAATTAACCAACTTAGATCTTGAATTAATCCTTTACAGAGCCAACATGTGTGCGATTCTCAGGCACAAAAACATTTTTTTTAAGAATATGGTTAGACCTGACTGTTTATACTCACATCTTGGCAGAGATGGGTTCAGAGTGCTCTGACAGTGCTTATCTCTAAAGTTGGAATTGGGGATGTTTTATTTTTGCCACAGGGTATACCGACATGTCAATAGCTGACTGCTATTTGCATTCGTCCAGATGCAAACTCCGAGAAATGCATTATGCATGAGGTCAGCAGCTGTCACAAGACAAAGAAAGCAGGTGGTGTTTTATTGTGGCGGGCACTATCTGACTTAAAAAAAAAAAAAAACATTCTAAGAAGCTACAAAGCTTGTGACCCTCCTCATGCTGATCAAATAAACGTTTTTCTGATTAAATATGTTCTACCAGTCATGCATAAAGAATATCAAAAATTTGCAATTGACATTTTTGCTCTGCAGCACCATTTAAACAGATTTTAAAACCCAGTAAGTGCTAATAAATCCATTGATATCCAAATAAACATGAAGGAGTTTTACAAGTACCTCATTTTATTGATGAAATTCAATATTTAGCACCAGATTATTGAAATTCATGACGCTCAAAGGAACAACAAAATACTGCTCTGTCAATATTCACAGAAAAAGATTCCGATTTACGATTGGCCTCAGACAGTCACTGCTTGTTGGGGGTCTTTTGATGGGAGGAGCTGGGCATGTTCTGTTACAGCAAACAGGCAGCTAACTGGTTTAAGTGCAATGTTTTACTAGAATTTCTGGACGGAGAATAAAGGGAAAATAATTTTTATTTTCTATTTCTTGTTAGAGTCAAATAGGTCATGTTTCTTGATGATTACTGTAATTTGAGTATGTTGCATTCCTAGGTAATACAAAGATTGTGGAATAAGCACATTTGCACATAAGCACTTTTGAAACTCTGAAAATCTGCGTTCTGACCTCAACGTTAAACATTTTCTGATATAATGGCCCCCTGAAGAAACTCTGATTCTCACGAAACACCTTTGATTATAAACTGCTCAGTTGACGGCTCCATTTAAGGGAGCTGAGTTTCTCACCATCTAAGACGATGCCACCCCGGCTCCAGCATACCCCGACCGATGGAAGTTGCGTAGCGTGGGGTAAATTTATGAGGCAGTGAGCCTGACTGTGCCTGCAGGTCTGGTGAAGATGACTTTCATGTCCTCCTGGGAGGAATTACTTTGACAGGGCAGCAGAAGGATGCTGAATCGCACACAACCGAACCGCAGGGCAAAGGCGAACACAAAACACAGAGCAGGAAATCCCACTGTGCCTCCATTGAACATAAACAATGTCCTATTGATAAGGTTTTTGTTCTCACATCATTGCCTTGCTATGATGAAATCAACAGAAATTATTAATGTGCTTTTTTTTCACAATTGCAAGAAGTACTTGTGAAACAAATTCAAAAGAAATGGATGAAAATAACAGTAAAGAAGAAGAATATATAAGTACATTTTAAGAGATGGTTTTCCTTTAAGTTATGGCCTCATAAACCTTGTAATTGAATTCTGCCAGCAGCACCAACTGCAGTCAGGATGTTGTAGTAACCGTCTACACATCCTTTATGTGGCTGCAGGAGAATTCAATGTGTTTAAAGTCAGTAAGATTGGATACTTTTTATGACAAAGAGAGTACAGCCTTCAACCTTTACATACATGACAAGTTGTTGAGAGGTCCTGTTGATCCACCCGACTACAGTATTCATTTTAAGCTTTCATTTACATTGAGTTTTAGTCACATGTACCTGTACAGGTGTAGAACCGTATGGGTGCTGCAGGTTTTTGGGTTGTCCGGGCCCGTAGAAAGTTGTAGCAGGTGCGGCTGCATCTTAAAATGAGGTGTGTCTTGCAGTTCCTTTGAGGCTTGTGCAGACACCTCAACGTCATAAAAGTGGATTGTCTGATTGTTGTGTGTGTGGTGCGTATCATAGTATTTGTAAGTGTGGCAAGTAGGACACGCCCACTAATTATGAGGCAGCAGTAACACGCTTGTGTTCATTTGGTGGCAGTGCTTTAAAAGCTCTCCTCCTCTTCGTTCAGACATGAACTTGTGCTGTGCAGTACATCCAAGGGATTGGGAAGTGGCACGGGGGTTGGCAGGCAGGTAAGCCGGGTTTTGAGTTCTCTGAACCAAACAGGGAGTGGGAGCTGACAAGCAGACTCGTTCACAGCTCCCTGCACACAAGAAATCGGCCAGACTTTGGCACATCTGCAGCATAGCGGCAATAATCTGCAAGCGTGACATGACTCTGTTCACCTAGATCCGCCCTCCTCCTAGTGACCGGTATGTTTAACTGGCTTCCACCTGCACATACAATTAAGGCTCCTGCAAACTATTTTTCTTTTTCTTCAGGAACGTGTTTCAGGCTGCACGCCCTTCTCTCCCCGCATATAGGGGATTAAGCTGCTGCTTTGCTTTTATTGTTTTTTAACTGTGATTTCCGTCCAGGTCCCACCCCCGCCACGACGGAACCGGTTGCAGCTTACGGAGACCTCTCGTTGCTGTGGCATCTCACCGGACTGTGGACGGCTCCCACCAGCTGATCGGCGGTGGTTGGGCGGCTTCACCAGCGCCCCTAAACACTAATCACCTTTTTATCTTTACTTTTAATTGTCTCTTTTATTGATATTGTCAATTTTATTCTTGTTTCAGGAGGTAGGCCGATGTGGTGGACTGCTGTGTCTGGTGGCGGGTCCTAGTGTGCTGTGTGGTTGTCCATCACGTGTGCAGTGATTCACAAAGGGTTGTTTGCATTGTTTTTACGCTGTTTGCAGCCACCTCGGTAAGCTCCTCCTCCAGGACATTTTTAACTGACTTTTATCAAGGATTGTTTTATTAAAAGGTTTCTTAACATTGTTTTTAACTGAAATCTAATAAACTATATTTTAAAACAAACCACAGCCTCTGCCTTGGTTTAGAACAGGACCTGCACCTGCCTTATTTTAAAATCTTTTCCTGAGGCTCAGCAGCCCCAGGTGGCGTTGTCGACCCGTTCTCTCGTGCTGCCACATAAGGATAATGGAAGCTACACGTACACTGATGACCTGACATACTGGAGATGTTGTCGTGTGGTGTCCTTACCCTAGCTTTACACTAGTCTGTCTGCGGTGTATCTCCGTTGCGTTGGAAGTCTGTCTCACAAATATCAGTTAGTTTACATTACCTCAGTTGCGTCTCCACAACGGGACGGGTCATAAGTGCGGTCCTTCCCCCCTCGCATGGGCACATCACCTTAAAAATAAAATAGAATTTTATGAAATTTAATTCCAAAGGAAGTTTTTATTTTTAACCTGGACCTGTTTTAGGTTCTCCAGGTTTTTTGCCGCAAAATTGACATGTCAACCGACTGGAAATATAACTCCAGCATAAAACTTGCAATGTGGCGCAGAGAAAGGGATGTCAGACGCAGACACGACGGCGGTGATGTAAACATTGTTATTAATTGATGAGCATTTATTCTTTTGTATCAACACAACGCAACGGAGACACATTGCAGACGGACCAGTGGAAATCAGCCTCTATGCCACAGTGTAGTCATTAGTAAGATGCGCACCCTTACTATGCAAATACTGCGGGGTGTGCAGTGAGCATACGTATCACTTGAACAGGACTGATGGACTCTTGTGCCATGTGCAGGCTTAACCCTTGTGCTATCCTATGACCCCACCCTTACATTGACGTGTTCTCCCTACCATGACAAAGGTGGATAAAGGTGGAGAGGATTCATGTAATCCATGGAGACCAGTGAAGATCACAAATCATTGAAGATAAAAGGTTCAGCGCACTGTCTAGTGGGTCTAGATGACCCAACTCCCAATGTTAAAAGTGCCCAGGATAGCACAAGGGTTAAGGGGTGTTAAAAAAAATAAAGAATCCAGACGACACACCTGCGTCTCCCCTACTTCACCCTTACTTACCCTTACTCGTTGTTTAAGTGTTTTGCTACAACCTGTCACCTGCAGCATGAGCACAGAAAATAATGTGTATGAACATTTTTGCTCTACACTTTGGTCTGCGATCTTAAAGTTTCATTCATTTGTGCTACCCATTTTTTGCCCACAGACAATCCGTATCCACTCGTAAGAGTTGTTGTGACAAAGGCATTACTTATACTCAATAAGAAGAGTCCCTTTTTCGTCATGCCACTACCAAGAATTTTGTTTCAAAAAAAGGTTCTGTCCTGTTTAAACAAATGAAAAATGGCTGTTTGAAAACCACCCTACGATGGTTAAACGTTTGCCTATAGCACACAAAGCAAAGGTTTTTTTTTTTTTTTTTTCCACTTGTCTGATACAAAATGGGAGTTTTGAGCTGCAACATCAACCTGTACTATCCAATTTGACACAATTTCTATTCCTCTGTTGTGCTGCTTTTTCACTTGACTTGAAATATATTTTGATTATTTGACAAATTGCAGGGCACTGAATTTGTGTTGTTATGTCTGTGATGACGGTGGAGGTGGTGGGTTGCCTTCATTGTTTATTTTGACCATCTGCAGTTCTTTTTTGATCTAAATTGTATTTCTTTTACACCTTATACATTTTTATGATTTTCTTTTGTCTTGTAAAAATGTCCATTCCTTTGAGTTTTTGTAGCTCTTTCAATTTTTTTTCCTCCATGCCTACATTTCACATATTTTATAGACGTTTAGCCTGTTCTGTTCTTTGCATTTGACATGGCCTGCAGCAATTAACCTACTTCAAATCCCTGGACTGAAACTGTTGTATTAAGTTTAAAACGATTTGCATTTGATTAATCTTTGTTTGTGGAAAGCCCAGATTTAACAGTGTAACACTGATGTGTCTTGGGTATTTAAAATTCCTGGATTGTTTATCGTCAAAGGTTTCTGCTGAAAATGGATCTCACTCTGAAGACAAAATTCATTTTGAACTGAGATTTAGAAAAAGAACTGTCAATATGACTGGGATTTGCTCTAAATTTGGGGGAAAATAGGGTGTTTGCTACCAAGCTCTACCTTGTGTCTTTCTTTTTGTCTCCGGCTTCAGCTGTCTGGTCACTACTGTGAGTGGAACAACCCGGGTGTAGACTCATCCGCTGCCTCCAGCAGATGCAGGATCAAAGGAGTAATCTCCAACTGTCCAAAATGTCCTCCAAGTCTCATAGACATCAGGTCTGCTTGTGGGTTTGTTTCTCTGTTTGTGACATGTTTTCCAAATTTAAGCTCTCAAGTGGTTTTCTGTCTCTGTTAGTTTTTTTTTTACTTCTATTTTTCAGCTTTTAAAGGAAGAGGGCAGGTCCCCACTGTTGTAGACTTCATTTTTTTCTGATGCACTATATTTTCCACACCTTTTCTTTACTGATGTTGGAAATATTGATGAATTCATGGCATTGTCTTGTAGTGTTTTGCCTGAAACCATGCTCCCTACAAACAGTCTGAATTTGCTCTCTTCTTAAGCTCTTAAAATGACAATGACTTGGGACAAAAAATATTACTGTTCATACAAAAAAAAATGAGAATCGAGGAAGTGACCTTGGGAAAACTTCAGCACCTGATTTTAAACAGTCAACTTATAATTCAAATTATTATTATTTAACTTTGAATCAAAGTCTGGGATTTAATGTTTTCAAAAAACGATTCTGCCTTTTTTATCTTGACACACCTGAAATGATTTACATTTACACAGTATATCTCAACAATTAAAAAAAATTACACACAGGGTATAAAAACGGAGTCATTCTGATTCAAAGCACCAAAAAAAAAGTCTTACTCAAAAATATTCAGTACAATTTTACACAACAATTATAATAAAAAATATGCAACTTTAAGCTTAATTTTCTTTATGTGTCCCCCATCATGAGAAAAATACCCAAAGAACATGTTGAAATTACCCAAAGCACGATTTTCATCAGAGAGGGTCTGTAAAATAAGTTTAAAAAAAAATAGACTATACATCTTCGATTTAGTCCGTAAATTCCCCAAAATCACTTTCAAATTGTATCTTCTCGACCTTCACTTGGAAAATATGATACAAATACATATTTGACTCTGTCAAGAATCAGTGCATCGTATAATATGCCAAGACCACATTTTATGGATTGTTTTTTAACAGATTTAAAAAAAAAAAAAAAAAAAAAAAAAAAACAACTATTTATCAAAAGAAGCCATCTGCCTTCCTGGTACGCAATGGAGTAAAGCACTTTTGGAATTTGTAGCATGGACATCAGCATTTTCGCTGACATCCATGCTACCCAGCCATCCTGAACCTTAAAGTTGGTACTTCCCTGCTGCAGACACCCTCACCAAATCTGACCTATTCAGAAGAACTAATAAACCTATAAATCCGGATTACCAAGGCCCAATTCTAAAATCAAATGACTAAATCCAATATTCTAAAACTGCAGAGGAAACAGGAAAAGTGCCAACAAATGTCAAATGACAAATGATCAATTCAGGATAATCTACCCTTACCTGCCAAGTGAGGAGGATAACAAGAGGAGGAAACCAGCATTGTGCTGCATTAACAATGGATGCAATTCTTGTGTCAAGGGTGTCAAGTTTTAATGTTAGCTCAATGTACAGAGATGATCTGGTGTCCAGCGCAGTGTGATTGTGTCCGGTGCAGTGTGATTGTGTCCGGCGCAGTGTGATTGTGTCCGGCGCAGTTCGATTGTGTCCGGCGCAGTGTGATTGTGTCCGGCGCAGTGTGATTGTGTCCGGTGCAGTGTGATTGTGTCCGGTGCAGTGTGATTGTGTCCGGCGCAGTGTGATTGTGTCCGCCGCAGTTCTATTGTGTCTGGCACAGTGTGATTGTGTCCGGTGCAGTGTGATTGTGTCTGGTGCAGTTCGATTGTGTCTGCCGCAGTTTGATTGTGTCCGTCGCAGTTCGATTGTGTCCGGCACGGTGCGATTGTGTCCAGTGCAGTGCGAGCCGCGTCAACCAATCAGAGACTCAGCTTTGGGCAGGTGACGTTTCCAGTGATTCGATCAGTGGGTTGAAAAAAAATCCAACATGGCCATTCAATGAGAGGATTTTTGTCCTGAACTTTCATCCATTTTTTTAACCCACTGGAGCCGCTGAGTTTCCAGATACTGTCCCTGGTTACCGTTACAGTACATCCAGTATGTGTTGTTATGTTTATTGAATTTTGTAGTTTTTTTTTTTTTCTTTTCAATTTGGTACATTTCCTCTAAGGGACATTTTAGGCACTTACGTAAAAAAAAAAGAAAAGCAAAAAACAAACAAACAAAAATCAAGAAAGATCTGTCAAGCAGCCCGCAGTGGAAAACAAATGCTATGTTTTATTTATTGCTGATCTTCTGCAGAGGACAAACAGTTTCAATGTAAAAAGACCTGCAGGTTTCAGAAAAATAGAACAGTTTCCTTTATAACAGCAAACAAATTGGCTTGATGCACACCTTTAAATTCCCCTTACTGCTCCTTCAGTATGAAGGAGACATTGTTTCCCACCTTTAAACAGTCGATCAACTGTGGAAAATCCAATAAAAGGGGAAAAGAGATGCTGCTATAGTATTAGTCATGTTAAGACTGATGATCATCAATGAGATCTTAAATTGCACCTGTTTAAAACAAAGAATTATGAAAACTCAGAAAAAAAAAGCCTGTGCAAAGAAAGGTGTGCTGAGTCAAATCTTGGGTATATGTAATATGTCAAAAATATATTGATTTTTGTGCCTGTTTTGTGCATTAACCTCACCAACAAACTTGTTGAACGAGTACCAGTTACCTAGAAACATCTTAACATCCAAACAAATCTCATATCTCTGCAGGTCTTCTGAGACTTGCAGAAACCCCATCGTTTTTGATGAAGCAGCAGAAGAGCCCAAAAATTATAATAATGAAAAAACAACTAAGGTTTGGAAATGAAAACGTCATTATCGTACCACAAGATATCCTGATGGACTGAGCGCACACAGCTGATAACAGCTCCCATTGAAACGGGAGGCGATCGCCTGATACACTCAGCTATTTCAAAGCAACTGCTGCAATGGATTGAAAATGATGCCAGCTGCATTAGAGTGTGACTCCCACTCACTCTCAGCCATGAACATAATCTTCACTTTATATGGATTGTCTGAATTTGTGATTATGTGGCTGAACAGTGTATGCATGTGTGTGTTTGTTGATATCTTTTACACAGGCGTGTGTGGGAGCCACTAATTAAAACTGGCTGATAGACTCGAACAAAACATGATCCAAGTGTTGAGTTGATTTAGCAGGGTGGAGAGAATGATATGCAGAACATTTATACTCGTATAGTTATACAATGTTATTGCAGTAGTTTGGGTTACATTGCTATAATAGCTGTATAGTTAGTCAACCTGTTCCCATTCTGCTAATCTAGGAAACTAATCCTCACAACAGTATTCTTACAAATCTGATTTTAAGACCCTTCTAGGAGTTTTATATATGGGGTCAAGTATGTGTTACTGAATAAATCCGATGTTCTTTCATGTGTTTCATTGTTTCATGCTGTTGATGTGCCATGCTTCCCATATCTGAGTGATTCACTTGCCATCTGTCACTGACATTCATTTACTCTTCAATTATGCACATCTACCTGTTTAGAGTGTATCTCATTCATCATCCTAAAATACAAGGGGGTTTAAGTGATCAGGTTTTATGAACAAAGTAACCACAAGTAATGCCTTAGTCTTGACTCCCCTTATGGGTGGATGGGGGCTGTATGTGAGCGAAAAAAGAGGAGTTTGGGCACGCAAGTGGTCTGCACAAAATATCCAAGTCGAAGTCGGTGAGCCTGTAAAGCAAAAAATGCTCATATACATGTTTTTCTACAGGCACATATGTATGGGCATTCTAGTCTCACTTACCAGCTGAATCTTTGCCCTTTATTTTAATAGAAAACCTCTAGACAGAAATTTAAGCACTTTTAATCTTTATTGAATTATTGTATGAATCTATTTTAGCATCTTTACTCCCCAAGAACGACAAAGAAAAACAACTTTTAGCTGATGTCTTAGTTGAGTAGGCCTATAGTCTAGCTAGCTAAAGCAAACTCTTGGGACTAGTGACTCATGGTCTTCTGTTACCAAAACACAAAGTTTATGTTGCAGTGCTCCCTGCTGGATGTGTGTGCGACTGTCCCATATTTCATTATCAAAATGATATTTAAAGTTACAGAGGTCTTGTATTTGCCTTTACATTAAAAGCTTGAATTTAAAGGAGATACATTCATTATTTTATTTTCAATATACACTCCAAAAGTGATCATGTGATCAGTGCACTTCTTACAATACGTAGTGCACATTCATGCCATGTTTGCTGCTCATCCATGTACATTGAACTTTTGAGAGGCCACTGAGGTTTGCTGTTGTACTTATTTGTTTTTTAAACAGGAAATGATGTATACAGATGCACAAATAAGCCCTGGCTTCAGAGCTGTGTGATAAAAATACAATACTGCAGCATGTTTTTGGATGTGGATATAAGGGCTCGCTGATGCAGAGTTACAGAGGGAACACAATAATCTAGCTCCATCCTGTTTATAAATATGGGATGAAGGGAGGTTAAAGCTAATCCAGTGCAGTTCAAGAAACAGCCATGATTCAACCAGTGATATGGGAGGGTTAGAGTTTGTAATAAAACTAAATTCGCTGTGCAGAAGTCCTACATACCCTCAAACTTTTAAGAAATATATTTATTTTACCATTTTGCCTTCAAGGAGATAGTTTTTCTGCTATATCCGTCTACCATTGCTATTTTTGTTTCTCGTTTTCTGTTCTGTCCTTTTGAGAATTTGAGAGGATTTAAAATAATGTTTTTGTAAATTGTTTTGTGGTCCGTTTAAAAGAAAACAATACTGGTCCATCTCTTGAGGTAGTTGCCAGTTATTTCTCTTGTGTGTGCGCTTGTGGGTCTCTGTGTGTGATATGTGTGTGTGTGTATTCATTTTGATTCACTCTTTGAAAAACAATCTTCCATCCAAACCCTGTCAGCATACAGCCTGAGGGCTCAGTCTGCCCTGTAGAGTCACTGTCCCTGCTGAATATCTGGATTTTTCTCAAAAATTCTGCAAACCCCCTCCAAGAAAAGTCATTATGCAGGAATGAAGGAGAAGCTGACAGCCAGATTTCCTTTTCGTTCAGCATTTAGTGAGATGCGTATTCTCTTTACCTCCTCTAGATTGTTTGGTGGGTAGTCATTTTTTGCCCCTGTACCATTTTGTGATGTTAGAGTTGCAAACATTGTGAGGCTAGAACGACCTCTATCTTCTGAAAATGTGCCAATTACAAAGTTCTATTTGGTATCAAGAGTTCCAGCTGCTCAACTGCTTTGTACAATCTCCATGGTAACTTGTATGGAGGCTGATAAAAATTAATAAATAAATAAAACTCAGTAAAATAAAATCAGGAATGATTTCATTGCTGCATTTCATTGAGCTTGCATTGTTCATTTTGTTGTTGCTTTTTTTTTGCAGTTGTACAATTTATCTTAACATATCTTCAAAATAAAAGTGCAACACAATAAAAAAGCAAACTTGCCAAATCATGAATGCTTTACAACTCAGTAAAATAGAAAATCACGTTTCCAGATTTTTTTTTAGGATTTGGGAGACATTTTTAAGATATGCATACTTGATCAATTCCACATTTGAATAATGATTGGTTTTTGTTTGAGGGTTTTCGTATTGCCATGTCTGCAGGGCTTATGTTTAAAGCTTCAACTGACAGGAAGAGACAATTCCTGTTGCAATTGGAGGGTTGAAGTCTAAGGTGAAACAAGGCCCTCAGGATTGGAAGGTTGCGTGTGACCTGGAGTAGTGTGAGGGCACGTCAAGGCTCGGCAATACAAATCACAAGCTCAGTACCTATAGTGCAAAAAAAAAAAAAATCTAATTTTAGGAACCTTATTTTGAACTTTTAATGTCAACATTTGTTTTAAGAAGTAGGGTAGTTTTAGAAATATGTGCACACTCTGCACATCAACACACCTAAACAGATCACACGGGCTTAGCTGAAGAGGGAGGATAACCAGACTAAGGTTATAACTTTAAAGACCTACTTCATTGAAAATTGTGTTTTTGTTGGTTTGAACATGTTCTAATGCTGTTTTTCTCATGATGGAGGACATGTAAAGACAATTTTGCTTAAAATTGCATTTCTAAGTATTTCTTTATTCAAATTGTTGTCAGGAGCAGACGAAAAAATGCTGTTGACGTAAATTCTACAATGGCAGGTGACAAGCTCCCTACTCTGCTCCATTCTGATCCACCTACTTTCAGATGAATAGATCCATGTGCGTCTTCGTTTACCTCATCCGAGCTGGCATCTTGTCCAAAGCTGTAGCTGTAGTCTTGCCATTGCTCGCCATTTTTGTCGCACCATTAATGCTGGGTTGGGATTGTGAGGGATTGCAAGCTAGTGAGAGAGACAGATGGATGATAGGAAGTGGGAGTGGGCTTACTCGACACCAACAAGTCGGTCACAACTCAGAGGTGAATTTCTAATGAGCTACTACTGCTTTGCAGAAACTATATCTTATAAAACACAGGTTGTTTGATTTTGCCTAAAAACGGCATCATTGTAGTTAAAAGACCACTGGGAACGCTTTTACAACAGATCAAAAGATGATCGGAGAGGGGCTTTAAAAGAAAACAAAAACCACCACAAACAAAAACCAAGTAATGCAATGAAGTGCACCACAAACTAAGGAAACCACCACCACACTTCCACCCCATCTGAAAAAACCCCACAAATATAAACCTCATACACATTAAAATTGCAGCACTCTATAAGAAAACGCTTTTATGTGACATTAATCCTTTTCCTCACAGCAGCTCCTTGAAAGGGAGTCCTTGAGGTTAAGGATGGACATTGGGGGTTCATTCAGCCTCAGATCAGTTTCCCCTCACACAGTCTAGCTGGAAGACAAGCAGCCCTTACTGAGCCAGCGAGGGAAGAGCATTAAGGGGCAGGAGAGCCAAAAGGCCCGATCAAAGAATGCAAATAAAGCAGCCATGTGGAAAATGAATGGCAGCGGTCGCCCATGGCAATCAACTAAAGCGACAGATTCCAGGCAGCAATTCATTGCAGACAGTGACAGTTCAAAGAAAGCGAGAACCATAGGTGAGGCCAAACTGCAGTATGTAAAGAATGAGTAATACAATCCAGTTTAGCAATTAAATGTAAAGACTCAAACACGATAGATGGGAATTCTTACTTCTTTATAGAAAACAAAAAAAGGAAGAATTCAAAAGAATAAAATGGGGAATAATGCTATTCATTCAAGTGGATTTGACCGAGTGGCAAGTATTGTACAGCAGTCCCCAACCATTTAAATACTCAAATCTTATTAATACATTTTAGTAAATTTGATATAAAAAATTTTTAGCACAACTTGCAGCTGTCAAAACTAGAAAATAAAGTGATAACAGATTTTCAAAACCAGACTAAAAATATATTTATTTATAGTGTCAAACCTGACTTTTTAACATATGAGTCAATGGGAAACTGCTTTCCTGTGCAACCTGCCCCAGTGTTCATTCTATGAACCAACATAGTTGGTTTTGAACCAGGGAATAGAATTGTGGGCTTGGAAAAACCCAGCATTGTTCATTGCACAGACCAGGGCAACAATGGGCTTTTAGTAGGCAAGGAGCACCTTGGGATTTCCTCAAGTTTTTCTTAATTATTCCTGTTGAACGTCATTCATTTACAAACAGATGAAGGAAAGTACGCAAGGCTCCTGACTTCAGTACCTATAATTCTCCAACAAGCAATCAAGAGGTTTGGCTTCTTAGTTTACCAAAGTAAGTCTGAAGCATTTTAACAGATTTTTGAATACTTTTTGATTGAGAATCAATTGGAGATCAGTAAGCTTCTGCCTTTACATTCTTTCAGCTACAGTAACTCTGTAATCCCAATGGATCCTGAAGCAGCCTTGAGTTGTTATGAAACACATATGTATAAAGATGGTGTCAGAATTAACAGATTAATGGTGATCACGTTAACGGTCAAAGATTTACTGTACTTCAAAGTGTGCATGCTTTTTGGATGTCACCGGTGACATTTACGGTGCTAAAGGATTAACATCATACAACATCGTATAACATTGTGTAACATTGTATAACAACATTGTTAGAAGTCATAACAACGTATGACAAATTTGTGTATGCTACTAAAAATACTTTGGAAATATGCTGTGAGACACAAATGGTACACTCCACACATCGGTCTATTTTGAAAGGATTTGTGCATTGGAGGTTCAGGCATGTAACATGGGACTTTACTTGTTTTACTATATCATACTACTTTTGTAACATTTTCCCGATGAGGCATCACCTGCTTCACCTAACTGCCTATTACTGATACATCTAATCTCCTACAGGCTGAAGACTTTTTGCTCGGTTGTTGGTTCTAATCTCAGACATGATACCAGTTTTTCACAATAGATTTTTCCTTTGTTTATGCATTTGTTTGTTCTTTGGGCGGTAGCAGCCAAGTATGGGGAGTAAATGACAGAGACTGTTACACACAAGGAGTGTATGTGCAAGGTCCATTAATCCCATCTCTCCCCTTCCAATGTAGCAAAAACATCCAAATCCAGATACAGAACAAGATGTAATGAAGCATTTTTCTGTGTGAATGGTAATACATGGGTGAAACTATGGTAAACATATTCATTGGATAATTCTACAGTGTTGTGGATTCCCAATAAACATAGGTCAGTGCTCGTAATTTGATGAATAATTAAACAGCGTTTTTTTTTTTCCAAAACGTTATTTTTCACTTAACATATCATGAACATCTTTTAAGTCTGGAATTAGCATATTTTAAAGCCATTAAAGTAAACAAAGCAACACTTTTCTGTTTTATGAGCACACAGAATTAATTTTCATTCCTGCCCAACCCTGCTTTACAGTTTGAATTGACTGCAATTGTTTTCAACTCTGTTCCTTTTTTTCTGCCCCTATGATCAACCTATCATGGCGTTGTATTGGTCACATTGCGAGAAGAAAAAATAAAATCAGAGATTCAACTGAGCCCAGCAACAACCATGAGCAGCATTTGTTATTCCTTTACAGAAGTACTTCTGGCACTACACAACAGTTTCATCATGGTCAGAGAAAAGGCATTAAAGATTAAACTGCCTGTCGTAAAACAGGTAATAAAGCAGTGCAGATTTACCTTCCATGAAGACTGTTTGAGGCTATTTAGCAAACCCTAGAAGTCCAGTTTGAAAAATGCTCCTGAAAGTGGTATAAGTCATCAAGGCATTGTGTCAATTAAAGTCTAAATGATTCATGCACAGGATCAAACTTTGAGACGGTTTGCATTAGTCTACACGTTTTATCCAATCACAAAACAAGTGCCTGTCATCCTGCAGCATGCAACTGTGCTTGTATATATGTTGCATAAAACAAAACTAGACTGGATAACATATAATGACAGGAACCAAGATATTTAAAATTCTACTAACAGATAATCATAAAACAAAGACTTTAAAAAATATATATATAACAATGAAAAGTCACTTGTGGAAAGTGAGATTTCCAATTTCACTAGACCAAAAAGTAATAAATTATATCCATAAATTGTATCCATATATATGATCATATATTACCTACAGATCACACACAAAAAAACATTTTTGATGACATGTTAGTTATATTTGCAGTACATTATTTTCCTACCCGGAAGTAAGACGACTCAATCTCTGATGCACCGCCTTTTGCCACCTTGAGTCGGCCTTAGCAGAGTGTCTGTGTTTCACCCACAAAAACAAATGACTTCTGAATATTTTCAAAGATCGATGTGTGGTGGATGTGGATGTGATGTGGAGCCTTGCAAAAGCATTTTATTCGATCATTGTTACCTCAGCAGAGAAAGTGTGTGTGTGTTTTAGCCTGGGGGCAGTGCAGACTCTTCCTGGGAGGGGCTGTTCTCACTGGTCTATGTCACAATGTGAGTACTCACTCATTTTTGTGGGTTGGGAGGGGCTGGTGCTCAGAATGCAGGTTTTTAGGGGAACACTCCATATACATTGGGGTTATTTTTTGGTGAGAAAAGAACATTATAATACACTTAAAAGCTTGAAAAAGTAGATTTTTCACTTTATAGACCCTATAAGAAATCAAAAGAAATAAAAAAAAAAAAACATTTAAAAAGCATTTAATGTTTTCCCATTTCCCAGTTTTATTATGTCCATGTTGACATGTTTGTATGTGAACATTTTTGGAGCCAACAGGTATGTCTGTAACATTTGAGTGTGTGTGTGTGGACAGGCCCATCTCCTTTTGGATTTATTATACATCTAAACTTGACAGTAATGATTATATTAACAAAATGTGTTAAATTATATATAGAAACAACCCAACTTTATTAGAATAACAGGACAGTGTACTGTTGGCTGATTATAATAGCCACATTCATAAGTTACCGTATAGAGGGACAGTTCCAGCTGCTGATGCCACATTTAAAACAGAATGACAAACTCATTGTTTTTGGTTTTTATGAGCATGTGATACCAAATGAATTCAAAGTTCTAATTTTAAAAAAAGAAAACATCTCATGTATCTACAGTATTCATACAAAAATGTTCATGTCATTTATTTATGTGTTTTCCATTTATTTCTCCGTACCTGTCATGTGTTTGAGGACAGGCAGCTCCTTTTTGTGCATATTATGCCTATGTATATTCCTAAATGCACATGCATATTTGTGCATATTATGTGCATATTTCTCCTATAACTGTTAGTTTGCATTGATGTTTATTCATTTTCTTCTCATTTTTCTTTTCTTTTCTGCAATAGGGATTTGCTCTGCATTTGCAGAGCTGAAAGCGTTTTTGTGTTGGGAAGTGTCTTTGTACATACAGATGACAAAGCAGATGCTGGCTTCACATTCATTCATGACTGGAAATAGAATTAGCACCAACGTGCACAAATCCACAATTAAATTGGTTTTTGAAATGGAATGATGTGCAAACCTGGCTTTGAAAAATCTG